>CAXKVI010000003.1:6391998-6394498 GCA_964058755.1 Campiglossa producta
AGTTGTTGTTGTACTTTTAATTACATATTACTCCAGCTGCTGGGAATGTACCGCAAAGATTTTGTATGTATGTATGTATTTAACAATTAGATATCGAACACAAGCTTCATACATTTGGTTCACTCAGATGTGAGCAAGTCAAGTCAAGCGCGTATTCAGGAGATTGCTCCCAGTGGTCTGGCCCCCAACAACACTGTGACACAATTGGTTTTTGCTCTCATCAGCAAATGAAATGAAGAGAATAAGAATACATGTGAAGAGCGTAATACCCACATGGGTAAGGTTTACCTAACTAAATATATCTTAAAGCCTGTGGCTACTGAGGGGTTGCCAATGCTGATTACTTTGCAATCCTGGAAAGGAGCTAGTTCTCAAACCTAACGAAATGGACGGCTATTTCTATCTAATAGGTTTAGATTTCTCGGAATTAAGCTTGAAAGGAAGCTGGCTTTGAAACCAGATACGGAAGAAAGGGCTGGGAAGGCTTCGATCGCATTATTATGCCGAAAATGACCAGCGGTACAATTTGGGGCCTCTCGCCAAAGGCTGGATTCTTTGAAACCCGTCTTTCGCCCGAGGGACTCATTTGGGACAGTAATTTGGAGAACTAAAAAGTGGATACATCGAAATTGTTAGGGAATACTGGATAAGGGTTTATGTACTAAGCTTGATGTACACCGCAAACTCAAACTAAGAGATATTTGTAATGGCATGAGAGCTCAGAGCTTAATATGGCCTTCACGTTGGGCCATAAACTCGAGTTAAAGGGGAATTTTTTGAGTTTATTCATATTGTTGTTGTTAATAAACTCGAATTTATTGTCAACGTGAATGCCTTGTAACTTTATTATGTTCGAGTATTGTCTCAGATGCGTAGCTACATTCGAATTCACCCGAGCACCATCTGGATCCCGGGGTATATCAGTAACACAGGCAACTGTAGCGGCAATCTCTTGGACCGATTGGGAACATGGCGTGATGCGCTTTAAATAGTTTAAGGCGTCCGATGGCCATCTGAAATAACCTCTTGTTAGGTATCGCGATTCCTCTCACCCATGACAGATTACAGTCGATTTAAGGACCTATTAAGGCCCATTTTTCACTGGTTGTACGCACTCTGAAGTACCCAGTGCCCGATATGTGTAAAACTCCCTTTCTGCTGCAATTGAAGGGAAAATTATCTAGCCAAATCATGCTAAGCTGCTTAGCCTTTTAGGAAATACTTTGGTCTTGGCTTCCTTGTTTCTCAAGAAGAAATATCTAAGGTATGGATCTTATCGGTCAATCTTATTTGTTATTTGTCTAAGCGAGCTTCTCCTCAATGGAAACTAAACTACCTTTCTTAGTGTCCCAAAAGAACAAAAAAATCTCACCTATAAACTAAAAGCCAAACTGCCATTGAATCGACAGTCGAAGACAAGCCAATGCAAATCAAAAACGAACCGGCCGCATCACCTACTGCTGAAGACAGCACAAGTGAGGAAGAGGTGAAGAACACGTTTTAGTGGTTGCGACAAAAAAGGTAAGTTGCTGTCTACATTGTGTCAACTGTGCAGTGGCTGCTAAATCCTCGCCTGATGATGGCTATTATGATATAACACTGACCTTGATTACGTTTGCAAGTTGATGGCTTCTTTGGCGTGTTTTTCACTGTTTTTTTTGTTTTGTTTCAAGCAGAAAATATTAAATTCAGCGAAGGATGATGAGAAACACTTTCAATTACAGCTCTTGTGGATCTTTTGTAAAGTCTTTTCTTAATTGAGGTAATGTATCGCCATCTGATATCATTACATATGCTCATGGACAAGAGCTAAGAACCAAACGATGGGATCATTGGAAAAGGAATAAAAAAGAGAAGAGAAACTTACCAAAACAGACGATCTTTAGATGAGAAAAAAATGTGCTGCAGATCAATGCAGATCGCGCAGCAACCAAACATCAGACATACGCCTAGACCATGCGACATAAAAAAACATAATTTATTGATAGAAAAAAAAAGCTGAGTGTAGCAGACATTATCTACCTCAAGCAGCCATCATTGGAAAGATTCGCAAAATACGCTATTAAAGTATGATTTTTTACCACTCTTCAAAATTGAAGTAAGATTCAAGTTTGCCCAAAAACCAGTTGATGTTTGCTTTGCCGGCAAAAAAACAAAAAACAAAAACAAGAATATGCTTCTCATGCAAAAAAGAACAAATTTAACTTTTATTTATTACCAGCTTGCGTTTGCTGTCTTAAAAGGAATTTTTATTAATTTTTCTTTGTTTGTTATTAACATTCTTCTTCTTCTTTTTTCTCATACCGGCTTGTGTCTAGATTACCATGCTTTTTCGATGGCATGAGTGGGCATTATTGACGGAGCGACGCAGCTTGACAGCCGCCAACAATCTGCAATCAGATCATTAACCATTTTAGCTGCCGTGTGTCTGATGCGGCTTCTGCTATGAATTGCAAAAATGAATGAGCAAAAAGTTGCTAGGAAGCAATGAAGAGACAAA
>CAXKVI010000003.1:6396998-6434498 GCA_964058755.1 Campiglossa producta
AATAAAATAAAATAAAATAAAATAAAATAAAATAAAATAAAATAAAATAAAATAAAATAAAATAAAATAAAATAAAATAAAATAAAATAAAATAAAATAAAATAAAATAAAATAAAATAAAATAAAATAAAATAAAATAAAATAAAATAAAATAAAATAAATTACAATAAAATAAAATAAAATAAAATAAAATAAAATAAAATAAAATAAAATAAATAAAATAAAATAAAATAAAATAAATTACAATAAAATAAAATAAAATAAAATAAAATAAAATAAAATAAATTACAATAAAATAAAATAAAATAAAATAAAATAAAATAAAATAAAATAAAATAAAATAAAATAAATAAAATAAAATAAAATAAAATAAAATAAATAAAATAAAACAAAATAAAATAGAATAAAATCAAATAAAATAAAATAAAATAAATTAGAATAAAATAAAATAAAATAAAATAAAATAAAATAAAATAAAATAAAATAAAATAAAATAAAATTAAATTAAATTAAATTAAATAAAAAGATTAAATTGAATCAAAATAAATTAAATTAAATTAAGTTAAAAAAAAAATAAAATAAAATGTAAATCAAGATGCTTGCAACAATTATCAACCATATTTTCGCATTTATCTACCCCGGCATACATGAACTTAGAACCTGCGCATGCTTTTGACTTTGACCATTGCCCATCTAACCCATCACATGCTGCTGAAAGTTAACAAACAAACATGCAAACAAATGTATTTGCATACAAGCTCCAACTACCGTCCGTCTATTATCTAACATTTTCGAAGCATTTTGGCTTTTGTGCTTAGCCATGCTCGTCAATCAGCTGTCGCGGACACAGTCGACGTTGTTGTTTCTAACTTCCATTGCGCGTTTTAATGATTAAATAAAAAAAAGTTCGCTCTTTATTTGTCGTTGGCTATGAAAAACAGCACAAACAATTTACTTTTGTTGTTCGACTCATTGCAATTAATCGCTTTCGGTAAAGCTCACAAGCGCTGCCACTACATATGTGGAAGTTCATAAAAGCGCATAAAAAACTAACAAGAACACTGAGAAATTTCAAGTTCAAAACTAGCTGCCATCGACGTTAAGCTATCAAAATAGCAATTTGTCAATTCGTCATTTGAACGCTGAATTGTCACAACGTCACGTCACATGGTCACATCGCACCGCTTAGCTTATGCAATCACGTGCATGGCATTTTCTTTTCAACTTCAAGCTCAGCAAACGATCGACTAATCGTTACTGAAACACGCTCAGTTCTCACTGTACCGAGCGATGGCTGAAAATACTTACATAGAAACATACATACATACATACATACATCGTCAACTTATCACGCCGGGAGTAAGCGTTTCATAATAGTAGTTTTTAAGTCGTCGGTATAAGCAAGATGCTCGAGTAGCTGGGTTTTTTTTTTTTTTGCTTCCTCTGACGATTACTGCTCGTTCAGGGTCTAGGAGTTTTGCGTTCCGAATAGGGGCGGTTGTGAATTGAACACGAACCCCAACGTCGCTAAAGTTTGACAGTTCTAAATTGGCTTGCTTTCAATGTCAACGTCAAGTACGTAAAGCAACAACATTAACAATGAAATTATATTTTGTAACAAACGCAATAACAAAGACGAGAGGAAATTTGCTTTTTAACAGCTCAGAAAAATAATTAATTTATCATTATAGTCAGCTTTATTCTGACGGCCTATTGTTGATGTTAAATTTTTTTTTAAAAACTCAAGATCGTTAGTGTGTACATATGTATGTCGATATTTCAGCGAAAAATAACTCACTCTCGCTTTCCTATTCCATTTCAATTTCTCCTTCCATTTTCGGCCCCCTTTCAATATGTTAAAACCATTCCTTCCTTTCTCTTTCCTTTCAGTTCCTCTTTTCTTTCCTACATCTCTCTTACCCCTCCTCCTTTCTCCTGCTTTCTCTTCCTTTTTCTCTTTCTTTCTTTCTATCTTTCTCATTCCCTTTCCCTTTCCTGTATCCTTATCTCTTATCTGTCAATTAACATCACTTTCCTTTCCATTGGCTTTTTTATGATCTGTCAGTTACTCTTTTTTATCTTTTCATGGCAAAATATTTCCCTGCCGCGTTTCTTTCCATTCTCCATCTCTATTCTCCTTTTCAATTACTTTTTCTCTTTCTTTTCCCCTCTCTCTTTGTCCTTCCCTTTCTCTTTCTCATCCTCTCTCTCTTTCCATTTCAATTTCCATTTTATATGATCTGTCAATTGGGTACCCGTGTCCTTTCTTTTTCCTGTAAAAATTATTATATTTGTTGGTAATGTCTGTGTGCAGAGTTTCATTACAACATGATCTGTCAATTTTTCTTTCCTACCTCTGTCTCTCTCACTTTTACTTTTTTTTTAATTTCCTTTAAACCTCCCGCAATCTCTGTATCATCCTCATTCGATGCCTCTTTCTTCCTCCTCTATTCCAAGGATTTTTGCTTTCTCCCTCTCACTCCTATTCTACCCAGACTTTCGCTCTCCTTCATCATCCCAATCTTGCCATCCATTCCCCTCCTAAATTCACCTCTCTCAACATCTCTCTCCTGGTAAACCCTTGCTTCTCTTTATGACACTCTCACCTACTCAACTTTTTTTGTCCACTTCCCTTTTCTCCTTCTTACGCTGGGGTACAGCATTTATTTTCTCAGCCCACGCTAGTTTAAAATTGCTCTCTTCGCAGCAGAATGTTTTTATTTTTCTTTCATTTTTGTAATTGGTTAAATGAATATGTCAAACGCTTGACACGCAACACGAATGCCTTTAACTAAAAAAGCCGCCTAGCACGCCCCAGTTTGTCTCAGTCGAACGTAGCGAATTCGATAATTGGCACAACAAATCGACGTCGTCATGCAATATAAACTACGAACATGAACTTTTTGAATTCTTATAAAGAAGGAAAAGTATTCCAAAGCAAAATAAAATAAAATAAAACAAAATAAAATAAAAATAAAATAAAATAAAACAAAATAAAATAAAAATAAAATAAAATAAAATAAAATAAAATAAAATAAAATAAAATAAAATAAAAATAAAATAAAATAAAATAAAATAAAATAAAATAAAATAAAATAAAATAAAATAAAATAAAATAAAATAAAATAAAATAAAATAAAATAAAATAAAATAAAATAAAATAAATTAAAATAAAATAAAATAAAATACAAGAAAAAAAAATAGAATAAATAAAATAAAATAAAACAAAAAAAATAAAATAAAATAAAATAAAATAAAATAAAATGAAATTAAATGAAATAAAATAAAATAAAATAAAATAAAATAAAATAAAGTAAAATAAAATAAAATAAATTAAAATAAAATAAAATAAAATAAAATAAAATAAAATAAAATAAAATAAAATAAAATAAAATAAAATAAAATAAAATAAAATAAAATAAAATAAAATAAAATAAAATAAAATAAAATAAAATAAAATAAAATAAAATAAAATAAAATAAAATAAAATAAAATAAAATAAAATAAAATAAAATAAAATAAAATAAAATAAAATAAAATAAAATAAAATAAAACTAAAATAAAATAAAACAAAAGAAATAAAAAAAATAAAAATAAAATAAAATAAAAAAAATAAAATAAAATAAAATAAAATAAAATAAAACAAAATAAAATAAAATAAAACAAACTAAAATAAAAAAAAATAAAATAAAAATAAAATTAAATGAAATAAAATAAAGGAAAATAAAATTTAGAAAAATACAAGTAAAAATTTAAAGATAAAAAAATTTAATTAAATCAAATTAAATAAAAATAAATTATGGGTACTTTGCTTCTAAATTCTTTACGTTCTCAGAAGAATGACTCATTTAGCCCACCATAAATTCCCTTCTCATCAAAGAATCTATGCGCACCTGCAAATTAACATAAATAAGCAATGAATCGTAACAAACCAACACAAATTCGCACAGCTAAGCAAATACGCAAACGTAGAAACAACCTTGGTCACGACGAATTTTTCCCACTGTGCAATGTCAAATGTTAGATGTTGTTGTTGCTGTTGAAATAACACACACAGTGCACCAATAACTGCAACACTGCATTGCTACTTGAAGGGCTGCTGTGTAGCAGCAAAAGGAGCATGAGGTGGAAAAGTGCTGCTTTGGGTGGGTTTCTGGTTTGCATGCGAGTTAGCCACACTGGTCAAGTGCTGCTTTAGCACGTTGTTGTTGTAACTGCATGTGGTTCACTTTTGACCACAATTCTCACTTAAATTCGTATTTGCATTAATTTTATATGCTTTCTGTAATTAATTACATACATTAAACTTTATTGCTATTATTCAATATTCAATGCGATGTTATAACTCAAAATACTAATCCAAAACAAATGAGTCTTCATGTACTTACGAGTAATTGTAATACAATAAGTACTTAATTGAATACTCGCAATTATTCTGGCAGGTGTTTGTTGTTATTTTTTTTTTTGGTTTTTCTCATATACAGAGCTATATGTTGAGTGTGAATTAGGGTGAGCTTTATGAAAAAAAAAAAATCAATAACATAAAATAAAATAAAATAAAAAAAGTAAAATGAAAAAAAAAAATTTAAAAAAAATAAAATAAAATGAAAAAAAAAATTAAAAAAAGAAAAAATAAAGTGAAAAAAAAAATAAAATAAAATACAATAAAATAAAATAAAAAAAAATAAAATAAAATAAAACTAAATTAAATTAAATTAAATTAAATTAAATTAAATTAAATTAAATTAAATTAAATTAAATTAAATTAAATTAAATTAAATTAAATTAAATTAAATTAAATTAAATTAAATTAAATTAAATTAAATTAAATTAAATTAAATTAAATTAAATTAAATTAAATTAAATTAAATTAAATTAAATTAAATTAAATTAAATTAAATTAAATTAAATTAAATTAAATTAAATTAAATTAAATTAAATTAAATTAAATTAAATTAAATTAAATTAAATTAAATTAAATTAAATTAAATTAAATTAAATTAAATTAAATTAAATTAAATTAAATTAAATTAAATTAAATTAAATTAAATTAAATTAAATTAAATTAAATTAAATTAAATTAAATTAAATTAAATTAAATTAAATTAAATTAAATTAAATTAAATTAAATTAAATTAAATTAAATAAAATAAAATAAAATAAAATAAAATAAAATAAAATAAAATAAAATAAAATAAAATAAAATAAAATAAAATAAAATAAAATAAAATAAAATAAAATAAAATAAAATAAAATAAAATAAAATAAAATAAAACTAAATTAAATTAAATTAAATTAAATTAAATTAAATTAAATTAAATTAAATTAAATTAAATTAAATTAAATTAAATTAAATTAAATTAAATTAAATTAAATTAAATTAAATTAAATTAAATTAAATTAAATTAAATTAAATTAAATTAAATTAAATTAAATTAAATTAAATTAAATTAAATTAAATTAAATTAAATTAAATTAAATTAAATTAAATTAAATTAAATTAAATTAAATTAAATTAAATTAAATTAAATTAAATTAAATTAAATTAAATAAAATAAAATAAAATAAAATAAAATAAAATAAAATAAAATAAAATAAAATAAAATAAAATAAAATAAAATAAAATAAAATAAAATAAAATAAAATAAAATAAAATAAAATAAAATAAAATAAAATAAAATAAAATAAAATAAAATAAAATAAAATAAAATAAAATAAAATAAAATAAAATAAAATAAAATAAAATAAAATAAAATAAAATAAAATAAAATAAAATAAAATAAAATAAAATAAAATAAAATAAAATAAAATAAAATAAAATAAAATAAAATAAAATAAAATAAAATAAAATAAAATAAAAAAAATAAAATAAAATAAATTTAAATAAAATAAAATAAAATAAAATAAAAAAAATTAAATAAAATAAAATAATAAAATAAAATAAAATAAAATAAAATAAAATAAAATAAAATAAAATAAAATAAAATAAAATAAAATAAAATAAAATAAAATAAAATAAAATAAAATAAAATAAAATAAAATAAAATAAAATAAAATAAAATAAAAAAATAAAATAAAATAAAATAAAACAAAAAAAAATAAAATAAAATAAAATAAAAAAAAAAAAAATAAAAAAAAAAAAATAAAACAAAATAAAATAAAATAAAATATCACAGTAATGTCTCATTAAGCCTGCTAATTTTTTGCACAACACTATATGTAGTTGCTTAGATTAAATAGCGCTATGGAGGGTCATTATTGGCAAACCGCAAATATTTATTTGAAACCAAATGATTGACGTGCACTACAAATCGTAGAAAATATGTGACCGATATGTGCAAAATTCGCAAATTAGCTATTTAGAATTTGCATAACATAGTTCACAGAAACACAAACAAAACAAATTTGAGACATGAAAAATGTGTCCACTAATAATTACCTTATAATTTCAGTGCAAACATTTGAGTTTTTTACAGCTGCCGTGGCTGGTTCAAGTACCGAGAAATGTCAAAAAAAAAATTGACAATTATCCCCAAGTCAACTTATCTATTTTTTTGACAGGTGTTAGAACAAACTGGCCGAAGTTCGATTCGGCCAAAAACTGCTTTGAATACTCATATAAAATTTTCATTTAGCGAGTCCTTAAAGTTTCTGCACCTGAGAAATGCCTGCTTTATATCCATTACGTCGTACTCTAAACCCTCCAAAAAAATGCTAATGATCCATATTCTAAAAAGCTAACCGATCTCTCGTAAAAGATCTCAAGAAATTACAATTATGAATGAGTACAAAAATATATCTTCAAATGTAGGCAAACAAAAACTTTCAGAGAAGTGGTCTGACAAAATTGCGTCATTAATCATAATGATAGCTTAATTGTAACAACAGCAATAATAATGTCCATTAAAGAAACGCTTAAGCCGATATATGACTCGTTTGTTTACTCATAATCTCTTGACAATTTACATAAGTAATTACTGTGTTCTTAGTTCTTTTAAAAGTTCGCTGTTTATATATCTCGTCACAATTTGAAGTTGCTTGCAGGTATGTTTGTATGTGGTGCACCTGCACAATTGATTGTAGAATTGAAACATGCAAACTTACATAATTTTAAATGCGATTAGTCATAAAACACGCGCTTAGATCTTCCCGCAGCGTGCTGGAAAAATATATACTAAGTGCTATGAGTATTTTTCTCTGTATTAGTGAACTTTTACGTAAGCTCAGCAGGTAAGGGGGTGGGCAGACGGTAAATGAACAAGAAAGTCTGCAATGTTAAAGTGTTTACTATTGTAGTGAATTTCACTTGCATATAAATAAACAATGAGGTAGAAAATAAAAGCAACTAGTTGTTATTTGAAAAAAAAATAAAAATAAAAAAACTGACATACGGTGAGGCGATGGTGATATTTTATTGTATAATAGCTGGTGCCCGCGACTTCGTATGCGTATAAGTTCTGTTTTTTTTTTGCAGCTGGGTTAGCAAAGAATAAAATCCAAATACCCATAATGTACTAACACATTTTTGTGGAAATATTCGTTGATACCTCCGAAACCGGTTGAGCTATCGAAATTTCAAGGAATCTCCCAAACCATTTCAGATATTTCAATGAATCACATCGCATATTATAGCACTCATTGACACCTTTCGTTTGATACCCATATTGTACTAAGACATTTTTGGTCACCCCTGGTCCACATATTGGACGATAACCCCAAAACCCGTTGAGATATCGCAAAAAATAATATCTTAAACTTTAAGTTGAGCGTCC
This sequence comes from Campiglossa producta, assembly GCA_964058755.1. Taxonomy (NCBI): domain Eukaryota; kingdom Metazoa; phylum Arthropoda; class Insecta; order Diptera; family Tephritidae; genus Campiglossa; species Campiglossa producta. The sequence goes on from CAXKVI010000003.1 coordinate 6,404,771, forward strand.
AGCAATCTAACGATTTAATTCCATTCAGTACTTTTAGAGTGTTACGACGGCAAACATACTGACAGACATGGTCCACATATTGAGCGATAACTCCAAAACCGGTTGAGATATCGAAAAAAGTAATATCTTAAATTTTAAGTTGAGCGTCGACCAATCCAACGAAAAAAGTTTCATTCAGTTCCATTCATTACTTTCAGAGTGATACGGCCACAAACATACCGACAGACAGACAGACAGACCCACAAAAATTTTTTAAATGGTTGATTTGGATCCTACTCGCTCAATAATGCTTCCCCCAATCAATTTTTTGTTGATATCTGCCATGTACAGACATCGACCTGTTACAATTTTATTATATGTAGAGATGTAGAGATTAGTTCAAATTATTTTATTTATCTTTTTTAATTCTATTTTTTTAATTAAATTGACTTTATTTTATTTTATTTTTTTATTTTTTTTGTTTTATTTTTGTTCTATTTTTTATTTAATTTAATTTAAATTTTTTGTTATTTTTACTTTTTTGTTTTTTAACTTTTTTATTTTATTTTATTTTATTTTATTTTATTTATTTTTTTTTAATTTATTTTTTTTTTTCTATTTTATTTTATTTTATTTTATTTTATTTTATTTTATTTTATTTTATTTTATTTTATTTTATTTTATTTTATTTTTATTTTATTTTATTTTATTTTATTTTATTTTATTTTATTTTATTTTATTTTATTTTATTTTATTTTATTTTATTTTTATTTTATTTTATTTTATTTTATTTTATTTTATTTTATTTTATTTTATTTTATTTTATTTTATTTTATTTTATTTTATTTTATTTTATTTTATTTTATTTTATTTTATTTTATTTTATTTTATTTTATTTTATTTTATTTTATTTTATTTTATTTTATTTTATTTTATTTTATTTTATTTTATTTTATTTTATTTTATTTCATTTTATTTCATTTTATTTATTTTATTTTATTTTATTTTATTTTATTTTATTTTATTTTATTTTATTTTATTTTATTTTATTTTATTTTATTTTATTTTATTTTATTTTATTTTATTTTATTTTATTTTATTTTATTTTATTTTATTTTATTTTATTTTATTTTATTTTATTTTATTTTATTTTATTTTATTTTATTTTATTTTATTTTATTTTATTTTATTTTATTTTATTTTATTTTATTTTATTTTATTTTATTTTATTTTATTTTATTTTATTTTATTTTATTTTATTTTATTTTATTTTATTTTATTTTATTTTATTTTATTTTATTTTATTTTATTTTATTTTATTTTATTTTATTTTATTTTATTTTATTTTATTTTATTTTAGTTTATTTTTTTATTTTATTTTATTTTATTTTATTTTATTTTATTTTATTTTATTTTATTTTATTTTATTTTATTTTATTTTATTTTATTTTATTTTATTTTATTTTAGTTTATTTTTTTATTTTATTTTATTTTATTTTATTTTATTTTATTTTATTTTATTTTATTTTATTTTATTTTATTTTATTTTATTTTATTTTATTTTATTTTATTTTATTTTATTTTATTTTATTTTATTTTATTTTATTTTATTTTATTTTATTTTATTTTATTTTATTTTATTTTATTTTATTTTATTTTTTTTTTTTTTTATTTTTTTTTTTTTATTTTTTTTTTTTTTATTTTATTTTATTTTATTTTATTTTATTTTATTTTATTTTATTTTATTTTATTTTATTTTATTTTATTTTATTTTATTTTATTTTATTTTATTTTATTTTATTTTATTTTAATTTGTTTTATTTTTTTAATTTTTTTTTGTTTTATTATTTTATTTTAGTTTATTTTATTTTATTTTTTTACATATTTTTTTTAATATAATATTTAGATTTTTTTACTTATTTTTATTTTATTTTTTGTACCAATATGCTGCTAATGTATACCACAACACTGTCTCTTTGTTTGTTAATATCTTACTGTCAGAGTACATGTATGCAAATGTTTGTATTTATTACGCTCGTGTGCTTTTATGTCGATATTCTTTAAGACTTCGATTAAAAATAATCGCTTGACAAAAGACGTAACACAGTTTTTTTTTTTTTTGTAAGTAAAGAACTTTGGCTGGAAATGAGTTGCAAAGTAGTGCAATTTCCAACGCTCAGCATGGGATGATTGTAGGGCGGATGTTGTTGTGAGGCATGCCCGGTGCACTGGGTATTGTCGTTTTGATAGCGACGGGCGGAAGACGCGGCGCTGAGGTGCCACTTGGATAATTGCTTTTGCTTTGAACGTGATTTAACAATTAAATTTGAAAAAAGCTAAGCAAATATATTTTTTGTACATATCAACATCATTTGCATGTATGCAACAAAGAAAACAAAAGCGTTGTCAAAAAACCAAAACAATAATAATAGTATGTAGAACCAACAAAGAACAGGCATGACAATTGCCAGCAAAGTACAGAAAACATGCATAAATACCATATCAGTCAAGCAAAAATAAATACAACAATTAGAAAAACGCGTCAAGCATTCGCAAATTAGTCAGCTTTAGTTTTTTTTTTTTGTTTCAATTATTGTTGTTATTGTCGTTTTTGTAAATAATTTATATTTAGAGTTGGAACGCTTGACTGCCGCGTGTGAATTATAAATGGATATTTTTTATATGGAAAAATATGAATGACAACTAAGTACAACAACACAAACAAATAAGACTGCAGAAAATAAAACGAGGCAACAACAGAAAAAAATTACCAGGAAAGAAAAGCAGTCATAAAGATATTCATATCCATAATTAAAATGTCTTAATTGACAACATGCATAGATATAATTATTCTAGTTTACTTTAACATACGTAATTCTTTCATAGTCAGATTGTACACGATTTGTATTGAAGCTATTATGTGCATAGATATGTATATCATGATTTACTCAAAAATTCAAAAGTTGCTTACATAGATATCAGTACCTGGGTGACCGAGCTTGCTCGCTGCTATCAATTTAGTGCTAGCTTTACTTACCAACCTTGTGAGGATGTGTTACACTAGCCCGGATCGGTCCCTATACAAAAAAAAAGTTTTTCCAGTCCACCCCTAGGATTAAAGATATCTTGAAGGCGATCCCAAAAAAAATTTTTTTTTTGCCACGCCCCCCCGATGGTCTATTTACTTTTTTTGACACAACGTCGCCATTTTAAGTCCAATTTTAATTAGCCGCACACCGTTGTCCATGGCTTGGAAGCCGCCACAATTCTTACCTTAATCATTTTTTACTCAGAGTTCTTGGGATCGCCTTCAAAATATCTTTAATCCTAGGGGTGGACTGAAAAAACTTTTTTGTCGATCCACCCTAGTGTTACACTGTCCTTTATATGTGGGCAAATTATTAAAATTTTGTAATTTTCGTAGCCGTAATGGACTTTTTGCGGACAACCCTACTTGAAAATATTTTAGTTGGTATGTCAGCGAAAATACCTTTCATTTGATACCCATATTGGCATATCTAGCTCCATAAATAAAAAAAATTAAATAGGGGCAACCCTGTAAACCACTCCAAGTGGCAACCCCTCAATCATACTATCTATGTGCCAAAACTCTCCGGGTGTATTTCTGCAATGAGAAGCTCCTCAGCAAAAAATTCATTTACTTTGCATGTGCCGTTCGGAGTCGGAAAAAAACAGTAGGTCCCGCCAACTTGTAGGAAAAACTTAAAAGCAACACACCACAAGTTGGAAAGAGAAGCTCGGCTAAAAATCTCGTTAGAGGTTATGATAACCTGTTGGTATATCGCCGCCATTAGTTTTTTTTTTTTATATGGAAAATATGCCGCGGACTTATGTAAAAGATATGTAAATTGGCACACTTAAAGAGACTGTTTCGGGATCGTTTCGGGATCATTTCGGTGTCATATCATACGATGTCATATCATATGATGCCATCGTATGATGTCTAATCATATGATGTCATATAACATGATGTCATATCATATGATGTCATATCATATGATGTCATATCATATGATGTCATATCATATGATGTCTATCTTCATAAATAAAAAAATTTAAATAGGTGGCAACCCTGTAAACCACCCCAAGTGGCAACCCCCAAGTGTATAGTATTATTACAAATACAAAGCTTAAGCATATATTAAAAAAATAATCTAAAATGATTATGTGACACCATGTAGTGATGTGATGTGATGGTGATATCAAATGACAAAATTTATTGATGTAATATTTTATCATGTGATTTCAAGTTTCCTTTTATACTTAAACGCTGTTTCATTTAACAACTGTTGTTTTGCTTATGTTAACAAAAAAATCATGTGATGATGCTAGTTAGTGGCATTTTACTTTTGTGTCAAAAATTTTTCATATGATGTCGTGATATGATATCATAAAAGATAAGACATTTGAATTATCAAAAAATACAATCATATTATAACAAAAATGATAATGTGTTGTAATGTGACGATATGATCACAGGCAATAGATATTATATAGTCTATCAAATCAAATAAAATTCTACACTCAACACCACATCATGAAAACTTTTGATTCATTTACGTCCTTCATTGCTTAATCTGCTGCTTTGAATCGCAATCACACCACCTTCACTCCATCATAACTTTTCTCGTTTTTGCTTTTTCTTGTTTATTATATTTTATTACGTTATTTTCAAAAGTTTTCACTACTGTTGCTGCTTCTTCCTCATCGCTGTACAAAGTATTAGACATTTTGGTTGCATGCAATATCTAAACGACTGTGTTTACATTGTGTTTGAATGAAGGCGAAATAGAATTGCTTAGCATATTTACACCAATAAATGTTAGAAGACAATATGAATGACAGAGTATACCCTGCTGCGAAACAACGAACGATAACTATCAGAATAATTGTGCCAGCTGCTTCCTAGCTAAATAGTTATATGATAAACTAAAACTAGATATGTATTTTTCCTACAGGGTAGGTAGATTGCACGCACGAAGCCTTATTGGGTGACCTTGTCAGTTATTTTAAAAATTCTTCACAAAAGGAAAAACAAATCTCTCAATGCAGGTGATAAAATGTTATCGTGAACAACTGGCTTGCTATGTTGTTGCTGTTCTTGCTGCTCCTTGGCTAGAGATGCTTTTCTGTAGCTGATAGCTTTGAAAGTGCTTTTGCTTCGTATTAAGAGTTGTATATAATTGTTGTTATTGCTTTTTAGCGCTCCTCCACCTTGTTACTTGCTTGTAATAATAATGCTCAGTCACTTAAGAACTTAAATATTACAATCGTGCATACACTTATATTTACACACGTATTTAATCAAGCAATTTTTTTTATTAATTTTTATTTATTTAGATAACATGAAATGCCAACAAGCAACTACAACAACAAGTAACAATAACAACAAGCAAACACTACAAACACTACAAGCACCACTAGCAGCATACGAACTTGTAACTTACGGTAAATAGTAAATATTTATGAAAGCATTCTATAAGTTGTTGTAAAACAGACGCTAGTAAGTACGGCGTTATCTTCTCTTTCCAGCAGACTTCTAATCCATCAACCAATAATGCGGCGCATAGCAGCAACTATAAAGTGGATACGCGATTTTCAGATCACACGATAAAAATATTGCCTTCAAAATTTTTCTCTTAAGTGAAACCCAGGCATATGTGAAGGCGTTGAAAAACTCTAGCTTATAACGAAGATTATATGATGTGACGGTATGACTTTTACGTGGATGATATAACCTTCATGTGACATTCTGATATGATATCAGGCTCCATTAGAGTATCTTTCAAGAATTCATCAGGAATGATTTAACAGGCAAATATATTTTTTGATTTTGTAAATCGTGGAGCAAAAAACTAAAATGAAATAAAATCTAGTCTAGCACATTTTTTTTAAATTATTACAAATACAAAGTTTAAGCACATTTAAGAAAAAATTGTGTAAAATTATGATATGACACCATGCGGTGATGTGATGTGATGATGATATCAAATGACAAAATGTATTGATGTAATATTTTATCATATGATTTCAAGATTCTTTTTATACATTATCGCTGTTTCATTCAACAATTGTGTTTTGCTTATGTTATAAAAAAAAAATCATGTGATGATGCTAGTTAGAGGCTTTTTACTTTTGTGCCAAACATTTTTCATGTTATGGGATGTTGTGATATCATAAAAGCTAAGATATTTGAATTATCAAAAAAATATAATCTTATTATAACAAAACTTATAATGTGATGTGATGTCACGATATGATGTGATGCTGATATCATATTACGTGAGATTTTTATGTGATACTATATCATACGAGTTTAAACTTATTTTAATGTTTTGTCGCCGTTTCCTTCAGCAACAGTCTCTTTTCTCACTTTATCAATAAAAATCATTTGATGTCGCGACATCACATCATGTAATTCTAATATATTTTTTTTTCAATTTTTTAGTTTTTTTCCTGTTTTTATTACAGCAAAAATCGTTTACATGATAAGGTGACGTCATGTGATGCAACCAGGCTATGAGTGATATCATATGACATAATGTATTGATTTGATATTATGTCATGAGTTTTTTTTTCTTTTTTTCATTGGACAAATCTTTTTATCATCTGTGGTGTGATGTCGCGATATGATGTGATGCTGATAACATATAACGTAAGATTTTGATGTGATATTATGTCATATGAGTTCAAACTTAATGTTTTTTCGCCGCTCCCTTCAGCAACAGTCCTTTTTTTATCATTTTTTATCAATAAACATCAATTGATGTTGCGACATCACATCATGTGAGTTGAAATTTGTATATATTTTTCAGGTGCTTTTTCTTTCATATTTGTATTACAACAAAAATCATTTACATGATAAGGTGACGTCATGTGATGCAACCAGGCTATTAGTGATGTCATATGAAGTCATGTATTGATGTGATATTATATCATGTGACTTTTTTTTTTCATTCGACAAATCCTTTTATCTTCTCATGTTAGCCAAAAGCATCAAGTGATGTCGCAATATCTCATCATGTAAGTCTAATATTTTTTTTTAATTTTTAGTTGTTTTTTCTTTCCTGTTTTTATTACAACAAAAATCATTTACTTGATAAGGTGACGTCATGTGATGCAACCAGGCTACGAGTGATATCATATGATGTAATGTATTGATGTGATATTACATCATGTGACTTTTTTTTTTCATTCAACATATCCTTTTATCTTCTCATGTTTGCCAAAGCATCAAGTGATGTCGCACGATCACATCATGTAAGTTGAAATTAATTTTTCTATTTTTTTGAGTATATTTTTATTGTTGAGACTTTTATCACTTGAAAATAAATTTAATTATGTCAATATCACTTTTTTACAGGTCTGAAACGGTTAATTACTGACTGCATGTGATTTTTCCGTTTGCTACCTAAAATGTTGCCAATAAATGTGCAAACTGTTGTAGAACTAGTGAATATACATATTTGAAAACTCATACACAACGCTGAAAAACCATAAACGTATTGATGCAGAACAAACAAGGCTTTTTGTTGTTCTTGTTTAGCATGAAAAACACGTCTAAATAGACCAAACATAAACGCCGACTGACGCAATCAACACAAAAAGCACTTGACTGCTACTGGACCACACCACACATGTGCACAAAGCTATGCCATTTACCATAAATTGGCGAGACAAATTGAAAAGCTGCAGCCAACTAAAAGGGCGAAGAAGGAGGACGAAGGAAAGGGCAAGCTGGTTGTTGAATACGAGATCGTAGCATGGGTATTCAATAAAATAAAATAAAATAAAAATGATATTCGAATCAAATAGAAAAACTGCTGAAAAAATGTAGAAATGAATAGCATATGATTTAACAGAAAATGTGAAGCTAGAACAAAATATGTATATGCGAGAATAAATATAGAATATATCCACATTTGTATAGATATGTCAGCGTAGCATGAAAAGCGGCATCACCAGCAATGAAATAGATTTACATGCGCCGAGTGATTGACTGAATGATTACTTGACAGACAAACGAAAACAAATGGATTGCATATAAAACAAGCACGCAGACGAGGCGAACTGGCCAACTAACCGACTGACATGCTAACTGATTTTGAGTGGATGAGTGTATGATTACATGCGAACTTATGTATGAGTGCTGGGCTCGCTAGTGGGTTGGTTGGGCGCTACACTTGCTGTGTAGTGGCGCCCGACATAAGATGGCTGATATTGAATGATCGTCTAAATGACTGACAGAGTGACTTTGCAGTGTTTGGAGTATGCTGCTTGATTTCAGATTTAGTTAAAGCTTTTTGTAAAATTTCCAAAAAAAAAAAGAAAACAAAATCGTTGTAAAATTACTAACAAATACTTAGCGTTTACATGATGTGCCAAGCTTTTAGGCCAAGCAGGGTGAAAAGGTGTAAGGTGTGAGTGGCACTGAGTTCTTGCTGTTGTTGTTGAGTGAAGCGTGGAGAAATTCTGAAATTCTAAAGCGAAAAACGTCTATAAAAAGTCAGCTATTTATTTGTTTACTTTGCCTGTTTGAGTGTGTGCGTATGTTGATGCGATTTTTCTTCTTATTGCTTTGGCGGTATCTCACTTTTTTTGCATTTTTTTTGTTGTCTTTTTTATTGTACTTTGCTGTCACTCGCAAATGATAATCAAAATGTCATACAATGTAATGCTACTATTGTAATTTCAAGTGCATAACAATTATTTTGGCAAATAAGCATACAAATATAATAATGTAAAATATATTGAATTGGATTGGCACTTTAATCTCTAACTGCTGGAATTAAATATTTTATCTAATTCAAGGTGAAACTAAGCGATAACTGAGGATTTTTTTTTATCTAAAATAAATATTTCATCAACACTTTTTCATATCAGTATTTTTTAACATGCATCTCTGGTTATATTAACATAACTCCTGTTAAATTAACATGACTACTGTTAAATTAACATGATTCCTGTTAAATTAACAGAGCTTTATGTTAAATTAACATGATATTCTATTACATTAACAGGGATTTATGTTAAATTACCATGATTGTATAGTAAATTAACAGGGATTTGTGTTAAATTAACATGATATTCTATTAAATTATCATTTCTTCCTGTGTTTTAAGGTAAAATCAACATTTTTATATTATTCTTATTTTTAACACTATCGCTCATGTTATTCTAACATAAAACTCGCGTTATTTTAACAAGATTTTACATTAAATTGAAAAAAATGGTATATAAAATCAAACATTTTTTACTGCTTTTCAGGTTATTTCAACGCTATCGCTCGTGTTATTTTTACACAAGTTCTTGTTTAATTAACATGCCTTTTTGTCAAATTAATACAACTTTCTGTTGAATTAACATGCCATTTTGTCAAATTAATACAACTTTCTGTTAAATTAACATGACCTTGAGTTAAATTAGCATGTATTATCAGACATTTTTTTAAACAACACTATCAGTGCCGTTAAAACAACTTGCTCATGTTAATTTATCCGCAACTTTCTTGCTAACTTAACACGCTTCATGTTGAATGTGTTTAAGTTCATTACTAGTGATGGATGTTGTTATTATTTTTTTTTTTTGTAACCTTACAACACTGCCCAAATGCCGAAATGGGTGTTAGTGATACCATAACATCTTATATTCTTACTCTTACGTAAGTTTTCTGTACAAACCCCAACCCAACGCCATAAAAAAAATTGGATTTACGCACATGAGTCATGTTAATTTAACAGAGAGTCACTTAACATAATATAGAGTCATGTTAATTTAACAGAGGGGCATGTTAATTTAACAGAGGGGCATATTAATTTAACAGAGAGTAATGTTAATTTAACAGAGATTAATATTAATTTAACAGAGAGTAATTTTAATTTAACACGAAGTCAAATTTTTCAACATGAGCTTCGTGTTAAATTTTACAGGAAGTCATGTTAATTTAACACGAAGCGAAATTATTCAACATACTTAGTGTTGAAAAATATTAACCTGAAAAAGTATTAAAAAGGTGTTGACTTTACATACAATTTTTTTTGTTTATACAAGCTTACTGGCTTCCTTGTCATTTCAAAATCATTAAAGAGCTGTTTTTTTGAGAAAAATTTACCCACGCGCTGCAGGAACCAGACAAGCCGACATATGTTTCGATGATACTGGAATTACATCTCTTCATGGACTTTTCTTCCCGGCATTGTGAGAGTCGAACTCACAACACTGTAGTGACTTGTATGCTAGAAGGTCTAACACATTAGGCCACTACCCAGCTTGAAGGTAAACCCTTCTCAGTGTCCATTTATGCATATATTTATATATTCGTGCATTAAAGAGCTTTTAAGCTTAGATTGTCCCAGAGCGCTTAAAAGGTCTTAACGCTGCATAACTTTTAAATAATTATCTCCAATATTCTGCAATTTGCAAATGATTCATCCATATAAATGCAATTAACATAAGCATTTACTATGCAAATCACAGAGCACACAAATAATCCTCTAACAAGAAGCCTTATCTTCAAAGTGACAGAATCGTGACTGATGACAAAGCTTGGCGTTGATAGACCACAACATGACTACGAACAAGTACAAAAACAACGAGTGAGTACAAGCGCGTTGGTGGCTTTACAACGAAGTAACACGCGATCTTGGATACTTAGCATAGAACAACCATTGAAGAATTCTTCTGCAGGTGGCTTACAGAGACAACAAAAATATAAATAAATAAATGATCAAATCATTGCAAACATTTACAATCGTTCTCAAATAAATGCTCAAGTAATTGTTACAGCAGTTGAAGTGGTTCTAAGCTAACACAGCGGAGTTTGCGGAAGACGAGATGAACAAAGAAATCCATCAAATGCACAGATTTAAAGGTTAATTGTTAATGTAAAATAGTCAGTCAGTTAACTATCTGAGGTTAGCGTTTTGTTGAAATCAATGATGGATTGTTTTGTATTTCAAAAGTATTAGTACTGTGTTTGAAGCACGCAGGCGTTAGTTGGTCTAAGATAAAGGCAGCTGAATTTATTATTTTTGTTCGCCTCTAGAATCTAGATTTGGGTAGTTCATGAACTAATTAGTTCATTGAACTAGATCATGGAAGTGATCGCAGCTAAATTTATTATTTTTGTTTGACTCTAAAATCTAGACTTGGGTAGTTCATGAACTAATTAGTTCATTGAACTAGATCATGGAAATGATCGCGCGAACTAGTTCAAAATTTCAAATGAACTACATGAACTATGGAAAAATTTTGTCAAATTTATAGAATTTATTGAGAATGAGAAAATACCGAGAAACCAAAACTAAAGTAAAGTCCCTGCCAACCAGAGCTAGCCATGGTGAAAACAAAATCACATGTACCAAAAATGACTGTGGCTTAGAGTAGGCATCGAAATAACAAGGCATATTTCGATAAAATTCGATCATTTTCGACACAAATTAGCAACTCCAACATTTCTAGGTAAAGACCTCGCTGAATAAAATTGCCTACTTTTTTATCCTGTTTTTTGGTAAGCGCGACCCAGTAATTTGCCAAGACTTTATCCGCTTCTGGTTAGCAGGGTTTGTACTACCGTACATAAGGTGATATTTTTTAATATTCAACTGCAAAAACACGTTGAAAAGTGTAGGTGGAGGCCAAAAGGACTTTTTTGATACTCCTCCCAAGTTTTTGGACGTGTTTATAACTGCTAAAACTAAGGTAAACAAATATAAATAAATGAACTAAAAACGAACTATATGAACTAGTTCATTTTAGTGATCTAGTTCAAAACTCTCACCTCTTTAATGAACTAAAACTCCCAACTCTACTAAAATCTCCCGCTCGGTGTTGAGTTTTGCATATATCTTTTACAAATTAATTGTTTTTGTAAACTTGAAACTAAAGATAACAGAAATTTAAAGCATAAAAAAAACTTGTCGATCGACATATTCTATGCAAAACTATGGATTGCTATCTGATAAACGTTAGAAGCTGGGGTTTTAAATTATTGCCTGTTGATGCGATTAGTCATTGGCATAAGTCGGTAATTTGGTTTGACAAATTATAGAGACAAGTTCTCCTCAGCTTACAGTAATTGACATGGTGACAGATGATGCACACCCAATGTTGAAGAATTTACATAAGTTGTGTTGGATGCAGTGGCAGGGTGCAGGGTAGTAAGAATCAGCTAAAAAAAAATCATAATAGCTCTCCGAATGATTATAAAATCTTGAAAACCTCATAATTCATACCATGTTTATTTTCAAAAAAAAAAATCTCTACTGGGCCCAGAACCTTCAGTTCCGTTTACCAGTTACATAACTATTTCCAAGAACTCCGAAACTACGCAAGGCCGAAGAAAGGTGAAGCTAAGAGTCAGGGCAGCACAGGGAATGCTACTTATGACAGTCTTCTTCGAATGCAGATCCCAGACGACATGGCTGCTGTAATAACAGGAATAAGCTGGGACTTGGCGCAGCTTAAACTAAACCAAGTGATGCGTAGTGTAGACAAGTGGATGAACGATCACGCCCTCCAACTGGCTACAGTCAAGACAGAGATCGTGATGCTAACGAAAAGAAGGATTCCCACAATCGTTAACATGACTGTTGGGCATCAACAGATAGAAACGCGCCGCTCTACGAAATATCTACGGGTGAAGTTAGGCAACAACCTGACCTTTCTCGAAGCATTTAAGAAGCTCCTGCGAGAAGGCTGTGAATACCATCGCAAGTCTGAGTCGGCTAATGGCAAACACAGGAGGAGGTGTCCGCCTCTATACTGTTGTAAGGACGGATGCAATGAAACTTCAGAAGTACCAGGCCGCTATCACCGCGGTTCAACGCATAGGGGCCGTGAGAATCACCTCAGCATACTGCACGGTCTGAGACCATACCGATATATTTCCTCGTTGAGGAAAGAAAAATGATGTATGACATTCGTGCAGACATTGCTGTAACGCAGGCGAGAGGTGAATCGATCCGGCGGTGGCAACTACAAGGGAGCAACAGAACTGTTACCATGGCTGAATCGTCCTCATGGAAAAGTCGACTTCTACCTGACCCAATTCTTAACCGGACACAGTTATTTTCCCGTAAGTACCTCCACAGAGTGGGCAAGGTTCAAACCCCGAACTGCACCTACTGTGGAGCCATAGGTGACATACATACGCCACATCTTGTTCGAATGCGAGTAATGCGCTCAAGAAAAAAGGCGGGTGGCAGAGACAATTGGCGAGCTTTCCACGGGCAGTGTCACTCGCAAGATGACCTGCGGAAATTCCAGATGGGATATAGTCAGGCGATACGTGAGGAACGTCCTCCTTGCGAAACGGCAGTTAGCGTTAAGTAGCCATAGGGATCACGTAACGTGCTTCCTTACCTGAAGTAATGCTAAGCGCGGTCGCAGGTAAGGAAGAATGCGCGGGCCGTGGGAGGTTAAGTTAAACCCCTGCGGGTTAGGAGTTTAGAATATGCCCGAGGTAGGCACATCGGTAATGACGTGCTAACTCGATGGTTGATCTACGGATATGATGCTTCTCATTACCCATCTTCACCTTCCTTACGCATTGGGAGATAAAATGACCTAGAAGGTTCCACTGGTCATACCAAATCGCTACCACGACAGTCGGGCAGTACCGCAAGGGAGTAACGGAGCGTACAGGGTGGTCCATATCCGGTCAAGGACTGTCAATTTCGACATCACTTGTCGATACACTTTATTTCAACCTATGTAGCTAGTCGAGTTTTTTCCAATTTTTAAAAGTGAAAACTTTTTACTGGAATTAGTAATTAAAGAAGCTGTCCGCCCATCCCCAGCAATTATAATATCACTTTGAGAAGAAAAACTTTTAAATGAATATTAAAATAAATTATTTTAAGTTAATTTACTGTAATTCACAAGTTGCCTGTGATGTTTTGAATTTCATCTCGTTGAATTGTAATAATTTTTAATTGCTTTGTCAAACCAATCTACTACAAACATATTTGATTGATTGATTGCCCAGAATGACTACATTTCCCATGTTCATTTGTATGTTTTTTCACAAATCTGTAGTGACTTCTGGATGCCGTTGAGTATTGCAGGTGTAAGTAAATGATTTCCAATTATTTAACCCAATAATTACACAGTGGCAAGACAATTAGTTGTGATCGTGATATTTCTATCACAATTCAATTAAAATTTACTCAAACTACTTAAAATAATATAATAAAAAAAAACAAAACGATTTATGGCTGAAATGATTGAGAAAAGAGCAATTAGGTGGCATTAAAATAAATAAAATATTTACATATCCAAACAAATTTACGGATTTATTTATTTGTAAAATGTACAACTAATTAATTTAATTCAATCAAGATGAAGTGAGCATGAAATTTGACAATTGACCTTAAGCGCAGACTACTTACACGCCCACACAACTGAAGCGCATAGGCAATGAATGAAGGGTACAAGTGGTATTAAGCGAGAGTCATGTAGGCGGAAGAGCCGATAAACCTTGTCTTTGTCTAGTGCGCAGATCAGTCAAGTGCTAAATGGGTCATTAGTAGCACTTAAAGTAGCGAAGAAATAACAAAGAAGAGAGAAAAAAGCCATTGAAGTAGAGGATAGATAAAGCTCACACAAAGTTAAAGTTAAAGTTAAAGTTAAAGTTAAAGTTAAAGTTAAAGTTAAAGTTAAAGTTAAAGTTAAAGTTAAAGTTAAAGTTAAAGTTAAAGTTAAAGTTAAAGTTAAAGTTAAAGTTAAAGTTAAAGTTAAAGTTAAAGTTAAAGTTAAAGTTAAAGTTAAAGTTAAAGTTAAAGTTAAAGTTAAAGTTAAAGTTAAAGTTAAAGTTAAAGTTAAAGTTAAAGTTAAAGTTAAAGTTAAAGTTAAAGTTAAAGTTAAAGTTAAAGTTAAAGTTAAAGTTAAAGTTAAAGTTAAAGTTCACTCACAAGCACGTTCGTTTTTCTGGTACAATTTTCGGGTGTCCTTGTACTTTGGAAACCTTGGATTTTGGTGAATCGTAGAGAAACTAGAGGTTTCTTCATTTGAAATTAATAAGTTGTTTTAAGGACTTACTTTAATTTGGATGCTCATTGCACAAAAACCCACTATACATATGTACCAGTGGCGGATTCAGGATTTTGGGATATTTTTTCCAAGGAAATTTTTGGTTTACAGTTTCACAAAACTCGCCTTTTATGGTTGTTTTCAAAAAAATATATACCAACATTTGTTGGTATGGGCAATGTCAAATTCTAGGTTTCACGTAACTTTAACTATATTTTTTGCGTAATTTATTATATTTTTTTTTTAATTTTTCCTATATATTTTGTGTAATTTTACTTTTTTTTTGTAATTTTTAGTATATTTTTTTTGTACGTTTTACTATATTTTTGTGTAATTTTACTATATTTTTGTGTAATTTTTACTATATTTTTTGAGTCATTTTTACTGTATTTTTGTTCAATTTTACTATATTTTTGTTTAGTTTTTACTATATTTTTTGCGTAATTTTACTTTATTTTTTGTGTAATTTTAGTATATTTTTTAAGTAATTTTTACTATATTTTTGTGTAATTTTTTACTATATTTTTTATGTAATATTACTATATTTTTTGTGTCATTTTCATTATATTTTTGTTAAATTTTCTATATTTTTGTGTAATTTTTACTATATTTTTTGGTCATTTTTACTATATTTTTTATAGTTTTTACTATATTTTTGTGTAATTTTTTACTATATTTTTGTGTCATTTTTACAAAATTTTTGTGCAATTTTTACTATATTTTTGTGCAATTTTTACTATATTTTTTGCGTAATTTTACTTTATTTTTTGTGTAATTTTAGTATATTTTTTAAGTAATTTTTACTATATTTTTTGTGTCATTTTTACTATATTTTTGTTAAATTTTCTATATTTTTGTGTAATTTTTACTATATTTTTTGAGTAATTTTTACTATATTTTTTATAGTTTTTACTATATTTTTCTGTAATTTTTTACTAAATTTTTGTGTCATTTTTACTAAATTTTTGTGCAATTTTTACTATATTTTGTGCTATATTACTGTGAAAAATATGCCTTTTGGATTCCGAAGGGGAGGGTTTGAACCTCAAAACCACCCACGTGGATCCGCCCCTGATTTGTTCCTACAATAGATACATACTCCATACCTTTTCTGATAACTAAATACCTATTAGACAAACCCATCGATTGTTCTTACCAGAATTGCATCACATCACAAAACCACTCCATTGATAGACTTTGTAGTTGGCTGTTTGTTTTTCTTTTTTTTGCAATTTTAATACCCCCACCGTTCATTGTTCATTGTCATTTGAAGGTTAAGGTTGCAATTTTTCTAAGTTCATTAGAAAAATTCCACAAAATAAATTACGAGTAAGAAGCAGATGGCAAAACGTAAATAGAATTCAAATGAAGAGTAGAATGCTGAATGTATGAGTACTTCTCTATTGACTTGCACGAGTACTTGTAAACTGGAAAAAGAGAGAGACACACTTTATGTAACAACTTGTGCAAGTAATTGTTGTTTTTGTTGTGCTTCTCTGTCACTGATTACGTTTAAGTAATAATTTCTAGCACAAATATACAGACTTAAGTGCCCACGAATTATCATGCAAAGTACCTACTCGTTTTCTACTTATATTGAAAAGAAATACAACTTTAACCTTAGCTGGAAATAAATTTAATGTAATTACTAATGAAAGAGAAGAAATGAAAATCATTTATTTTAATGATCGAAAATTCTATTGCTGATGGGTCTCGGTAGTTAAAGTTGTCGTTATTGTTGTTGAACTTGAAGCTGCTTTATGCTTGACAACCCTTTTGCAATGACATGTGCTTATACACATTAAGGTGACCCAAACTTTTCGAACTCGAACACATCAAAATTGAAAAATATTAAGTGGGCGTGGCACCACCCCTACAAACTTTATTTTACAGAAGTAATATCTCACCGTATTCATGTAAAAACAGTTGGAGCTATCGGAAAATAGAGCGTGGTACTTCTTACACAAACTTGACTGAATATCTCTAAAAGTGTTCAAGGTAAGTATCTGAAAATTAGTAAAAATAAAAAAAAAGGGAGTTATCAGTAAAATGGGCGTGGCACTTCCAATACTTTCATAGTTTTTAAAACGGGATATCTTTAAATGTGTTCATGGCAGGAACCAGGAAATTGATAAAGTGATAAACAATAACAATTCCCACAGATATATCGTCGCTCGCTTTCCAGAGGCATGAATGTGCAAATTTTCCAGATTTGAGTTAATACGATTCACGAAAATCCTGGGTTTCCAAAGTAGAAGACATCCTCGGAAATTTGCAATGCCATTTTCATGAATGTGTAGTTCAATCTCTAAAAATTGTGCTATACATTTATGTTCCTGGTTGAACAAAAAAGTTTAAAAACTGAACTTATAAATATTTTTAAATTTTACTTTTGCCAGAAACATGAATGTGTAGCAAAATTGTTACGTATACGCTATGGTGAAAAAGGTTCATGACAGGGACCTGTAAATGTTTCTGGAGATATACATACACTAACAACACCATTCTCTCCCAAAAACATTGGGAGCTATCGCAAAAACTTCTTAATTTTTGAGGCTGAATATCTCCAAAAGAGATCACGACAAAGAGCTGTAAGAAAAAATTGGGCAGAAAATTTTGACAAAACGATGTTTTCTGGGACAGCTAATCTTCGTTAAAAAAAAATAGACATCTCAAAACAAGCATCCTAGTGTACACTTACACTAACTTACATACCTTACAACGTTTTTAAATGAGAAACAGCTTTTTCAAGTTGATAGAATCAAACATTTGTTATCATTGTTTGACAATATAATAACAAACTGTAACAGAGAGCTTCCGCGTGTAACAGCATGCTGGACAAGCAAAACCCAATTAATTACAAGCTGATAAGAAATTTAGAAAAAAAAATCGTCGAAGTAAAATTCTACAAAAGTAAAGAAAAGATTAATTTGAAAAAATATCCAATTAGAATGAAGTCCAATAATAATTCGGCAGGAAGATTTTTTTGTTGAAAGACATATTTTGTCTCGGAGTATCCCTTCTTATTGGTCGACATAAAGAAATACTACAGGGGTATTTTGGGTCTAAGGAAAGCTTATGTAAAAGTTACCGAATGTGTATTACGTAATTTTTCCTGTATTTTTTGCGTAACTTTTTCTCTGTTTTTGTTTATTTTTGCTTTATTTTTGTGTATTTTTACTTTGTTTTTTTGCGTAACCCTTACTGTTTTTTTTTTGCTTAATTTTTACCATATTTTTGTGTAGTTTTTACTATATTTTTTGTGTAATTATTACCATATTTTTTGGCTATATTTTTTCCGTATTTTAACGGTATTTGTGGTTGGTTTTTGTGTAATTTTCACTATATTTTTATGGGTAATTGTTTTATATAGTTTTTGCGTAATTTTTACTGTATTTTTTGTGTAAGTTCAAATGTCTTTTTTTTTGTAATTTTGACTATGTTTTTTGTGTAATTTTTACCATATTTTTTGCGTAATTTTTACCATATTTTTTGTGTATTTTTTACTTTATTTTTTGCGTAAATTTTACTGCGTTTTTTCTGTAATTTTTTCAATATTTTTTACGTAACTCTTACTATGTTTTTTGTGTAACTTTTACTATAATTTTTGTGTAACTCTTATTGTAGTTTTTTGTAATTTTTCCCATATTTTTTGTGTAGTTTTTACTATATTTTTTGTGTAATTGTAATTTTTTCCATATGTTCTGCGTAATTTTTCTGTATTTTTTATGTAATCTTACTATTTATTTTTTTTTTTTTTTTGCGTAACTTTTACAAAGATTTTTGTGTAATTTTACTATGTTCTTTGGGTAATTTTTTACTATATTTTTGAAGTAATTTTTACTCTACTTTTTTGCATTTTTTATTTTATTTTTTACAAGGTCTGAAACCGATTAAAATAACGTTCCGGTTGCGGTTTTGTAAATTGTTTCGGTTCCGGTTTCGTTCTTCAACATTTTTTGAGTAACTTTTACGGTGATTTTTCTGAAATTTTACTATATTATTTTACTGTATTTTTGTAACTCTTGAACCGAATTGTACCTGTCAGATTCCAAGGATAAATGCGTATGGAAAAATTACTTTGAAAAATATGACTTTTTGGTTTGAAACTGAAAAAACCTCCCCTTGGATGATCCTGAAGGAGGGTTTGAACCTAAAAACCCACCCCGTGGATGCGCCCCTCAATGAAACATTGACTCAAAAACTGGTGAGCGTTCTCTCAACATACATATTTTCTCCTAGATGGCGCTGAGAACGCTATAGCTTTGCTCTATCAGTATTTATGCCCCAACCTTGTTTTGAAAGGTATGTTGGATATGTGCTATTACATATGTATGCAGTTCGGAAAATTCGACCAGGAACTGAGTACTTAGTAATTTAGCTTTAAAGCTAAGAGATCGACAGAGAGTTAAAACCCAATCCGAGGCGTCACCAGAACACCCCCGGAGTAGGCAAACCAAACTTTGCTGAAGTAACCTACAACAGAATCCTTATAGACATCCTTGACCGAGTTAACGATTATTGGGCCATCCCTAAAGGTCGGTCGCGGAACGAACTCGGTAACGCTGTTTCTCTTCTTTTTTGCAACACGGAGATTATGAGCCCGCGAGTACATACGGTCCGTAGATTTTTTTTCCTCTACACTAAGTAGGTACTTAAATATGGCATAAATATTAAACCAAAAATTATTGTAACATTAAGCTAAACTTTATTCCCACACGTCGGGTACTTAAAAATTAGATAATTGAATGGTTTTCAAGAGTGAGCGATAAGTCTCCATACACTACCGAACATAATCGTTAAAAAAGGCTCGTAAACTTGGAAAACTTTGCCACTATGAATCAATATTTAATTAAAAGCTATTTTTATGGGCGTGTCAAATTGACAGGCAGCGCATGTCGGAAGCATAAAAATCCCAGCATGAAGAACACATAAGACCAGAGCTAACTAGCATGTGAGTAAAGTTGTAAAAAAAAAAATATTACAAAAACAAAAGTTGGAAAAAATGTATGAAAAAACTGAAACGTGGAAAACTCTGCACGGCAAAATCGTTTCGTATAATTTTAATTACAGTATTTAAACTGCTCAACTATTTATTAACGTGACAGCGCAAATATGGCACTGAGCGAACGTAAAAAAAAACGTAATAAATACACAAGAGCCACATGCAATAGAAGAACGCTCGTGCATAGCTTAGCATCAGTTGAGCAGCAATAAAAAAAAGTCAACAAACAAAAAACTCACAACCAGAACGAATTAGCGTTGGCTGCTGACGTCCGCTGGAGCCACACACCGCGCCGACACCACAGTGCATCGTAGCCCATCACCAACACCAACAACGCCACCAACATTCATTCCCTCAGTAGCCCGGCTCCACTGCAAACCGCAGCTAAATACCAATTTTATTAGATGGACCAACCCAGCTACCCCACTCACTCACTCACTCACTCAGCTATTGTAACTGTGGCGCATCAGCCGCAACGTGCGCAGCGAGCTTATGCAGCACACCAGCAATTAAATATTTTCTGTGGCGAGCGATAACAGCTCCGCCGCCATTTACAAGTTGCGTTTCTGTTGCCATCTGCCATATGCGATAGGTTTTTTCTTTCATTCTATTTTCTAACTTTTATTTTATATTTCTCTAACTATTCATCTCCGTTTTTATAATACATTTTTTTTATTTTATATTTACTTTTTCATTTTGCACTTAACTCGCCAAAGCAAGGGAGCGCAAGCATACCCTGTAGGAAAGTCAATGAATATCTAAAATGAAATAAAATAAAAAATAAAATAAAATAAAAACTTAACAAAGTAAAATAAAACCATACAAATATTTCATTTCATTTGTATTTGTTTTTATTTAACATCTTTTCATTTTTATTTTATTTTATTTTTTTTTTTTATGCTATTTAAATTTTTTTTATTTTTTTTTTGTTTATTTTTTCATTTTATTTTATGTTGCATTATTTTTTTCTTTATTCTTTATTTTTTTTTATATTTTATATTAATTTATTTTATTTTTTTTAATTTTATTTTATTTTTTATTTTATTTTATTTTTTTTTACTTTTTTTATTTTTTTATTTTTATTTTATTTTACTTTTTTTATTTTTTTTTTTTCATTTTTTACTTTATTTTATTTTTTTTTACTTTTTTTATTTTTTATTTTTATTTTATTTTACTTTTTTTAATTTTTTTTTTTCATTTTTTTTTTTTATTTTTTTTTATTTTTTTTTTTTTTGTTTATTTTTTTTTTTTGTTTTATGTGGTTTTATTTTTGTTTATTTTTTTTTATTTTTTTATGTTGTTTTTTTCTTTATTTTTTATTTTTTTCTTGTATTTTATGTTATTTTATTTTACTTTTTTATTTTATTTTTTTTTTTATTTTACTTTTTTTTAATTTTTTTAATTTTTTATTTTATTTTATTTTGTTGTATTTTTTTATTTTATTTTTTCTTTATTTTTATTTATTTTTTTTATTTTATTTTTTTGTATTTTATTTTATTTTTTTTTTGTTATTTTCTTCATTTTATTTTTTTTTATTTTATTATTTATTTTTTATTTTATTTATTTTATTTTATTTTTTTTTTTATTTTATTTTATTTTAATTTAGTTATTGTTGTTATTGGTCATTATATTTACGAGCTTTGAAAATTTTGTGGACTTTGACTAGTTGTAGTATTTTTTTTTTTTCTATTTTATTTTATTTTTTTTTTCTTATATTATTTTATTATTTTTTTTTATTTTATTTTTTTTTTTTTGTTTTTTATGTATTTTATTTTTTTTTAATTTAATTTTTTTTTATTTTATTTATTTTATTTTATTTTATTTTTTTTTTAAGTTATTTTATTTTATTTTATTTTATTAATTATTTTTAATAAATTTTTTTTTTTTTTTTATATTTTATTATAGTTTCTTTTATTTTACTTAAGCTTATTTAATTTTGTTTTTCAATTTAAAATAAAAAATCAGACCTTTTTAAAAAACTACGTCTTTCTTATAGGGCATTATAAGAGTGACCATGAAAAATTATCATTCAATACGTTACACCGCCTGATGATGCATACGACCTTTCCCGCCTACTCGCATCGGCGTTCTTCGCTTTTGTTACATGACCACACCCTGCCCTATACTCTTTCTCCTCTTTGCATTCATATCAGTAGAGAATTTTCTGGTTGGCGGCGTTTGAATGCACCGCTTGAGTGATTGGCAAGTGTGGCGTTTTGGGTTGGTCTTATACGTTGTTGGATGATCGGTTGTCGCGGCGTGCCTACAGTGGTTCTGTATAATGCCTGTAGTTCCAGCACTTCGTCGCTTTATTACTTTGTTACATAATTTGCGGTATTGAAGCTTCGCCACGCTACACTTCAATCGAATAGAAAAAATAAAACCAAGCGTCGAGCGTACCAGCTAAATGATGGGATGATGGGTAGCACATCGATATGTAAGGCTGGAGCATGTAAGCGTTTGTACAGTGGGCAATACAAACGGGTTAAGATTTTCTGAATTTCCCCACTTCTTTAGTATTTTATATTTATTTTATTTTTTTCTGTTTTGTTTTTAATTTTTTTTTTTACTTTATTTTTTTGTTTTCTTTTTATTTTATTTTATTTTATTTATTTATTTTTTGTATGAAGTCTAATTTTGTTTTATTTTATTTTATTTTATTTTATTTTATTTTATTTTATTTTATTTTATTTTATTTTATTTTATTTTATTTTATTTTATTTTATTTTATTTTATTTTATTTTATTTTATTTTATTTTATTTTGTTTTATTTTTTATTTATTGTTTTATTTTTTATTTTTTTTTTATTTTTTTTTTATTTTATTTTATTTTTTTTTTACTTTTTTTATTTTTTTTTTTTGGTTTTTTTTTATATCAAAATTTATTTTATTTTATTTTTTATTTTTTTTTTAATTTTATTTTAATTTTTTTTTAATAATTTTATTTTTTTATTTTACTTCTTTTTATTCTATTTTTTATTTTATTTTATTTTTTTTATTCTATTTTTTTTATTTTATATTTTTTAGACACTCTGTTCTTTGAAGTGATGCTCTGCATTCATGCGATCTCCTCCATACAGAACCTCTTACATACAGATGAGTGTGGAGATTCACGAATACACCCAGACCAATATAAGCACCGAGAAACACTATCAGCATTAAGTGCGAATGGCTTAATGCCTCTTTCGTGAAATAATGGAAAATTCTGTGCAGTCAGAATAAAATCGACAGAGTTACAAACAAACATTCAAGTACACAACTTGTTGGCACTGCATTTCATCACAACGGCGCTTCGTATATTTAACAAGTATAAGTGAGTGGATATTTACATGGCGCTTCCATGCACACATGTATGGAAGTAAAGGGGTTAGTCCAGGTGTAATTCATCTGTGCATGTTACACAAACTAACAAAACTTTCAAAAATTAAATTGACTCGTCTATCAAAGCCAAATTTTAAAGCCCGCTTTCCTAGCTGCTGCTTTAATTTACTATATTTTTTCAACAATTAATCCAATTCACATGGAATTCCCCTTATAAAAGTTTTTACATATTGCCAGCAGTGGGTAGCCATACCACCTGTCTTGCACTTCCTTCCGTAAACGCCCTCTGCACTCAACATAGTAAATCCGGCAACTGCCAAAATCAGCAGAAAAA
Organism: Campiglossa producta; assembly: GCA_964058755.1. Taxonomy (NCBI): domain Eukaryota; kingdom Metazoa; phylum Arthropoda; class Insecta; order Diptera; family Tephritidae; genus Campiglossa; species Campiglossa producta. The sequence continues at coordinate 6,428,460 of CAXKVI010000003.1, forward strand.
CTGGCAAACAGACAGAGCAAAAACTGTGTGGTAGCTCATGGCTGAGTGGTGGCACTCAAAGTGTTAAAAAAGTAATTAAATCGGCAAATAAACATAATGGAAGGCGTTAATAAAAAATGGAAATAAATTCAGAAAAATACTATGTAATTTAATACGAAATGCGTGGTTGAGTTTGGTAAAAAGTGAATTTCGTAGTTTGTGGTAGTTTAAAAGCGAAATGGATGGCCCAACGAGCGCCGCCTTGAAAGGGATCGTACTCATAACATACTTACGTACTTGCTTACATTTGTTTATGCTTTCCATGTTTGAATGTTTTTGCGAGCCATTTTCCAGCGCTTTATTATTTTTTGAACCACAGTATTACTGAGTTCATAGCGTCACATTCTCAGATTCGACTTCTGGAACTTGATTTCCATCATCGGGGATTGTGGTATCGGGTTTGTCAATTTCTAGATTTCTTTCAGGCTCAGGATGTGGTAAAATCCTTTTAATGTCATGGTAGTTAATGATTTGTTTTCGCCCTCTCAAACCCTCCGGGTATAATGCGGTAAGGTGACAACCCTACTTGAAAATATTTTAGTTGGTATGTCGCCGAAAATACCTTTAATTTGATACCTTTCTACCCAAGTAGAAAGTCCTGGAATGAAGTATGCCAATATGGGTATCAAATGAAAGGTATTTTAATCGACATGCCAACTGAAATATTTTCAAGTAGGGTTGCCACCTTGACGCAGTATATTTGTATATCCGGTATAATCTCGTCAACCGCTTGACCAATTGGGATAACATTTGGCATAGAGATAATATTGTTAATTCTAAGACTAACCACTGGGGGTTGCCACTTGGGGGGTTTTCAGGGTTACCACCTATCTCAATTTTTTTTTAAATTATGGAGCAAGATATGCCCATATGGGTATCAAATTAAAGACATTTCCGGCGAAGTACCAACTAAAATATTTTAAAGTAGTTTATTTGTATATTTTTATACCAACTAAAAGCTTAACCGATTTGGATGAAATTTGCCTTATAGATAGTATGATTGATTCTAAGACTATCCACTTGGTGGTTGCCACTTGGGGGGTGTACAGGGTTGCCACCTATCTCAAATCATGGAGCGAGATATGCCAATATACGTATCAAATGAAAGGTATTTTCGCCGACATACCAACTAAAATATTTTCAAGTAGGGTTGCCGCATTGTATTTTTATTGTATATTTTGGGATCGTATTTGGATTATTATAGGGTAATTTTGGAATCATTTAGGTGTGACTTTAAGAGCATTTCAGGGCTAGTTTGAGGTCATTTTGGGTTAAATTTTGGATTAATTTGTTACAATTTTGGGGTCATTTTCTGATCATTTTGAAGTTTTTTTTTTGGTTCATTTTGGGATAGCTTTTGGATCATTTTGGGAACAGTTGAAGGTCTTTTTGGGGTCGTTTTGGGATTATTTTAGACCCATTTTTGGGACTTTTTTGAATAATTTTGTGGTTATTTTCGGATCATTTTGGGTACATTTAAGGGTCTTTTTGGGGTCATTTTGGAATCATTTTGGGTCCATTTTAGAATCATTTAAGCATCATTTTGGGATTATTTTAGGGTCGTTTTGGGATAAATTTAGGTCGTTTTGGGTTAAATTTCAGATTACTTTGGGAACATTTAAGAGTCTTTTTGTGGTCGTTTTGCGATCATTTTAGGATTTTTTGGGATTATTTTTAGGTCATTTTCAGCTAACATAAGATGTGACAAATTTTAATACGAAATCTGTTTAACAATTTTTTTGAAAAATGGTTCTGAGGAAACCTTTTTTTCTTCAAATTCAAAATCTGTAAAATTTCTGACATTTTTCGATACGAAAAAATTATTTGCACTTTATAGTAATCATACGAGTCAAATACGACCTCTTTCAGCTCCACCAAGTAACACTCTTTTTTTATAGTAAAATTTTTTAACACAATATAAAGCTGTCTGTCGGCTCCACTTTTAGTTCCGACTACAACTCAATTTTCACGTCAAGCATGTTCTAGATAAATAACCACCACACACTTAATACTACCTTTTACGAAATCATAAACTTTTTATCTCATACTTAAAACCAGCAACCACTTAAGCCTCCACGAGAAGTGAAATAAAAAGTAAACTAATAAAAATAAATAGTTCAAAAAAGTTCTTAATACCACTTTTGGGTTTTGTTTTTGTTATTTTTGCTGCTGGCCCTACGATGATGATACCTTCTTGAGTTTTTTTCAAGTTAAACAAGTCATCAACGCTTTGACAGCTTGCGTGGCCACCTAAGGGCATAAATGAGCAGCGACAACAACAACAACAGAAAATCAGACACAAAAATAATTTATATCAGTTTTGTTTTTGTGTTTTTTTTTTTTACTTTTGGCCACTTGGTACCTGTTGGTCTGGTTTCGCACTGACCAATCTTTCAGTTACTTAAGTTGTGGTAGGTGTTGCGTAGTTGTTGCTTTTATTTATTGACGATATGCCAAAACGGATTAAGAAGGGCTTTAACGCTTCCGTATTTTGATTCTATTTTTTTAGAATATTTTATGTTTATTTATTTTGTTCTTTTTGGTATGTGAATCAGACGCAAGTTTTTATGTTTATAAAGAGTTTCACAGAAACTTAATGAATAATTTGTAAAAATTATTTAAATATTAAATTCCAAAGAAATATCACCAACATACTAATAACATAATATTTGTAGGCGTTATGGCCAACGCGCAGTTAAAGATTCGCGAGAAATTCTAAGCTCATCAATGTATCGACGGCTGAGTACCATATCAATATATTTACAAATACTTATTTTTCAAAAACGCTCTATCTCAGAATGTTACCCTATTTCAGAATTTATTCCGGTAATAGATCTTTTAAATCACTATACATATAGCCCTTTGGATACTATCGCCAGCATAAGAGAAATCCCCCTATGATATCTACCTTAACAGCGTCATCCGTCTGATAACTTGCAACTTTTCCAACTTTGTATGAACAACAGTGTGACATCACCTGGTGATTTGAATGTCATATCACCTGTTCAGCATAATGTCACATCATTTCTTAGATCGCACAATTTACCTACAAATAAGTAAAAAAATTAGGCGCTATCTGATAATTTGCAATTTTTCCAACTTTGTATGAATAACAGTGTCACATCACCTGGTGATCTGAATGTCAAATCACCTGTTCAGCATAATGTAACATCATTTCTTAGATCGCACAATGTTTTCCAACTTTTGTATGAATAACAGTGTAACATCACCTGGTGATCTGAATGTCATATCACCTGTTCAGAATAATGTCACATCACTTCTTCGATCGCACAATTTGCCTACAAATAAGTTCCAAAATTAATATGATAATTTGCAACTTTTTCAACTTTTGTATGTATAACAGTGTCACATCGCCTGGTGATCTGAATGTCATATCACCTGGTCAGCATAATGTCACATCATTACTTAGGTCGCACAATTTGCCTACAAATAAGTTCCAAAATTAGACGCTGTCTGATAATTTGCAACTTTTCCAACTTTTGTATGAATAACAGTGTAATATCACCTGGTGATCTGAATGTCATATCACCTGTTCAGCATAATGCAACATCATTTCTTAGATCGCACAATTTTTTCCAACTTTTGTATAAATAACAGTGTAACATCACCTAGTGATCTGAATGTGATATCACCTGGTCAACATAATGTCACAACATTTCTTAGGTCGCACAATTCTTTCCAACTTTTGTATGAATAACAGTGTCACATCACCTGGTGATCTGAATGTCATATCACCTGTTCAGCATAATGCAACATCATTTCTTAGATCGCACAATTTACCTACAAATAAGTTCCAAAATTAGGCGCTGTCTGATAATTTGCAACTTTTCCAACTTAGTATGAATAACAACAGTGTCACATCACCTGGTGATCTGAATGTCATATCACCTGTTCAGCATAATGCAACATCATTTCTTAGATCGCACAATTTTTCCCAACTTTTGTATGAATAACAGTTTCACATCACCTGGTGATCTGCATGTCATATCACCTGTTCAGCATAATGTCATATAATTTCTTAGATCGCACAACTTTTTCCAACTTTGTATGAATAACAGTGTCACATCACCTGGTGATCTGAATGTCATATCACCTGTTCAGCATAATGCACCATCATTTCTTAGATCGCACAATTTACCTACAAATAAGTTCCAAAATTAGACGATGTCTGATAATTTGCAACTTTTCCAACTTTGTATGAATAACATTTTCACATCACCTGGTGATCTGAATGTCATATCACCTGTTCAGCATTATGTCACGTCATTTCTTGGACCACATAACTTGCCTACAAACAAGTTCCAAAATAAGGCGCTGTCTATTAATTTTCAACTTTTCCAACTTAGTATGAAAAACAAACAGTGCCACATCACATGGTGATCTGAATGTTATATCACCTGTTCAGTATAATGTCACATCATTTCTTGGTTTGCACAATTTGCCTACAAATAAGTTCCGAAATTAAGCGCTCAAAAAAAGAGCAGTGCTAGGAGGAATGTCACAACATTCAGCCAACTATCCGACGTACCAGGTGATGTGACATCAGAAATTTTGTCGTCACATGTCACATCATTTTTGAGATCGCACAATTTACCTCCAAATAAGTTCCAAAATTAGGCGCACATCAAACATAGCAAAACTGGGAGGAATGTCACATCATCCAGCCAACTATCCGACGTAGCAGATGATGTGACATCATTAATTTCGTTGTGCAAATTTTAATCATCAGGCGATCATAAAAATAGCAGACGTCGTAATACCCGGTGATCTGACAATCACATCACCCTATCTAATCTTAATATCACATCACCCATGAACAAAATTTCACATTACTTGTCTACAAATCCGGTACATCAAGTGGTTAACCTGAGTGATAGGGATAGAAAAATTATAGGAAAAGGGAGGAGGATCATAAGGAATAGGCAAGTAAGATTGGGAAATTCGGAATTGGAGTTGCCTTTCTGATATAATCTTGAATCAAAACTGATGAGTAACTTTTGATTTATGATATGTAGAGAAATGTCGATAATTTCCGTATTTTAGATAAATGAAAATTCGAGGTAAAGTAAAACGCGGAAGTTTATATAACAAATACTTTTCTATCCATGACGACTGTTAACGAGTCGATTTATTCACGATAAGAATACGTAATTCCGGCTTTCAGTGCAATTATCGCATTAGAATCAAACTTTTAGCAAAAACCTTTTGGTCACCCTTTCAATTTCAATTGAATCAAGTGATATAAGAAAAGAATTGCAAACAAGCGAAACATTTAAATATTTATGTCTCTCTAAACTACCGTCTGAAATCGGCCAACAAGCGCGAAAAAAAATCTTAACTTCAAACACATTAAAGCAAGTACATATAAATATACGTATGTATATCCACTTGTACTGCACGATAACGACAATGAGGAAATTTTCCAGCTTTTTGTGTGCCACGCATCAATAGCAATGAGAATCGATGGCAACAGCAGCAGCAGCGATGCTGATGAGGTTAACCTTGATCGCAGAGTCAACAGGTGAATTGAGTGAGCTTAACAACCTGTGACGACACAGGCGATTAACATAGCCACGGTTACAAACAGTCACACATACAATCTCAATATATTTATGCATGACAAGCAGCTAAAGTTTCTTAAAGGAAGGGAATGAAGCATTTTACTTTGGTTTTTCGGTTTATAAAAATTACTCACAAAATTGCTGCTACAATAAAAAATGTTCAACTTGTAATTGGACAGCGAAAGACAAAGTGATTTTTGGCGTGACTTGAAGCGCACTTTTTTTGGACATAACAATTGCATGAAGAAACAGGATCTCAACAAAATTTTAAAGAAGAAAAGATATAAACAACAAAAACTTGTTTTAGCCAAAATTTGTAACTTAACGGCTGCAGAAGACGGCAAGAGATTATAGGAGGCAAGTCAAAGACAAAACCTGAATGCAACTTCTGAAGAATTAAAAACAAAACTGTAACACG
>CAXKVI010000003.1:6444498-6449498 GCA_964058755.1 Campiglossa producta
CCAAAGAATTCCATGCAACGGCCAAACAACGTGGGCTTGTCTTGTCGCCCAGGGCAAAGAAGAAAAGAGGCAGAATGACAGCAGCCAAACATTGTACGTGGGCACTCATATAACAAAGCACACAAGAAGCAATGCGACGATACAGAAAATGGACTAGTGAGAACAGCGGGAAGACGGCAGCACTCGAGCCTACCACCACAGTTGTCCATGGCACAATGGAAACGAGCTTGAAAATTGCGGTGAATTGCAGTGGAGCGCAGAGAATTGAGGAAGGCTACAGGGACGGCAGAGATGGCGGCGGTTGCAGCAAGAACCACCAACTATGGAATTCACAAGTTGCTGCTACAAATAGGCCACAACTGATACCGTTGTAAAGCGTATGCCTTTGTGGCAAGAACGAAATGTAAACTGAAGGCCGATGAGAAAAGTGAAGCAGAGGAAATAAAAGAATTCACGAGTGGAGAACAAAAAGAAATTGATGACATTAAAATAAGAAATAGAAGACGACGGTAAGTGGAAATAAAATTTAAATAAAAAGAAAAAATTTGCAGCAGCAACAACAAAAATGGCATGACCAAGAGGCTTTTGAGGCGTGGAAAAGTGGATGAGTAGTTACAGTGCCACGACCAAAAAGTTGGATCCTTTAGGAAAGTTATATTTATATTAAAATAAAAAAAATACAATAAAAGAAAAAAATAAAAGAAAATAAATTAAAATAAAATAAAAAAAAATAAAATAAAATAAAATAAAATAAAATAAAATAAAATAAAATAAAATAAAATAAAATAAAATAAAATAAAATAAAATAAAATAAAATAAAATAAAATAAAATAAAATAAAATAAAATAAAATAAAATAAAATAAAATAAAATAAAATAAAATAAAATAAAATAAAATAAAATAAAATAAAATAAAATAAAATAAAATAAAATAAAATAAAATAAAATAAAATAAAATAAAATAAAATAAAATAAAATAAAATAAAATTAAATTAAAAAAAAATAAAATAAAATAAAAAATAAATAAAATAAAATAAAAAATAAAATAAACTAAAATAAAATAAAACAAACTAAAATAAAATAAAATAAACTAAAATAAAATAAAATAAAATAAAATAAAATAAAATAAAATAAAATAAAATAAAATAAAATAAAATAAAATAAAATAAAATAAAATAAAATAAAATAAAATAAAATAAAATAAAATAAAATAAAATAAAATAAAATAAAATAAAATAAAATAAAATAAAATAAAATAAAATAAAATAAAATAAAATAAAATAAAATAAAATAAAATAAAATAAAATAAAATAAAATAAAATAAAATAAAATAAAATAAAATAAAATAAAATAAAATAAAATAAAATAAAATAAAATAAAATAAAATAAAATAAAATAAAATAAAATAAAACAAAATAAAACAAAAAAAATATAAAAAATAAATAAATTTAAATTATATTAAATTAAAATTAAAAAAATTAATTTTTAATCTGTTTTTAATCTTCCATATTTCTAGAGGGCATCTTTGATTGTCTTGCATTATACAGATAACACACTAAAAACAAACAAAAAATTTGAAATGGTTCGCTGGCTGATGGTTCACCATTTCCTCTGCAACTGAGTTGCCACTTACATGAGTATATTCTACAATGACGATACTCATTCGCATTTATAGCTTTTTCCTGAGTGCAACATAGTTTATGCTCGCTTTGTCGACGGCACACAGCATGCCACGACAGATATCTAAATATGCTCTACTATAGAATGCAGATGGTATGACTTTCAAAGAGGGCATTAGCCTCAACGAAATGCATAGAAAGCGAAAAAGCGACAAATGTAGAACGCTCAAGGGCCTAGACGAGCTTCTTGGTACGCTGAAGAGTGCTGAGGTGTAGGTACTGAGTTCCGAGGGGTGTTGAAGCTAGCTTTGTATAGTTTAGATTGCCTTGAATAAGTGCTTCAGTAGCAAGAGCGAGTAAATGTAATAAAAGTAAATCAACGAGCTTGTGAATGAAGTGCTGAGATAGAAGAGGCGATCTCTGAACTCTGTGATTGTGTGTGGACGAGTGTTTTAAAAAAAATGCACGGAATGTAGCTTTGAATGTCATGCTACTCGTAGAATGTTTGTTGAAGTGGAAAGAACACTTCAATATGCTTAGATACTCTTCTTCGGTGCTTTGGTAATTTTCAAAATTCAATGTTGGGTGAATTGGTCGGTTTGACGGTTTTGGGAGGCTGGTTGAATATTGTAGACTTTTACTAGCTTCCACCAGATTTTGCTTTTTATTTAGCTCTTACTCGACTAATTTTATATTTGTTGAAGTATCCAATCCAATTATTTTACACCCATAAAATTTCAAGATTACGTCAATTCATAGGATTTTTTTGCTAGAAAAGAGTTTAAAGTATTTCAAGCTGTCTATTCTCCAGACAAGGGCAGGCTGCAATTTTAAAGGAAGAGAAGAGGCAAATAAACAGAATAGAATACATCATTATCACTATTTTTGCTAGCACAACTTCCCACAAAATTTGAAATTTAATTTATTCATTTTTATGATTTTTTTCCACTTATCTTTATGACTGCAACGAATTTTTGTTGTACTAAAAACCCGAAGAGCTCGTCGTAAATTAGCAAATTATTTTCACGTTACGAGTATTGCATTGTTCGATCATTCTTAGCTTGACACTCACGTTCTGTGAACTAGGTGTAAGCCACATAAGATATTTCTATTATGTTACATCTTAAAAGTGAACGCATCTGTATAATATTACCATTGTATTATTAGTCTGCAGTTCGATAGCTCGATAACTTTTGTACACCAATTGTAATATATCGTGACTTCCGATTTGAGCAATTGAGCTGTGCAGACACGCTTTGTTATAAAATAAACTTGATCTTTAAATATCAGATCAATAGTTTTATTGATCGATACATGGTGACAGAAGTGGGCCAAAACACATCATATTTTATACATAAACAATATAATTACCACCGATAATTGCCGTAATGGCTGAAAATCGACTACCGCCTGAATTGGACTGCAGTAATCTCGCTAAAGACTGGCCAACATGGAAAGGAACTTTTTGTATGTACCTACATGCCAATGGAAAACTAAAGGAAAAAGAAGACGTCAAAATTGCAACATTTTTATGGCTTGTAGGACCAAAAGCAGTGGAAATATATAACACGCTGTTCCCAAATGATGGGTCAACTGACCAATTGCTTGGCATACCTGCAAGTACCAGCACTGGCGGTGAGGGCGCACGGTCATTAGTAAATGTGCTGGATGCTTTTGACAATTACTGCATTCCAAAAAAGAACGTGGCAATGGAATCGTTCAAATTTAATACGCTAACGCAAAAAGAAAAACAGCCTTTTTCTGAATTTGAAACGGAACTGCGCACTCAAATACGTTATTGCGAATACAGCTGTAATTGCGGCCAGTCGTACGGCGATCGTATGTTACGAGACCGAATCATCTTGGGCGTATATGACAAAACACTTCAATTGAAATTGCTTGATGGGAAAGATGACCCACTAGCAAAGATAATTGAGAAGTGTAAGGTATACGAAGCTGCAAATTCTCACAAAATGCTACTGGAACAGGGAAATTCCAAAACCATCAACGCAATCGAGGAATCTGTGCACGCAATTACACGTTTTTGCTACAATTGCGGGCAACAATTTACAACTGGGCACTTAAATACGTGCAAAGCAAAGGAAGTGACCTGCCGAGGTTGCGGAAAAAAGGGTCATTTTGTCAAAATGTGTCGCGGAAAGAAAAATCAGCAATCAACGGATAAGAAGACAATAAACAACGGACAGAGAGCAAATCCCGGATTAAGCAAGCAGCATGGACAGGTACACTCAGTAGGAGATCACTATAATTGGAACGATGAAGGTAAAGCTTGTAATAAAACAAATATATCAACCAGTTTAGTAGGAAATGTTCATATTTATAGAATAAATACCAGTAATAATGGAACATGCAAATGGACCAAGAAATATTATATACAAAACACCCCAATTTCATTCAAAATAGACTCCGGATCCGATGTCAATTGCATTCCTGTCAAATATCTCTCAAAATTTAAAACTAATTTCATTAATAAATGTAATGATTATCCCTTGTATGATTATAGTGGGAATAAAATAAAAACTATTGGCACAGTAATACTAAAATGCACTGATCCTGTCTTGAATACGGAACAAGAGGCAGAGTTTGTTGTTGTGGATAATACGAGCGTACCAATTTTAGGGTTAGAGACTAGTGTGAACTTTAAAATCATAAAAAGGATGGATATCAATACTATTCAGTCTAAAATGACACCGTTTCCAAAAAGTAAGAGTGATTTTATTAAGCAATATAGTACTGTTTTCAGTGGATTAGGTAAATTTCCAGGAACTGTTTCAATAACACTAAAGGAAGGGTCTACACCTTGTCTGCATTATAAGAAAAGAATACCATTAAGTTTGTTAGAGCGTTTTAAATGCAAAATTGAGGAGATGGTGGGGAATAAAGTTATCACTCCAGTCAATCACCCTACGGACTGGGTACATAATGTACAGTTAGTGGAAAAGAAAAATGACATTCGAGTGTGTTTGGATCCAAAGCCATTAAATAAGTGTATAAAACGAGAGCATTTTCTGATCCCGACTTTCGATGATGTTACTAGTCAATTAGCAAACAAATGTATATTTACTGTACTCGATCTCAGTAGTGGGTTTTGGCAAATGGAGTTGGATGAACCAAGCTCGAATTTAACCACGTTTATGACACCGTTTGGTCGCTATAAGTTCAATCGCGTACCCTTCGGCTTAAACTGTGCGCCAGAAATGTTTCAGAAAGAAATGGTCAAACATTTCGGCGATATTCCCGGTGTCATAATATACTTTGATGATATGGCAATAGTGGCGGAAACTGTGGAGCAGCATGATGAGATTCTCGCAACAGTCTTGAAGCGAGCAATTGACAAAGGTATAAGATTCAATCCAGATAA
>CAXKVI010000003.1:6454498-6506998 GCA_964058755.1 Campiglossa producta
TTTTGAAATTAAAGCAAAAAAATTATAAGTTACATCTAATCGCAAGATGTTATTACTACAGATATTGTGAACAACTTGTTTATGTGCGAATTGATGGGAGAGTGTTGCCATATCGCTGAAATCCGCCATAGCCAAAAATAAAAAAAAGTTCCCATCTTGTTTTCATATTTTTATGCTTTGTTCTATGAGGGGATAGGAAAAATATCCCCACAAGAAAAGGACGTGATCCCGAATGATTTCAAAAATACCCAAAATATGTCGAATTCTTCAGATCTGGCATCACTATTGATACCGAGTAGCAGTTACAAATAAATACTAAGTATTTATGTGCCTACATTCAAGTGAATATCTGCATATTTGGCGGTGCATATGTTATTCTTCGATATTAATTATTGTTTGTTGTACATATTTAAATGCAAATTTTAGTTACACGTTTCCGACAATTACCATATTTAACTCATAATAGATAAACTAACAAGTCGTTGAAGATTGGCGCACACAAACCGAGACACATCATTCTAAGAATACAGTTGTTCTAAGCAGTACTTCTCGTTCTGCTCCAGTCTTAAGCTACTAGAGATCTTTCCAGAAATACATCATACTTTTATCTCTGATGAGCTTGTCCAATGCTTCGCAGAGAATATGAACCGGCGTTTTATCATCCAGTTCGCAAAACCGACAGATTGTTGTATCTGACAGATTCATCTTACTCAGGTGATAACGAAGACTGCATTGTCCCGTGAGGGTGTTACGCCAGTAGGTTCTTCGTCGAGCCAAAAAGTGGCGATTGGAGACACCGCGTGTTCTCAGATCCGCCTCCACTTGTTTCTGCCATCGGAGTAGTGGTCTCCCTCTTTCTCTACTTCCACCAGCCGGTGCGGATAAGAATACCTTCTGGTCCGGAGCGTCTTCGTTCATTCGCACCACGTGTCTTAGCCAGCGAACTCGCTGGGGTTTAATTCGCTGAACTATGTCGACGTCTGCATAAAGCTCATACAGCTCATCATTATATCTTCTTCGGTACTCGCCGTCGCCAACTTTTATGGGTCCATAAATCTTTCGAAGAAATTTTCTCTCGAATACTCCCAAAGCCGCCTCATCAGATGCTGTCCAGTGTCCATGCTTCTGCACCATATAGCAGATCCTAGCTCCTTAAATTAATTAGCCTGATCGATGCTCTTTATGGCAATTCTATAAAGAATTTGGCCTGCCTCTGTCCTAGGCTGTCAAGCCAATGCTGTTTAAACTGCTTCTTTTCTAGTTGCTTATGGTCCCTCTTTCATGAGCCTTGGTGAGCCCACAGAAGGGTTTCGGACCACAAAATGCTTTTTCATTGCCGTCATGCTCTTCATGCCCTGGAGCCCAGTCTAACAAAACTTTTTTTTTGACTCCCACATAATTAGGGACGCGCTCATCAAGCGGCTTAGAAGTTGTAGTGTAAGACTGCAAGGCTCGTAGGACGGCCTGACTGCTCGATATAATGTAGATCCACCTACTCCTTTTCGGAGGCATTCTCTGCCACAGAATTTTATTGCATGGATTTCGCATCAAAAGACAGTAAGGTTGTTACCCATTCCTACCGATTTTTTTTTTTAAATCCGTCCATACTAACTCCCGTTTTACCATCTACCAGCTTCGATCCATCCCAGTCTACTAATTCGTCACCGCAGCCCTGTACGTCAAAGCCATTTCTCTTCAAAAGGTGGAGAAGATCGCCTATAACCAGGATCCTCAGCAGAGGGCAAAGTACATATCCTTGAGGGCATCCTCTAGTAGCCACGATTGACTTGGCACTTCCTCCTGGCTCCAAGCTGATTTTTGTCCTTTTAGCGTAGCTACCACCCAGCGAGTAATCATTGGGCTTACTTCCTTGCTAATCATGGCTTCCTCAATGGCCTGACCCGTCGTATGGTCGTAAGCGCCTGATATGTCGATAAACGCACACATGGCTATGTTTTAGACTCTATTGCGTTTTTAATTTTTACCGTAATCCCTTAAAGAGATGTCCCAACAGAACCGCGTGAGGCTCACATTGGTCCCAGGGCCAAACAAACCTGGCCAAAATGGGATCTTATAAGATCTAGATACATTTACGCCCCAAGAAGGAGGGAAATCTCCAATTTAATGGGCTTATTAACCGGGCACTGCCTTCTTGGAAGAAACGCAAGTTGGCTAGATGTGCCATACAGACGATGCTGTGGGAGCTGCAAAGATTATGAGCAGGAGGAAATGGTGGAGCACCTCATCTGCCACTGCCCGGCTTTAAGCGGTGCGAGAACGCGCTTTTTGGGAGTTCTCTTCCTTGAGAGCCTACGCCACGCTGCGGAGCTAGAAATAAAGGACTTGATGGCCTTCACGCATCTAAATGGTTCGAGGAAGAGTAACGGTGTCGGTTTAGGAGTGCTAGTCCCGAGATTCTGCTGGACAACTCAGCTATTTTCCATATGTCCGAGTCCCGGGACGCACTTTCCTAAGGTTGGTGGTATCAGAACGGGCATTTTAAAACTAGCCTAAGGGTGCCTCTGCGACAGCCACTAGAACCTAACCCTTTATCTCAGAATATAGCAGAATTTTCTGGAAACTTTACACCAATAAGTATTATTATTATTATGCCCAACGGATTTTACCCACCATCCCGCCCGACCGACACGAGGGGCGCATCCGCATAACGCGCGGATTAAATTTGCCGAGTGTTTGAAAGGCGGAGGTTTGTTAAGCGTCGAGATCTCAAACTGCTCAGCTACAGAGAAAAATTCATCAGCTGAGTGTAATACGAAAATAAATAGATAATAAAAATACATAAATTGATACTACGTAGAAATCAATTGTTAAGAGAGAATAGGATAGTATTTTTAATAATGAAAAGCGAGTCCGAAATATCAAAAGTGTCTGAATGAGAGTTATAATTTTCGCACAAACACTGGAACGGCTCGTGTAATTGATAGTTGGTTCTACATTGCTTCAGAAGAATAGGTTTAAAATGTCTTAAGGCTCGTGAGGGAACATTAAAGTTAACTTCGTTCGTAGATTCTAGCTTATCTATATGAATTTGATAACGCGGATTCCATATAATCGAGCCGTATTCTAATATTGGTCTAACTAATGTAGTAAAAAGGGTCTTAGTAATATAAGGGTCGCTAAATTCTTTTGACCACCTTTTCACGAAGGCTAAAACACCTCTGGCCTTATTGGCAGTAGCCTCGATATGAGGATTGAAACTAAGTTTACAGTTCATCATCACACCCAAGTCAACAAAAACATTAACGTGTTCAAGAGTATAATTGTTAATCGAATAAGAAGCTGGTTGAAGAGTTCCACGAGAGAAACACATGAATTTACATTTTGCCAGATTAAGCGGCATATAGTTTACGTTGCACCAAGTAACTAAGTGGTCTAAGTCCGTTTGAAGCAAAGAACGTTCCTCCGTCAACGCATATGACTTAAATAGTTTCACATCGTCAGCATATAACAAGATTTTAGAGTACTTAATTGTTGTACACATGTCGTTTATGAATAGCAAAAACAGAACCGGGCCAAGGTGACTGCCCTGAGGGACACCAGAAGAGACATCAATGGCATTTGAATACGTATTTTTTAAAATTACACGTTGTGTTCTACCACAAAGATAGGAGGAGATCCAACGAGTAAAACCAGGTTGAAAGCCTATGAGATCAAGTTTATGTATGAGTAAAGCGTGGCAAACTTTGTCAAATGCTTTACTAAAGTCGGTGTATATAACGTCAGTGCTTAAATTATTTCTAAACCCATTCGAGACGTAGGTAGTGAATTCAAGTAAATTAGTTATGGTTGATTTGCCTTTACAAAATCCATGTTGAGAACTTGCAATCAGTGTTGGGATCGAAAATGCTAGATAATTGGTAATGATGGCTTCGAATAACTTGGGAATGGCGGAGAGCTTTGCTATTCCACGATAACGGCATCTTATAGCCAAAGCTTGCTTCCCAAAACGACTCAACGACGGCTTAAACTAAATAATCAGGCTTATTCACCGCAATAACTAACTTTGTCCCGTCACATGCGATGATTTAGCTTTGGCTCCGCTTATAGCCAAGTTAGTGCGCTCAAACCGCCATTAAGGCCATTTATTCACGATAGCTACTTTTGGAACAAACGTCGCACCGCGCGCTCATACGCCCACCTGGAAGCCAATGCAGCGCAGCTTTGTCAGCCAAATGATGATCGTGCCGTCAAAGCGTTGTTTTGCAAATCGTTTTGCATGACGATGTCAATTGGAAGCGGCCAAAGCCATTGTAAACCGCCACCACCACTTCAACCCTCCCGTACAGCGTCAAAGCTTGGCTCAAACGCGCAAAGTCAATTAACCATTCAAGCTACAGTCCATGTAATTTGGTTAGATGTTGTATCTGTGTGTGTGTGTGTGCTTGTGTGTTGGTGTGATTATTTGAACATTTTTTTGTATTTGTTTTTGCTTCATGCTTATTTACATTCAACGTGCTTTTTAAGTTGTTTTTTTGCAATTTTTTCTTTGTCAGTTTTTGTGGTTGTTGTTTTATTTTATTGCTGCGGTTGAGTGCGGTAAAAAATTATTGCATTTTGTATTGACCTTGAACTTGATATTAGATATTGAAAAACTGGTTTTTCGTTTACTCGTTCCATACGAGCAGCGCATTAACTTAATACCAACCAAACCAACCTGTAATATTTCACAGTGGCAGCAGCAGCAACGAAGTCGATTGCTCTCCAGTGCATTGCTCGTGCTTGTTGTTGCCATTCTTCAAAGCGAGCTCACGAAAGGTGGGTAAATAACTTCATAAATTACAGCAAAGAAATTATGGCGAAGGGAGCGAATGTTAGTTTGGGAAATGAGAAGTGATGATTAGTCTTTGGAAATAGTTAGGTTAGAGGTAGTCAACCCTTATAGACTTAACTTTCGGAATGAAAGTAGGCTTGACCATGTTCAAAGACTTCTTGCAAATGGTAGTAAGTCAAAAAATCCCTAATTACGAGACCCTCCAGTCCATTCCAGGCAATTTGTCACTCGATCTGGAAGGGTACCGGGCAGCAGAAACATCGGCTCTACACCTAAGTGGAACGTCCAGCTGAGGCGCAAGCACAACTGAGCACTCCAGTATTCTTAGATCTCACAGTTTTCTCCGTTTGAGCACAGATCGTTGCGGGACCACAACAGTCGGAGATATGAAGCTGCTTCAGTATAAACATTCCCAGCAGGGAAAACAGCAAAGCTAAGCGTTCTCTACCAAGCACTCTGGTACGTGTTGCAAAGATGATGAGGCGGAGGAAACGGTGTGGCACCTCATCTGCAACTGCCCGGCTTTAAGCGTAGCAAGAATTCGCCTCTTGGTAGTTACCTTCCTGAATAGCTTACGCAAGGTCGCGGACCTGGACGTAAAGGACTTGATGGCCTTCATTAAGTCATCTTAAAGGTTCAAGGGGTCGGTTTAGGAGTGTCAGTCCCGGGATTCTTCTATGTGGAGAGTCCCGACAGCTCTGGGATTTTCCATTTGACCGGGTCTCGGGACTGACTTTCCTATTGTTGATGGTATCACAACGGAGTGTTGGTGGTATCACAACAGACCTTTTAAAACTGACCTAAGGCAGCCACTTGAACCTAACCTAGCCCTACTTTAACTTACTTTTTTTCTATATATTTTTATTTTATTTTTTCTTTCATTTGAGTTTTTTTTTTATTTTTTATTGTGTTCTATTTCTTTTTTTTTATTTTATCTTGTTTAGTTTTTTTATTTTAGTTTATTTTATTTTATTTTTTTTGTTTTAATTTATTTTATTCTACTTAATAAATTTATTTTATTTTATTTTATTTTATTTTATTTTATATTATTTTATATTATTTTATTTTATTTTATTTTATTTTATTTTATTTTATTTTATTTTATTTTATTTTATTTTATTTTATTTTATTTTATTTTATTTTATTTTATTTTATTTTATTTTATTTTATTTTATTTTATTTTATTTTATTTTATTTTATTTTATTTTATTTTATTTTATTTTATTTTAAACTTTGAAAATTTTTGTGGACTATTGACCTGTCGAATAATTTTTATCAAATTATTCTTCTGAGTTTTTTGGCGAAAACAAGTTGAAAAATGCTACATACAATACCAACTACGATGATTGCAATTTCGATCTTGTTGAAGGATCTTGTCAAACCGCTTTGTATTGTTGCTTTTTAGAAATTTAGCATCACCTTTTTACTGGTTATCGAACCAAGGAGATTAGGAATTTCTAAAAACCGCAGTGTGTAACCATTACACCAAACCCTGCTTAGAGTGCCTGCAGGCAAATTGCAACTATATTCTCGCACATACATAAAAATTATTCGACAGGTCAATAGTCCACAAAAATTTTCAAAGTTCAGAATATAATGACCAATAATAACAACTAAATTATTTTATTTTATTTTATTTTATTTTATTTTATTTTATTTTATTTTATTTTATTTTATTTTATTTTATTTTATTTTATTTTATTTTATTTTATTTTATTTTATTTTATTTTATTTTATTTTATTTTATTTTATTTTATTTTATTTTATTTTATTTTATTTTATTTTATTTTATTTTATTTTATTTTATTTTATTTTATTTTATTTTATTTTATTTTATTTTATTTTATTTTATTTTATTTTATTTTATTTTATTTTATTTTATTTTATTTTATTTTATTTTATTTTATTTTATTTTATTTTATTTTATTTTATTTTATTTTATTTTATTTTATTTTATTTTATTTTATTTTATTTTATTTTATTTTATTTTATTTTATTTTATTTTATTTTATTTTATTTTATTTTATTTTATTTTATTTTATTTTATTTTATTTTATTTTATTTTATTTTATTTTTTTTTATTTTATTTTTTTTATTTTATTTTATTTTTTAAACAAGTGTTCATCAAAATCGAAAGGGGTCGACTCCATACTTTAGACGATTTGACTTGGAATGCCCAAACATAAACGAGCGTAGATTGCTATCGAATGCCTAATTTGTTGCCAACGCATTCGCCATTCTTTGCACGTCAAGTGCAATACTTTTACATACAAACATACAAACATCTGTACAAATAAACAAAAAAAAACTTCAAATAGTTTATGGTGTCATTCTCGCCAATTTTAGCACTCAAATTGCATTCCAGGAATATTAAATTGAATCATACGTTTAATTGTCAGCTAAAAGGCAAAAACAATCCAATAAATAAACAAATAAGTTTTGTTGTAAAAAAATTCTTAAACGCCGACAAAGTCTCTGTTGCTGCCAAGTTGAAAACCATTTTTGTTGTATTGACTACAGTTTAAAGTCCGCCGCCCGCACAGCAAAATGTTAAGAATCCACCAAAACAGCACGAACACTCTCCAAGCCCCTCTCGTTCTTATGGGTAAAGTGCTACTGAGTACAAAGCGTGCCTTTGTTTCACATTCAATGTTGTTGGTGTTGTTACTAGCATTGTTGGTAGCGCGATCGTCTCATTATTTGCTCATTCTTTGTCAGTTGGAATTCTAGAATTTCTAAGCCACATAATTCGAGCCAATTCGTCAACAATTTTCATTTCATTTGTGTAGAGATCGTTTTTTGTTCGCAATTGTTGTTGTTGGCTTCGCCATACGTACCTAATTTGCACGCTTGAAGGGTGTTCTTTGAAAGGCGAAAATATGCACTACTTATCTACATTAGGCTAATCCATATTTTACTAGAGTCTTTTACCGTCGAATTGTTTCTTACCTTTACATTTTGTGTCCGACTCCGGGTCTGGTTTCGATTTCGAAACAGGTATCAGTTCCGTTTTTGCTACAAGCCTCAAGTACGCTTACCGTTTCCCCCCTGGTTTTGTCCTAGTACTTTTTATCTCGCTTTTGTTCGATTTTCAAATCCCGTTCCCGTTCTTTTTTCAGCCCCAGTTTAGGTTTTTTTTTAATTTTCAATACTCAGTTACCGTCCTGGGTTTAATTTCTGTTAGATTCGGGTTCCTAGGCTCAAATATCGCCTTTTGCACTGGTTGCGAATTTGGTAGCGATTTCATCTACGGTACTCATTCCTGATTCGATTAATGTTTCGGTGGACGATTCGTTTTCCGTTCCTGTTGTTAGCTCTGGTTCCAGTGTCTGATTTTGTTTACGTTCTGGTTCCGATTTCTCTTTTTAATCTTGGTTTCAGTAACAGGCAATGGTTCCGGGTTCGATTTCGGTTACCTTTTCCTAGCATATTGGCTCCTTGGCTCCGTTATTCGTTTCCCATTCCTATTCAATTTTCTGTTCTAATTCTGCTGCTGGCTGAAGTTTGATTACTGGATACCGTTATGGTTTCGGTTTTAACCACGATACTAGTTTCCGATCATCCCAATGTAATGGTCTCTAATTCGTTCCCCGTTACTGCTTCATCAGTTCCGATTTTAGTTCCAGTTCTCATTTATGTTGGGTTTCAATCAATGATGCGGTTCAAACTACCCTAATGTTCATAGATATATGCGTGAATATCCATAGTAACATTCAGGGGCGGATCTACGGGGGTGTTTTCAGGATCAAACCAATCCGTTCGGAATCCAAAAAGTGATACTTTTCAAAGTAATATAGCAAAAAATATAGTAAAAACTACTCAAAGAATATATTAAAAATTGGACAAAAATATAGTAAACAAGTAAGGAAGTCTAAGTTCGGGTGAAACCGAACATTACATACCCAGCTGTGCACATAAAGTGGGCGTGATCGTTCACCGATTTTTCTTATTTTCTGTGGTAGTACTCTACATAAACATAACATGCTTGGTACCTAGTTTCGTAAATCTATCTCACACCGTTCTGAAGTTGTTAGCAGTCGAATTTAAAAATTGCTTGACTCATAAGTGGGTTATGCCACGCCCACTTTCCAAAATTTTGAAAAAATTATGTAAAGAATATGAAAGTTGATGTATGTACCAAATTATATTATTATAGCGAAATCAGTTAATTAGATATGGACTTTTCAATATTTCCACCTCCTTTCAATATAACTTTTATGAAAAAGTAGGCGTGGTCGCGAAGCGATTTCGTTTATTTTCTATAGCTGAATTTACCACAACAATAGTATGTCCTCTACGAAATTTCGTTATACTAGCATACACTGTTCTGAAGTTATTAAGAGTCAAAATTTTAAAATTTCTTCAAATATACGTGGGCGGTACCACGCCCCCTTTTCAAAATTTTTTATAAAATCGGCCTTAGAACATCTAAATCAATACATATTGCAAATTTTATCGTAGCTGCTTCTAATATTGAATTAACCCATTTTATACGTTTTTCGAAATTTCGATATCGAAAAAGGGGCGTGGTTATGGTCCGATTTTACCCATTTTCAATAGCAATCTATTCTGAACCCAAATAAGTACGCATGCCAAATTTGGTGAAGATATCTCATTATTTGCTCAAGTTATCGTGTTAACGGACAGACGGACGGACGGACAGACGGACGGACATGGCTCAATCAAATTTTTTTTCGATCCTGATCATATTGATATATGGAAGTCTATATCTATCTCGATTCCTTTATACCTGTACAACCAACCGTTATCCTAACAAAGTTATAATACCCTGTGTACAAGTACAGCTGGGTATAACAATCTTCATCCGATGATGAAATATTCAGTCTACGAATTCAACATAAATGTAAATTTATTGAAGAGACTTTTCAGAAACTACCTTTTATAATATTTTTTAAAGGCAGATAATCCAAACTAAGCCACTAACCACTGCCCACACTAAATACAATACAGGTAACTACAAACTAGTGCAACATCTTTTAATACTCGTTAATAGTAGACAATTCATTACAAAGGAAGAACAATACAGAAAATTATAATCCATCAACGACCAAGCAATTTAACTACCAAATTATAATATAATTATACTATTTTAGTTATTTACCTAACCGAAATATGTCAATTTATGTGATTTTCGAAATTTTCCATATCGAAAGTGGTCGTGGTTGGGAAGCGATTTCGTTTAATTTCATCAGGTATACTTCCTATAACTTTAGTATACCTTGTGCCAAATTTCATGATTCTACCGTAATCAGTTTAAAAATTATGACCAGTGTTTTAGATGATTTTCGAATTTTTCGGTATCGAGAGTTGCCGTGGTTGGAGGGGGATGTTAGCCAATTTCATCACGTATACTCCCAACAATACTAGCATGATTTGTGCCAAATTTCATCGTTCTACCATAATTTGTTTAAAAGTCCAGTCGAAAATCATAATCTATACATATAAAAATGGATGTATGTATGTATGTGGCTTATGGACTCCAAAACTACTCGGCCGATTTTGTTGAAATTTTGGGGATAGATTAGTAGGAGCCTGGAGAGTGTTTCTGTAATTTTTTTTATGGGAAGTGGACCCGGGACCGCCCTATTCGAAGATATCGTATAAATGGCTGGATTTACTTGATATTTGGTATGTAGATAGCGTTATGCTTAGATTAAAGTATAGGATGATTTTTCTTCCGGGAAGTGGACCAGGGACCGATCTGTAAACAATCGTATTTATGACTCGAATTGCTTGAAACTTGGTATGTAGGTAGCTATATGCTTAGATTAATATATAGGATAAATTTTCTTCCGGGAAGTGGACCCAGGACTGACTTATTCTAAAGTATCGTATAGATGTTTGGATTAACTTTAAATTTGATATGTAGGTAGCGTTAAGCTTAGGTTAAAGTGTGGGAAAAGTTTTCTTCCAGGAAGTTTATCAGGGCCCGATATATTCTAAACAATCATATTTATGACTCGATGAGCTTGATATTTAGCGTGTAGCTGGCGTTTCACCTTGATAAAATATGAGATAATGTATCTTCCGAGAAATGGTAAAAATGGTAAAATCTTATTCAGGTGATTTTCTTTGGCGTAGCAACGCACGCCGGGTATAACTAGTAGAATGATAAGAGAGATTCACCTATGAAATTATATCATTTTATTCATTTCAGCTACCGAGATATGTCTCTTCGTGTGATTTTCGAAATTGTCGATATCGACAAAAGAGGCGTGGTTATCATCCGATTTCGCCCATTTTCTCTAAATTTTTACTCAAGTTATCGTATACACAGACGGACAGACGGACGGACATGCCTGAATGAAATCCTCTTTTCAAACTAAGAACTTTCATATATGGAACTCTATATCTATCTCGATTATTTTGTGCCGTTACGTACTACCGTTATGTGAACAAAATTAATATACGCTCGTACTAGCACTGGTGCGCTGGGAATAAAAATCGTAATGGAGAGACTAGGGGGTTCACCCTACCAAAATATATCATTTTAGCCATTTCCGTCACCGAATTATGTCAATTTATGTGATTTTGGAAATCGAAAGTGGGCGTGGTTGGAGAGCGATTTTTCCAATTTCATCAGGTATACCCCTAACGATACTAGTATGCTTTGTGCCAAATTTCATCCTTCTACCCTAATCAGTTTAAAAGTTACGACTAGTTGAATTTTCAAAAATGCCTCCCTTAAAGGTGGGCGGGACCACGCCCACTTTAGAAAATTTATCAAAAAATCATTATGTAATGGTCAGAAGGGTTCACCTATAAAATTATATCATTTTACCGATTTCCGTTATCGAATTATGTCAATTTAGGTGATTTTAGAAATTTTCGATATCGAAAGTGGGCGTGGTTGGAGGGCGATTTTATCCAATTTCATCTGGTATACTCCCATCGATGCTAGTATGCTTTGTGCCAAATTCCATCGTTCTATCGTAATCAGTTTAAAAGTTACGACCAGTCAAATTTTCAAAAATGCCTTCCTTAAAAGTGGGCGGTGCCACGCCCACTATAAAAAATTTATGAAAAAATCATAAGAGAATGACCAGGGGGATTCACCTATAAAATTATATCATTTTAGCCATTTCAGCTGCCGAGATATGTCAATTTGTGTGATTTTCGAAATTTTCGATATCGAAAGTGGGCGTGGTTGAAAGGCGATTTTATCCAGTTTCATCAGGTATACTTCCAACGACACTAGTATGCTTTGTGCCGAATTCAATCGTTCTATCGTAATCAGTTTAGGAGTTACGACCATTCAAATTTTCAAAAATGCCTCCCTTAAAAGTGGGCGGTGCCACGCCCACTATAAAAAAATTATGGAAAAATCATAAGAGAATGACCAGGGGGGTTCACGTATAAAATTATATCATTTTAGCCATTTCAGCTGCCGAGATAAATCAATTTTTGTGATTTTCGAAATTTTCGATATCGAAAAAGGGGGCGTGGTTATCATCCGATTTCGCCCATTTTCAATAGCAACCTACCTTGACCAGAAAGTAACCTGTGTACAAAATTTCGGGCAAATATCTCAATTTTTACTCAAGTTATCGTGTACACGGACGGACAGACGGACAGACGGACGGACATGCCTTAATCAACTCCTCTTTTAATCCTAAGAACTTTCATATATGGAACTCTATATCTATCTCGATTATTTTGTGCCGTTACATACAACCGTTAGGTGAACAAAGTTAATATACCCTTGTACTAGTACTAGTACTAGTGCGCTGGGTATAAAAATTGGACAAAAATATAGTAAAAACGACAACAAAATATAGTAAAAACTACATAAAAAACATAGTGAAATTACACAAAAAATATAGAAAAAATGATTCAAAAAATTTAGTAAAAATTTACACAAAAAAAAAATATTAAATTACTAAAAAAAAAAGGAAAAATTACACAAAAGAGATAGTAAAAATTTGCACAAAATAAAAATTAAATTACACAAAAATATAGTATATAGTTATACAAATAATATAGTAAAAAATTACGCAAAAAAATATAGTAATAAAATTACACAAAAAAAATTACGCAAAAAAATATAGTAAAAGTTACGTGATACCTTGAAATCTACATTGCCCGTTTCAACAAATGTCGGTAC
Organism: Campiglossa producta; assembly: GCA_964058755.1. Classification (NCBI taxonomy): domain Eukaryota; kingdom Metazoa; phylum Arthropoda; class Insecta; order Diptera; family Tephritidae; genus Campiglossa; species Campiglossa producta. Next base: position 6,467,416 of record CAXKVI010000003.1, read on the forward strand.
ATATACATATATTTTTTTGAAAAAACAACCCTAAAAGTCGAAATTAAACAGTAAAAAATTCTTTCCCAAAATCCTGAATCCGCCTCTGGTAAAATTACAAATCTCTTAGTCACCATCGTCATCATTATCATGGCTATCATTTGAATTACCATCAAGCTCGGCCACTGTTCCACCTAAAATATTCATATTTAATTTGTTGTTGTTGTTGTTGTTGTTGTTGTTACTATATATGCAAATTGTTGTTATTGTTTATACCTTTTGCGCGCTGAGGCGTAATTTGCATTAATTACATTTTCCAGCGTCAATCAATCGTTGAAGTGTTGGTGGCAGCGGCGAGATGACGGTCACAAGTGCATTTCTGATATATTTCATTATTTTACTCTTTGGCGGGGTGTGGCTTAACTATTTCAGTATTTAAATTTCAATGCATCACATATCGTTAATTATATATTAAGATCTTTTGATATACTAATTATTAGGTTAGTAAGTAAATATCTAATTTTCCCACACCCACTAAACCGGTTTGCTTGTATAAGCCGTCAATGTGGCATCTCAGTTCAGTAATGAACGTCGCAATTTCCTTTTTTTTAACCACCAGGCGTCGACTTATATCACTTTTGAACATTAGCTGCAGAGAGAGAGAGAGAGAGAGAGGCCAATGTACATATGTCCAGAAAAGGAGAACAGCATTAAGCTCAGGTCCATCTACGAGCTAAATTTTGTCCCTGAACAACTCGTATTCTTGAGAGTCCAAACCCTCGGTTGAGTGTATTATAGTCAATTCCCGGTACTTCATAATTAACTTCGTCACTCTCTCGGTCATCTCATAATTTCAATCAATACTCGCCCACGCTGAATGATGCACTTTTCGCAACACCACAAACACCTTCAACTTCGAACAAATCATTTCCATGAATTCATTATGAATTACCATATCGTGCATTTTGTTGCTGTGATTTATTATAAAAGTACAATTTTAAATTATTTATCTTTTTAGTGTGTGGGAATTTTGTATGAAAAAATTGTCAACTCAACCGATTTGTTCGCCTTGTCACATAAAAATATTCAATTTATCATATTTCGCAGCTAAGGTTATTCTAATGATTTCATGCAAATTTAAATTATGAATTGTTTCGTGGACATGAAATGATTTGTAGAATGTTATTAAGAATATTGTGCAATACAGTAACATGCGCGATAGTAATTTATTTCAAAAACAAGTGAAGGAGTTTAAGTTCGGCTGCAACAAAATATTAGATACTCAGGTATAGAGATGGGCGTCGTGCGTGTTTTTGACCGTCACACGAAACAGGCACGCGTGTTCCCAAGTGCTCGTGAAAATGCGCCGAGATAGATTGTTTTTAATCAAATTCTCAGATAAAGCGTTGCTGAAAAAAAACTGAAATATATTAGAGTGGGTTGATTTTTATGGAAGGGAAAACATTGTGTATCAATACCAAGTGTGAACTCTTCTTTTGACAACACACATTAAAATGTCGGTTTGTTTACATCCTGCACATATTAAAATGTCGCCAGCACCGAATAACAGAAAAGCAAATGGCGTTGTTTAACATCCTGCACACATCAACATGGCGGTCTCCTATCTTTTACCTAATGGTAGAAGAGATAGATTGTTTTTAATCAAATTCTCAGATAAAGCGTTGCTGAAAAAAAACTGAAATATATTAGAGTGGGTTGATTTTTATGGAAGGGAAAACATTGTGTATCAATACCAAGTGTGAACTCTTCTTTTGACAACACACATTAAAATGTCGGTTTGTTTACATCCTGCACATATTAAAATGTCGCCAGCACCGAATAACAGAAAAGCAAATGGCGTTGTTTAACATCCTGCACACATCAACATGGCGGTCTCCTATCTTTTACCTAATGGTAGAAAGAGATGGGAAGATGGAAAGAAGTGAGACAAAAAAGGAAATTAAAATCAGGTGACTAAACTCACTTTGAAGTTTTCACGACTATGTCTATGATATCACACTTGTTATTAACCACAATCTCAAACAGGTGTTAAACTCATTTTGGAATTTTGGCATTTATCGTCAAGTGAATTCACTTGGTATTTATGCACAATGAGGGAAAACACCGAAATATCGTCAGTTGGGGAATATTTTTTACGAATCAATCTGATAAGCTTGCATAAAGAAACTTATTTTTTTTAGTTATTTTTTCCGAGCATGTTAGTGCCTACTTTCGAAAGTCTGTTTTGTGATCGTGTCGTGCAGCAAAAAATCAAGCAGGCGCCCATCTCTACTCAGGTGTGAGACTTAGCAAAAAGGTTTTATTTTATTGTTTTATTTTATTTTATTTTATTTTATTTTTTTATTTTTTTTTATTTTATTTTATTTTATTTTATTTTATTTTATTTTATTTTATTTTATTTTATTTTATTTTGTTTTATTTTATTTTATTTTATTTTATTTTATTTTATTTTCTTTTATTTTAATTTATTTTGTTTTATTTTAATTTATTTTATTTTATTTTATTTTATTTTATTTTATTTTATTTTATTTTATTTTATTTTATTTTATTTTATTTTATTTTATTTTATTTTATTTTATTTTATTTTATTTTATTTTATTTTATTTTATTTTATTTTATTTTATTTTATTTTATTTTATTTTATTTTATTTTATTTTATTTTATTTTATTTTATTTTATTTTATTTTATTTTATTTTATTTTATTTTATTTTATTTTATTTTATTTTATTTTATTTTATTTTATTTTATTTTATTTTATTTTATTTTATTTTATTTTATTTTATTTTATTTTATTTTATTTTATTTTATTTTATTTCATTTTATTTTATTTTATTTTATTTCATTTTATTTTATTTTATTTTAATTTATTTTATTTTATTTTATTTTTATTTTATTTTATTTTATTTTATTTTATTTTATTTTATTTTATTTCATTTTATTTTATTTTGTTTTATTTTATTTTATTTTACTTTTTTTCATTTTAATTATTTTATTTTTTTATTTTTTTTTATTACTTCATATATTTTATTGTTATTATTTAACAGCGATACCGATAATTATTTTATTTAGACTAAGTAAGGGATTGAGGTAAAGTCGGCAGTATCGTTCAAATATAAAGTCAAATCGTATGGCAAAATGTATTCTAATTAGAATATTGTCGATCGTCTAATTTAACTTTATAAAAGTTGACGATTAGATTGCAAAATATTTTATTAGGCATAATTGTGATAACTATCAGCTAAATCGTGAGTGTACGATCTATATCTAGAATTATATATTGAGGACTCTTGAATTTAAGTGTTGCCATTAGAAATCTTTAACAGGGTTGGGGCTAAGAATATGCCCGAGGTAGGCATACCGGCCGTTAGAGGCACATAAATATGTTATGACGTGCGGACTCGATGGTTGATCTACGTATATTATGCCTCCCACCTCTCATCTTTTCCTTCGTAACGGATGGAGGACTGACATGACCTAGAAGGTTCCATTGGTCATACCAAATCGATACCACTACAGTCGGGCAGTACCGCAAGGAAGTATAAGAAACTTCAGAATATAGGTAACATGGTATTCTGTAAGCTCTTCTATTTAATTGTTGCCAATAGAAAGTTTTGTCACAAAAAAGTTTTTCAAGGTTGCCACCTATGTGAAATTTCAAAAAAAAAATTTAAACAAAAGTTTGAATTATATATTGATTTTTTTACTGTGTATATTTAACGACTATATATACAAGACGATGTCAACATTAAGTTTCAGATAATAACCAACTGTTTGCATAAACTTATATCTTTTTGTTAGCTTCAGTTAAGATGCAAGTCACTTTCGTCACTCTACTCAGGTAGTGAAGTTTAATTTTAATAAATACAAAATATAACAATTTCAAAATGTACAACAATTTCAGTATATCAATACTTGGTACATCATTCGCTGAGAACAAATGTGAGCTAGCGCATAAGGGTGGTAGTAATAAATTTCCGGAGGAATTTCAATTTGGTGTTGCCACTGCTGCCTATCAAATTGAAGGCGGTTGGAATGCAGATGGCAAAGCACCATCCATTTGGGATACTTACACGCACACACATAACGAAAGGATACTCGATTGGTCTAATGGAGATAATGCTGCAGAGTCCTACTATCGTTTCGAGCAGGATTTAGAAGCATTGAAGAAGCTAAAGGTTTATTCAAGTTGTTATTTTATCTTGCCTGGTCAAAGACAGTGTTTTAGTGTCGCACAAAAACATGTTTCTGGCAAAAATTGGCAACTTTGTGTTGCGAAAAGAACACACCTATTTTTTAAGCATGTACTATTTTTTGATAGACAGTTTTCATTTTTATATTGTGTCCGCCCAGAGCAGCTTTTTCTGTGTGCCTTTTCACATCACAACATGTTTCGGGCGACACTGGGCGACATTGGGTCTTGAATTTTTATATTTTCCCCCCTTTCTCAGGTAAACTTCTATCGTTTTTCCATCTCATGGTCTAGAGTGCTTCCCAGATTAACTACGGAATATAAAAACGAAAAAGGCATTGCCTACTACAACAAAATAATCGATCAACTGTTGGCAAATAATATCACACCAATGGTGACCATGTTACATTTTGATATGCCCGAAGAGCTCAATAAGTACAATGGATTTCTAAATAGCAGCAGTATTTGTTATTTCACATCGTATGCAGACTTTCTATTTAAAACTTTTGGTGATCGTGTGAAATTGTGGATAACCCATAACGAGCCCGGACTTTATTGTGAGAACGCATACGCCGCAGCCTTATATCCACCATTAGGAAATAGTGCGGGAGTAGACGATTACATTTGCATGTATAACATGTTACGTTCGCATGCTAAGACTTATCGCTTATACAAAGAGAAATATTTTAGCACTCAAAAAGGAAAATTGGGCATTAACATGGATAGTCGATATTTCTACAAAAAGAATAGTGAAAATAGAGATGAGGCTGTGGAGCGTGCATTACAATATGAGGTAAGGGAAAATTTAAGCAGAGCATGAATTAACACTGTACAACAAAGTTTAAGTTTTTGAAAATCCCTTTGAGTTTCTCAACGGTTTCTCAAGCTTTTTGGTGTGCTGAATCCGCATCCTCTGCGATTTTTTGGCTGTTGTATAGTGTAATTTTTATTTATTCAATAATTTTTCTTCTTCTTTAAGTTTGGCTGGTTTTTAGAACCCATTTTTGGTAAAACCGGCAATTATCCATCTATCATGATCCAAGATATTGATAGTAATAGTTTGAAAGAAGGATTGTCTGAATCTCGCTTGCCTGAATCTCGCTTGCCTGTCATTAATGAAGCATGGTCAGAAATAATAAAAGGATCTGCCGATTTTTTGGCTGCAAATTACTATCGATCGGCTTATGTAGATATAGCTAAAAGATCACCCGATGAAGTGCCTTCTTTAGCATATGATAGTAAATTAATATTTGCAATGGACGGAAATTGGAAGCGCGCTAAATCTACTTTTTTGTATTGTGTACCAGAAGGCTTGGAACATTTATTGAAGTATGTATTTTGTATAAACTTAATTATTTTTTTTTTTTACCGTAACTATTTATATTAGGTGGATTCGTGATAACTATGGCAACATTGAAGTCATGATAACAGAAAATGGTTGGTCTGATGGTGGTCAGTTAGATGACTCAGAACGTATTGATTACCTTAAGGTAAATTAATTAAATTATGTAATTATAGGTATTAGAAAGAATTGAATGCAAAATTTTATACAAAAAAAAAATTAAAAAAAAGTAAAATAAAAAAATAATAAAAAAATAAAATAAAATAAAGTAAAAAAAAAAGTTTTTTAATTTTTTTTTTATTTTTTTTAATTTTTTTTGTTTTATTTATTTTTTTTTTTTATTTTATAAACAAAATAATTTAATTAAATTGAATAAAATAAATAAAGTAATTAAAACAAGTTAAATTAATTTACTTTATTTATTTTATTCAATTTAATTAAATTAATTTTTATTTATAAAATAAAACAAAAAAAATTAAAAAAAATTTAAAAAATAAAAAAAAAAAATAAAATAAAAAACAATTTGAAAAAAAATTATTTTACTTTATTTTATTTTTTTATTATTTTTTTATTTTACTTTCTTTATTTTTTGTTTTATTGTATTTTTTTATTTTATTTTTTTTTTTTTTTATTTTATTTTTTTTTTTTTTTTTATTTATTTATTTCTTTTTTTTTTATTCTATACTATTTTATTTTATTTTTTTATTTTACTTTATTTTGTTTTATTTTCATTTATTCGTTTCTTTTTTATTTTCTTTTTTTTATTTTATATTTATTTTATTTTTTTTTTTTTTATTGTATTTTTATTTATGTTTTTATTTTATTTTATTTTCCTTATATTATTTATTTTTTTTGGTTTTATTTTTTTTTTATTTATGTTTTTATTTTATTTTATTTTTTATTTTATTTTAAACTATTTTCTTCTATTTTTTTTATTTTACTTTATTTTGTTTTATTTTTATTTATTAATTTATTTTTATATTATTTTTTTTTTATTTTATTTTTTTTTTTTTGTTTACTTAACTTTATTTTAATTTTTTTGTTTTTATTTTTTATTTTATTTTGTTTTTTTTTTATTGCATTTTTTTATTTTATTTTTATTTATTTTATTTTATTTTTTTATTTTATTTTTATTTATTTTATTTTATTTTATTTTTTTTGTTTTATTTTATTTTTTTATTTTATTTTATGTTCTTTTTATTTTATTTTTATTTATTAATTTCTTTTTTTTTTATTATTTTATTTTATGCTATTTTATTTTATTTTTTTATTTTACTTTATTTTTTTTTTTGTTTTGTTTGTTTTATTTTATTTTTTATTTTATTTTATTTTATTTTATTTTATTTTATTTTATTTTATTTTATTTTTAATTATTAATTTATTTTTTTATTTTATTTTATACTATTTTATTTAATTTTTTTTATTTTACTTTATTTTATTATATTTTTTTATTTTTATTTTTTTTTTATTTAATTTTTTTTTTATTTTTGTTTTTTTCATTTTACTTTATTTTGTTTTATTTTTTTTTTCTTTTATTTTATTATTATTTTTTTTTTGTATCTTTGTTTTTTTATTTTTTTTTTATGTTTTTTTTTTGTTTTTTTTTTTGTTTTTTTTTTATATTTTATTATTTTTTTTATTGAAACTATTCAACAATCCTTGCAGGCTCACTTACAAGCCATATTGAATGCAATCAACGAGGGTTGTAATGTAACACACTACACCTATTGGAGTTTAATCGATAATTTTGAGTGGAATAGAGGTTATACGTAAGTTTAATTCAAAGTATCCTTTTAGACAATTTTTCAATGTACAAATCAATTTTTTACAGCGAAAAGTTTGGGCTGTTTAGCGTGAACAGGTCTAGCGTGAACAAAGAGCGAGTCATCAAAGACTCTGCCAAGTTTTATGCGAAAGTGATTGAAAGTCGCAGTATATTGGCATCGAGTGGAGGACTTTCAAGTCAACAGAGTGGCAATTATTTAATTTTAGTCTTAATAAGCGTTTATACTGTAATAAGTTTATGGAATTACAACACTAAATAATTGATTTTGTTTACACTCTTTGTATATCCACACTGTTTAGGTACCTATTGTTAAAACGCAGGGTTGCCACCTAATCCCATTGCAAACATTTTTTAATATGCGCTATTATCTCGATAGCTACTGAATAATTTTGGATGAGCTTCTGATTATAGATATGCTACAAGCTCTCTCTTTTAAGTGTTGCGACTAGGACGTTTTTGCAGCGTTGCCACCTATATAAAACTTGAAATTTTTTTTTTATAATACTTGAGCCACGCTATGTGCCAACCTCGATACTGATGTATTTATTTTAATAAAGGCTCAGGAAACCACGAGCATACATAGTGATACATATTCATGTTTTACTTATCAAATAACCATAGACGTCAGTATTTGGCCTGCTTTATACAGTGTGTGGTGGAGTACAAAAAAACGTAAATATTTGACACATTTGTTCGATTTCAATCCAAAAGGGTGTTATTTGCCTAAACCTAAAATGAATAACAACTTTTTTATAAATTCTTTGCGAATATATTAGGGTGGTCCTTAAGTGTATGTAGACAATTTGTAGGTCGATAATAATTCAAGAACGCCTTATCTCAAAATAAGTTTCAAGTTTTTGAATAACATTCTCAAATATGGTATTTTTGTAGAAAATTCTAGTGTGGGGCGTTTTTTGAGAAAATAAAATCTAAAACAAGGCGGTTTTGAAAAGTATTTTCAACTCACTCACCAGTCAATATAGTTTAAAATTTAAATAGCATGCCTTCGGTTATATTCGATTGGATGTAAACACTTTTCAAACACATACTTGAGGATCACCCTAAACCATATATCTTCCGCGAAGCGAGTAAAGCAGTTAAAACCGGGTTTTAGCAAAAACGTACCTTTTTATGCAGCTCGCAGTTGCTAAGCTGAACAAACAAGTGTCAAATACAATACAATATATTGTGCCCTATTATTGTTCTATTTTATTTATTTAGTTTTTGGGTTTAATCCATATATTTTTTTTTTTTTAATTATTTTTTTTTTTTTGCTTGATTATTATTTTTTTATTTTCTTTATTTTTTTATTTTTTTAATTTTTTTTTTGTTTTTAATTTTTTTTTTTTTGTTTTGTTTTTCATTTTACTTTTTTTATATTATTTTGTTTTATTTTTTTTTATTTTATTTTGTTATTATTTTTTTTGTTATTTCATTTTATTTATTTTATTTTATTTTATTTTATCATTATTTTTTATTTCATTTGAATTTATTTTATTTAATTTTATGTATTTTTATTTTATTTTTCTTTTTTATTTTTTTTTCTCCGTTTTTCATTTTACTTTTTTATATTATTTTGTTTTATTTTATTTTATTTTATTACCATTTTTTGTATTTCTATTTTTTTTTTTTTACTTTTTTATTTTTTTTTTTTTCTTTTTTTTTTTGTTTTTCTATTTTTTTTTTTTGTTATTTTTTGTATTTCATTTGATTTTAGTTTATTTTTATTTTTTTTTTTATTTCATTTGAATTTATTTGATTTTATTTTATGTATTTTTATTTAATTTTTTTTTTTTTCGTTTTATTATTTGATTTTTTTCATTCATTTTATTATATATTTTTTTATTTAATTCAATTTTTTTAAATTATTTTATTTTATTTATTTTATTTTAATATATTTTATTATTTTTTTTTTTATTTCATTGGAATTTATTTTATTTTATGTATTTTTTTTTATTTTTTTTTTTTTTATTTTTTTTTTTTCTATTTTACTTTTTTATATTATTTTATTTTATTTTACTATCATTTTTTCTGTTTCTATTTTTATTTTTTTTATTTTTTTTTTTTGATTTTACTTATTTTTTTTTTTTATTTTTTTTTTGTTTTTCTATTTTTTATTTTTTTTTTTTGTTATTTTTTGTATTTCATTTAATTTTAGTTTACTTTTATTTCTTTTTCATTTATTTTTTTATTTTTTTTTTATTATACTATACTTTTGTACCAGCCGCCCCAAAAGGGTTAATGTCAGTATCTGCTGGCTCAACACGTATAAATACGTTGGAAATTCTTTAGCAGCAAACAATAGTCAACTGCTGGCACGAGGCAGTTTATACTATTCAAGTAACTAATTTTGGTTATGTTAGTAGAATTTACTAAGCGATAAGATGAAGACGTTTTTAACAATTTTGCTAAGGTAAGAAAATTTATAATATATGAAACAACTTTAATTCATGATAATTTGAGTATAATTCAAAAAGTAGCCAATAAACTAAAAAAATATTTTAAATATTTTAGTGCATCAATAGTTGCCACATCACTGGCTCAAGAAGTTCAAACCAAATGTGAGCTAGCTTCCAAGGGTGGAAGTGATAAGTTTCCGAAAAATTTTAAGTTTGGTGTTGCAACAGCTGCCTATCAAATCGAAGGTGGTTGGAATGCATCGGACAAAGCACCATCCGTTTGGGACACCTATACACACGAACATCCTGAAAGAGTTGCTAATGGTGCGACTGGCGATAATGCGGCAGAGTCTTACTATCGTTTCAAACAGGATTTGAGAGCATTGAAGAAGTTAAAGGTGAAGCCTAGATAAATTATACTTGATAACTGTTTTTGTGAAGTCACCGATAGACGAGAAAAATTTTGTTTTGGTGTTTTTTTTTTTATACCAAAAATCATTTTGTGCGTTCTTTGGCAACTTTGGGCTTGCAAGAGAACAGACCTACTAAGTACTATCAAAATTTCACGTTTTTTTTTAGGTTAACTTCTATCGTTTCTCGATCTCATGGGCACGAGTACTCCCCAAGGTGACTACACAATACAAAAGCAAAGAAGGCATTGCCTACTACAACAAAATAATCGATGAACTATTGGCAAATAATATCACACCAATGGTGACCATGTTCCATTATGATATGCCCGAAGCAATAAATAAACACAATGGATTTTTGAATAGCAGCATAATTGATTATTTTGCGGGTTACGCAGATTTTCTATTTCAAACTTACGGTGATCGTGTAAAATTGTGGTTAACCCATAACGAGCCGAACGTATTTTGTAGCAAAGGATATGCCGAGGGCGCATATCCGCCAATGGTTAAGCAGCCTGGAGTTGGCGACTATATTTGTATGGATAACTTATTACGATCGCATGCATTGGCTTATCGTTTATACAAATTGAAATATTTCGCCACGCAACAGGGCAAAGTAGGTATTGCTCTAAATTCGGCATTTTACTACAAAGAAGTTGGAGCAAAGATAGATGCCATTACAGAGCGTGCAATTCAATTTAACGTAAGTTTATTTTATTTAAACTACATACTACACGGTTAAAAAAAAATGAGCCTACATTTTTTCGGTTTAAAATTAAAACCTTTTTGGTTTAAAATTAAAACATTTCGATTCAAAATCAAAATCTTTATGGTTTAAAAAAAGAAAACCTTTTGGTTTAAAATTAAAACTTTTCGGTTTAAAATTAAAACTTTTCGGTTTGAAACTAAAACCTTTTCGGTCTACAATTTTTGTTTTGTTTTCATTCATTTTTGAAAACTTTTTTAAGACTAAATTTTTCCCACAACACTTACATATGTATGTATGCGATGTAGCTCAGTGGTAGAGCAGACGGGCAAGTCTTGGTTCGAGTCCCAGTCAACCGACGAATCAATTATTTTTTCTTTAAATATTTTTTAAAACATTTCTGGTTTAAAATTGAAACCCCATTCATTTGGCCAATTTTCTTGAAAACTTGTCTAGATTTAATTTGAAACCAAATTTGGTTTGGTCATATATGTAGTCCAAAAAAGTTTAAAATTTAGGCTCAAATTTTTAACCGCGTACGCTTCTTGTAAATTCAAAATATTTTCATTGTAGTTGGGTTGGTTGGGCGAACCCATTTATGGCAAGACCGGAAATTATCCAGAAGTCATGATATCAGCTATTGGTAAGAGCAGCAAAAAGGAAGGATTATCAGCATCTCGTTTACCTGTCATAAGTCACGAGTGGTCCAATATGATTAAAGGGTCAGCAGACTTTTTAGGTCTTAATTTCTATGGACCCACTTATGTAGATGAACCTGTTGATCCCACATGGGCAGTGCCGTCTATGGAAAATGATGCGAACTTTTATCAATATCCCGATGCAACTTGGAGGCGCGCAATATCTAATTGGCTGTTTTGTAATCCACAAGGACTTGAAGATTTATTGAAGTATATGCTCAATACATGAACTAGCTCTATAGGCTTTGAATAATTTTTGATTCTAGGTGGATTCGTGATCGCTACAACAACGTTGAAGTTATCATAACAGAAAATGGTTGGTCCGATGCTGGACAATTGGATGATTGGGAACGTACTGAATATATCAAGGTAAGTATATAGTTTAGTTTTAGAACATTCAATACTTTTTTTTTTTTTTCAAGACATTAATCTTAACATTTCTTGCAGGGTAACTTACAAGCAGTATTGAATGCAATCAACGATGGTTGCAATGTTACTCATTACACTTATTGGAGTTTAATCGATAACTTTGAATGGAATATGGGATATACGTAAGTCCAGCTTAAATGCGTTTTATTAAAGGGTAATATTGAAAAAAAAAAATAATTTATTTTGCAGCGAAAAGTTTGGACTCTTCTATGTGAACATGACTCGTAAGGACAAGAAACGTGTCATTAAGGATTCCGCTAAATACTACAAGAAAGTGATTAAAACTCACAAGTTATATTAGAGCGATTAGCTTTTCGAAAGCAAACGGTAAAAGCCGTAAAATGTTTTTTGTAATTGAAAAAATGTTTGTCATTAAAATGTTATATTACAAACCCTGCTAGACAGAGCTATAACATTCAGTCAGCTTTAGTATGCTGACTCTGGAAACGTGATGGGAAATCGTGATGTCAAAATAAAAAACAGCTGATATTTACATCACGATTTTCTATCACGTTTTCAAAGGCAACATTACAAAGCTGACTGAATGTCACAGCACTGCCCAGCAGGGAAATAAATAAAATTATTAAATTTACTTTTTCGAACTTGTTATTTTTGTAGACGATAATTTTTACTATTTTATATGCATTTTATGTTAGAAGCAGTGGTTATTCTATGTCAAATCGACAAATGCTGGCAATGACCACTTCCGATTTGAATAAATTTTTAATGTGTAACTTTCTTTTGGTCATTAACCCATTTAGGGCAAGACGATAAGATTTGAACTAAAAGTTAAGACTTGAATCACGTAATATCTAATGGATGATAAAAACATGGAAATTTGCCGTGACATATACGAGTACGTCAAGTTGGTCTTGAACGGTGGGAGGTGGGTTTCATCGTAAGCTGGGGTAATGCTCAGCCTGTCCAGGATCAAGTAGAGGTCTCACTTCCTTTACTAATAAGTACACAGTGATTTAGAGGTGATATTCTAGTCAGGCACACACACACCTAAAGGTATGTCTGGTCGGGCAAGGTGAGTAGGGAGTTGGCGGATGCCGGCAAAATGGTTGGTGGATGTCGGTGTAACGGTTGGTTAATGCCGGTGGAGCGGTTCCAAGTTACCTTATGACCGGTGGATGTCGGGGGAACGGTTGGTGGAGGTCAGTGTAACGGTTAGTTAATGCCGGTGGATCGGTTCCAAGTTACCTTATGATCGGTGGATGTCGTTGTAACGATTGGCGAATGGCGGTGGATCAATTGGTGAAAGCCGGTGGATCGGTGCCAGGTTACCGATGACCGATGGATATCGGTGGATCAATTGGTGAAAGCCGGTGGATCCGTGCCAGGTTACCGATGACCGGTGGATGGATGTTGGTGAATCCCAAGGGGCGCACCAGTGGCTTTGTGGACGGGGCAATGATCCAAAGATCACTTCTTCGCGCCCAGTAGACACTACCAAAAGAATCGAGAGCGGAGGGTTGTGCAGGGTAAGGGAGGCAGCTACAAATGACGTCGTGGCGCTTGTCTACACTCACCATAACCGCGCTTTCGACGACCAGTGACGCGCGAAAAATTTACTTAAGCCGAAGTAAATATAAAGCGATCGAGAATTTCATGTAATGATAGCAAGTGGGTGCGCGAGTGAAAACAAGCGAACCGCTTGCTTAGTGCTGGCACTCTGCCTATTTGCTTTCAGCGTGCGTGGGTGGTGGTAAGGCGTGTGGGTTCGGGTTAAAGCAGGTTCTGTCAAAGGAAACAAATTTTAAATACTTCATTCAAAAGCTGTACAAGTTTAAAGTTACATACACAACTCTCCTTTTCCTGATAAAAATTCAATAATTTCATAAAAAAAAATTTTAATATGTACTATAGAGCGTATCACGGTGTAAGGAGGAAAAAAAGTTGGAAATATTCCCCCCAGTTTAAACCCTTACCTTATGAGGTTTTCAAAAAAAAATATTTTTAATTTTTAATTTTTTTTATACCCTGTAAAAACAGCGAAATTTGTTTTTTTTCTATAATTTCTATATTTTACGTTCGATTTTCAAAAGTGATACAAGGCAATATTTCATTCATAGAAACTTTTAGCCCATTATGCCAAGTTCAGCTTTTATTCTATTTTTACTAAAACCAACACCCTGTATTTGAAAAAAAAAATTGATTCCTTGACTCTAATTTGCTGAAACGTTCTCGGCTACTTAGTTTAGCGAATATATAACCTAGGGGTTCCTCGTCGGAAACTTCTGTACAAGAATCACTTACTACGTGAACAAATCACTCCGTATTTTGAGAATGGCATAGAAAAACTAAGGCTATATTTACTTTATTCAAATTTTTTTAATACAGGATGTTGGTTTTAAATAAATTTGAATAAAAGCTAAAGTTGGTATCGCAGGTTAATGGCTTATATGGACGAAATATGACACGGGTTAAAAACTTTACAACAATATATTGCTCATTCAAATCAAAGACCAAATAGAAAAGTTATAAGCAAAAACGAATTTCGCTGCTTTTACAGGGTGCCGAAAATTTTTTTTCCCATTTTTGAAATCACCAATAAGTAAGCGTTCGAACCAGGGGGGGAATATTTTAAACATTTTTTGGCGATACGCTCTGATTGATAGCCGATCCACTGACCCGATTTTTTTGATTCAAATTTTTAAATATCATAATACGGCCACAATAGGACACAAGACACTTTTTTTAATTAAACCCTGATAAACATGCATTACAACACCCATCAGTTTTTTCATATTGCCTTTCAGAACCTGATGGTAGGGTTAGTGATAGGGATGGGGATAGAGATAGGGATAAGGATTGAGATATGTAGATATAGGAATCGGGTTAGAGAAACACGTAGGGTCAGCTTGTTTTAATATACTTATTTTTGAATACTTGTTGATAAGATTTTTAAATATTTCATGAAGTGAAGTATAATTTCGACAAGTGATGCCTTTGATAATGTCATGGATTTATATAGTTCCAGAGCTGTTAATGTTTTATACGCAACATCAGTGTTCCAAATGTTTACCCACCACTAAGTGCTCCGAGATAGTAATGTGAATCAATAGTTTTTGGGCATTTTGAACATATACATATATCATAATTACCGATTAGTTCATAAACAAATCGAAGCTATTATCTTTATAACACACACTTTACTTTAAGGAGGCAAATCACCACTTGAGCTAAAGATTTTGTATGGTTGATATGATTTTTCTTTGGAACATTCTCTCTTCCTATCAGAACCTTTTATAATATTTTTGTTATACTTAACCTTATCAAAAAAAAAGCAAAAAAAAAGCAGATAATGTATCCAAAATTATACCTATGTGATTTTGTTTTCAAAAACATACCGAGCATATATAAATACCTTACAATTACTCAAGCGCGAACTATCGCCAAATGCTTGCCCAAGACGGTACTCACCATTTCAGCAGTTTTTATTGATATTTTTTTTACTTTCTTATATTCGATAAGATGATAGTTCTTTCAACAATTTTACTGAGGTATGTTACATTTACTAATCAAGATAATAAAACTCATATTAAAAAGTTCAAACAATAAAACTTATATAATATTATTTTAAAAATTTCAGTATATCACTACTTGGCGCATCATTAGCTGAGAACAAATGCGAGCTAGCTCATAAAGGTGGTAGTACCAAATTTCCCGAAAAATTTCAATTTGGTGTTGCAACTGCTGCCTATCAAATCGAAGGCGGTTGGAATGCTGAAGGCAAGGCGCCGTCCGTTTGGGACACCTTTACGCACACACATCCTGAAAAAATTGACGATCGATCGAATGGCGATGACGCTGCAGAATCTTACTATCGTTTTGAACAGGATTTGGAAGCATTGAAGCAGCTAAAGGTTAAACCAACTTTAAAAATCTTTCCTATGTGCTTTTGGCAAGTCACCGAAGGGCGCCTAAGAGGGATTTTCGTGGTGTTTTTCCCGAAAAATCATTTAGGGTGTTCTCGGGCAACTATGGGCTACCAAGAGAACATACCTTTTAGTATAGTAATATTATATACTTCTCAATTTTATAGGTAAACTATTATCGTTTCTCTATCTCATGGTCAAGAGTGCTTCCCAGAGTGACTACGGAGTACAAAAACGAAAAGGGCATCGCCTACTACAACAAAGTAATCGATCAGTTATTAGCAAACAACATCACGCCAATGGTGACCATGTTTCATTATGATATGCCCGAAGAGCTCAATAAGTACAATGGATTTTTAAATAGCAGCATTATTGATTATTTCACAACGTACGCAGACTTTTTATATGAAACATTTGGTGATCGTGTTAAGTTGTGGATCACCCACAACGAGCCTTACGTATTTTGTGGCAAAGGATATGCCCAAGCCATATATCCGCCAGCAGTGCATAGCCCTGGCGTTGGTGATTATATTTGCATGGACAATGTGTTGAAATCGCACGCTTTGGCTTATCGCAATTATAAACAGAAATATTTCAGCAGGCAGCAGGGCAAAGTTGGTATTGCGATTGACACTTCATTTTACTACAAAGAATCAAGTAAAATCCCAGATGAGGCCGTTGAGCGTGGCATTCAGTATAATGTATGTTAAAGTTATACTTATAAAATACATCTCATTTCAACATTAAATATTCTCGTTGCAGTTAGGGTTTTTAGCTGAGCCCATTTTTGGCAAAACCGGCAATTATCCATCTATTATGATATCAGATATTGCTAGGAATAGCTTAAAGGAAGGATTGTCAGCATCTCGTTTAACTGTTCTAAGTGAGGCGTGGTCGAAACTTATAAAGGGATCTGCAGATTTTTTGGGTATCAATTATTATGGCGCACAATATGTGGATATACCAGAAAGCCCCCTCGGTGAAGTGCCGTCTTTTGAGCATGACTCGAACTATACTCACTACTTTGATGCTAACTGGAAAAGCCCAATATCTGATTGGTACCGCTGTGTTCCAGAAGGGCTTGAAGATTTATTAAAGTATGCACAAATTTATAAATTTCTAAAACATGCTTTAAAGACTGTGTTATATCTGCTTTCCAGATGGATTCGTGACAACTATGACAACGTTGAAGTTGTGATCACAGAAAATGGTTGGGCGGACAAAGGGCGATTGGACGATTCAGAGCGCGTCGACTATGTCAAGGTATGAGGCAAATCTACTTTTGATGTGTAAACATCTATGCGCTGGGGGTCTTTCCAAAAAGTCACGCTGTAGGCTGTAGGCATACAGAATGACTAATAGATATATCGTAAATGACTCATGGTTAAGTCATAAATGACTAATGGGCGAGTTTTAGAAGACTCATCGATAAATCATAAATAACTAAGGGATGATTCACAAATGACTCATGGGCGAGTTTTAGAAGACTCATGGATGAGTCTTATGTGACTCATGGATTAGTCATATGTGACTCATGGATGAGTCGTATGTGACTCATGGATGAGTCGTATGTGACTCACGGATGAGTCATGAATGATTAATATCTGAGTCATAAAAGACAAATAGATAAATCAAAAATGACTCATAGATCATGAATGTCTCATGGGCGAGTTTTAGAAGACTCATGAATGAGTCATAGTTTTAGAAGACTCATGAATGAGGCATGGTTGAATCATAAATAACTCCTGGATGAGTCATAACTGACTTATGGATGAGTCATTTCCATATCAAACGTCACAAGTCTTGGTACTCACGTCTTGAGTTATAAATTAAGATGGAGATAGAGATGGACATGGAGACAGAGATCGAGATAGGGATAGAGAAAAATTTATATGTAAAGATATAGGTAGAGATGACATTTTTAGTTTATTTTACTTACAGGCTCACTTACAGGGAGTATTGAATGCAATCAACGATGGCTGCCATGTTACCCACTACACCTATTGGAGTTTAATCGATAATTTTGAATGGCTTAGAGGTTATACGTAAGTTCGTGTACAAATATTTTCAAGAAGTTTAATCTATAAATTTTAAAAATTTTTCAGCGAAAACTTTGGACTCTATTATGTGAATATGTCACGAGCAGACAAGCAACGTGTTATCAAAGATTCCGCCAAATATTATACAACAGTAATTGAAAATCGAGAGTTATCGCCGTCGAGTGGTAGTGCTGGCGGTCGGCAATTTAAAGGCAGTTATTTCATATTAGCCTTAATGAGTATTTGTGTTTTAGCAAATTTATGTCGTTAATAAAAAATATTTCTTTTTTAATTGTGCTTTGATTTTCTAAACAAGTCTGGCTCTGAAAATTACACGAAGGAAATTCGAGTCCAGCATTAACACCGAAAATAATGTCAGTCTAGAAATCCAACGGAGTATAACTCTTGCCGAAAAGTGTTACTTCCGACTGAGTAGGCAATTTAGAAGTAAAGTCCTCCCTCGACAAACAAAGATCACGTTCTATAAGTCTTTAATCATACCAGTTCTGATGAACGGCTCGGAATTATGGACAGTGTCCAGAGAAGATGAGATGGTATTTGAGAGAAAATTTCTCCGGAAAAATTATGATTTCCAAAATATCGACCAAAATGTGGACTAGGAGTGACCCTAGAAAGTATTTGGAAAATATGGGTACCAAATGAAAGGAGGTGTTGATACGAGTTACAGCAGAGGGAGGATAGTTTTTAGTCCCATATGGGAATCGTCGTATCGATCAAAATATGGACCAGAGTTTTGCAAATAAAAAGCGAGAATTTTAACAGGGTGTTGTTTTTATGTTCATATACGATACTAAAAATTTTGAATTCCTGGATATTTCTATTTTCTAATCGAACATGTACTCTGCGATTTTGTTGCAAATCAGTAACTAAATATTTTATTTTTTTTAACCTTTCAGTCTTGATTTAAGATTAGATTAAAAAATAACAACAAAACTCTTGTCTCTGTATATAGAACATATCGCACCCTAAATCAAAAACCGTTACAACTAAAAATTTTTTTAGGTCGCTTTCTTGATATAGATTGCCTCAGTAAAATTAGTACAGCCAGTACATACAATTTTTTTATTTTTGACCCTTATCGTTACTCTTTAAAGAGCACAGTGATGCCAAGTTTTAAAAAATCAAATTACTTATGTGGGATCTAGAAGCGTTTAACTGAAAGTTAGTCCGAGTTTGAGTTGTGACTCTTTTTGATTTAGTGCTCGATATGTAGTTTATTTTAGACCCACAAACAAATAACATAAAAAAAAAGTTTCAAAAGCTGATATGTTTTATCATTATATCAGCCTCACTACGAAAGACATTACATTGGGCCAAACAAAATTATACATACAAGTCATTTACTAGTCATGATATACTAGACTTATACTAGTTGTAAAATACCAGTTACATACTAGTTCAACCTGAAATAGTACGATTTTCATAAAATTAACTAGTCCCCATACTAGTCCAAAGAGCATTGAACCTGGATTAGTATGGTGGGCAGATTATTTACAATTATTTACCCCCCACCCCCCTTGTCATCGAAAATAAGCAAAGCGGATACCCTCTTGTATTTACCCAAACACGAAAAAGCATCTGTGAATTATAAGAAAGAAAAAAAAAGAAGGAACCGAATAGAATGAATATGAATTTTGTAACTGGTATGATTTCAAACAGAAAAATATAGTTCTATACTAGTATGGAATGGATATTTCCTGACTACATGGTATGAGTTTAGCCAGAAAATTCTAGTTGTATACTAGTATTTTTCTCACTAGTTTGACGTTTCGCTGCAGGGTAGAAATTTAAATATTTAGTCCAGTCTACCATATCATATTCTCGATTTAGATGATATCGATATGGACGACACTTAAAATAATGCAGATAATAAACAAGAAATATTGTACTGGTTTGCGAAAAAAGGCAACGGTTTCGTTGACATACATATATAAATACCATACAATCGTTCAAGTTCACACAATCGTCAACAGCTGGTCCAAGTCAGTAGATATATATTGACTTTCGCAGAATTTTTTGTTATTGGCTTTTTAACTTCATTATATTCGATACGATGAAAGTTCTTTTAGCAATTTTATTCAGGTATACCCATTTATGGCATAATTAAAATTTGTGATACAAAAAATATTCAATCAAATATTTAAAAACAAAAATACTACTTGTATAATATTTAAAAAATTCTAGTATTTCAATAGTTGGTACATCATTGGCTGAGTACACTTGTGAGCTAGCTCATAAAGGTGGAAGTACTAAATTTCCGGAAAATTTTCAATTTGGTGTTGCAACTGCTGCCTATCAAATCGAAGGCGGTTGGAATGCAGAAGGCAAGGCACCGTCCGTTTGGGACACTTTTACGCACACACATCCTGAACAAATTGACGACCGATCGAATGGAGATGATACTGTAGAATCTTACTATCGTTTTGAACAGGATTTGGAAGCACTGAAGCAGATGAAGGTATAGCCAAGATAACTTTCGAATGTCATGTGTAACCAAAGGGTGCCCAAAACCGTATTGTTTTGTATGCCTTTTCATAGTAAAATTTAAATCGGGCGTGCTTGTGCAACTTTGGGCTACCAAGGGGAACATACCTATTACATAAAAGTATATGATTTATTATTTTTATAGGTAAACTTTTATCGTTTCTCTATCTCATGGTCAAGAGTGCTTCCCAGAGTAACTACGGAGTACAAAAACGAAAAAGGCATTGCCTACTACAACAAAGTAATCGATCAGTTATTGGCAAACAACATCACACCAATGGTGACAATGTTTCACTTTGATTTGCCGGAAGAACTAAATAAGTACAATGGATTTTTGAATACCAGCTTTATTGAGACTTTCACGGAATACGCAGATTTTCTATTTTCGACTTACGGTGATCGTGTAAAATTGTGGTTAACCCATAACGAGCCTTATGGATTTTGTGAAGCAGCATATGCTCAAGCCATATTTCCTCCTTCGGTGCATAGCCCTGGTGTTGGTGATTACATTTGTATGGATAACCTAATGAAATCGCATGCGTTAGCTTATCGTTTATACAAATCGAAATATTTTGCAAAACAGCAGGGCAAAGTTGGCATTTCTTTGAATTCTGGATTTTACTACAAACAATTTGGTGACAAGCAAGATGCAATTACTGAGCGTGCAATGCAATTTATTGTATGTCAATTTTATATAAACTACACTACTTTTGAATTTCAAAATAATTTAATTGCAGCTGGGTTGGTTGGGCGAACCCATTTATGGTAAAACTGGAAATTATCCATCTATCATGATATCATCAATTGGCAACAATAGTTTGAAGGAAGGACTGTCAGCTTCTCGTTTACCTGCGCTAAGTGAAGCGTGGTCGAAACTCATTAAGAGATCAGCAGATTTTCTTGGAATTAATTACTATACTTCCAAATATGTGGATATTCCTGATAGTACGCCGGCTGATGTGCCGTCTTTTGAATATGACTCGAATTTTATACAATATCCAGATGAAACGAGGAGGCGCGCAAAATCTAAACTTCTCTATTGCATGCCAGAAGGGCTTGAAGATATGTTAAAGTAAGATAATATATACATATGTACATAGGTATGAGTAACTTGTAACAGCACTTGAGATTTTATCACATTTTTGTTTCAGGTGGATTCGTGACCGCTATGACAATGTTGAAGTCATTATAACAGAAAATGGTTGGTCGGACGATGGTCAATTGAAAGACTCGCAGCGCATTGACTATATAAAGGTACGGACATAAATTTTGATTTTCACTCAAACAAAATTAACCAAATATAGTTAATAATGTTTCCAGGCTAACTTGCAAGCAGTATTGAATGCTATCAACGATGGTTGCAATGTTACTCATTACACTTATTGGAGTTTAATCGATAATTTTGAATGGCTTAGAGGATATACGTAAGTTTATGAATATGTACATTAGGGTGATTCAAAAAAAATGTCGCCTAGGTCTTACCCCCTAAAAAGTTAGTAATTGATGAAAAAATAAGCCGTGCAAAAAATTATCGCTTGTAACTTAACCCTCAGGGATCGGACAACAAAATTTTTAAAATCAGCCTAATGTACAAATATGTTTTCAAGCAGTTCAATTTAAAAATTTATAATTTTTTTTTTTTTCAGTGAAAAATTTGGACTCTTTTATGTGAATATGTCGGGAGTAGATAAAGAACGTGTCATTAAAGATTCCGCTAAATATTACAGAACAGTAATCGAAAGTCGAGAGTTATCGCCGTCGTCGAGTGGTAGTGCTGGCCGTCGGCAATTTAACGACAGTTATTTCATTTTAGCCTTAATGAGTTTTTGTGTTCTAGCAAATTTATTTTATTAATTGAAAATATGAAAGTCAAGTCCTTCATCCAATTTTTCAATTCAGCAGAGCCTTTCTTTTTTAAGAGATATGTCGTAGTTCAATTAGGATCAGCTGCAGAGTACTGCAAAGTTAAAACCTTAACTGTTTATAAATATCTTTAGGAGAACGCGTGCTGGACGATAATAATGCAAATCAATATCTAAGTATTTGGTTTTTTTTAACATGTCAATTTTGATTTAAGATTAGATTAAAAATAACAACAAAGCTCTTATCTGTATAGAACATTTGTATTTTATTTTAAGAAGGCAAATCGTAAGGGTAAGCCCACAGACAACTAAAAGAAAGAAAGTTTGAAGAGTTGATATGTTCTATCGTAAAACTATCTTAACACTTGGGAACTTTTCAAAAAAATGTACATTAGACTGAGCCAAATAAAAAAAATTCGAAAAAACTATACTGTTATTATTTTTCAGAGTGAGGAATCAAAAGTTTCATACCTGATCCAAATCCGATAACGGGTTGTGATAACTTCCAACGTATATCCACCTGTCTCCCAAACAAAAAACTTCAATAGTAAATATTTAACCCAGTCTACCATATCATATTCTCGATTTTAAGAACGAGTTTTGACGACACTTGATGCACTGAATGCAGATAATAAATACGAAAGCATGTAAAAAAAAATGTTGTTCTGGTTTGCAAAAAAAAGGGCAACGGTTTCGTTGACTTCCCCATACGCATAACGAGTATATATAAAAACCATACAATCGTTCAAGTTCGAACAATCGTCAATTGCTTGCCCAAGACAGTATTCATTTTTACAGTATTTTTTATTGGCGCTCTTATTTTGATAATATTCGATACGATGAAAGTCTGTTTAACAATTTTATACAGGTAAACGAATTTATGGCATACTTAAAATTCGTAATTAAACATAATAATCAAATAAAAAAATATATATAACAAAGATTATTTAAACAATTTCAGTTTAACAATACTTGGTATAGCATTAGCTGAGAACAAATGTGAGCTAGCTCATAAAGGTGGAAGCACTAAATTTCCTGAAAAGTTTCAATTTGGTGTTGCCACTGCTGCCTATCAAATCGAAGGCGGCTGGAATGCAGATGGCAAAACAGCGTCCATTTGGGATACTTTTACGCACACACAACCTGAAAGAATGGACGATCGATCGAATGGTGATGATGCTGCAGAATCTTATTATCGTTTCGAACAGGATTTGGAAGCAATGAAACAGCTAAAGGTTAAACTAAAGTACTTTTTTAACGACAAATGTCAACAAAGAGTGCGAAAACCAACTTTTTTATTGTAATTTTTTTTTTTTTATAACAAAACACATTTTGTGCAATATTGGGCAACTTTGGGCTACCAAAAGAACATACCTATTATATAAAAATATACGCTTCTTTGTTTTTAGATATCCTTATCAATTTTATAGGTACATTTCTATCGTTTTTCCATCTCATGGACAAGAGTGCTTCCCAGAGTAACGCCGGAATACAAAAACGAAAAGGGTATTGCCTACTACAACAAAATGATCGATCAGTTATTGGCAAACAACATCACGCCAATGGTGACCATGTTCCATTACGATATGCCGGAAGAGCTCAACAAGTACAATGGATTTTTGAATAGCAGCATTATTGATACTTTCACGCAATACGCAGATTTTCTATTTGAGACTTACGGTGATCGTGTAAAATTATGGATCACACATAACGAACCCTATGTATTTTGTGGCAAAGGATATGCTCAAGCTTCATATCCTCCTTTGGTGCATAGCCCTGGTGTGGGTGATTACATTTGTATGGATAACCTACTCAAATCACATGCCATAGCTTATCGCAATTATAAACAGAAATATTTTCCCACACAACAAGGAAAAGTTGGTATTGCTCTTAATACTGGATTTTACTACAAACAAACTGCTGCGATCCCAGATGAGGCCGTCGAGCGTGGAATTCAATATAGTGTATGTGAATGTTTTTTAAACTATACTTGTTTTGAATTTTTTATATTTTCATTTTAGTTAGGTTGGTTGGCCGAACCCATTTTTGGCAAAACCGGCAATTATCCATCTATTATGATATCAGATATTGCTAAGAATAGTTTTAAGGAAGGACTGTTAGCTTCTCGTTTACCTGCGCTAAGTGAAGCGTGGTCGAAACTCATAAAGGGATCGGCAGATTTTATGGGAATTAATTACTATGGTGCTACTTATGTGGATATTCCTGCTAGCCGACCGGGTGAAGTGCCATCATTTGAATATGACTCGAATTTCATACAATACCCAGATGCAAAGTGGAGGCGCGCCCTTTCCGATTGGCTCTATTGTGTGCCAGAGGGACTTGAAGATGTTTTGAAGTAAGATAATATATACATATATATGAGTATCTTGAAAAGGCAGTTAAGATTGTGTTGCATTTTTGTTCCAGGTGGATTCGTGATAACTATGACAACGTTGAAGTAATCATAACAGAAAATGGTTGGTCGGACGCTGGACAATTAAACGATTCGGAGCGTATAGACTATCTCAGGGTATGTACCGAAAACATACTTGCCTAGAGATAGTGATAGAAACAGAGAAAGAGATAGGGATAGAGATAGTAAAGGAGATATATATAGAGAGAGATAGAGATAGAGAAAGTGATAGAAAAAGAGAAAAAGATAGTTATAGGATAAAGATAGAAAAGTAGATATATATAGAGAGAGAGATAGATATAGGGATGGATTATAAGATAAAGATAGAGAATTATTGATGGTAACTTCTTAAATAACTCACATTTTGTAAATTTTTACAGGCCAACTTACAAGGTATACTAAATGCAATCAACGATGGCTGTAATGTTTCACACTACACTTATTGGAGTTTAATCGATAATTTTGAATGGGTTAGAGGTTATACGTAAGTCCGTGTATTACAGTAGTTGAACAATGTAATTTGCAATATTTTTATTTTTTTGCAGCGAAAAGTTTGGACTCTTCTATGTGAACATGTCGCGTGTAGACAAACAACGTGTCAGCAAAGATTCCGCTAAATATTACAGAACAGTAATCGAAAGTCGAGAGTTATCGCCGTCGAGTGGCAATGCTGCCCGTCGACAATTTAACGGCAGTTATTTCATATTAGCTTTGATGAGTATTTGTGTTTTAGCAAATTTATGTTATTAATAAAAAAAAATTATCATACCAGAGGATAAGAAAACTCCTTTTTGGTCTTTAATCCTTTTCTTGGCTTTCTAGCTCATTTCTGTAAGAAATCGCCAAAATTTTTCATTTCGAATCGACAAAATTTCATTATCAATAGAAACAGTGAAAAAGTGAGTATTTGTATATCCGGACTATCTCAGGAACTGCTTGTCCGATTTGGATAAAATTTTGAATATAGATAGTATGATTGATTCTATAACTATCCACTTGGGGGTTGCCACCTGGGGCGGTTTACAGGGTTACAATCTATATAAAAAAATTTTAAACTATGGAACAGGATATGCCAATATGAGTATCAAATGAAAGTATTTTCGGCGACATGTCAACTAAAATATTTTCAAGTAGGGTTGCCACCTTACCGAAATATTTTTATATATTTGTATATCCGGTACTATCTCGGGAATCGCTTTTAAATATAGATAGTATGATTGATTCTATGACTATCCACTTGGGTGTTGCCACCTATCTCAATTTTTTTAAATTATGGAGCGAGATATGCCAATATGGGTATCAAATGAAAGCTATTTTTGCCGACATACCAACTACCATTTTACCGTGTTGTATTTGTACTTTATATTTTTGGGGTCATATTTGGATTATTTTAGAATCATTTTAGGATCATTTAGGGTCACTTCGGGATAATTTTGGGGCTATTTTAAGATCATTTTGGTTTTAATTTTGGATTCATTTGAGACAATTTTGCTGTAATTTTTGTGTTATTTTGGGATCAGTTTTGGGTCATTTAAGGTTTCATTTTTTGGATCATTTTGGGAAAATTTTAGGGTCTTTTTGAGGTCCTTTTGCGATTATTTTAGGATTATTTTGGGATTATTTTAGGTTTTTTCTGGGATCATTTTTAGGGGTCATTTGGAAATCATTTTGGACAATTTTGGGATAATTTTAGGGTCAGTTTGGAGTCATTTTAAAATCATTTTGGGATCGTTTTTGGGTCGTTTTGGGTTCAATTTCGGATCATTTTGGGAACAATTAAGGGTTGTTTTGAGGTTATTTTGGGATAATTTTCAGGGGTCATTTGGAAATCATTTTGGCGCCATTTTTGAATAATTCTCGGATAGTTTTGGCATAATTTTAGAGTCATTTTGGGGATCTTTTTCGGATCATTTTGAGTTCGTTTTTGGGTCGTTTTGTGTTCAGTTTCGGATCATTTTTGGAACATTTAAGGGTCGTTTTGAAATTGTTTCAGAATTATTTGAGGGTCATTTCGGGATCATTTTGGGTAAGTAAAGTTAGCGCTAAATTGATAGTACCGAGCAAGCTTGGTCACTCAGATACTCAGAATTTACTTAAAGTACGAACACCTTTCTGATGAACAGCTGCGGAGTACGTGGGGCGAGTCAAAACTTGTTTACCTCAAATGTTTACAGTTTTGTTTGTTGCTAATATCGATAACGTCAATAAATCAAGAAGAATTGGCTATCAACTATTTAAACTGATTATGAATTTATTATTTTACTACAATACAGAGACCGAAGTTAATTGGACTTGAGTTTTTTCGACAAAAAGCGGGGTTTTTTACAAAGCTTTAAATTCTTATTAAATTCTTAAAACTTGTTTAACATAAAAAAAAACACAAGAAAAATTAATAAACCATAATCAACTGAAATATCGCCCACTCATTTAGCACAACAAAAAATCAAAAATATGGGTCACCAGTGCGAACTCGATTATTTTGATTGTCATTAATGACGCATTTGTTTGTCGAGCTATTTATGCGAAAGCGAAAATAAATAAAAAATTATTCTATCAACTGTTCAAAATAGTAATTTCAAAAATGTGTGCGGAATGAAAGCTAGATGGAGATAGATTAACACTCGATAGTGCTGTGTAACACTGCATTGTGTTGCGTTATTGCGCTCTTTGGAGTAATGCAAGCGGCAAAAAGGCAAGGGTTGGCAACACTGCAAAGAGCGTTTTATTTTTGTATGATTTTTGAATGACTTCGGGTACTTACGGTTAGAATTACGATGCATAAAAATCGGTTAGACTAAATATTCCCTAGAATAATCTGAAGAAAAATTATTGAACAATAAAAGTATTTATTCAATGCAAAACGGCACTAAAGAAATAAAGCTAAACATTTAAAAGAAATCCCCAGCTGTTTAACAACATCAATTAATATTTATAAATTTCAAGTAACGCTCGTGACAGTGTCAATTGCAAAAAGCGTCTTTTCTAATGTATTCTCGTTTTTTTTTTTTGTTATGTGAGTATTGTGCTAAACATTTGTGTTTAACCCATCATAGAAATTCCAAGAAGCATTAAAAGCAAGAGTCATGAACATGGACAACGAAGAAGGAAGTAAGTAAAAATAAAAACACAAAAATAAAATTAATGGAAAAAAATTTTTAAAACTGAATAAATTGAAGTGTAAATAGAAAAGAAAAAAATTACATTTCAAAATAAAACAAAATGAAGACAAAATAGCACACTTGATATATGGTCATAGGTTGCTCAATTTTATTGTGCTATTCAAATTTTATATGAGAAATGACACCATGGAAAATATGACAGTTTTAAGCTAATAGCAGATACGCGAATAAGAGATCCTGTGAATTGCCGAATGGTTTTAATTTATTTTATTTCATTATTTTATATTTTTTTTTTTTTTTTTTCTCTTTAAATATAGTATTTTTTTTTATTTTTAGTTTCTTTAATTTAATTTTTGTTTTCTTAGTTTATTTTTTGTTTTATATTTTTTACTTGTCTTTAACTTTCTTCAATTTTATTTTTTCTTTTTAATTTAAATTAGTTTTATTTTTTTTTCAATTTATTTTATTTTGTTATTTTTTTTTAGTTTATTACTTTTTTTATTTTTTCATTTATATGTCATTTATTTTTATTTTATTTTTTTATTTAACTTTCTTTTACGTTTTTAAATTTAATTTTGCTTTTTATTTTTAATTTTATTTTGCTTTTTTTTTTATTATTTTAAATTTTTTTGATTTTGCCATCTTTTTCCAATTTTTTTATTCAATTTTTTTATTTTTATTTTTTTTTTGTTTTTTGTTTTTTTATGTTTTAGTTTTTTTTTTTTATTTAACTTCAACTGATTTTTTTCATTTTAATTTAATTTTATTTTACTTAATTTTTATTTTATTTTGCTTAGTTTTATTTTTTTTTTATTTTTTTAATTTACTTTTTTTTGTTTTATTTTTTCCACTTTATTTTATTTTTAATTTTTTAATTTTTTTTGATTTTACAATGTTTTTTTTTAATTTAAATTAGTTTTATTTTTTTTTTATTTATTTTGGTTTCTTATTTTTTATTCAATTTTTTTATTTTTATTTTTTTTTTTGTTTTTTGTTTTTTTATGTTTTAGTTTTTTTTTTTTATTTAACTTCAACTGATTTTTTTCATTTTAATTTAATTTTATTTTACTTAATTTTTATTTTATTTTGCTTAGTTTTATTTTTTTTTTTTATTTTTTCAATTTACTTTTTTTTTTGTTTTATTTTTTCCACTTTATTTTATTTTTAATTTTTTAATTTTTTTTGATTTTACAATGTTTTTTTTTTTAATTTAAATTAGTTTTATTTTTTTTTAATTTATTTTGGTTTCTTATTTATTTTAGTTTATTACTTTTTTATTTTTTCATTTATATTTCATTTAATTTTTTTTTTATTTTTTTTTATCTAACTTTATTCTACTTTTTTAAATTTAATTTTTCTTTTTATTTTTAATTTTATTTTGCTTTATTTTTTGTTTTATTATGTTCTATTTTATTCAATTTTTTATTCAATTTTTTTATTTTAATTTTTTTCTCTTTTTTTAAAGTTAACTGAATTTTAACTTTTTATTTTTATTTTATTTTACTTTTTTATTTTTTTTTATATTGTTTTATTTTTTCACTTTATTTTATTTTTTATTTGTTTTATTTTTTTATATTACAATGTTGTATTTTTTATTTATTTTTTTTTTTGTTATTATATTAGGTTTTTATTTTTTTATTTATTTCTTTTACTTTTTTCAATTTTTTTTTTGTTTTACCTCATTTTTTATTTTTAATCTTATTTTGCTTTATTTTTTTGTTTTATTATGTTCTATTTTATATATTTTTTTCAATTTTTATTATTATTTATTTTATTAAATTTTTTTCATTTTTATTTAATTTTTTTTAGTTTTATTTTTTTTTTAACTCAATTTTTTATTTTTTATTTAATTTTATTTTACTTAATTTTTTATTTTATTTTGCTTAGTTTAAATTTTTTATTATTTTATTTTTTCAATTTATTTTGTTTTAATTTTTTCACTTTATTTAATTTTTTATTTTTTTTATTTTACAATGTTGTATTTTTTTTTTTTTTTTTTTTTTGTTATTATATTAGTTTGTTTTTTTTTTTGTATTCTTTTTTTTACTTTTTTTCATTTTTTTATTTTTGTTTTACCTCATTTTTTATTTTATTTAATTTTTATTTTTGTTTTTTTTTATTTAACTTTATTTCTTTTTTAATTTTTCCTTTTTAATTTAGTTTTTTTATTTTTTTTTATTTAACTTTAACTGAATTTTTTCTTTTTAATTTAATTTTATTTTACTTAATTTTTATTTTATTTTGCTTAGTTTTATTTTTTTATAGTCTTTTTATTTTTTTTCAATTAATTTTTTTTTTTCACTTTATTTTATTTTTTATTTCTTTATTTGACAATGTTGTATTTTTTAATTTTTTTTTTGTTATTATATTAGTTTGTTTTTTTTTTTTTTTTTTTTTACTTCTTTCATTTTTTTATTTTTGTTTTGCCTAATTTTTTATTTTTTTTTAATTTAATTTTAATTGTTTTTGTTTTTTTATTTATTTTTTTTTTAACTTTATTTTACTTTCTTTTTTAATTTTTTCTTTTTAATTTAATTTTATTTTACTTAATTTTTTATTTTATTTGTTTTATCTCATTGTTTTATGTATTTTTTTAATTGTTATTCCAAATTATTTAAATTTAATCTTTTTTGTTTTACTTTAGTTTAGTTTTTTTTTTTTTGTTTGTTGTATTATATTTTTTTTAATTTTTTTTTTTTTTGTTTTATTTTTTTTTTTTTTTTGTTTTATTTTTTTTTTCTATTAAACTTTATTTTACTTTCGTAGAATCCATTTTTCCAAGGGACACTGAAATAAGTGGCGACAAGAGAAATCTTGAAGATGGCTTTAATGAATGCAGCTTTCCTTCCTCTAAAGCTCCCAATTTTCGCTGCTTATCATTTCATATAAGCTATAATAGCTGGAAAACATACATACCAACTGAACTTACGAACCAACCAAATCAAGTGCAACTAAAAAAACTAAAGACCTTCGTACAGACCACAAAAAACTTTGCGATGGACTCAATGACAATAAAAATACAGACTAAAAACTAGCAGACAATCATATGCGCCTAGTATTTGGTATAATTAACCTTCAAACTTGATTGTCTGAGGAAGACATTGAACGGATCAAAAGCATGGACAAACTGATAGTCTGCGTCTAAATAAAGCAATAAATAAATTAAATAGGAAATGTGCTGCCGAAGAAATTGGAACACGCAGTTTTTCGTATTTATTTAGTTGTTGACAATCACAGTCCACGCAATAGAAGAGCTCACTTAAATGACAACGAATACTATTTTTAGTTATTCTTGCATACGACAATGTCACGGGGTCACAGACTATTCAAATTGAGAAAGATAGGAAATGATAAGATTTATGAAGAATGGTAGATTGTCTTGGAATGAGGTGGAGCTTGTAGATGATGATAAGGAAACATTTTATAAAACGAATAATGAAATATTAGAATGAATAGTTTTGGTGGAGACTGAATTTTATGTGCCCCTTCAAAGGTGTTACTGTAGTAGTGGGTCGCATAAGCTTTCATATCATGATGTCAAAGGAGTTTAATATATTGAACCCAGTTATAGCTCAGCTGAAGCAATAAAATTTATTCTATATTTCAAGTTATGCCTCCAGCATTACATCGATCTCAACTTCATTTCATTCCAAGCAGTAGTTATTGAGTTATGCGCGTACAAACATACATACAAACAAACAGAGAGACAATTTTGACACTGACATTTACTTCAAAATGACATTAAATATGACAAATAGGCATCTGCTGCTAATGATATTTCAATCTCTTGGAAATTGGCCGTTAAGCGGGCTACTCACCTGCCAAGAAATGCCTCAAGAAAAAAACGAGCATATATTTCTTGTGCCTGGTCAAGAAATTTTGACGTTTATCAAATTTTCCATTTTTTTGCAAATTACTCTTATAAAAATGTATAAAACATGTGTAGCGCAATATGTACTCACCTTTGCTGTGGATCTGCACGTTTACCTCAAGAAATATATACGAGCACATTTATTTCTTGAGGTAAACCGGCGTTGCCAACCATCGAAAATTGTAGTATTTTTTCTTATGAGCTGAGTATTGGCTCAAGAAAATTTGACGTGTGAAAACAGTTCTTGACCATTTCTTGAGCGTTTTTTTATATGGAGTTTGACATTTCTTGGCAGGTGAGTAGCCCGCTTTAGGCGTAACCATTCAATTAAGAGTTGTCAAGCTACCTGCATCACAACAACAACAAACAAAAAACAAGTAAGGAAAGCTGTCTTCGGCTGTGCCGAAGGCTAAATACCTTTCATGAATAAGCGTCACGATTTTCACTGTTTGATCCCCAGTACAGCCTGTGTGAATTTAACTTTAGCTCATACCGAAATTATCGGAGCTATCGATTATATGGGGACGATGTGTTATATTGGTCCAATCTCATTGATTTTTGACATCGACATTCCACATTCTAAAATAGCAACATTTACGAAATTTCACGTTCCTACCGATATAATTACAGGAGTTATCTACCAAAATCCGTTTATCGGAGCAATCGATTGTATGGGGGCTATGTGAAATATTTATCCAATCTCGATGATTTTCAACATCGATATTTCACATATAAAAATAGCAATAAGTACAAAATTTCACGTTCCTACGTGTTTAATTACAGGAGTTATAGCCCAAAATCCGTTTATCGGAATAATCGGTTGTATGGGAGCTATATGTTATATTGGTCCGATCTTGCTGGTTCCGACAAATGATTCCTATATTGGAAAATGGTGGCCGCATACCAAATTTCAGCCAAATATCTCAAAAACTGAGGGACTAGTTTGCGTTCAAACAGACAGACAGACAGACGGACAGACGGACAGACGGACATGGCTAAATCAACTCATCTCGTCATCCTGATCATTTCGGTATACTTATTGATGGGTCTATCTCTTCTTCTTCTCATATTTACAAACATCGGACCAAAGTTATAATACCATTTCATGTTCATGAAAGGTATAATTATGCTAATGTAATGTTTTTATTGTTTGCTTAAAAGACATTTAGCTTACCTTAATAATGCACATTATTGGTTTTTATTGTTATTAAGCGCAAATGTGGCAGTAGCAAATCGGCTTTGTTGTTGTAGCATTTTACATCGCCTTAATGGCAGCACAAGTTTTATGATTGTTTCATTGATTGATGCAAATTGCTATGACGCGACATGGATAATAATTTTAGAGCCTAAAGCGCCACTAATTGAAATTTGTGTAAAACATAAAATATTTGCCAGCTGGGTTGGTAAGTAAGTAATAGAGATCTACAAAACATTTGAAGCGAAAAGAGTAATTGAAGGAATTTACATTGAAAATGTTTGATCGAAGAGGGTTGGACTTCACAAACATTTATACATATACTGTCTCGAAGAGAAAAGGTGATTTGAATTATTTTAATTTTTTAAGCTATTGCATAGATTTTATCGCAAGCCTTGGCGGTGGGATTGAAATATAAAAAATGTTAATGTTAAAAAAGTTCGTAACGGACTTTTTTCAATGTTAAAAGGTTCGGCGTTAGTAACATAACGTATGACGTTGTACTGATGTTAGCAGCAGGCCGATTACATAAAATTGGAGCTGTACACAACATAAAATAGGTTGTTGACTATTTTTAGGCTATACTGTTAACAGGTTAAGGTTGAACTGCTCTAAAGTCATAAATATGCTGATTGAGTTTTCATAAATATTATAATTGCATAAGTTGATAAAAATTGATATGCAATAGCTTTACCGCGGCAGTCCCCGAGTGCCACACGTCCTTTTTTTTAATGTTTTTTATTTGTTTTTTTTTTATATTACTCACTTAATTTTGTTCAATTTTGTTATTTATTCATATTATGCATTTTATTTTATTTTATTCTTTTTAATTTATTTTACTTTATTTTTTTTATTTCTCATTTTATTTCATTTTTTTAATTTTCATTTTTTTTAATGTTTTTGTTTTTTTTATTTTTTTTTTTTAATTATATTACTTCTATTTTTTACTTTATATTATTCATTTAGTTTGTTTTATTTTTTTATTTTTTATTTCGTATTTTATTCTTTTTATTTAATTTTTTTTTTTTTTTTTATTTTTTATATTTAATTTTTTTTATTTATTCTTTGTTTTACTTTAT
The DNA here is from genome assembly GCA_964058755.1 of Campiglossa producta. Taxonomy (NCBI): domain Eukaryota; kingdom Metazoa; phylum Arthropoda; class Insecta; order Diptera; family Tephritidae; genus Campiglossa; species Campiglossa producta. The sequence goes on from CAXKVI010000003.1 coordinate 6,501,343, forward strand.
ATTTCTCATTTTATTTTTTTTTATTATTGTTTTTTATTTTTCCATTTTTTTTTTATTTTATATTATTCCTTAAATTTTGTTTTATTTTTTATTTCATTTTATTTTATTATTTTTATATTTCTCGTTTTATTTATTTTTCTTTCTTTTAATTTTTAATTTTTCTTTTTAACTTTTTTGTTTTGTTTTGTGTTTTATTTTATTATTTTTTTTATTTTTTTTTTTTTATTTATATTATTAATTTAATTTTGTGTTATTTTTTGTTTTTTTATTTCATATTATTAATTTAATTTTATTTTATTTAGTTTTATTTTATTTTTTATATTTCTCATTTTATTTCTTTTTTTAGTTTTTTTTTAATTTTTAAATTTTTTTAATTTTTTTTTTGCTTGGTTTTTTTTTATTTTTTTATTAATTTTTTTATATAACTTATTTTATTTTATTTTATTTTATTTAGTAAATTTTTTTGTTTATTTATTTTTTTTTTTGTTTATTTATTTTTATTTTATTTTTTATTATTTCATTAATTTTTATTATTTTTTTACATATTTGTTCAATTTTTTTTATTTACTATTTTTATATTTTTTTAAATTAATTTTCTAATTAAATTTTTTTATTTAATTTTATTTTATTAAATTTTTTTTGTTTTTATTTAGTTTAATTAATTTTTTTTATAAATTTTTTTTACTTATTTAATTTTATTCTTTTATTTTTATTTATTTTTTATATTTTATATTTTATATAATTTGTTTATTTTTTTATATAATTTATTTTATTTTATTTTATTTTATTTTATTTTATTTGTTTTTTTTTATAATTAAACTTTTTTAGTTTATTTAATTTTTTTGTTTCATTCTTTTATTATTTGATAAGTATCCATGAAGTGCCACACAATATTTGCACTTCGACTATCAACAAAAAGCATCTCCACCAATTTGACAGCAAATGACATTAATAGTGACATACAGTAAAAGCATTGCCGAATTATGAGTCATCTAACGGTCATTCAAAACACTCATAACATATGTACGGATGCAAGAAGTTATACATCCAATAGAAAGCTAAGCAGTGTCAATCAAACTAACGTGTTCCCAAATGTCAATGTCAAAGGTCATCTAACTTTGGACTTGCAACTTGTCATCAAATAAGAATTTTGGCAACTACGAAATATGACTAAAAATAGATCAAAGAAAAAGCGCCAACAATGGTGATGACAGATAATTTAAAACAACGGAAGTATTGTGAAAGCAGATTATGAGCTGTCAAAATTGAAAGATGAATTGTAGATGAAAATGGACAGCTGTCACTAGCTAAACTGAGTGAAAGTGATACTTATGTACTATTTATGGATAAAATCTTTGAATTAGGGTGGCCGAAAAAGAGAAGAGTTGAAAATTGCAAAATAATTATTATTTAAGAAGTTTCACTTCAAAATCCAACCGCATCAAAATTAGTTTTGACAAGGTTACTGATCTTTCTCTAGAGATAACTGCACTGTCATTGAAATTAAGGAAATCCAAGACACTTTTTCATGTATTTAATGACTTTCTTTGTAAGCACTTCTTCAAATGAAATATCTCCGTGGTCTCCAAATGCGACACTTTTGTGAACTGCAATAAATTCTGGTACAAATTGCATGTCAACTTGGCTGAAAAATAAATACTACCAGTATAGATACATATGTAGCTAATTTGTATTTGCAATACAAAATTTCCAAGCATGAAGTATTGAAATATGCATTAGGGTGGGCTTGTTCAACAAACACAGAAAGTTTTATTTTTTCAAATTTAAGTTAAAATAGCTATTAAGACACGTTGCAGTTTCTTTTAGAAATTGTACTTATTTCAATTTATTACTTTGCATTCGCCTTTGCATTACCCAATTGCCCCTCCCTAATGAAAAATACATGCACTCTCGCAAAATATTCAATATAACGTCTCCATTTAACCATATTTCACTGACAATTTTCAATCTGTGCGCTTAATTTTATGAAAATTTATGTGAAAAATTGCACGATGAATGTTGTCGGTTCTAGGATGAATGAGCCAGTGACTGGGCCGGATGGATGACCAGATGCGCGTCGTTTGCACAACCAATAAAAAACACGGAGAAATAAGCGTGTGATAAAAAATTAATCTTTTCGTTAATGAAAATTTCAAAAAAAAAAAAAAAAAAAAAAAAAAAAAAAAAAAAAAAACAGTCAGGTGCGCATTATTAAAGCGAATGCACACCCTGTAGGGAAAGCAATAGCAAATAATATGTATTTCTTGTCCAACAATAGAGCTACAGTAGCAAATGCTAACTAATTCTATCGTAAGTCATCATTCATCATCATCATTTATTGGCGCTTAACCGCCTAAGCGATTTTGGCCGTCGCCCATCAAAGCACGCCAGTCATTCCTTTTTAGCGATAACTGACGCCAATTGGAAACCCCAAGGGAGTTCAAGTCATCCTCCACCTGTTGTTTCCATCTCAGTCGAGGCCTCCCCCTTCCTCTGCTGCCGAATTCGGGTGACGATTGGAAAACCTTCTGGGCTGGAGCTTCTTTGTCCATTCGCATGACGTGACCCAGCCAGCGGAGCCTTTGTGCTTTAATTCGCTGGACTATGGTCAGATCTGCGTAAAGCTCGTACAGCTCATCGTTAAATCTCCTTCGATACTCGCCGTCGGCATCACGGGAAGGACCATAAATCTTCCGGAGAACTTTTCTCTCAAATACTCCAAGGGCCATCTCATCTTCTCTTGACATTGTCCATGAATCTGAGCCATACATCAGGACAGGTATGATGAGAGACTTATAGAGCGTGATCTTTGTTCTTCGAGAGAGGACTTTACTTCTCAATTGCCTACTCAGTCCAAAGTAGCACTTGTTCGCAAGAGTGATTCTCCGTTGGATTTCTAGACTGATATTATTTTCGGTGTTAATGCTGGTTCCCAAATAGACGAAGTCCCTCACAGTTTCAAATTTGTAACTATCAACAGTGACGTGGCTGCCAAGGCGCAGGTGCGCCGATTCTTTCTTTGATGACAGCAAATACTTCGTCTTGTCCTCGTTGACCGCAAGACCCACTTTTTTCGCTTCTTTATCCAGTCCAGAGAAGGCAGCGCTTACGGCGCGGTTGTTAAGGCCAATGATATCAATATCATCGGCATACGCCAGCAATTGCACGCTCTTGTAATAGATTGTACCATTGCGGTTTAGCTCTGCTGCTCGAATTATCTTCTCCAGCATCAGGTTGAAGAAATCGCACGAAAGGGAGTCGCCCTGTCTGAAGCCTCGTTTGGTTTCAAATGGCTCAGAGAGGTCCTTCCCGACTCTGACGGAGCTGTTAGTATTGCTCAACGTCATTTGGCAAAGCCGTATAAGCTTTGCAGGGAAGTCAAATTCAGACATGGCGGCATACAGGCAACTCCTTTTTGCGCTGTCAAAAGCGGCTTTGAAATCGACAAAGAGATGGTGTGTGTCGATTCTTTTATCATGGGTCTTCTCCAGGATTTGGCGTATCGTGAAAATCTGGTCGATGGTAGACTTACCAGGTCTAAAGCCACACTGATAAGGTCCAATCAGCTTGTCTACGATGGGCTTCAGTCTTTCACACAATACGCTAGAAAGAACCTTATATGCGATATTAAGAAGGCTGATTCCGCGGTAGTTGGTGCGGTTAGCGGGATCGCCTTTCTTGTGGATTGGGCAGAGCACACTTAAATTCCAATCTGGAGGCATGCACTCGTCTGACCATATTCTGCATAAGAGCTGATGCATGCTTTTTACCAGCTCTTCGCCTCCGTGTTTGAACAGCTCGGCGGGTAGTCCGTCTTTTCCAGGCGCTTTGTTGTTTTTGAGCCGGGATATAGCTATCCTCACTTCATCATAGTCAGGTGGTGGGACGACTTTTCCATCGTCAGGGATTGGGGTATCGGGTTCGACGTCTCCCTCGCAATTTAGCAGTGAGGAGAAGTGCTCCCTCCATAATTTAAGTACACTCTGTACGTCGGTTACCAGGTCGCCATTATTGTCCTTACAGGAACTTGCCCCGGTCTTAAAACCTTCCGTCATCCGCCGGATCTTTTCATAGAATTTTCGGGCATCATTCCTGTCAGCCAGCATCTCAAGCTCCTCACACTCACGCCTTTCGGCCTCACGTTTCTTTTTTCTGAAAAGGCGTCTCTCTTCCTTCTTTGCCTCACGATAGCGTTGCCATACACTGCGGGTTGCGCCCGTTCGCAACGTCTCCCTGTAGGCAGCGTCCTTTTTGTCCGAGGCAGTGCTGCATTCCTCATCGTACCAGTTGTTTTTGCGGGCTCGCTGGAACCCTATAGTGGCCAATTCTATCGTAAGTAGATTTTCAACAATTGAAAAGTTAGCAATCGAGTGACAGTTGTAAGGATTTTTGATTACACATTAGGCTGGTTCAAAAAAAAAAACAGTAAAATTTGCATTTCGTAACAAAGAAAGACTTTACCCAACATTTTTAAAGACAATGTTTTTGCAAAATTTTGTATTGCAACAGAAAATATTTTTAAAAGCTTTCCCTACAATGTATCTACTGTGTATTATATTTATGTGTATGAAATAAAAATGGCCAAGTTATATTGACCACCACAGGAATGTGACAACCAAAGCTTTATTAAGCATCTGTCGTAATTTATGAGACAGTCGAGAAGTCAAGTGTGGCGTTAAATGCGCTAAAAAAAATACAAACGACAACTCTGCGCTAGGATGTGGGAGGAAAAGTGAGCCTGAAACAGCGGCAGAAGGCATGTGAGGTGACAGAGAGGTGACTCGGCAGTGCAGAGGTCAGCCACCTGCTTTTGCTTATGTTTTTTTTTTTTGTCTTTCTATTTGATATTATTATTTTCAGCCTTTGACAAATATTATTTGTGACATTTTTAATATATTGCGGATTTTTAGACAGGATTTTATTTAAAGTAATAACAAAAAGTAATAACAAAATAAAATTAAACAACAAAAAATAAACCAAATTAAATTAACATGTGTATAAAAATAAAAAAAAATAAATAAATAAAAAAGTAAAAGAAAAAAATATTAAAACAAAATGAAAGAATAAAATAATAAAGAAAATTAAAAAAAAATAAAATAAACTTAAATTAAATTAAAATAAAATAAAAATAAAACAAAATAAAATAAAACAAAACAAATTAAAATAAAATAAAATAAAGTAAAATAAAATAAAATAAAATAAAATAAAATAAAATAAAATAAAATAAAATAAAATAAAATAAAATAAAATAAAATAAAATAAAATAAAATAAAATAAAATAAAATAAAATAAAATAAAATAAAATAAAATAAAATAAAATAAAATAAAATAAAATAAAATAAAATAAAATAAAATAAAATAAAATAAAATAAAATAAAATAAAACAAAATAAAATAAAATAAAATAAAAAAAATAAAATAAAATAAAAAAAAAATAAAATAAAATAAAATAAAATTAAAAAAATAAAATAAAATAAAATGAGAAAAATTTAAAAAAATCAAACTAAATAAAGAAATTAAAAAAAAAATTAAATAAAATAAAATGAAATAAATAAAATAAAATAAAATGAAACAAATTAATATTAAATAACTTTATTAGAAAACAACTAAAAATAAAAAAAATTTAAATAAAAAATAAAAAAATTTTAATTAAAAAA
>CAXKVI010000003.1:6514498-6529498 GCA_964058755.1 Campiglossa producta
TAAATGAATTTACCGTATTTCTTGATCCGTGCGCCACCTAGCGGATACTTTTTTCGTTCACATTGCATTATCACGGATCTCTGAACTATGTTCCAAGTTTCAAGTGTCTAGCTCAACGGGAAGGTACCTAAAAAGACTTTGCAAGATTCCGAAATTTCATATGGAAAAGGTGGTGCAAACAAGAAAGCGACTTAATTAAAAAAAAAATTAAAAAAAATAGTAATGATAGAAAATATAATATATTCAAACTTAACAAAACACAGCTAAAGTTGACTATTTCCAACTATGCCTATAACGGACTAGATTGTAAGAGTGTAAGAGTAGGTCGCCGCCCCGTTGGTGCACCCTGGGTAACGCTAAATGACCTACATGGCCTAGGTACATGACTAGTTTCTTGTATTGCCGGTTCTACGAGAACGGTGCCAGTACTGGGGTACAGCACACCAATCGTGCCGAAACGACCCGGCCGTTTTCTTATATCGACCCGGCCAAGAGCAATACACTCGGGGTGACCCTGTCTGACATTTAGGCAGGGCTACACCTCGCTACAACAATTAATTTTTTAATTATAGTACATACATTTTAAAAATTTATTATTCGCTGGTTGGTTTTTTTTTTTTTTGAACTTGTATACAATAGAATACAGCTTAAGCGAACTACACAATATTTACATAACATATGAAAGAAGCGCACGCAAAGTGGTGTTCACATTCATAGAAATATTTTAAAATCCAAATTCCGTTTTTGGAGCCTCAAGTTGGGTGGCAAAACTAAAGCGTCTTACTTCACAAATAAGGTGCGAAATTCCAATGCTAAGACAACGTTGGCTAGAATTTTGATTTATTACTGCGTGTAGGTACTTTTGATTTCACTTAAAGAAGAGCTTTAACTTTGCTGAGAATATTTAATAGTGAAAATGCGGAAGATAGACTTTAGGCACCAAAATATTTATTTGTGAATGGATAGAACAAAAATTTAATAATTTAGTTAGGCAACAACACGCCTCGCCGAAAGAAATAGCGATCGTACTAAACCAAAAAAAAAAGCAATAGATCTGGCAAAGTTTTTTTTTTTCTTTTTTTGGAAAGATAAGAACGCTCGTATCAACAAACTTACATACCATCGAAATATTGTTACTTTTTTCAGAGCCTAAAATTCACGCCTTCTTTAGCTTATAGTGTCATTTTATTCTTTCCCTATTTTCCCAATATTCTTGACCAGTTTCCTAAACGGTATTTTTACTTTTACTTTCTCTAGAAAAATTGGTCATTGTGTCGTTGATTTCTTTTGTGTCTTCTTTCTTTACCAAATGAAACTCGCTGTCTACTCGTTTAGTTAAAGTCATTAGTATTCTATTCAAATGTGTTGAGGTGTTGATCAGAACTTCTTTCTTCCATAACACGATCACTCTTGCTTTCTTTTGCGTACGTTTCTGCATATCATTTCGTTGCTGTGTGGGTTTGACTGAAGATATGAATGAAGAATGAAAATGAAAGTGAAAGTGAAAGAGAGACTCATATTTTATGAACATCAAACTATTAAGTTGAATCTTGGGTTGTGTTGCTCTATCGAAACAAAAATTCTTCAATGCATTTCAATATAGGTACTCCACACAGCTTATGCTCAAATGATACTTCCGCCGCAGATCGATATGAGGTCATCCTCGACAGATGTTGTGTAACCTCCCTAACTATCATCGACAGATTTTCTGTAACCTCCCTAACTACCAGCTTGTTGAAGCACCAAAGTTTAGAGGAGTGCCTTTAATACCAAGAGCCGAGAGAAATTTGTACATGGCTTCCAGCTGAGCATTAAGTATTGTAAGCTCTCTTTCAATATGAAGTGTTGAGGAGTTAATGACGGCTCAAAGTATCCAACCGTCATCATAAAAGGCGACTGAAATCCACGACCAATGACCAAAGGTGTAAAAAAAATCGATCCCGCAAAAGTCGGGCTCGCAAGAAGAAGTGCCAGTACCGAAACATGCTGCTTTGAGTGATGAGTGACCGGCTATTTTTAATTCAATTGCAATTTTACCAAAATGACCTCAAAACTATCCTAAAATCACCGGTTATTTTTTGGTCAATTGCAATTTTACTAAAAATTATTTCAAAATTATCCCAAATTGACCCCAAAATGACCCCCAAAAATATTCCAAAATCATCCCAAATTGACCCCAAAATGATCCCAAAAATGATCCCAAAATAACCCCAAATTGACCACAAGTGAAACCCAAAATAATTGCAAAATGATTCTAAAAATTATTCGAGAATGATCTAAAATTAATCCGCAAATGACCCCAAAATGACACAAAAATTACCCTAAAATGATACCAAATTCAACCCAAAGTGACTACAAAATGATCAAAAATTATCACAAAATGATCCCCAAATCACCCCAAATTGATTCCAGAATTACCTGAAATCTACCCCAAAAATTACCCAAAAATCATCTCAAAATGATCCCTAAATCATCCCAAAATGATCCCAAAAAGACCCCAAAAATGATCCCTGAATGACCCTTAAAAGATCACAAAATGACCCCAAATTGACCCGAAAATTACCTCAAAGGATACCAAAATGACCCAAAAATGATCCTAAAATAACCCAAAAATGATCCCAAATTGACCACGAAATGACACAAAAATTATCCCAAAATGACCCAGAATTGACGCCAGAATGATCTCAAAACTGATTCCAAAATGATCCAAAAATGATGCAAAAATCACCCAAAATGACCCAAAAAAAACCCCAAAATGCAAGCGAATCTGTTGAGTCGTTCCTTTGTGGTGTTTTTTTTTTTGTAATAGAATACGAAAACAAAACAAAGCAAACTCATTGCATAAATAGGTACCCTTTTCGTATGTTCTTTACATTCTTTAAATATGACGTATTTTGAATTTTAACTACTTGAAAAAAAAAATTAAGTGTCACCAAAATAGTAACGGAAATAAATACCAGAAAATGACTTACCAAGTGAAGAATAGCTAACTGGTTTCTTCGTCGAAAAACATAAGCATAAGAATAGAACAAACAAAAAAAACAAAAAAAACACAAAAAAAAACACACAAAAAATCAAAAAAAAATCAAAAGAACTCAAAATAATCTATGAAGAGGAAACTTAGCAAGAATTATATAAAAAAAGAATAACCCACACGTAGATACATACATACATAAGAACATAACACAACGTAATAGGTGGAACGTATGAATCGCAGTAGCATGTTAATTGAAATTTTAAGTCTTTTATGCTACAATAACAACAACAGCAAACGAACTGCCTACTGTCAAAAAAATAAGCTGTAGGTAAATATGTTGATGATGGTGTTACGCAGTCATCACAATTAGAGATGAGCGCCGTGCGTGGCTTTGACCGAGACACGAAACACGCACGCGTGTGCCCATGTGCTCGTGTTGGAAAATGCGATTTGGTGCCGTGCTCGTGCGTGTTCGTCCGTTGAGTCCGAAATCCAAAAAAAAAACACCTACCGAAAAAAAATTTAATATATTTTTGACCGAATCGTGACATCCGTGATCGTACAACTCGTCACGTAAAATTTTGGTTTTCCGTTTACGACTTACGTGAACGTACGACTTCTATCGTAGTTTCGGATTTTTGCATACGTGACCGAGTGATTGAAGGTATTAAAAACTTTGTGAATTGAAAATAAATTAGAGTGGGTAATCAATGTAGGGAAGGGAAAAATCCGCCAGTGTGTGAAATTTTCTACGGATTAATCTGATAAACTTTCTTAAAGAAACTATACAGTTTATTTTTTTATGCCGCGTTTTCGATTTTGTCGCATAATCATACTAACCGACTTCTAAAAAAATTTTCGAAAAAATATCAAATAGGTGGTAACTTTACAAACCGCCTCAAGTGGCAAAACCCAACTAGAAAATCTGAAGCATACCATCCACATGAAGGTTGGGCCCTTCGAATAAAAAATTATTTAAAAAAAAATAAGAAATTATTCATCATTTCTAAAATTTTGAGTGATGAGTGACCGGTTACTTTTTATTCAATTGCAATATGACCAAAATTATCCTAAAATGACCCCAAAATGACCACAAAATTACTCCAAAATCATCCCAAAAGTACCCCAAATGACCACAAAATCATTCAAAAATAAACCCAAAATTATCCTCACACAACCCAAAATGATTCCTAAATGACCACAAAATGTATTAACCCAAAATGACTTCAAACTGACCCAAAAGTCATTCCAAAATAATCCCCAAATGATAAAATATGATACAAAAACTACTCCAAAAATGATCCCAAATTGACTCCAAAATCCTCCCAAAATTACCCCAAATGACCACAAAATCACCCAAAAATAACCTCTAAATGACCACAAAATGAATTAACACAAAATGACTTCAAACTGACCCAAAAATCATTCCAAAATGATCCCCAAATGATAAAATATGATACAAAAACGACTCCAAAATTGATCCCAAATTTACTAAAAACTATCCTAAATTGACCTTAAAATGATCCCAAATTGACCCCTTAATTATCCCAAAATGACACCAAAATGACCCAAAAGTGATGCCAAAATGATCCCAAAAAAATGATCCCAAAATGAATTCAAGATAAAAACAGATATACAAATATAATAAGGTAAGGTGAAAACCCTAGGCGCAACCCTAATTGGAAATATTTTAGTTGGTATGTCGCCGAAAATACCTTCCATTTGATACCCATATTGGCATATCTTGCTGAATATTTAAAAAATGGGTGGCAACCCTTTAAACCACCCAAATGGCAGCAGCCAAGTAAAAAGTTTTAAAATCCAGCATACTATCTCTATGCCAAATATCATCGAAATCGGCCAAATGGTTCTGAGAATAGTAGCGGATATACAAATATACAAATATTATGCGGTAAGGTGGCAACCCTAGGCGGCAAACCTACCTGAAAATATTTTAGTTGGTATGTCGCCGAAAATAACTTCCGTTTGAAACCCATGTTGGCCTACCTTCTTTAAAATTAAAAAAAAAAAATGAGTTAGATGGCAACCCTCTAAAGCGCGCCGCGCCAAGTGGCAACACCCAAGCCAAAAGTCTTACGTCTCTTTGTTTGCATTTCTTCACGTATGCGATTGCGCTAAAGTTCATTGCCATGCTTGAGAGTCACTTGACTCGCTACGTTTTGCCGCCTCTAATTCAAACAAGAAATACAATAAAAAAAAAATATTTGTGGCATTAGCGTCGTAATTGTAGAGCACATATTGTTTTACGACTTGTCGACGCGTTCTCAGCCGATTTGAATGTTGCTGCTTAATTTGTGTTGGTGGTTGTGTTCTAATGCCCTTATCAGCTAAAAAATTTTTTTTGGTTTTCGCGGTGTAATCAGATAGTTTCTAACATTAGTTAATCTTTCTTTGGATTAAATAAAGATTTTTTTTTCGCTGATAAAGCAGCAAAATTTTGTTGTGAAATTAAAAAAAAATGAAATGAAAATGTTTTGCTGAAAGATGTTACAAAATGCATTCAAGAGAGAGATAGTTGCGTTGAAACTGATTAGATTATAGGTTTTGACGTAAATAGGTAAAATCTTTTTTTCTTTTTTTTCCTTTTTATTTAATTTTCTTTCTTTTTTATGTTTTTTTTTCTTTCAGAGTCTTAAGAAAAGTTTTTCAAACCAAATCAACTACTCAAAGTCTTGAAGAAGCAACATATTTTTTTTTTTTTTTTTTTTGTACTTTAATTTATTTGATTTCGTAAAATTTTTTTCCATTTATTTTCTTTTTTTTCTTTTTTCGTTTTCCTTTTTATTTATTTTTTTCGTTTTTCCGTTTTTTTTTTATTTTTTTTTCAGAGTCTTAAGAAAAGTCTTTCAAACCGAATCATTTTAATTTTCTTTTTTTATTTTTCTTTTTTTTTTGCTTTCTTTCAGAGTCTCAAAGTCTTGAAGAAGCAACATATTTGCTTCATATTTTTTTTATTTTTTTTCTGTTTTATTTTATTTTTTTTTCTCTGTTTCATTTTACTTTAATTCAATTTATTTCGTTTAATTTTTTATTTAATTCTTCATTTTTCTTTTGCTCTTTTTTTTCTTTCAGTGTCTTAAGAAAAGTTTTTCAAACCGAATCAACTACTCAAAGTCAAAGTCTACTTTATATTTTTTTTTCTCTGTTTTATTTTACTTTAATTCATTTTATTTCGTTTAATTTTTTATTTTTTTTTTCTTCTTTTTTTCTTTTTTTTTTCTCTTTCAGAGTTTTAAGAAAAGTCTTTTAAACCGAATCAACTACTCAGTCTTGAAGAAGCAACATATTTACTTTATATTTTTTGTAGTTTTTTTTTGTTTTATTTAACTTTAATTCATTTTATTTCGTTTAATTTTTTTTTTTTTTTTTCAGAGTCTTGTGATTTTTTTTTTCTTTGTTTTATTTTACTTTAATTCATTTTATTTCGTCTAATTTTTTTTTTTTTTCTTTTTTTCTTTTTTTTTTTTTTTTTTTTTTCTTTTTTTTTTTTTTTCTTTTAGAGTCTCAAGCAAAGTTTTTTTTTTTTTTTTTTTTCAGCGTCTTAAGAAAAGTCTTTCAAACCGAATCAACTATTCAAAATCTCGAAGAAGCAACACATTTACAAGTTAATTGAGTATCGCACGTCAACCTCAATTACGCGTCTATGTCCATATGTACTAAATACCAAACGCAACATAAAACAGCACATTTCACTTAAAGCGAAACGCAACAATGTCACAAAAGTCAGCAACTTTGCATTTAAAAAGCGATAAGAAATATTTTTTAGGAAAAAAAAGAAAAAAAACACTAAAAAATAAATTGAACAAACCAAACCATACCCAATTGTTGCGGTAACCAATTGGTCCCAAAAGACAAACAAAAAAAAATACAGAAACAACATAAATGCCCAACAAAAGACCACAGCGACTCGCAACACTACAACAAATAAAAACCAAAAAGACAAACCAAGAAATTGTACGAAATAACCAAACGATAACGCAATTGAACGGATGAGTTCCTCTGAGGTTTTGTAAAGTTTGGCGTGGCGCGTAAGAATAACAAAAACAAGAAAATACAACAAAAACGCCCAAACAACAGTGACATCACGTACAAAAGCACAAAAACTGACATACAGGAATCCGTATTTGGCAAATGTAATGCTAGAGTGGTTCGCCTTCAACGTCAGCAGAAAAAGCTAAAACAACAACAAGACCAAGCAACAACATTTGCGACTCTGCAAATGACAACATTGAAAGCAACAAATGCGCAAGCTGGACTAGGCATATAGTTACATAAATGTACCCACACCGACAGCCCTGTATATATTTATGTTAGTAAAACCCTATTTACTTATTTACCTAATTTGTATTTATCACGTTTAAAATCCTAAATTTCTCAATATAAATATTGCTCATTTATTTCTTCTAATATAACCGTTATCCGCTCTTCATACTCTTCCTATAAATTCCTTTTCAACTTAGTTCTTATATTATCTCCTCATTCCTGAATCTATATTTTCAACTCTTACACTAATTACCAACTAAGCATAAATCAATCACAGTTTTACTCTTGAACTATGCGGATCGGTTATATCGTTAAAAGCTAAACGTCTAAAACAAGAACTCGTGGTTTATCGAAATATATATGTATGTACATATCTACGAAATTATAAAAGAATTATTAATTAACATAATTAAATGAACAAATTCTAAATTTTAACAAAACTTTACGAGTGTTTTCTTTAAATGGTGAACATACGTAAGTACTCATGTATGTGTACAGAAGTCGTACATTATACATGAAAGTATATGGCTCGACGTTGGTTGGTATGGCTGAAGTTGGTTGTCGGTTGTGGATATGTCAAGTAGGCATGTGTTGGTATTTAAAAAAAAAAACGCGGCATGTTTGAAGGTTTTAAAAATTTTATAAGGAAACCAATGCGGCTCAAAGCGCCACACCTTAAAACCCAAGAGTAAAAAAAAAAGAAATAAAAATTACTAAGAAAGAAATTTAGATCGATGCATGTGAGCAACAGATAAATGAAAAAAAAATTAAATGAAATAAAAAATAAAAATGAAATGAAATAAAATAAAATAAAGAAAAATATAAAAAAATTAAATAAATTAAGTGAAAAACAAAAATAAAAAAATTAAAAAATTAAAATAAATTCAATATAAAAAAATTGAATAAAATAAATCAATACAAGTAAAAAAATGGAAATGAAAAATCAAATAAAATAAAATTAAAATAAATAAAAGAAAATAAAATAAAATAAAATAAAATAAAATAAAATAAAATAAAATAAAATAAAATAAAATAAAATAAAATAAACCAAAATAAAATAAAATAAAATAAAATAAAATAAACCAAAATAAAATAAAATAAAATAAAATAAAATAAAATAAAATAAAATAAAATAAAATAAAATAAAATAAAATAAAATAAAATAAAATAAAATAAAATAAAATAAAATAAAATAAAATAATATAAAATAAAATAAAATAAAATAAAATAAAATAAAATAAAATAAAATAAAATAAAATAAAATAAAATAAAATATAATAAAATAAAATAAAATAAAATAAAATAAAATAAAATAAAATAAAATAAAAAAAATGAAAAAACTAAAATAAAAAAAATAATAAAAAAAAAATTAAAAAAAATAAAAAATTAAATTAAATTAAATTAAGAAATGAAATAAAATAAAAAAATATAAAAAATAAAAAAATTGAAAAAATTAAATTTGATAAAATCAAATAACATGCGAAAAAAAAAATAAAATAAAAAAATATAAAATAAAATAACAAAATAAAATAAAATAATAAACAATAATAAATAAAAAAAATAATAAAATAAAATTTAAAAAAATAAAATAAAATAAAATAAAATAAAATAAAAAAAAATAAAATAAAATAAAATAAAATAAAATAAAATAAAATGCAATAAAGTCAAATAAAATAAAATAAAATAAATTAAACTAAAATAAAAAAAATAAAATAAAATAAAAAATTTAATTAAATTAAATTAAGAAATGAAATAAAATAAAAAAATATAAAAAATAAAAAATTGAAAAAATTAAATTTGATAAAATGTGAAAAAAAATAAAAAAAATAAAATAAAAAAATATAAAATAAAATAACAAAATAAAATAAAACAAAACAAAAATAATAAAATAAAATAACATAAAATAAAATTAAAAAAAAATTAAATAAAATAAAATAAAATAAAATAAAATAAAGAAAAATAAAATAATATAAAATGAAATAAAGGAAAACTAATAAAATTTAAAAAAAATATAAAAAAATGAATAAAAATAAAGTAAATAAAAAAATCAAAAAAAAAATAAATAAATAGAAAAAATAAAAAAATTTAAAAAGTTAAATGTGATAAAATCAAATAAAATAAGAAAAAAATAAAATTATAATATGGGTTTTTAGGGAATTGTTTTTTTTTTCTTATTCTTCGAATGTTTGGCTTTGTTTATCTGTTTTGTCATGCTGACTTCTTTTCTACATATTTTTTCTCTGCCACGCGTAATAAGGTTTCAGATTGCTTGAAGTTTTTATGCATACATACATATACATATGTATGTATATTATTTTCTATATTTATTGAAGCTTTTTTTCTGCATTCGCAATATTACTAAATAAATACACTTATGCATTTTCAATGCAAAAGTTCGCAAAGTGGAAGGTAAACAAATAAAATTTGAGATTGCTATAAAAGTATTTACAAACATTGATACGTACATATAAATTCAATTTAGTACTCAATAAACAAAAAACTGAGTATGGGAACAATTTTATTAGGCAGTCTGGGAGAGCGATATAAATTTGCAATTTTCTTAGAATTTTTTTTAAGAATCTTTTAATTTTTTTGGAAAGCTTTTTCATTGAGGTGCTAAACTCTAGAACGTTTCAAAACCCTCCAATTAAAAAAACCAACTTAATTACCTATCTTCAATTTTGTTCTGCTCACGCATTTTCTACCGCATAAGCGAATACCTACATTTTTCAGTATCCCTCTGAGTTAGCAAATGAAAAGCAAATTTACAATCAGATTTTTGCTGTCTAAAAATATCACATACAAAAATAAATTTTTTTCTTATCTACTTGGTGCTTGTTTTGGTATATTTGGAACAAGCATCCACCGGCTGCACACACATGCAAATTGCCCCAACGCCTTGCCCATCGAAAAGCAGAGCTGTACAGCATCTTCGGCGTCGCTGCTGTTAAAATTAACGCGAAACACAGACACACACACACACATGCATGCAGATATCAGACAGAAAACAAACACAACGATTTTCTGGGAGACCAACTATATTTGCTGAGCAAGTAATGAATAAAATGATAACAGCAGCGGAACAAATAAAAAAAGAAAAGCAAAAGAAAAAATAAATAAAAAGCAAAGCAGCGTCGTTGAAGAGGACAGAGAGCTAGAACAGCACTCAGAAAGAGCCATTGAACAAAGAGTGTTTACGAAAGAGACAAATCTGTACAATTAAAATTAAACTTTTACAGAAAAAATATTGTTAAAAGAGCGAAGTAACAGTTACTGTAGAGAAATGTTATGATGTTAGCCGTGCTAACATTTTACTGTTGTTAAATGGTTGCTGTTAATAACATATCCCTGTACTGCTGTAAATGGTATTAACAGCGCTGATTTAATAAAATTGAGAGAAAAACTATCACGCTCAATGCAAACAAAAATAACAAAATCAAAATTAAAATAAAAAAATATAATAAAATAAAAATATAAAATAAAGTAAAGTAAATTGAAATAAAATAAAATAAAATAAAATAAAATAAAATAAAATAAAATAAAATAAAATAAATTGAAATAAAATAAAATAAAATAAAAAAAAGAAAATAAAATAAAATAAAATAAAATAAAATAAAATAAAATAAAATAAAATAAAATAAAATAAAATAAAATAAAATAAAATAAAATAAAATAAAATAAAATAAAATAAATAAAAATAATACAAAAATAAAATAAATTAAAAAAAAATTAAATAATATAAAATAAAATAAAATAAATTAAAAAAATGAAATAATATAAATTAAAATAAAATAAAATAAAATAAAACAAAATAAAATAAAATAAAATAAATTAAAATAAAACAAAATAAAACAAAACGAAACGAAACTCATTTACATCTTCAAACTAGTCTTAACTCATTTCTACATTTCGGATATTTCTCAGAAAACGCGCTGCTATATTATCTCTTTTTTCGATCCCTCGCACCATCAGCATCGTATAATCCGATCACCACTACTTTCTATCTGCGCCATCGCTTAACCCCTTCCATAGATCTTTGCACCCCATATCCCTTTACTAGCAAACGTAGAGCTTGCAAGACTTCATACAAATTTAAGCTTTCTAACTGTGTTGTACTCGTAAGTTCTGCTGTCTCTAAAGCGGTGCACTCTTCGAATTTTTTCTATATTTTTCTAACACGCATACGGCCGAAGCAGCGCATCATTGCTTTCTTGAGATTTCATGCATTTTCGCAATCTTTGTTATTTCGTTGTTTGTTATGTCGTTGTGCAAAATGCATTCAAATAGTTCTTGTTCTCTTTTTCCTTTCGTTGCTGCGCTTGTTGTTTTTTTTTTGTAACGAATGCTTGTTGTTTTTTTTTTCTTCTCCAATTGCGATCATCTAGCGATCACGTGTTCGCGACAACAAATACCTTGTAATAGCTCTTACACATGTTGTCTTACCATATGAACATGCATGTGCATTAGGGTGACTCACAAAAAAATTGATAACGTAAATAAAGTAAAATAAAATTAAATTAAAAAAAAAATTGTTTAAATAAATAATTGAATAATATAACATAAAATTAAATTAAATTAAATTAAATTAAATAAAATGAAATAAAAAAAAAAAATAAAATAAAATAAAATAAAATAAAATAAAATAAAATAAAATAAAATAAAATAAAATAAAATAAAATAAAATAAAATAAAATAAAATAAAATAAAATAAAATAAAATAAAATAAAATAAAATAAAATAAAATAAAATAAAATAAAATAAAATAAAATAAAATAAAATAAAATAAAATAAAATAAAATAAAATAAAATAAAATAAAATAAAATAAAATAAAATAAAATAAAATAAAATAAAATAAAATAAAATAAAATAAAATAAAATAAAATAAAATAAATTAAAATAAAATAAAATAAAATAAAAGAAAATAATATAAAATAAAATAAAATAAAATAAAATAAAATAAAATAAAATAAAATAAAATAAAATAAAATAAAATAAAATAAAATAAAATAAAATAAAATAAAATAAAATAAAATAAAATAAAATAAAATAAAATAAAATAAAATAAAATAAAATAAAATAAAATAAAATAAAATAAAATAAAATAAAATAAAATAAAATAAAATAAAATAAAATAAAATAAAATAAAATAAAATAAAATAAAATAAAATAAAATAAAATAAAATAAAATAAAATAAAATAAAATAAAATAAAATAAAATAAAATAAAATAAAATAAAATAAAATAAAATAAAATAAAATAAAATAAAATAAAATAAAATAAAATAAAATAAAATAAAATAAAATAAAATGAAATAAAATGAAATAAAATGAAATGAAATGAAATGAAATGAAATAAAATAAAATAAAATAAAATAAAATAATATAAAATAAAATAAAATAAAATAAAATAAAATAAAATTAAAAAAATAAAATAAAATAAAATAAAATAAAGTAAAAACTAAAAAATATTAAATAAAAAAATGAAAAAAAATCAATAAAAAAAATATAAATTAAATTAAAAAAATTAAAAAATTAAAAAATGAAATAAAATAAAACGAAATAAAAATTATATAAAATAAAATAAAATGAAATAGAGTTAAGTAAAATAAAATAGGACGGGTTAACATTCTTTTGGTTTTAACTGGTGACAGTTGTAGCGGGCTGGTTTTGCTACGAAAAGTTCAAATTTTCAATATAAAAGTTGATTAACGGTTTATTGACCTTTTGAACAAATATTTAAATTCCAAAAGTGGTGCGAACAAGCAATTGGTGTGAAGAGTATATTAACCCTGAAGCAAACGGGCTTTAGTCCGCTCACACCTACCCCACCCACCCTGACAACTGAGCACACAAAACTTGTTCGAACACATCAATGCAGTTAATAAGCAAGAACCAACGAACAGCATTTGAATATTTTATACCAAAAATGCAACAACAAAAAAATTTAATTTAATTATTTACAAAATAAGGCGGCAAAGAAGTATATCAAAGTAATTAAAAAAAGCCGAGATGCAAACAAAGTTGCTGGAAGTAAAAGTGCAAAAAAAAAAGAACAGAAGTGCTTACGTCAAGCAAATTACGATGAAGTTCAGCAGAGTGTGGCTGCATTAAAGCAAGAGCCAGAGATTTAGCCTTGAACTTCGTACAAAAGCAAAGTTCGCATGCAGCAAATACAAAAGCTCATAAAGCGTTAACAACGACAACAACAATCAACAATTAATGCAGTAATAATAAATTATAATAACAACAAGCGATTTGTTGTTGTGGTTTTTTTTCTCATTTTGTGAGCATGTTTTAACCGATGTTCGCTGCTACTGCGACTTCATTACAACAGAGCAGAGCTGATGATGAATTCTCGCAGCCACATGTGCAGCTCTGCTGGACAACTTTTTTTGTAAATGTAAATATGTGTGTGTGTGTGTGTGTGTTTCTTTATGTCCATAAAAATGCATTTGACACAGAATAATAATAAACAAAATTTATACTGAAAAATATAAAAGATCGCGCAATTGACACATTCACTATTGAAATGTAGTTAATGCTCAGATTTATGTATATAACACATTCGACATCCCCCAAATACAGTGATGAGCGGCGTAGGCGTATGAGTAACCAATACTTTGACATTGTAAGTGACTACCAATTCTGTATACGCCATGGTAGGCTATAAATTATTGAATATAATAAAAAATTAATTTGAAATTATAATGAGAAATTTGAATTATGGAGAGAAAGTTTCTCAGAAAAGAATAACAATAATAATATACGTTGCAGTTTTTGTTGTTAGTTAGAAAAAATGCATTGCTGGTTACATGACAAATATAAATAGGCAGATGATTATGTAGAGTCGAACAAGGCTTATGAAAATTATTGGAATATAGGAAAGAAGGTTTCTTCCCTTCCTAAATTGATTTTATATATATTTTTATTTTATTTTATTTTATTTTTATTTGATTTTATTTTATTTTATTTTATTTTATTTTATTTTATTTTATTTTATTTTATTTTATTTTATTTTTATTTTATTTATTTTTTTATTTTATTTTATTTTATTTTATTTTATTTTATTTTATTTTATTTTATTTTATTTTATTTTATTTTATTTTATTTTATTTTATTTTATTTTATTTTATTTTATTTTATTTTATTTTATTTTATTTTATTTTATTTTATTTTATTTTATTTTACTTTATTTTATTTTATTTTATTTTATTTTATTTTATTTTATTTTATTTTATTTTATTTTATTTTATTTTATTTTATTTTATTTTATTTTATTTTATTTTATTTTATGTTATTTTTTATTTTATTTTATTTTATTTTATTTTTATTTTATTTATTTTTTTATTTTATTTTTATTTTGTTTTATTTATTTTTTTATTTTATTTTATTTTTATTTTATTTTATTTTTATTTTATTTTATTTTATTTTCATTATATTTTATTTTATTTTATTTTATTTTATTTTATTTTACTTTATTTTGTTTTATTTTATTTTATTTTATTTTATTTTATTTTATTTTATTTTATTTTACTTCATTTTATTTTATTTTATTTTATTTTATTTTATTTTATTTTATTTTATTTTATTTTATTTTATTTTATTTTATTTTATTTTATTTTATTTTATTTTATTTTATTTTATTTTATTTTATTTTATTTTATTTTATTTTATTTTATTTTATTTTATTTTATTTTATTTTATTTTATTTTATTTTATTTTATTTTATTTTATTTTAT
>CAXKVI010000003.1:6534498-6789498 GCA_964058755.1 Campiglossa producta
TATTTTATTTTATTTTATTTTATTTTATTTTATTTTATTTTATTTTATTTTATTTTATTTTATTTTATTTTATTTTATTTTATTTTATTTTATTTTTTTATTTTATTTTATTTTATTTTATTTTTATTTTATTAATTTTTTTATTTTATTTTTATTTTATTTTATTTATTTTTTTATTTTATTTTATTTTTATTTTATTTTTATTTTATTTTATTTTATTTTCATTATATTTTATTTTATTTTATTTTATTTTATTTTATTTTATTTTATTTTATTTTATTTTACTTTATTTTGTTTTATTTTATTTTATTTTATTTTATTTTATTTTATTTTATTTTATTTTACTTCATTTTATTTTATTTTATTTTATTTTATTTTATTTTATTTTATTTTATTTTATTTTATTTTATTTTATTTTATTTTATTTTATTTTATTTTATTTTATTTTATTTTATTTTATTTTATTTTATTTTATTTTATTTTATTTTATTTTATTTTATTTTATTTTATTTTATTTTATTTTATTTTATTTTATTTTATTTCATTTTATTTTAATTTATTTTTTAATTTTATCTTATTTTATTTTATTTTTTAATTTTATCTTTTTTGCTTTTATTTTATTTTATTTTATTTTATTTTATTTTATTTTTTTATTTTATTTTATTTTATTTTATTGTATTTTAATTTATTATTTTTATTTTTTTTTTTAATTTTATCTTTTTTTATTTTATTTTATTTTATTTTTTTTATTTTAATTTATTTCATTTTATTTAATTTTTTAATTTTATCTTATTTTATTTTATTTTACTTTATTTTATATTATTTTATTTCATTTAATTTTTTTTTTTAATTTTTTTATTTTTTTTTTTTACTTTCCTTTTTTATTTAAGTTTATTTATTTATTTTTTTTTCTTGTATAATAAGCTCAAATTCAACTAAAGCAAACGCCAAAAATGTAAAACTTATGGAAAAACAAAATAAGTTACAAAAAAATTCTCAACACACGCCCGTCCCACATGTAACGCCCCATAACAATAACAACAAAAACTTGCTCAAGTATCTAACGTCGCTGATGTGGCTGCTTCTGATGTCGTACAGTCGTATTGTCCACCTAATTGCCATCCATTTACTCATCATTTACAATGCAGCGCTGCTACTATTGTTGTTGTTGATTTTATTTTAATTTTATTTACTCATTTGTGTTGTTGTTATTTCTAACACATGTAATTTTTTCCAATTTTGTTTTTTTGTTCTTTCGCATTTAGCATTTACGCCCACATCAAAGCAACAATCAGCGGCAGCAGCAGCAGCAATTTAATTATACAATGCAAAGATCGCGTGTAAGCCATGATATTTAATATATTTACAACTTTGTGTGTATGTATGTATATATATGTGTATGTGTGTGGGATTTTTATATAACCATGTATGTAAATGTTAGTATTTGTTTTTGCACACGCTTGCTTCACGCTTCATTGCCAAGGTCATCATAATCATCAGCAACACAATATCGACATCATCAGCTTCATCATCATCATCATCAGCATTGCAATGAGCCACTATGTAAATCGAAGTCCCATCCAAACTAACCAATAAAGTAGCTATTAAATGGCTACAAAACTTCATTAGCGTGTTTCTCATTACATATATAGTTGGGTCATTCCAAGTCAAATTGTCATTTGATTTTCTTTTATCATAAAGCAACGTTCTTCCAAAAGAAAAAAATTATACAAATTAACAATTTTTCCGTTATTAAAATTGGTATACCCAGCGTACTAGCAGTGATACAAGGGTATTATAGTTTTGTCCACATAACGGTACTACGTAACGGCAGAAAATAATCGAGATAGATATAGAGTTCCATATAAGAAAGTTTTGAGGTTGAAAAGAGGAGTTGATTAAGGCATGTCCGTTCGTCTGTCCGTTTTACTTTATCGTGTAGTTGATAAAGTAAAAATTGAGATATTTGCATGAAATTTTGTATACAGGTTACTTTCTGGCCAAGGTAGGTTGCTATTGAAAATGGGCGAAATCGGATGATAACCACGCCCCCTTTTTCGATATCGAAAATTTCTAAAATCACCTAAGTTGACATAATTCGGTAACGGAAATGGGTAAAATGATATAATTTTATAGGTGAGTCCCCCTGGTCTTTCCAATATGATTAAAAAAAAAAAATTAAGGCAGGCATTTTTGAAAATTCGACTGTTCATAACTTTTAAACTGATTACTTAATTTTACTTAAATTTTTTTTATTTAATTTTATTTTATTTTTTTGTTTGTTTTTTGAACCTTATTTTATTTTTTTTATTTTACTTTTTTATTTTTTTTTTTTATTTTTTACTTTTTTTAACTTTTTACTTTCTATTATTTCTTTTACTAAATTTTGTTTTTTCATTTTATTTTTGTTAAGCTTTCGATTTTTTTTTTTTCATTTTAATTTACTTTACTTTATTTTTTTTATTTTCTTCTTTATTTTCCTTTATTTTTTTTGTTTTATTAAATTTTTTCCTTTTTTACTTTAATTAAATTCATATTAATTTAATTTAATTTGCTTTATTTTATATGTTTTGTTTTTTTATTTTATTATATTTCATTTTATTTTTTTATTTTATTTTATTTTTTTTATTTTTTTTTTTTGTTTATTTTTTTTTTCTATTTTATTTAATTTTTTATTTTTTTTTTTGTTTATTTTTTTTCTATTTTATTTTATTTTTTTTTTTATTTTTTTTTTATTTTTTTTTTATTTCATTTTATTTTAATTTATTTCATTTTTTTTGTTTATTTTTTTTCTATTTTATTTAATTTAATATTTTTTTTTTATTTTATTTTTTTTTTTATTTTTTTTTATTTTTTTTTTTATTTTTTTTTATTTTTTTTTTTATTTTTTTTTTTTTTCAATTTTTTTTTTATTTCATTTTATTTTAGTTTATTGTATTTTTTTTTGTTTATTTTTTTTTCTATTTTATTTAATTTTTAATTTTTTTTATTTTATTTTTTTTTATTTTAATTTATTTTTTTACTTTATTTTATTTTATTTTATTTTATTTTTTTTTTGTTTATTTTTTTCTATTTTATTTATTTTTTATTTTATTTTATTTTATTTTATTTTATTTTATTTTATTTTATTTTATTTTAATTTATTTTATTTTATTTTATTTTATTTTATTTTATTTTATTTTATTTTATTTTATTTTATTTTATTTTATTTTATTTTATTTTATTTTATTTTATTTTATTTTATTTTATTTTATTTTATTTTATTTTATTTTATTTTATTTTATTTTATTTTATTTTATTTTATTTTATTTTATTTTATTTTATTTTATTATATTTTATTTTTTTTTTTTTTTTTTTTATTTTATTTTTTTTTTTTATTTTTTTTTTTTTTGTTTATTTTTTTTTTTTATTTTATTTTATTTTATTTTAATTTATTTTATTTTTTTTTATTTTACTTTATTAAATTTTATTTAATTTTTTAGTTTAATTTATTGGTGACGGTTTGATGTGGAATGACCCATATTTAGTTAGATACATACATACACATCCGTATATATTTAAATTCACATTGTCTGTTATTCGATGGCATTTGATTCGGAATTTCTCAGCACGTAAAAAATTCTCAGCGAATAACTATTTATTCATGGAACGAGTGCTTAGTTGGAGCAGCAGCAGTAGGCGAACGTTCCAGGCAATTCAGTGTAAACCACTCGTTCACTTCATCGCTAATACTATAAGCAATCATTCATAACATCTATTCTCTCACATATTTATTTATATTAGCAAAACCATTTACAATTACAACAATACAATAGTTGGTATTAGAAAAAAAATAAATTAAAAAATTAAAAATTGATCGCTACCTTCATATTGGCCTCCACTGACTACTCGAATGCCTTCATCTCATCCAGAGTCAATGTGAATGCATCGGCTAACTACAATTGTATTTATTTATTATTTAGATGCGCTATTTTAACGCTGCGATTATACATATTTACCGACATGCTAACTGACATGCTGTTGACGATAGCTAATATTTATTCAGCAGAAACTTTGCCGCAGTCTTATTGAAATTAAATTAGGGTGATCGAATGTGAACCACATATTGCATAATCATCTTTTACAAAATCCATAATTTGCTTATTCATCATTGCAATGTGGCTTTTTTAACGAAAATTTGTTCCCAAAAAAATTCAAACTCAGCAGGAGCCTTTCCTTTTCATTCCTTGTTTCCTTTTGGAACCGATTATTATACTAACACATATCATATCTCTCAGGTAATCGATCAATTTTTGTAAGCAAGAGCTCTTTACTCTACCTTAACTTGTTTGAGGTTATGGTTCCACATACAATTATTTTTACTGCTTTGGTAGTTATACTAACGCTTTAGCATCATCATTCAAAAACAATCCTGATTTTTTTATTAAGATAACTTCAACCATTTTGTCGACTTCAGTGTTATGTTTACAAATTGCACCCAAAGAATCATTAATCAATGTTAGCTGGAATTTTGTTTGCCATACAACACATACGAACTTTATTTTGACCTGGGCTGTTCTGACAGTCTTGTATTGTTTCATGTTGATTTAAATTTATTTTTTTTATATATCAAATATTCTAAAAAAGGGCAAAAATTAGCAACATTTATTTACACCGTTTTATTAGTTACACTTTACTGAAGTTCATACCGTCCTTAATTTTGTGAAGAAGCTTGAAGTTATGTAACTTTTATCCCATAAAACACAAATTTTATAGAACTCTTTTTGTATAAAATATCATTCTGCAAAAATACTTCATTCTACCCCAATTTACGAGTACAAGACTCACAAACAGGAAAACTGGTTGAGAATATATCTTTGTTCGGCAACAAGGGCGGATCCACGTGTGGGGTTTTGAGGTTCTTGTAAAAACTACACAAAAAATATAGTAAATATACAGAAAAAAAAATAGTAAAAAATATAGTAAAAGCAAGAAATGTAGTAAAAAAAAAATTACCCAAAATAAATAGTAAAAATTACGCAAAAAATATAATAATAATATAGCAGAAATTAAGAAAAAAATACAGTAAAAAATACGCGAAAAATACAGTAAAAATATAGTAAAAATTACAAAAAAATATAGTAAGTCACGCGAAAAAATTAAGTAAAAATACACAAAAATATTGATAAAAATTACGCAAAAAATATAATAATAATATAGCAGAAATAAAAAAAAAAAATACAGTAAAAAATACGCGAAAAATACAGTAAAAATATAGTAAAAATTACAAAAAATATAGTAAGTCACACGAAAAAATTAAGTAAAAATTACACAAAAATGTTGATAAAAATTACGCAGAAAATACATATAATAATAATATAGCAGAAATTAAGAAAAAAATACAGTAAAAAATACGCGAAAAATACAGAAAAAATATAGTAAAAATAACAAAAAAAATATATATAGTAAAAGTTATGTAAAAAATTAAGTAAAAAAATACACAAAAATGTTGGTAAAAAATACGCAAAAAAATACAGCAAAAATTAAACAACACAGTAAAAGTAA
This sequence comes from Campiglossa producta, assembly GCA_964058755.1. NCBI lineage: Eukaryota > Metazoa > Arthropoda > Insecta > Diptera > Tephritidae > Campiglossa > Campiglossa producta. The sequence continues at coordinate 6,540,043 of CAXKVI010000003.1, forward strand.
CTCAAAAAATAAAGGAAAAATTACAAAAAAAATATAGTAAAAGTTATGTAAAAAATTAAGTAAAAACTACACAAAAAATATGGTAAAAATTACGCAAAAAAAAAATAATTAAAATGACGAGAAAAATATAGTAAAAATTATGCAAAAAATATAGTAAAAATTATACAAAAAATAGTAAAAATTACGAAAAAAGTAAAATATTACCGAAAAAATATAGTAAAAATTTAAGAAAAAAATTGTAAAAATTACGAAAAAAAATACTGGAAAAATTACACAAAGAAATAGTAAACTTTCAACTCATATTTTTGCCTTTACGTAATACACATTCGCTTACTATTTAAACGATTTACATAAGTGACACCTTTTATGTGGCATTACCCATACTAACAAATATTAATACATGTTTTTTTGAAAAACAAGCATAGTCCAGCTTTAAAGAAACTCTGAATGAAAAATGTCTCCGAAATTAAAAGAAAAAATTTGAAACTTAAAATATATTGGTCATTCCATGCCAAATCGACAAATTTTTTACTTGACCCCCTTCGATTTCGCTAAAAATTTGCTAGCTTTTTCTACCCTCCGAAAGACATTTTTCAGAATTTTTTCAAATTTTTTTCCCGAAATCAAAAAAAAGTTATGAACTTTAAAAAAAACGTTTTTTTTTTTAATGTTATAACTTTTTCAAAAATCGACCGTTTGGGTTAATTTTTTTATTAAAAAATTTTTAGATTAATTTTTTTTTTTTTTTTTTTTCAAAATAAAAAAGTCCGACCCTTTTTTATTTTTATTTTTTTTTAAAACTCAAACTAATTCTGCAATAAGCCCCGCTAATAATAACAAGATGTGCCGACAATCGCTTCTATTTTTTTTTTATTAAAAAAAAAATTCATTATAAAGTTATATAAAATGAGCCAAAGTTGAAATATTTTTTTTTTCTCAATCAAAAAAAATTGAAGTGATTGTCGGCACATCTTGTGATATAAATGAGCCAAGTTTAAAAAAAAAAATTTTCAGTCAAAAAAAAAATGGAAGCGATAGTCGATAAAAAAATGATCCCAAAAGGTCGATTTTTGAAAAATTTACAGCATTTAAAAAAAATGTTTTTTTTTTAAGTTCATAACTTTTTTTGATTTGGGGTAAAAAGTTTTAAAAAATTCTGAAAAATTTGTTTCAGGCGGTAGAAAAAGATAGCAAATTTTTAGCGAAATCGAAGGGGTAAAATTTGTCGATTTGACATGGAATCACCCATATGTATCTATTTCGATAATTCGACCGTTTTCTCCGTTTTCAGAGTTATTGACCAATATCTGGACCATCGCTTAACCTTTCGGCGACATGCCAACTCAAATTGTTTCAGAGTAGGGTTGCCGCTCAGGGTTGCCCTTTTACCGTACCGTATTTGTATATTTTGGGGTCATTTTGAGATCATTTAGGGATAATTTTGGGATAATTCTAGTGTAATTTTAGGATCATCTACGGTAAGTTTTTGATCATTTTGGGATCATTTAGGTTTCATTTTTGGATTATTTTGGGATAATTTTCGGGTCCTTTTGAAATCACTTTAGGGTCATTTTGGGTATATTTTTGGGGTGATTTTGGACCGCTAAACCGATTTCAATAAAATTAGGCATAGAGATAGTTTTATATAGTTTATAGGGTTGCCACCTGTCTTATTTTGTTTAAATATTAAAAATGAATGAATGAAAGAATGAAGTACTTTTTTTTTAATTTACGAAATTGTATATATACTAAATACCTTATTTGTTTTAATAACTAACTACGCTACACAAAACGCCCACAGAGGAAAATACATAATGCTAAACTTGACTAAAGTGACAATAACAACAACGGAACGCCATACAAAGCTATAGCTACTTATAGTATGAAGGAAGTACAGACATACTTATATGAAAAAAAAAAAAAAACAGAACAACAAAATATTCTACAAAAATTATGATAGTTCGAAAATGACATTTGCAAATTAAGAATTTCGCAAAAATCAACCAAAAGATGAGATGATGAGAAGAGCAGCCAAGAAATGACTTTAACTTGTTAAAGGTATGTTCATATGATATAAGCATTAAATATACAAATATATGCGTGGATAAAAATCAACAAGAATAAATGATGTGTGCACAAAAGCGAGCCAAAATTAAGCACAACAATAAAAATTAAAAAAAAAAGAGCAGACAATAAAAGATTTGACAGCGATGAAGCTAAAGAATTAACACCATCTCAAAATAAAGAATTTAAATGAAAAAAAAAAAAACATATTCAAGGTTAACATGAGCGCACTGGAGTTTAGTTGTATCGACCATACGATGGATGGATATTCAAGGTTAAAAGGCAAACAAAAAAAAATAAGTCGATAATGCAAAGTGAAAAGTCGAAAAGAATGCTGCGAAGTGAATGCGATTTATGGGATTGAACAAATAATAACAGAAGCAGCATCAGTAGCGACAACAACAAACTCCAGACAGATGAGTAGTGTTACAGAGACGAGAGTACAAAAGTAGCTGCATCATCAGCAGCAACAACAAAATCTTGCTGATCGTCATCACGATCGTAATTGTCGTTGATACAACAATTTATTGCCAAAAATTCATAAAACTCAAATTAAAATTGAAATGCGAAGAATAACAAATGATGTTGCAAAGTTAGTCAAATACTTAGAACAGATTACAGTAGGTGGACGAGCCAGAGGATAGGGCCTTAGTGGCTGCAGCAGATTAGGTACACATAAAGGAAAAAGTGCAATGTGAAGTTTAGCGAAAGTGAACAGAGATTAAAAAGTCACTGTGTAAAGCTTCTGAAGCAGGGGCAAACTTTTTCATTTTATTTGACGGTGGCTCTTTTGACCAATAACCAGAAACTCATTTTGATCTGAATGAATAAGTTGATTTATGGAACAATACCAAATTACTGGATAATGCAATTCGAGCTGCAAAACAAGTTTCGACATGAACTCTGTGAAGACTATAGAAATGATGGAGATTGAGATTGAGATTGAGATTGAGATTGAGATTGAGATTGAGGTTGAGATTGAGATTGAGATTGAGATTGAGATTGAGATTGAGATTGAGATTGGGATTGAGATTGAAATGAAGATGGAGATGTGGATTGAGATTGAGATTGAGATTGAGATTGAGATTGAGATTGAGATTGAGATTGAGATTGAGATTGAGATTGAGATTGAGATTGAGATTGAGATTGAGATTGAGATTGAGATTGAGATTGAGATTGAGACTAAGACTGAGATTGAGATTGACATTGAGATTGAGATTGAGATTGAGTTTGAGATCAAGATTTGGATTGAGATTGAGATTGAGATTGAGATTGAGATTGAGATTGAGATTATGATTGAGATTGAGATTGAGATTGAGATTGAGATTTAGATTTAGATTGAGATTGAGATTGAGATTGAGATTGAGATTGAGATTGAGATTGAGATTGAGATTAAGATGGAGATGGAGATTGAGTTTTAGATTGAGATTGAGATTGAGATTGAGATTGAGATTGAGATTGAGATTGAGATTGAGATTGAGATTGAGATTGAGATTGAGATTGAGACTGAGACTGAGACTGAGATTGAGATTGAGATTGAGATTGATTGAGATTGAGATTGAGATTGAGATTGAGATTGAGATTGAGATTTAGATTGAGATTGAGATTGAGATTGAGATTGAGATTGAGATTGAGATTGAGATTGAGATTGAGATTGAGATTGAGATTGAGATTGAGATTGAGATTGAGATTGAGATGGAGATGGAGATGGAGATGGAGATGAAGATGAAGATGGAGATGGAGATGGAGATTGAGATGGAGATGTGCCCTGCACGTTAGGGATCTAGAAAATGCCCGAAGTAGGTATGCCTACTTCCCAAGACAGTCGGGTTAGTACCACAAGGTGCTATTCACCGGAACGCACCGGATTCATATTCGGCAAAGGAGTGTCAACATCAGGTCCGTCATGTAAATTTTTATAAGAGGATATTCTGACTAGGCAGGGCGAAGTACTGCTACAACAACAACATTGAGATGGAGATAGATATGGAGAAAAAGGTAGAGTTTTGAGGCTGAGATTAATATATGTATGTATAGGCGCTTCTTGTAAGCCTACCACAAAGGAGATATAATTAACAAATTAATCAAATCATGCGCTTTTTCAGTAATTCACAGCTAAATATTTATTTACAAATGAGCTTATTTAAATTTTATTGTGTTTGCTCAAATAACAAAAAAAAAAAACAATTTATAATTAGAAATAAAAAATTTGATTAACGCTCACGTGTATCTAGCGGCTACGTAAGTAAATATATTTATAGGCACGTATGTGTGTATGTTGAGTAATATATAAACATTTTCTAGGCAGTTCAATGACCGATAACTTTGTATTGTTTAGAAATTTCGTTTTGTTTCATTTCTCTGTTTGCATTTGCTTTTATTGTTTATTCACGTTTGTTCATTAAAAAGCTTAAATGAATTTTGAACTTGATACCTAGCAATGCAGTCATAAATATGTCGTTCGCCTTTCACGTAGTCGCTTAAAGTATGTATGTAGGTGAACTCACAAATCTAGTTGCAATGCAGTTTTAATTTGCTTTAATCATAATTTATTGCTTTTTTATAGCCCAATTTCGTTATTCTAATTGAAATTCTAAAGAAAATAGAAGCGATTTTGTAGTGCTCCTTGGGGGAAATCTAAAGAATAAAAAAGCTAAGTAAAAAATAAACAAAAAATTAAATAAAATAAAATAAAATAAAATAAAATAAAATAAAATAAAATAAAATAAAATAAAATAAAATAAAATAAAATAAAATAAAATAAAATAAAATAAAATAAAATAAAATAAAATAAAATAAAATAAAATAAAATAAAATAAAATAAAATAAAGTAAAATAAAATAAAATAAAATAAAATAAAATAAAATAAAATAAAATAAAATAAAATAAAATAAAATAAAATCAAATAAAATCAAGTAAAATAAAACAAACTAAAATAAAATAAAATAAAATAAAATAAAATAAAATAAAATAAAATAAAATAAAATAAAATAAAATAAAATAAAATAAAATAAAATAAAATAAAATAAAATAAAATAAAATAAAATAAAATAAAATAAAATAAAATAAAATAAAATAAAATAAAATAAAATAAAATAAAATAAAATAAAATAAAATAAAATAAAATTAAAAATTAATTAAATATAAAATGTAACAATATTAATAAAATAATGTAAAATAAAATTAAATTAAATTAAATAAAGTAAAATAAAATGAAACAAAATAAAATAATATTAAATTATATTAAATTAAATAAATTTAAAAAAATTAAATAAATTAAATTAAATAAAATAAAATAAAATAAAATAAAATAAAATAAAATAAAATAAAATAAAATAAAATAAAATAAAATAAAATAAAATAAAATAAAATAAAATAAAATAAAATAAAATAAAATCAAATAAAATAAAACAAAATAAAATAAAGCAAAATAAAATAAAATAAAATAAAATAAAATAAAATAAAATAAAATAAAATAAAATAAAATAAAATAAAATAAAATAAAATAAAATAAAATAAAATAAAATAAAATAAAATAAAATAAAATAAAATAAAATAAAATAAAATAAAATAAAATAAAATAAAATAAAATAAAATAAAATAAAATAAAATAAAATAAAATAAAATAAAATAAAATAAAATAAAATAAAATAAAATAAAATAAAATAAAATAAAATAAAATAAAATAAAATAAAATAAAATAAAATAAAATAAAATAAAATAAAATAAAATAAAATAAAATAAAATAAAATAAAATAAAATAAAATAAAATAAAATAAAATAAAATAAAAGAAAATAAAATAAAATAAAATAAAATAAAATAAAATAAAATGAAATAAAATAAAATAAAATAAAATAAAATAAAATAAAATAAAATAAAATAAAATAAAATAAAATAAAATAAAATAAAATAAAATAAAATAAAATAAAATAAAATAAAATAAAATAAAATAAAATAAAATAAAATAAAATAAAATAAAATAAAATAAAATAAAATAAAATAAAATAAAATAAAATAAAATAAAATAAAATAAAATAAAATAAAGTAAAATGAAATGAAATAAAACAAAATAAAATAAAATAAAATAAAATAAAATAAAATAAAATAAAATAAAATAAAATAAAATAAAGTAAAATGAAATGAAATAAAATAAAGTAAAATGGAATGAAATGAAATAAAACAAAATAAAATAAATTAAAGCCAATAAAATTATCGCCACCTATGTGTCGAAAGCTGATTCCAATTTGATATATTGATAAGGCTGACGTAGAAGTTGCGCAAAAAGAAATCGCAAATCGTAGAAGGATAAACGAGCACTTTTTGTAGTAATAAATTTAAAAAAAATCACAAAAATAATAAATGTAAAAGCCACACCAATCAAATGTAAATACTTAAAACTGCGCATGCGCAACACTAAACTCATTCAACTCAATTGGGTTGCACTAAAATTAAGCAACGCAGCGACCACTCAATGGCGACGGCAATTCATCATCGCACAATTTGAGCGTCGTCGAAATGCATTTTACACAGCCAAAGAGGAAGGCGTCGCTGACGTTGATGATTAACACCTTCATGGTTATTTTTTCTGTTTAACTGCACCCAACACCTTTTGCTTCATTTTTCTCGCCAAGCTCAAGCGTTGATGAATGCAATTCTTCTGTCAAGCTTTTATTTGCATACGCGACCGACAGCTGTTGTGCCCGCGCCCTTTTTGCTCGCTGCGTGCGCTCATAAAAATGGGTCAATATGCAATTATTACCTTAACCATGGCCAACCGTGCCGTGCAGTGCAACAAGTGGCTTTTTAACGTTTTTTTTTTTTTTTTTTGTTTTTATTATTTTACTCAATTTTTATGACTTATCGTCCTATACGCAAATGCGTTGCGATTTCTCGTTGGCTCTTTTTTCTTCACCTTTTTTTGATCATTATAGCTGTTGCATTTAATAGGTAAACATACAGTAGCCACTCACAGAAGGTTTTGTTTGCAGAGGTTTTCCCTTTTCGCGTTTATTTGCCATTTAATGTATGTAGGTACAAATATTCACACATACATACATACATTTACACTTTAAAAAGTCTTTATTTGTCTTTCCTTCGAGTGGCTTTTGTTGTTGTTTCACTTTATGTTGTTTGTATATTCATTTATGTAAAGCTGTGATATGTTTTTAAGCGCTAATAAAAAGTGAAAATAAAAAAATTATTTGCATATAAAATCATTTTTAACAGTCAAGCTTTAAACAGAAGCTCAACTGTTTTGGAAGGATAATTAAATTATTACGATGTTGATAGCTCATAAAATACTTAGTACATAATGAGTCTATCACAGTTAAGTGAATTGCTGCTATGAAACTCTATGTAATTGCTAAATTAACGCTTTGGTAATTAATCGTTTAAATTGTAGTGAAGAACTTTGAAATTGATGAGCTTTAGGCCTATTTGATGTAGCTAGATTTTAAATTAATTTACCTTAATTTAATTTGGTTAAACATAATATAATTGAATTTAATTTATCTTGATTTTATTTAATTTAATTTAATTTAATTTATTTAATTTTTTTTATTTTATTTAATTTAATATAATTTAATTTTATTTTTTTTGTTTCATTTTATTTTACTTTATTTAATTTAATTTAATTTAATTTTGTTTAATTTAATTTTATTTTACATAATTTTATTTATATTTTATTTTATTTTATTTTATTTTATTTTATTTTATTTTATTTTATTTTATTTTATTTTATTTTATTTTATTTTATTTTATTTTATTTTATTTTATTTTATTTTATTTTATTTTATTTTATTTTATTTTATTTTATTTTATTTTATTTTATTTTATTTTATTTTATTTTATTTTATTTTATTTTATTTTATTTTATTTTATTCTATTTTATTTTATTTTATTTTATTTTATTTTATTTTATTTTATTTTATTTTATTTTTTTTTATTTTTTCTTTTGTTTTATCTTTTTTTTATTTTATTTTTTTTTTTTATATTTTATTTTTTTATTTTATTTTTTTTTATTTTATTTAATTTAATTTTTTTTTATTTTATTTAAATTTATTTTTTTTTTTAATATATTTTTTTTATTTTTTTATTTTTTTTTTTTTTTTTTTTTATTTCATTTCATTTTACTTTATTTTTTTTAATTTTATTTTATTTCATTTATTTTTTTTAATTTTATTTATTTTATCTAGACAGCATTGCTGTCGTAAATCAGGAAATCATTACAAATATCAGCGAGGCATTGCGATGGTTTTCTATTTCAGTGCATGCTTTTTATGATTTTGCAAAGTGGAAGTGTTGACGAAGTGTTGAAATTCAATTTTGCGTGAAAACCGCGGCCACAAACCAATCCCCACTTACACAAGTGCACCTGCACCCGCGCCCACTAAACATCTTCTTGTTAACTGCTTTGGTGGCGAAGTGTCGTCAATGCAATGCATTCTTTGTTGTTCTTTTTTACACACGGTTGCAGTTGCCTTTGCATTGGCCGCTTATTTGCGTAGCCTAGTTTCACCAGCGATATTACAAATAAACTTTGTTTTCTGTTTTTCCTTTTTTTATAGTTGTTGTTATTGTTGTTATTGTTGTTGTTCATGTCAACATTGACTGCCTTGACGCTTCAACAGTTTTCTTGGCAAGTGCGTTTGTGGTTATGTTGTCACTGCGCTTTTGTTGTTGTTAGCAATGTTTTTTTTTTATATATTTCTTGTGTCTGTTTGTGTGTGTGGCTGACTTGGTGGCATGCAACACTCTAATTAAGCGGCCGTAGTCAAGTGGTTTTCTGTTGAACGAAATTCAATATTGCACTCACGTCATTTATATGCATTTACTTTGGTACGAGGGGAGTAACAAAAGTTCGATTGCTTGAATAAAAATAAAAGGAGAGGGTAAAGTTTTTGTTTTAATTTTTTTACTTTTTTACTTTATTTAATTTAACTTAATTTATTTTTTTATTTTATTATTTTTTTTTTTTATTTATTTTTTTTTTTTTTATTTTTTTTTTTTTTTTTTTTAATTTCATTATATTTTATTTTATTTATCACGGCGGCCGTCGTGGTGTAGCGGTTAAGTGTTCGGCCTTCTACACCAAGTCGTGGCGGTTCGATGCCCGGCAAAAGTAACATCAAAAATTATTAAGAAAAACAATTTTTCTAAACGGGGTCGCCCCTCGGCAGTAGTTTGGCAAACTCTCCGGGTGTATTTCTGCCATGAGAAGCTTCTTAGCAAAAAATTCATTTGCTTTGCAAGTGCCGTTCGGAGTCGGCAAAAAACTGTAGGTCCCGCCAGCTTGTAGGAAACACTCAAAAAGCAAGACACCACAAGTTGGAAAGAGAAGCTCGGCAAAAATCTCGTTAGAGGTTATGACAACCTGTTGGTATATCGCCGCAATTAGTTTATTTTATTTTATTTTATTTTATTTTATTTTATTTTATTTTATTTTATTTTATTTTATTTTATTTTATTTTATTTTATTTTATTTTATTTTATTTTATTTTATTTTATTTTATTTTATTTTTTATTTTATTTCATTTTATTTTATTTTATTTTATTTTATTTTATTTTATTTTATTTTATTTTATTTTATTTTATTTTATTTTATTTTATTTTATTTTATTTTATTTTATTTTATTTTATTTTATTTTATTTTATTTTATTTTATTTTATTTTATTTTATTTCATTTCATTTCATTTTATTTTTTATTTTATTTTATTTTATTTTATTTTATTTTATTTTATTTTATTTTATTTTATTTTATTTTATTTTATTTTATTTTATTTTATTTTATTTTATTTTATTTTATTTTATTTTATTTTATTTTATTTTATTTTATTTTATTTTATTTTATTTTATTTTATTTTATTTTATTTTATTTTATTTTATTTTATTTTATTTTATTTTATTTTATTTTATTTTATTTTATTTTATTTTATTTTATTTTATTTTATTTTATTTTATTTTATTTTATTTTATTTTATTTTATTTTATTTTATTTTATTTTATTTTATTTTTTATTTTATTTCATTTTATTTTATTTTATTTTATTTTATTTTATTTTATTTTATTTTATTTTATTTTATTTTATTTTATTTTATTTTATTTTATTTTATTTTATTTTATTTTATTTTATTTTATTTTATTTTATTTTATTTTATTTTATTTTATTTTATTTTATTTTATTTTATTTTATTTTATTTTATTTTATTTCATTTCATTTCATTTTATTTTTTATTTTATTTTATTTTATTTTATTTTATTTTATTTTATTTTATTTTATTTTATTTTATTTTATTTTATTTTATTTTATTTTATTTTATTTTATTTTATTTTATTTTATTTTATTTTATTTTATTTTATTTTATTTTATTTTATTTTATTTTATTTTATTTTATTTTATTTTATTTTATTTTATTTTATTTTATTTTATTTTATTTTATTTTATTTTATTTTATTTTATTTTATTTTATTTTATTTTATTTTATTTTATTTTATTTTATTTTATTTTATTTTATTTTATTTTATTTTATTTTATTTTATTTTATTTTATTTTATTTTATTTTATTTTATTTTATTTTATTTTATTTTATTTTATTTTATTTTATTTTATTTTATTTTATTTTATTTTATTTTATTTTATTTTATTTTATTTTATTTTATTTTATTTTATTTTATTTTATTTTATTTTATTTTATTTTATTTTATTTTATTTTATTTTATTTTATTTTATTTTATTTTATTTTATTTTATTTTATTTTATTTTATTTTATTTTATTTTATTTTATTTTATTTTATTTTATTTTATTTTATTTTATTTTATTTTATTTTATTTTATTTTATTTTATTTTATTTTATTTTATTTTATTTTATTTTATTTTATTTTATTTTATTTTATTTTATTTTATTTTATTTTATTTTATTTTATTTTATTTTATTTTATTTTATTTTATTTTATTTTATTTTATTTTATTTTATTTTATTTTATTTTATTTTATTTTATTTTATTCTATTTTATTTTATTTTATTTTATTTTATTTTACTTTATTAATTTTTTTTTAAGTTTTTTTATTTCAAGTTTATTTTACTGTAGCTCAACCAAAAAAACAGATTCATATCTCTTCACAACAAAAAAAAAACACGTAAAGATGCCTCCGAAACAAATTTTTAAATATAACGAAAACGAAAAATATCACAAGAAAAGTAAAGAAGCTGTTAATTAAAAAGGTGAAGAAGAAGAAGAAAAAGAATGAGTTTTTTATATTTAATAAAGAAATGCTAAAATTTCATTTCAAGGTCAGCGCGTCAAGAAACCAAGGCAGTGTCTTTCACACCAAGCGCGCCACAAAACGCATGCGCGTCGTTTTATTTGCACTTCGCGCTTGGGAGTGTGCGTGGCGGGTGAGACTTTTTAATGGCATTTCCTTTTGCCTTTCTTTTGCTGATACTTTCAGTACAGTATTTGCTTTGAGCAAACAAACGAGCGACGTCAAAATGCAAATTTATACTAATGTCCGAACTCGGTTTCCAATTGCCGATTCGCGAAGGTCAATGCCAGTCTGCGGCTTTGATTTGACGATTTGTCATTTGAACCATTAAAAGTGGCTTGCATTGTTGGTTTAATTTTGCTGATTTTTTATTTTTTTTTGTAAAGGACAATGTAAAAAGTTTAACGAATCTTGTGAAGATATTAAGTGCTAATAAAATTTAAAATGAAAGCGCCGAAATTTTTTGTTTAATCGCTGCGACTGCGCATGCGCCTGCACATTTCTCACTTTCATTCTTTGTGTGCTGTGGGTAAATGCGGATTTTATGTTTAACCAAAAAATGCCAGATAAATTTCTTAATGAGCGTATTAATTTTGGAAAAAAATATTTATGACCTTTAGAGTCATTTAATAATGAGCCAAGAATATTTGATAGTCCGATGAATCATTCGCCTTTATCGTCCACGCCCGGTTTTTGTTGTTGTCGTAATGAGAAAACTACTCTTCGGAAGAGTTTCAGCGCTAACCTTTACCATAACTATAACCACAAGCATATCCATAGCTATAGCCATAACCATAGCTATAGCCACGGTCATAACCATAGCCATAACCATAACCATAGCCATAACCATAACCATAGCCATAACCATAACCATAGCCATAGGCATAAGCATAACAAAAACAGTCCGCAAAACCATAGCCAGACCATAACCATAACCATAACTAAAACCATAACCACAACCATACACGTAACCATAACCATGACAATTACAGAACCAATATCCAGAACCATAACAATACTCCTTACCATCTAAGCATAACCATAAGAAGGTCTAAAAGCACAAACCCGCCAATACACAACCATAAACATAACCATAACCATAACATAATCATCACAGACCAAAATACAATCACACCTACAACCATAATCATAACCATAAAGACAACTAAAACCACAACCTTAAAAAAAAACCATAACAATAAACATAACCATAACCATAGCCATAACCATAACCATAACCATAACCATAGCCATAACCATAACCATAACCATATTCATAACCATAACCGAAAGGTAATTTTCTTCAATTTTTTTTCCAGCTCTAGTGCAGAGCCTAGTCTAGAGCATCCTCGCTACCTTTCCAAGATGTCCCATATTTTCTTCTTTGACCGCACCCTCGTCGTATTCTCAATGCTCCTATACCCCCACCTCACATAGTCACAATAACATTTGTACATATGTACATACTTCAAATACAAATTAGTTGCGCTCTTTGGGCGGTGCTTTTGTGGTTTGAAAAGCGATGCTAATTAAAGCAACTTCTGTGCAATGCTACTGTCGCACCGACACGCCACCACTAAAATCATTCCATTAGAGGATTCAAGCATTGGTGCACTGAATGATGCTAAAGGCGTTTTTGTGTGACTTTGTTGACCACCGCCATAAAGATGGAATTTGGTAAATAAACAAATTTAATGCTTTAGTAAGAAATAAGTATTTAAATACTTTATGAGCTACCTGAAATGCTAATGAAGTGGATGAACAAAAAAAGATTTGAAAGAAGTCAGTAGGCGACTGTTGGTATATGTATGTTTACATAACGTCGCGCTGCATTGCAAAACTAGTTAATCGATGAAATGTCGTGATAGCTTAAAAGTTAAAAATCTTATGATTATGGTTATTGGTCTGGTTAAGTGCATGTTTATGGTTATGTTTACGGTTATGGTTAAGGTTTTGCAAGGCTATGATTATGCTTCTGATTGTAGTTATGGTTATGGTTACGTTTAAGGGTATTTTTTTTTTTATTATATTTTATTTTATTTTTTTTTTATATTTTTTTTATTTTTATTTTATTTTATCTTTTATTATTAGATTTTATTTTATTTTTTTTATAACTTTTTTTTATTTTATTTTTTAATTTTTTTATTTCATTTTATTTTATTTTGTTTTATTAGATTTTATTTTATTTTTTATTTTTTTTATATTTTTTTAATTTTTTTTTATTTTTTAATTTTTTTATTTTTTTTATATTTTTTTTATTTTATTTTATTTTATTTTTTATTACATTTTATTTTATTTTTTTTTTTAATTTTTTTTTTATTTTTTTATTTTATTTTTTTTTTATTTTTTTATTTTATTTTTATTTTTATAACTTTTTTATTTTTTTTTTTATTTTTTTTCTTAATTTTTTTTATTTTTTTATTTTTTATTTTATTTTTTTTTTATTTTATTTTATTTTTTTTATTAGATTTTATTTTATTTTTTTTTTATAATTTTCTTTTTTTTTAATTTTTTAATTTTTTTTATTTCATTTTATTTTATTTTATTTTATTATATTTTATTTTATTTTGTTTTATTAGATTTTATTTTTTTTTTTAATTTTTTTTTTATTTTTATATTTTTTTATTTTTTTTTTATATTTTTTTTATTTCATTTTATTTTATTTTATTATATTTTATTATTTTTTTGTTTTTTTCTTTTTTTTCTTTTGATATAATTTAATTTAACTTATTTGAATTTAAATTAAAACATATCGGCCAATGTAGCAAGGTCTGTTTTGTAGTATCAATTTTTGTTGTTTTAGAAAAAAGCGTAAAAAAGAGGATACAAAAAATTATTTTTTTTTTGTTAATCATTAAATTAACTTATTATCCGAAAATAAAAATAATAATTTTTGGCAAACTTTAAAAAATATCTTTAAGTACATACTTACGTACATACCTCTGTTCACTTCTTCTCAAAAAAGTAAGAACATTAAATTCACCCAAAATTGGTTAAATGCAAAAAAAGCCAAAAAAAACTGCAAAACAACAATACATTTTATCCAATCGATCCATCCATCAGTACGTCTGTCAGCTAAGAGCAATACTGCGCGTCGCATTAACAATGAATCCATCAAAAGAACACGAACATGACTTCATTTGGAGCGACGCGCAATTTGCTTCCAGCCAAAAGCTATTGCCGCGCATGCGCAAACGTCATTCATTTGGTGTGCTGCAATTAAGGTAAACAAAATAAGAACAAAGACATTTAAAAAACACAGAAATCCCAAAAATAGCTTGTGCAGTAAAATGTTACCAAAATAATTTTATTTTTGCTATTATTCTTGATTTACGAGTATAAATTATAAAAACTGCTGCTATTGATTATCCAGCAAATAAAGAGTTGTTGTTGTACTTTGGTAAGCTGCTACTGGTGAATAACAGAGTTTACAAATGAAAAACCAAAAATAACAAATATTTTTTTTTAACACCAAAATAAGAAAGAGCTCGCGATTTGGTGTGACTTTTCGTAATTGATTTTAAATTTATATTCAAATTGACATCATGACCTGTCTTGCAGTGATTTTTTGATACTTATTGCTGTCACTAAACATTTAAATTTTATTTATTGATTGTCGTAATGCTTTAATCCGTTTTAATGGCGTCACGTTGTGGATTTTACACAGCAATTTGTGCTGCTTCATTGAAGCCATAATACGAGTTGAGTATAGTCTACGGTCTGTTTGACGTCGGTAATGAGGGATTTTGTATTAAAAAATTAAATAAAATAAAATAAAATAAAATAAAATAAAATAAAATAAAATAAAATAAAATAAAATAAAATAAAATAAAATAAAATAAAATAAAATAAAATAAAATAAAATAAAATAAAATAAAATAAAATAAAATAAAATAAAATAAAATAAAATAAAATAAAATAAAATAAAATAAAATAAAATAAAATAAAATAAAATAAAATAAAATAAAATAAAATAAAATAAAATAAAATAAAATAAAATAAAATAAAATAAAATAAAATAAAATAAAATAAAATAAAATAAAATAAAATAAAATAAAATAAAAAATAAAATAAAATAAAATTTAAAAAAATAAAATAAAATAAATCGAAATAAAATTTAAAAAAATGAAATAAAACGAACAAAAATAAAAGAAAATAAAAAAAAAGAAATAAAATTAAATTAAATTAACTTAAATAAAATAAAGTAAAATAAAGTTAAATTTAATTAACTAAAAAAATAATAAAACAGAATTAAATTTATTTAATTCATTATTTCTATTACTAGGAGACGACACGGCGTATGAGTAACATCCCTTGCACCCGTTATTTATTCCAAAGTGAATTATTCTTCGTGTATAGTTGATCGAATTTCCGAATCATTTTCGCTTTGTGCCACACACTGGCTTGATTCAATGAAAATAAACAAAAACACGCCCACAAACAGCTACTAACAAAAGCGTGTAAAACCAAACCTTTTACACGGTTGACTAATTCTAAACTTTTCTTTACACAAGCCTATTTGAAATTGTTTTTTTCTGTTTTTTTTTTTAATGTTTCTACAGCTTGGTAGCTCTAGTTAGCTTTACTTTTCAATTGTGTAAGTTATTTGAGCTGGTGTTATGTACTTTAGGGTGCGTTCGAAAAATTTGTTAGGCATGGTTGACTCAACCCTTTGGAATGACCCATTCAATTTTAACATTCATTTACCCTGTTTTTGTTTCAGTATATGCTCTTTAGATTATCCATCATGTGCACTTTATTGTGTTTTCCTTTTTTCCTTATAAAAGTATTTATCAAAAGTAACAAAGTAAATATATCTGACTTATTATTCTTACTACCCTTTTGCATTCTCATTTTCTTCTTCTTCTTTTCCATATGATTAATCGCATTAACTAAATTACATTCACACTTTGCACTTTTGTTGCTATTTTCAGTTTTATTTCTTTTCTCAGTATATGAAAGCTCTTTGCTGCATTTGTTGTTGTTGTTGTTGTTGTTCTGTTCGTTGCCGTCTTTAATTGCACTTAAATACTTACAATTTATTGTTGTTAGTAGCAGCGCAACTTGTTTGTTTTAATTAACAATTTATAAGGGAATACAAGTGCAAGTGCAGAGAGAGTGAGTGCGAGAGCGTGATAACAAACAAGCGCTGCTACCCTGATCTCATAAAAAGGGCAAATATTTGAAGAGGTGTAAGAAGCAGAGACAACATTAACTTGTTTTCGTAATTATGAAAGATTTTTCAAGTTCATTACAATGGAATTTGGTAAACTGTCAGTGTGATAAAAGATGGAACATCAACTAAGGAGGAGAGTATTATATCATTCACCACATACAAAATCCTCTAGTTATTTTAATCATCAAATTGATGTTGGTTGACGTTTGGAGTAAACCATAAATAAATGCTCGACCATTTTAGATAGGGTCTCTAAATATCTCTCTTATTATCTGCAAGTCCCATTTACTTTATTTATATTCCTTGCATTATTTGTTCGCTGTTCATTTCATTTTCTCCGTGGAACAGACTGCTGGCATACTCGTCAATTACTCAATTTAGCGGCGTTGCATTTTGCAGATGTTGCATAAGCAATTTAAAACAATAACAACAACTGTCATAGCAATAACAATCAAAGCAGTGATATCTGCACAATTAACTGGGTCAATTTATGTTAGTTCTTTGCATTTTTTTTTATCTTTGTACGATCGCCTTTTTCTCAGCGCAAGTACCTTGCAAAAACTAAAAAAACAAAAAAAAAATAAACGAAAAATAAAGAAGAAGTAAAATTCATGTTACAAGAGGCACTTTAAATTGTTACCGCATGCTAGACTTTACAGACCTACAGTGAGTGACAAAGCGGACTAAACTAACTTATTTTATAATAATTAATTTCTCTTTAATTTTCCTTTTATCTTTCCTTTCCTCCTTCTCTTTCTGTTTTTCTTTCTTTTCTTCGGTGCTATTCTCTTTTTTTCTTCTTCTCTTAATCTTTCAACCTTGATTTTTTCCTTTTTTTCCTCTCTTCTCGTTCTCTTTCACTTCCTTTTCCTGCTTTTCTTTCTCTTCTTACTTCTTCCTTCTCATTCTTTTTCGCCTTTTCTCAATTTGCTTCTTTCTATTTCTTTTACTCCTTTTTCTCTTCGTCCTTCTCATTTCTTCCTGTTGTTGTTGTTGTAGCGAGGTGTAGCCCTGCCTAAATGTCAGACAGGGTCACCTCGAGTGTATTGCTCTTGGCCGGGTCGATATAAGAAAACGGCCCGGGGCGTTTCGGCACGATGGGTACAGCACAAGTACTGGTACCGTTCTCGTGGAACCGGCAATACAAGAAACTAGCCGTGTAGGCTATGTAGGTCATTTAGCGTTACCCAGGGTGCACCAACTGGGAGGCGACCTACTTTTACACCCCTCTCATTTCTTCCTCTTTCTCCTTCCTTTTCTCTTGCTCCTTCTTTCTCTTCCCCTTCCGCCTTCTTTTACTTTTTTTTTGTTTTTTTAATCCTTTCACTTTCCTTCGCTCCTTTTTTTCTTCACTCCCTTATCTTTTTTTCCTTCCTTTCTTAATTTTCTTCCTTCACCTCTCTATTTTTCTTCCTTCTTCTTTTCTTTCTCTTCGCCCTTCTCTTTTTGTCTTCTTTGTCTCTTTTCCTTCTTCTCTTTTCCTTGTGTCCCTTTTCTCTCAATGTATACTTCTTTTTTTATTTCCCACCTGTTTTTTCTTTACTTCTTTCCCTTTTTTCCTCCTTTTCTTTCTTTTCTTATTTCCGTTTCTTCTTCCCCCTTTTCACTTTCTCCTTCTTTTCCTGTTTTTCTTGCTTACCCTTCTTCTTCCTCTTTCTCCTCTTCTTTTTCTTTCTTTTTTCCTTATCTTTCTCTTTCTTCTCGTCCTTTTGTTTTATCTTCTTTTCTTCCTAATCTTTTTCCTAATCCCTTTGTGTAGATATCTCGTCTTAACTGGACTAGGAACCACACACCTACCTATATATATCGGTCAAAATTACTGTGTATAGGTTTTGGACCAAGGATCCCGACTGTTCCCTGGTTCCAAAATCTTCAGTTTATCCTCTACCAAGTCAAGGAGGTTCCTTACCTGGGACCGCGTTTAGCATTACTTCGGGTAAGGAAGCGATTTACGTGAGCCCTGTGGCAACTCTCACGCTAACTGGCCAGACTGCCCGCTTCCCGTTTCGCGAGGAGAACAGTCCTCGCAGTTCTGTGTTTGAACCTTGTCCATTGTGTGAGAAGATACTCTCTGGAATAACCGGGTCCGGTTAAAAATGGAGTGAGGTATGTAGAAGTCGACCTCTACATGGGACCACTTCAACCAAGGTTCCAGTTCAGGGATTAATACCATGGTCCATCTGCCTGCTACACTGCTACTCCATTGCTGTTGCCCTTCGCAGTACCGACTCACTACGCGCTTGCCTTGCGGCAACGTTTCTACGTACCTCTGCACGAGTGTTGTAAACCGCTGCTCCGCCTTTTAGCCTCACCTTTTTAACATCTTCATTGTACTACCGGTTTTGCTTGGTGGCTTGCTGCCTCGGCCTTCCGGACTGCAGCCACAACTTCTGCAAAGGCGTCAATTGTGGAGTCTCCTCGCATTTTCTATGGCTGCCGTTTCTGTTTAAAGCTCTGCATTACTTTTTCCGCTGTGTCCAGCATAAATAGTGGGCGAAAAGATAAAGGAGAGTTTGGGGCTCCTTTTCCCTTCGGTATAAGGAAAAGCCGTTCTGTCTTCCATCTGGTTAGGAACATACTTTCTTCTAGATATTTGTTGTATATGTGCAACTTAAGCTCTGTAAAACTATTGACAGTTAATCTGTTTGCCTCCGCGGATATTCCATCGGGTCCTGAAGCCTTTCCACCCTTCATGCTACTCAAGGCTGTTTTGAGCTTTTCTTCATTGAAAGGTACCACGTTAAGGTCAGCTCCTGCTATATGTTCCTCTTCTCTAGTAGGTTGCTCGAGGAATAGAGCATCCACGATTTTCTTCATATCGTGTTG
The DNA here is from genome assembly GCA_964058755.1 of Campiglossa producta. Classification (NCBI taxonomy): domain Eukaryota; kingdom Metazoa; phylum Arthropoda; class Insecta; order Diptera; family Tephritidae; genus Campiglossa; species Campiglossa producta. The sequence continues at coordinate 6,559,374 of CAXKVI010000003.1, forward strand.
GTCCATCGTCTGATTAGGTGGACAGAGTTTCTTCATAACTATTTTTTTCCCTAGTCCCAGGTGTATTGATCCACTTCCTTACGGAGCGCTTCCCTGCATTCTAGCTTGCTTAGTTTCATGGCGGCGCCGAGGGCTTTCTTTACCCCCTTCCTCTGGATTCCTCTGCCCGTCCAAGAGCTCCGGATCTGCCACGTGCGCGTCGCCAGGCTTCGCGTTCAGTGACAGCCTTACAAACAACCGCGATTTCGTTATTACACCAATATACCTGATTCTTGCCTCCCCACGTCCCTATGGATGGCATGTGGGGAACTGGTGCTGTCGTTTATCCGTCTGGATATCGCCAGCACTTTTGCGGATAACCTGGTAGCGTCAACTTTAGATGCATCCCATCAACGATTTTTGTGAGACGCGTTCGCTGCCAGTCTCTGACCAGGATATTTGAGTTGGAAGGTGATGTAGCTGTAGATGTTGTTGTTGTTGTTGTTGTTGTTGTTGTTGTTGTTGTTGTTGTTGTTGTTGTTGTTGTTGTTGTTGTTGTTGTTGTTGTTGTTGTTGTTGTTGTTGTTGTTGTTGTTGTTGTTGTTGTTAAGATATAAATACTCCACGAAGGTTTTGGGGAGTGATGTCGAAATTGACAGTCCTTGGCCGGATATGAACCAGGTTCGCTCGGGTACTGCCCGACTGTCTCCGGACTGATTTGTTATGACCATTGGAACTTTCTAGGTCATGTCATCCCTCCATCCGTGAGGAAGGAGAAGATGGGTAAATCGGCCTTATTATAAACCCCTAACCCGCAGGGGCAACCGCGTTTGAAAAGAGTCTTTCCGAGACGAGCTTATGTCGGGAATCCAGTACCCAAAGTCCGGGCGTCCGTATTCAACCTAGTCGGGTTACCATTTCCAGAATTAGCTTTTCCCTAGTATTAGTTTGGGGCATTCTCCATTCTATGGCTCTAGCGTTAAAATCTCCAGGGATGACCGGGTTGCCCGTTTGGTCCCGTTAGTCGTCTTCAAATAACTCAAACCTTTATTTAAACCTATGTATGATGTATTAACCTGACATTATTCACACATCGCGAGTTCTCCCTTATCATCCCACACTTAGCCGACCCACTGTACGTACATCACAGTGACTTGCAATAACAATCAAGACAACGTTGCTCATATTTGCTTAGAGCGCATTTGACTTTGTATGGTTGGGTCTGAATATAGTTCAGTAGGTAGGGAAGATAGGTGTGGTCACAATCATAAGTAAATTTGTAGGTACATATGTTTGCAATTTCCTTGATGAGCACTTATTTCTTTGCAGACTGCTGTAGGCAACGAATTACTTGAATGGCACAGCAAAAGCAGAAGCAGCAGACACACTCGCCAATGAAGTGCACAAAAAATGCAAAATTATTTCAAGCAGAAACAAAAACAACAACAAAAATATTAATTTTTTTATATAATAAAAATGTCTGCAATGAGATCATGGCGTATAAAATGAAATCCATATTTAACAAGCCAATTTAGACTGTCACTTTTGTCGTGTCCAACGCGTGAAAGCGCCGACCAAGAAGAGTAGCAGCAAAAAAAAACCATGATAAATGTTTGTTAAAAAAAGATAAATAATAATAATAATAATCGCGCTCAATTTGCTTGCATTTGTCATTTGCGAATTTTTTTACTAATTTTTAATTTTTTTTTCAAACATTTTTTGGGCACTTTAGAAGGAAACTAAATAGAATAAAATATCTAATGTGATTCTACCTCAAAAAGCTATGTATGCATATTTACTCCTATTTGTCTCGCTTTATGCGGTAGCCATTTTTTTTTTTTGGTAATTAATTAATCCTCACTTCATGCATACCACCACACAAATTGCAAGTCATAATCATCATCGTATCAACCAGCCACCGAAAAATCCAAAGTAGCCAGCACCCCAGACAACGCTTCATAGCAACCACCAACGCACACCACAGCCATCAACAGACAATAGCAACTTAGCTTGACGCGCCAGCTGATGAGGAGTCACATAACAATGCCAAAATATCTACTCAACAGTCATCTTTTTTTTGTTTTTTTGGGTATACCACACGGGAATGAATGTTCATAAAGCAAATATTTGTGTGTGGAAGTCATCGGTAATATTTAAATTTTTGTATGGTTATTCTTGTTTTTCTTTTTCATAAAAAATAATGGATATTAATATGCAGTTGAATATCATTGCCAAAATTTTAACCGACTCAATGTCGCGATTCGTCTTCATTTTCTACTTTTTTCCATATTTTCCTTCCCTTAAAATTCATGATGATGTGATGCGATAAGGTGATGTGATGAGTAGAGGCTAACCATGTGATGGTATGATGTGAAGAAAGTGTCCCGAAAAACTTGTTACTATTCCGATTGTATAATTACAAAAGATCATATGATGTTACATCACATGAATATAGATCGACATCGTCGAATCTTCGCGAAATATTGTATTAGATAAAAACGCATGATGTCACAGCATACAGAGAAAGAAGAAACAAAATCTTTGAACCCCTTTAATAACATCACTTCGGTATACTTCGATGAGAAATGAATAAAATGACATTGTATCACATCACCTCAAATCATATGATATCTTTTTAGATCACACGGTGTCACATCTAGAATCAGCAAATACAAAAAAAAATAAGACGAAAATGAATATGAAGCAACCAAAAAACTTCTATCACATAACTTCGGAAAAATATTGGCATTAAATCACATCACCTCAAATCAAATAATAACTGCCTTATTTACTATCATCACAAGTACGATGGGTAGGTTCAAAGTAGATTCATATTCATGAAATCGTAGTTTACTTTTTCAGCCAAGAGCGTAATAAAAAAATAAAAATAGTTTAAATGACTTGAGATTTATTTGCTTGAGTAACATGATTTATAATAAGTCAAATGACATCACATCACTTGCATTAATCACAATAATTTATCATATCATAAGTACGGCCAAATTATATTTTTTGTTTTTCTTTTTCTACCCTCCTTTTTTCTCTTGTTTAATTATGAAGACAAAAGATCATATGACATCACATGAATATATATCGGATCAAAACACATGATGTGACATCATACTGATGACATCACCTCAAACTATATGATTTCTGCGATTTAACCGCTAATCACCTAACTAAACAAACTTCTCTCATATCCAGAAAATCAATTTTACTATTAATAATTAATGAGCAATTAGATGGCCTTCTATTTTTAAAAAATCGAATGGAAAGGAAGTTAATTGCATTCAGTACTTTAATATAGATTAAGTGAAGGCGCTAATTTTTTTAGCTAACAAATATCTATCGCTCATCGCAGATATAACAACGTCCAGAAGCACTATTTTTTCTATTCAAATCAATGACTAAGTGAATTTGCTAATTAGAGTATTACTTTTATATGTAGAGTATATTGCAACACCTGTATGTATCTATGCATTGCGAAAAATTGCTCCCATTAATTGCTGTTTAAATGTCGACGATTGGACAATGATAAAATAAAGGTAGAAAGGAAAAAAATATTTATTTGAAAAAATATATGAAAATAAAGCAAAATAATTTAAAATTAATAAAGAACAAGAAAGTTTTTCTATACTATATTCTAAATTATTTTGTGTTATTTAATTTTATGCTATTTTATTTTTTTATTTTATCTTATTTTATTATTTTTTTTTTATTTTTTTAATTGTTTTTTTTTTTTTAATTTTTTTTTTTCTTTTTTAATTTTTTTTTTCCTTTTTTAAATTTTTTCTTTTTTTAATTTTTTTTCTTTTTTTTATTTTTTTTTATTTTTTTTTTTCATTTATTTTTTTTATTTTTTTTTACTTCCTTTTGTTTCATTTTTTATTTCATTTTGGTTTTTTTTAATTTTTGTATTCCATTTTATTTTGTTTTTTATTATATTTTTTATTTTATTATTATTTTATTTGATTTTACTATATTTTATTTCATTTAATTTAATTTTTTTGTATTTTTTTATTTTATTTTTTATTTTCTTTTTTTTTTAAATATTTTTATTTTATTTTATTTTTTTTTTTTATTTAGTCAAATTTTTTTTATTTCATATAATTTTTTTTTTCTTTTCTTACATACATACATCGCTAAACATTACGATAAATTGCTCTCATTAATTGCTGTTTAAATGTCGACGATTGGACAATGATAAAATAAAGGTAGAAAGGAAAAAAATATTTATTTCAAAAAATATATGAAAATAAAGCAAAATAATTTAAAATTAATAAAGAACAAGAAAGTTTTTCTATACTATATTCTAAATTATTTTGTGTTATTTAATTGTATGCTATTTTATTTTTTTTTTTATTTTTTCTTTTTTTATTTTTTTTTATTTTTTTATTTTTTATTTTTTTTTTCTTTTTTAATTTTTTTTTTCCTTTTTTTTCTTTTTTTTAATTTTTATTTTTTTTTCATTTCTTTTTTTTATTTTTTTTTACTTCATTTTGTTACATTTTTTATTTCATTTTGGTTTTTTTTTTTTTAATTTTTGTATTCCATTTTATTTTGTTTTTTATTATATTTTTTATTTTATTATTATTTTATTTGATTTTACTTTACTTTATTTCATTTAATTTAATTTTTATTTTTTTTATTTTATTTTTTATTTCATTTCATTTTATTTTTATATATTTTTATTTTATTTATTTTTTTTTTTAGTCAAATTTTTTTTTTTTATTTCATATAATTTTTTTTTCTCTTTTCTTTTACTTATGTATCTACCTTCTCGTCGTTTATTCTCATTTTATTGTTTATTTTACTCAGCGCATTTAAATTCTCTACTTAGTTTTGCTGTTGTTGTAGCTGTAATTAAACTTTAATCGTGCGGAAGGTGCAAAAATCAAAATGTTCCGCAACGGAAAATACATCAGCCACAGCAGCAGCAGCACCGGTAACTGTAGCCGTCGCTTCGCTGTCAATGTCTTAACTGCATCTCAGCCCACCACAGTCAGGGTTAAGGTACGCTTAAGTTCAAGGTTAAAATTAGCTAAGCTAATTGCGCTTTTTTGCAGTTGTTGTTGTTGTTTTTGTTGTTGCAGTGCCGGTTGTAATTACCATTGTTGTTGGTGGTCGAGTTGATTTTGCCACTTTGTTTTTGGCTCGTTTTTTTGCAAATTGTTAGCGCTGAACTTCCTAACCCTCCAAAGCACACTTCCATGACATCAGCTTTTAACTCAACTGTAAATGATGCCGTAAAATGAGCTTAGATAATTTGCTTGATTTTGTAGCTTTTTCTGAATGTGGTTGGAAAATTTATGACTGCACAGGTTTTCTGTGGACCATACAATGTTTCACTGAAAGAAGTGATTTTTTCAGGTAATTATTTTTGAAAACTTTGAGACTAGTTGTGTGTTGACTTATTTTATTTTAATTTTTCTTTTTTCTGTATTTTATAAATTTTATTATGATTTTTTTATTTTATTTCACTTTATTTTTTTTTTTTTTGTTTTTTTTTTAATTTTATTTTTTTTTTTCGTTTTTATTTTTTTATTTATTTTACTTTATTTTTTTTATATATTTCTTGTTTTATTTGTTTATATTAAATATTTTTTATTTAACTTTCTTTTATTTTTTAAATTTTTTTTTAACTTTTTTTAAATTTGTTTTTAATTTTTTGTTTTTTTTACTCTACTTTATTTACATAGTTTCCTTTTATTTTATTTAACTTTTTTTATTTAACCTTTTTTATTTTACTTTTATTTTATTTTTTTTTTTCTTTAATTTTTTTTGGTTTTAATTTTTTTTTCATTTTGTTTTAATTTTTTTTATACCTTTCATGAACATGAAAGGGTATTATAACTTTGGTCCGATGTTTGTAAGTATGAGAAGAAGAAGAGATGGACCCATCACTAAGTATACCGAAATGATCAGGATGACGAGATGAGTTGATTTAGCCATGTCCGTCTGTCTGTCTGTCTGTTTGAACGCAAACTAGTCCCTCAGTTTTTGAGATATTTGGCTGAAATTTTGTATGCGTTCACCATTTTCTAATATAGGAATCATTTGTCGGAACCAGCATGATTGGACCGACATTACATATAGCTCCCATACAACCGATTATTCCGATAAACAGATTTTGGGCTATAACTCCTGTAATTAAACACGTAGGAACGTGAAATTTTGGAAGGATCGCTATTTTTATATGTGAAATATCGATGTTGAAAATCATCGAGATAGAATAAATATTTCACATATCCCCCATACAATCGATTGTTCCGATAAACGCATTTTGGTAGATAACTCCTGTAATTATATAGGTAGGAAAGTGAAATTTCGTAGCAATTGCTCTTTTAGAATGTGGAATGTCGATGTTAAAAATCATTGAGATTGGACCAATATAACACATCGCCCCCATATAATCGATAGTTTCGATAATTTCGGTATGAGCTAAAGTTAAATTGAAACAGGCTGTACTGGGGATCGAACAGTGAAAATCGTGACGCTTATTCATGAAAGGTATATAGCCTTCGGCACAGCCGAAGACAGCTTTCCTTACTTGTTTTTATATTTTTTTTTTTTCTATTTCATTTTATTTATTTTTTTTTTGTTTTTTTTTGTTTTCATTTTTTTTTCTTTTCTTTTTTTTATTTTCTTATTTTTTATTTATTTTTATTTTTTTATACATATTTTTTAGTTTTATTTAATTTATTTTGTTTTTTATTTAATTTTTTTTTATTTTACTTTTTTAATTTTTTCTTTCATTTTTTTATTTTACTTAAATTTATTTTACTTCATTTTATTCTGTTTTATTTAGTTTTATTTTTTTTTATTTTACTTCCCTTAATTTTATTTTATTAAATATTATTTTGCTTTATTTTTTTTTAGATTCCATATTTTTTATATAATTTTGTTTATTCTTTTTATATTTAATATTAGTTTTTATTTCATTTAATTTTTTTTATTTTACTCTGCTTTATTTTATTTTACTTTATTTTATTTTACTTTATTTTATTTTTATTTTTTATTTTTTCATTTCATTTTTTGGTTTTTATTATTTATTTTTTACTTTTTTTCATTTAATTTAATTTTATTCTTTTGTTTTTATTTTTTATTTTGTTTTTTTTTTTATTTTATTTTACTTTACTTTATTTTATTTTTGTTATAAATATTTTTTGATTTAGTTTTATTTTTATTGTATTTTATTTTATTTCTTTTTTTTTGTTTTATTTTATTTTTTGTTTTAAATTTAATTTTTGTTATTTTACTTTACTTTAATTTATTTTAACTGTTTTTACCTTATTTAATTTTTTCCTCTTTTTTTGTTTTATTTTATTTTTTATTTTGAAATATTTGTTTTTATGGTTTTATTTTATTTTATTTTTATTATTTTATTTTTTTTTTACCTCACCTTTTTTTATTAAATTTTATTTTTTTATATTTAATATTTTTTTAGATAATTTTTTATTTTGCTTTACTTTATTTTATTTTACTTCACTTATTTTTTTTTTTTTTTTTGGTTTTTTGCATTTTTTTTATTTTTTGTTTTTTTTTTATTTCTTTTTTATTTTTTTTATTTGATATTATTTTATTTAGTTTTATTTTTTATTCACTTCTTTTAGTTAATTTTATTTTTATTATTATCTTCTTTATTTTACTTTACCTTATTTTTTTTTTTTATTTGTTTTAATTTTTTTCTTCTTTTTTTAATTTTTTTTTTTTACTTTATTTTTTATTTAACTTTACTTTTTTTTATTTTACCTTATTTTGTTTCCTTCGATTTCCTTCACAAATCTCTTCTTTCTACTGAGTAACCATTATATAAATTTTTGTATAATCATCCACATGTGCGGAAAAGGCCATGCACCCATTCAAATTGCAAATTCGCCATTAGGCCAAAGAGTTCCACACCAGAGCCGAGAACAATCAATTTTCTTTAGAAGCGTAAAACCACATGTGCTGCGAATGTAAAGCAACAACAACAACAATAGGAGCAAAAAAAGAGGCAGTTGCCCTAACAACAAATAACAATAGAAAAAACAAGAATAAATACAACAACAACAACAACAACAACAACGGTAAAGGGGCCTCAGTGGGATGAAAAGCACATTTTCAAAGTAAGTGGCAGCAGAACAAAAAAAAAAAAAACAAAAAACAAAAAAAGCTGTGTAGAAATTGAAGAAAAAATTTGCATTAATTTACAAAGTGGCAAACGAAAAACAGAAATGAAAAATAAAATGCAAAAAAGTACTCAAAATAATAAAAATGAGAACACTAAAAACCTAGAACAACAAATGGTCTAACAAAGAGTTCCGCTTGGTTTTGTAAATGCTAAATGGAAAAAGGCCAAAGTGTCTGAAGGAAAAACGCAATAGCAAACAAATTCTATGAAAAACAAATGCGCACACATTTTAACAATTAGTTGTTGTGTGGAATATATGTACAAAAATACATACCTACAGAAACTTTGAATCGGCACAGGGAGACTGGGCTGTGGGCCGCATGGTTTTGTGGCATAGGTACACTAAAGGCAGCGAATAGAAAAAAATAAAAACAAAATACTCAAATTTTTAAAATCTAATGGAAAAAATATATGCAAAAATTTTGTATATACCCTGTTGCACATCTAAGATATGTTTTAGATCCTGAAAAAATTATTTTACTTTGGGAAGGAAACTAAAGTGACCATATAAGCTACGTCCTTAGGTCCAGATCCTAAACTTCGGAACCGGTTTTCGAAGTTTTTGAACTAATAGACTGGTGAACTAACTCTTTTACTTGAACTAGTTCATTATATCATGAGAATTTATGTAAGTTTTTATTAGAAGCTAATGAACTAGTTCATTTCTTCAAGCTACTGCACGATAAGATGACCGAACTAACTAACATCCTAAAGAACTACTTCAATGGTTTAAATGAACTACAAGCGAATTCTTTATTAAGTAGCGAAGTATTCCAAGAACCAAGACCGGCTTCAGACTTGATTAATTTACCATCGATCAGATCTTGATGCCACGCCAAAAGATGATACTAAAATCCTCATAGACACTGGTTTCGAGGTGAACGTTGTTGTTTCCACGACAGTCCGGCTAATATCATAAGAAGCTAAACCGAAGCATACCGGATTTATATCCAATCCCTGTTTGGTCCATTACGACCTATTCCACGAATGCATGCGCTGACTAAGCAGGGCGAAGTACTAATATAGCGCCCTAGATAAATTCTCCCTATAACTGAGTAATCCAATACCAAAGAACATACTTCCTACGAAATCTTGTAAACCCTGGACAGCTAAGCATGAAGTACAAATATCTTCGAACCTGGATAAGTCCCGCGGAAAAATGAATCATTCCAGACTGAGGTACCTCCTTCTTATTCTAACAGAAACTGAACAGGTTATCAGAAAGTGGCTTGATAGGTAGGGTTTTCCAGCATGCTCAGACGCAACGCGCACACTTCGAGCAGTGCCCCTTGAGTCGACATTCGTCCAAAAGGATCGCTCCACCCTGCAAAGTGGTTGCATCATCGGGCTTGAGCTAACTGGTGACCCATCAAAAGCAGACTCCAAATCGCCAGAGGGACCCTGAATCGGCTACAGCCTTCCAGACCCACATTGATCTCTTGACAGAAAACTTCTCCTCCAAACTTCACTTTGTGTCCCAAATGAGTCTCTCGCGACCTCTCTACCTCTAGAGAATTACGGTATTGAAACTAGCAAAAAGCGGTAGTCACCGACAGACAGTAGTAAAACCAAATCCCGACTGCAAGTATCTTTTCCGCAATATTTATAACAGCGGAAGGCAAAATAGAGTAGTCCGCTCCCTAGCTTTTTATTTTCTCAGGTGCGATTCACCAAATAAACACTTCCGAGAAGGGTGTCGGCCCTACTCGCCCTATCTCCCACTTTAAGTTCCCAAGACAACATAGTATCAAGTATGATTTCGATATATCGAAGCCTATCACATATTGGTACCCCTCCCCTTAGGGGGCAATCGAAAGACACATAGTATCAAGTATGATTTCGAGATATCGAAGCCTATCACAAATTGGTACCCCTCCCCTTAGGGGGCAATCGAAAGACCTAAGATCTTATACCTTCTCTTGAAGATAAAGAGTTTGGTTTTGCTGGAATCCATAGACACTAGCCATCTGCTCAACTGGTTGAGATGGGCAGAACATCAAGCTGGGAAAACTTAGCCACTGTTCTCAAGGTGGAACAAAAGATCGATAAGGTATGCTCGAAAACCAAAGTAGCAGGGATAGAACTCCGTCTGGTAGTAAGTAAGAGAGTCTAGTGGGGAGCAGACATGAGTCATTTCTTTCTGGCGACAAACAAAAAGTCCAAGGCATCCATGGGCTAAGCCATAATAGTCGAACTAGAGATTTTGGAGAGTTTTAGGAAAATTTTTTCATATCCACTGTACCCAGCGGCTGGGTATAAAATCATTTATGCAATCATAAATTGCAAAACAGTCGATAAGACCAAATTGGCAGGCCAAAATGTGGCGCAGATTGTTAGCGGGGAAAATCGGTACAACAACAATAGCATGTGCTTCATAACAGAGACCGGAACTTTTATGCTTTTTTTTAAAGTCCAAAGAAAACTTTTATTTTTGGACTATATTATTTTCGGATAAAAATAACACTGTACAACAAACAATTGAAGTTTTTGAAAGTCCCACAGGGTTTCTCAACGGTTGCTGAAGCTCTTGGGTGTGCTGAATCCAAATCTGAAGTCAGATTTTTCGGGTCGTCCTAGGTTTTCTCTCCAGAGGGGGATTTGTAAAGATATCGGTACCTCCTTAGTGCAAAAGTTTTTAAGAAAAGAAATTTTAAAAAATTCAAACAAAATTTTTTTTTTACTTCTACCGATCTCTGGGCAAAGTACCCTCTGGAGGGAAAATCTAGGGTGACCGAAAAAACTGACTTTAGATGCGTATTCGGCACACCCAATCTTTAGAAACCGAAGAAAACCCCTCTGGAATTTTTTGTTTCTTGTACAGTGTAATCGACCAACCCGGGCTTTCGGTTTTTCTCGACAACAATTGATGTTATCTTTGGACAAAAGGACGTTAAGCCAGTTTTGAAAGGCCCGTTGTGATACCACCAACACTAGGAAAGTTAGTCCCGGGACTCGTTCTTATGGAAAATACCCGAGTTGTCGGGGTTCTCCACATACCAGAATGCTGGTACTGACACTCCTAAATCGACACCGTTACTCTTCCTCCAGCCATTTAGATGAATGGATGAAGGCCATTAAGTCTTTAATGTCCAACTTCGGCACCTGGCGTAGGCTATCCAGGAGGAGAACAGGGATGACAGAAAAGTTAATAACTTTTTTTATAAATTTTCTAACCCCGAACTTTTATAATATTAAAAAAAAAACTTTATTTTCGGACCCTGCATTACTCATAAACCAAAAAGTTCTTCAGAAGAAAACAAAACTTTCAGAAAAATATGATATGAACTCAGATATTCTAGTAACCTAGTTTGAACGGATATAACCTAAAATGGTCCACATAGATAGGTACGTATGCATCAGGAGCGGATCCACGGGGGTGATTTTCAGGTTGAAACCCCTTTCCCTTCAGGATGCAAAAATTCATATTTTTTACAGTAATACAGCAAAAATATAGTAAAAATTACTCAAAAATTATAGTAAAAGTTATAAAAAAATATGGTAAAAATTTAATAAAAATATAAAAAAATGTATCAAAAATACAGAAAAAATTACCCATAAATATAGTAAAAATTACACAAAAAATATAGTGAACCTACACAAAAATATAGTAAAAATTGCACAAAAATATAGTAAAAATTTAATAAAAATATAGAAAAAATACACAACCAATACACAAAAAATATAACGAGCCTACACAAAAATACAGTAAAAATTAAATAAAAATATAGAAAAAATACACAAAAATACAGAAAAAATTACCCATAAATATAGTAAAAATTACCGGAAACGGTCAAAATTCTAAAATTAAAATTCTGAAGTCAAAATTCCGGAATCAAAATTCTGGGTCGACAAAATTCTGGAAATCGGAATTCCGCACTTCCTTCGCCTTTTTTGGCTGTATTTCAAAATTCTGGGTTTTCATAATTCCGGAATATACGTTTTCCAGAATTAATTCTGGAAATTTTTTCCCCAAAATTTGAGCAAAATCGTGTATTTTAATAAATTTGCTTATATTTAAGATATATACATTGACTTTGATTTTTTGGTCATAAGACAGAAAACCAGCGGAACAATTTGTCTTCCCAACAAAACATGAAGCTAGATTTCGATTCGAGGTACATTCGAGAACTAGCCCCATTCTCCAATCTCTAACGTTAGAGGACGACTCGAGACACACTCGAGAATCACAGTGTTCTTTAACAAAATGGGACATAATTCTCAAATCGAGAAAACTATAGTTTTCGAGTCGAATTCTAATGTCATTTTCTAATGGGATTCTAATGTGAATTTGCAAATACTCACCTTTTGGATAGTTCTCTAACCTATCTCGAATCGAGTTGTAGTGTAGTTCTCTATGGTTGCCTTCGAATAGAGAATAGTTAGAGAATTACGCTAGTTATCTAACGTAAAGGCGAGCATTTCTCTAACGTTAGAGACTGTGTTTGTTGGGTTTCTACTCTTCCGTGTATGGAAAACAGCTGCCTCATCATCATTGGAACAACGTCAAATTTACCGTCCATAATCCAGCAGTCGCTCTCATTTAAAAACTGCAGTGAAAATTTTGTTCCAAAAATAAGAATGCATTCGCCATAACTTTAATAACTTTCTCACTTGAAATAAATAGTTGACCTTCCAAAAGATTTAAAGTGATAATAAGGGAATATCTATTTTTTCAACATAAGTTGGCTCTTTAAAACATTTTAAAACGTTCCGTTGTCTTCTAATTCTTAGCTTAAGGGCATTTCTTGATGGCAGATAATGTCCAATACATATGTTTTTCTGTTATAGATACGGAACGCTGAATTATTTGGCTAGGCTGCAGGAAACTCGAGCGAACCATATTTTTAACCAGATTATTTGTTTCTGCAACCGATTTTTTATGCGCACATGGATTATGAGAATGTTCATTTCACTTTCATATAACATGTTCACAGCCATGAAATTGTGTGACAATCGGCACGGTACATTTGATTTTAATTCCTTCAGAACAAGTCCAGTTAAATGTTAAAGGCAAAATTCTGTAATTAATGATTAAAAATGCGTGTTGATAACAAAAAAAGTGCGCACTTTTTTTGTTATCAACACGCATTTTTAATCATTAATTACAGAATTTTGAATTTCAGAATTTTGGTTTCCAGAATTTTGCAATTTAGAATTTCGTTATCCAGAATTTTGAATTCCAGAATTTTGACTTCCATAATTTTGATTTCCGGTGTTTCGACTTCCGGAATTATGAATGCAGAATTTCCAAAAAAGCAGAATTTTGACCCCAACCCAAAAATTACACAAAAATTATAGTGAAATTACACAAGAATACAGTAAAAATTAAATAAAATCATAGAAAAAATACAGAAAAATACAAAAAAATTACCCATAAATATAGTAAAAATTACACAAAAAATTAGTGAACCTACACAAAAATATAGTAAAAATTGCACAAAAATTTAGTAAATATGGTGCAAAAATATATTAAAAATTACACAAAAATATAGTAAAAACTGAATAAAAATATAGAAAAAATACACAAAAATACAGAAAGAATTATCCATAATTATAGTAAAAATTACACAAAAAATATAGTGAAATTACACAAAAATATAGTAAAAATTGTACAAAAATATAGTAAAAATGGTGCAAAAATATATTAAAAATTACCCAAAAATATAGTAAAAATTTAATAAAAATATAGAAAAAATACACAAAAATACAGAAAAAAATACCCATAAATATAGTAAAAATTACACAAAAAAGATATTGAACCTACAAAAAAATATACTAAAAATTGCACAAAAATATAGAAAAAATACAAAAAAATTACCCATAAATATAGCAATAATTTAGTGAAATTACACAAAAATACAGTAAAAATTGAATAAAAATATAGAAAAAATACACAAAAATACAGAAAATTACCGATAAATATAGTAAAAATTACACAAAAAATATAGTGAACCTACACAAAAATATAGTAAAAATACAGTAAAAATGGTGCAAAAATATATTAAAAATTATACAATAAATATAGTGAAATTACACAAAAATATAGTAAAAATTACACAAAAATATAGTAAATTACTCAAAAAAATAAAAGTAAAAGTTACTTGACACCTTGAACTTGACATTGCCTATACCATCAAATGTAGATATATATTTCTTGGAAAACAACCTTAAGAGGCGAGTTTTGACAAACTGTGAATCAAAAATGTCCTCGAAAAAAACCTCCCAAAATGCTGGATCCGCCACTGGTATGCATTGAGCACATGCGTCTGGTACTTGTGGGTATGACTTTTTTTTGCAGTGCACACCACAAATTTTTGATTTTATTTGTTTTTGGTTTAACTTTTTAATAATTCTGTATTTTTTAACCCTTCGGTTAAACCTGCTTGGTTAACCCTCCGAGTATATTTATTTTTTAAATAGTACGTTTTAAAAAAGTATTTTGAAATTGCTTACCCAAAACAGCTTTTTAAGTATATTTTTCATTAAAAATAAAAGATAACTCTAAGTACGAGAAGAAGCAGAAAAAAATGATTTTTTGACAGTTAACGTCATATGCGCGAAACAAAACAAATTTCATAAAAATATGGATGAGTGAATCAACTGAAAAAAGAAAATATCGTTAAAACGTTTGACTCACTATCGATTGTCGCGTGTTCAATAAAAACACATTCAGTGACAGTGACTTCATAAAACGTGCAATGGGGCCGATATTTTTTTTTTTTTTTAACAAATAAAAAAATAAGAATTCATAAACAACAAAAATAAACTCAACCAAAGAGTTATAATTTAAATTGCTGCACCCCTCACATTAATCGCATTGAGCATCAGTCATCAGTCATCGTGAATTCAATTTCAACAACAGCAAAAATACTACTACTCGTCTTGTTTCAATTGACGATTGCGTGTCAAGATATTGTCATTCAAATATGTCGCAATATTTATTGAAAATGAATATCGAACAAATATGAAATACAAAAATGTTAAACTTTTAAGGCGACAAACACTTTCTGACTGACTACCTGTGCACACGGTTAACGATGATGATCGTGATGACAGGAGAGTGATAATGAGTAAAGGCTTTAACAAAAAGCTTGCGCATGCGTCGTCAATCTCTAAAGTGTTTTTATTGTTTAACACAAAAACGGTGAAATCAGATTAAACAACAACTGACAAATGCAATAAATGTCAGTGTGTTGTGAGATTGAGGGTTGAAGAAATCAACATTCATCATATTTTGTGGGTCGTTTTTTTGTTTTAATCATTTGACAAGACAAGGGGGCAACTCTCGAAGAATTTGACAGTTATGACATAACAGCACGCAATTGAACACTCACAAAATGTCAAATGCATTCAAAACAACATTTTCTTACGTCATATTTACGTTTATTTTTTACAGTGTACTTAAGTTTACTTTAGACGGACAAAATCGCCTAGGCGATTCCAACAAATATAACCACACGAAATGTCGGGAGAGGTATCAAAAGACGCTTATCTGTGATAGTCTGAGTAAAAAAACAAAATTTGTTCGGGTCCGATGTCGAGATTGGGGCTTGATCCATGGTATTCTTTATGCATACCTCTTGACATAAATCAAATACTGAGTATTCGCTTTCGGATTATGCATACCGAGGTCAAAACGCGTATTTTGATACCTCTTGCGACCGCTTTGAACGGAATCTGAGAAAATCCCGAAAAATTCCGGGACCACAGGGTTGTCATTTTTAAATACCGAAATCCCGGTACTGTCAAAAGACTTCGGGATTCGAAGACTTATAAGTAAGTAAAGTTTGCTGAATCGAATGTCTAGTTAGTATGCATAATTTTTTCGTACTCAATTTCCTATTAATTTTGACATCAAGCCGTCATAGTGACATTTAATGTTGCATAGCTTAGAGGAAAACTTTAACTCAATATGAGCCGCTCGTGGAAGTAAAGATTTAAAATTCAGTGTTGGTATGTTCATATTGTCAAAAACTTTGTTATCTCTTTTTTAGTCGTTAAAAACCAGGGTACGGAAACATTCACTCTCGTTCACTCGCATTCACAAAAATGAACATTAAACTGGAGTTGGGAATTTTAGTTCATTCAAGTGATCAGAGATTTCAAACTATCGCACCAAAATGATTTTCATGTAGTTCGGTTTAGTTCATTTAGTTCAATTATTTGTATTTTCTTTCCTTAGGAAATAACTGCTAAAACACTTCCAAAAAATGTTGGGAGTGGCATCGAAAGACGACTTTTGGCCTCCTACACCTTTCGTTGTGTTTTTGCAGTTGACTTTTAAAGGAAACAAATACCACCCTATGTACGGCAGTACAAACGCTGCTAACCAGCAACGGATAAAATCTTGGGAAATTACTTACCAAAAACAGGATAAAAAAGTGGGCAGTTTTGTTCAGCGAGTTTTTTTTCTACACATGTTGGAAATTATCGGAATAATGCGCTGTTATTTCAATGCCTACTCTAACCCATGGTCATTTTTGGTTTTGCACAGCACAAATTTGTGATTTTGTTTTCATCATGCCTAGCCCTGGTTAGCAGAGACTTTATTTTAGTTTTGGTTTCTCGGTATTTTCTCATTCTCAATAAAATCTATAAATTTGACGAAAATTTTTTCATAGTTCAAGTAGTTCATTTGAAATTTCTAACTAATTCCCGCGATCAGTTCCATGATCTAGTTCAATGAACTAATTAGTTCATGGACTTGCCAAGTCTACATTAAACAAAATTTGCATTCGCTTTCGTGAATAAGAACACAAATCGACACCGTTCACGTTCACAAATTCATTCGCGAATCATTCACAAAAGCATTCTCGAATCTATGTAAGAACGCTCTTCTTGTCGTTCATCTTCTTGAAAATGATTCGCGAATGCATTTAAGAACGTTCTTGTTGCCATTTGCCGTATTCATATTTTGTGTGGCATATTCGCAAAAGGTTGGAGGAGTAAATTTAAAAATCTTTTTGCGGGTATACCGACTGGAATGTGAACCAACAAAATATTTGGACGGAACTTCTCGGTTTTGTTCAGGGATCATTTTGGTGTCATATTGGGCTCAGTTTGGAAATCATGTTGTGATTGTTTTAGGATTCTTTTGGTGTTGATTTGGGGTCATACTGGGACCATTTTGGGGTCATATTGAAGTATATTCGGGATCATTTTGGAGTCGTTTTAGAATCATTTTGGTATATTTTTGGGATAACTTTAGCGTAATTTTTGGATCATTTTGTAGTCATATTGGGTTCAATTCGGGATCATTGGGGTACATTTTTATTCCACTTCCGAAAGTAGCCTGTAAATACATTGTTAATTGACTGTACTTCATTGTAATGAATTTTGCATTGTTTTGACAGCTGTCACGAGCTTTCCTGATTTTGATATGCAACAACAACAACATATAACAAACAATGACGATAATTATGATACATTTTCAAATTTGCAACGGATACGGATATACTTCTCTGAAATTTCAGTTAAGTTGACAGAAATTTTAGCAAGTCAGTTTTGCTACCGTTTTTTCAGCTTTTGGATTTTTTTTTTTCAATAAGTAGCGCACAGTTGATGTATTTTAAGCGTGAAGGTAATTAGTGTTGACAATATTTTATCACGGGCTATTAAGGAGTGTATAAGGTGTATGAGGTGGGTAAAAAGAGAAAAAGGGTTGAGCGCACCAAGTGCGATACATCCGACCAATTTGTAAGGTTGAAAGCAAAACCAATTAACCGGCAGTGGGAGTGAACGTATTTATTTGCTAAGTGTGTATGTGTCTATGTTTTTATTGTGAGTAGATAAATGAGAATGTTTTTGCAGAAAAGTGAACGTATAATATTCAAAAAACATATAATTTTCTACCAAGAATTTGCTGATGACTCATTCCAGTTTTGAAGTGATTAAATGAATTGGTTGGTCGTCAACGTTCAACTCTTATTTGTAGCCTTAAATGACGTTTTGCCTTAAATTGTCATTTAATACTCCGCCACCAGTGACCAACTAAGAACACTGTACAAAAAAATTTAAGTTTTTGAAAATCCCACCGCGAGTATCTCTAAGGTTTCTGAAGCTTGTGGGTCTGCTGTGTCCTCATCTAAAGTCAGATTTTTCGGGTCACCTCAGGTTTTTTCTCCTGAGGATGGTTTGTAAGAGATCGCACAGTGGTCCAAAAAGGCACTTTTTGGTTCTAAATCACATAGAGGTCACAAAACTCAACCGATTTGGGGGGAATTCAAAATTTTGAGTATGCAGTTTTTGTGAGCTTGGTAAGGCCTACAATTAATGAAAGCCACAAAAAAAAAATTCTCAAATTTTACAAATTTGTTACATAGTGTAATTTTTTTTTAAACCAAAATTCAAATACCCGCTTCCACAAATCCTTGCATTTTATTTTGTTAACAGAACCCCGTTTAAAATTTTTTAAAACGGTTTAGTTTTGTGCCCTCTAGGTGGTTTTAACGAAAAAATGGTTTTTTTGCCCCTAACTCAAAATTATGGGGGGGACAAAAAATGTCGTGTAATGTAATTTTTCTGGGAACTTTTTTTTAGCTGACTGATTATTTTTAGACCCAATTTAAGAGCTAATCCCTCTAGGGGCCTATTGACAACTCCGTTGGAACTCGAAACTCGATAGAAATCACTCAAGTTATTGGTTATCGATGAATTTGGTGATTATATCGAGTTTTTCGTTCGTCGGAATTGCTAATAGGCCTCATAATTTTGACAAACCCGGTTGTGAAAAATGGTATTTAGAACGTTATTCCCGTGCTTCAGTTATAAAGAAGAAAAAAATTTTAAAGTGAAAAAAAAAATTTGTTGTGGTGCGAATTTCTTATTTTAAACCAACACCCTGTAAGGCTACGGGGGTGTAAAAGTAGGTCGCCTCCCAGTTGGTGCACCCTGGGTAACGCTAAATGACCTGCATAGCCTACACGGCTAGTTTCTCGTATTGCTGGTTCTACGAGAACGGTACCAGTACTTGTGCTGTACCCATCGTGCCGAAACGACCCGGGCCGTTTTATTATATCGACCCGGCCAAGAGCAATACACTCGGGGTGACCCTGTCTGACATTTAGGCAGGGCTACACCCCGCTACAACAACAACAACAACAAGGCTACGGTCTTAAAATGTTGACCATAGGAAGGAAAAAATCCCGATAGGTGTCGCGTGAAACATGTACTACAACCATTAAAATAAATGTTTTCTTTAAAAAATCGACCAGGTGGTGCTGAGATCGGCGTTGGTCGAGATATTTAAAGAATTGTACTTCCGGTGGTTTTGAAAAGCGAAAAAAAATCCGAAAAATCACAAAATTTTCAGGAAAACCCCTACGTGTTGGAAAATCTTTGAACGCAGAGGAGAAATTATTTAATAGTTTTGAATATTTAAGAGTTTTGAAAAATATTTTTTTTATCAAATTTCTTTATTTTTTTTTGTGATTTGATCCAAAATGTTAATTTTATTTGATCATTTTTTGTTGTTGGCCAGTATTTCGATTCAGTTTAGAGGTTACTGGTTTGAATCCATTCCTTTGAAAATATTTGATTCTCAAACTAATTTTCGCGAAATGCCCCACTGTACAACGGCTCAATGGTTGTTATTAGATTACTCATACGCCCTGTTGACCCGAACATTTTTTAATGAATTTATTAAATGATTTCGATCGGTATACCTCCGAGAAGATTAGGGCTGAGCTTTCCTCAAGGTTGTGCCGTGCTTCTTCAAAATAATCTAGAAATACATAGAGAACACCTTCGAGCGGCATGTTGTTGTTGTTGTTGTTGTTGTTGTTGTTGTTGTTGTTGTTGTTGTTGTTGTTGTTGTTGTTGTTGATGTTGTTGTTGTTAACAATGCCTTGTAACCCTTCGAGCGGCATCTGTCAAGGCAGTTAAATTTTTTGCTGAGAATATTGTTGATGGCAGATGAAGGGTGACCGACTGCTGCCGAGGGTCGACTCCTTTTTGAAACACAATTATTTTGATTTTCCCTATACTGGTATGACCATCGGTGTGGTAGGCCAGCACACCACCGCCACTCGGGGGCTTCTATCTTTGAATCCTTAATTTTTGCAATTTAAGGGCCGCTTGCATAAAAGCCGATATCGACTAATCACCCGGTTACCGGAGTTTAATTGACGTATTTTGTTCGGTTAGCTGTCAAACTAATCACCGATTAAGCTAAGGGCGCACCTAGCGACGCGACACGCGACCAAATATTTGTTCGTGTTTTTATTTGGAAACCGAAATAAATTTTTAAGAACGAAACCGGAAACGAAACCGGAACGTTATTTCAATCGTTTCAATACCTTGTTTATTACTAAAACAAAATAACTAGCTTTTACTCAAAAAATCGAGTCTGAGTAAAAGCTCGCCTCTCATCCAGGAGGCCCATTCTGTTTACCGTAGCTCTTAAATAACCTCTTAAATAAATCCACATACAATTTTTGCACATTACATTTCGACATTCATGTTCGAAATGTTGACATTATTATTACATATGAATTATTTCAATACATACTTATTAATTTAAAATACCTTAAGTTCAACTAAAAGTGTATTTTATTTTAGATTTTTTTTTTTTTTTCTTAACAAATTAAAATTTCGTTTTTATCAACATTCTAACGAATTCATAAAGTTTATCTGTAGTTGATTAGTTTAGACATAGTTTGCATTATACATTCTAATGTATATATATATATATATATATATATGTGACTATGTGAAATAAATATTTCATTACCAAGTAAATGAGTTTCGTCTAAGTAAAACAAAAGGTTTAAAAGTGAATGCATCGAAAATACATAAATATATATGTATGTGAAGACTAAAAGAAGAAAACATTAGTTAATGTAGCACACAATGTGTGTATGCGATATACACATTCCATTCTTGTGCTAATTAAACATACAACAAAATGTTGCATCATTGATTAGACCTTTCAGTACATAGTCACTGTTGGCTTGCTCATACGCAAAATTTTGTAAACACACCAAAAATATTTCACACAAACAGATGCCGAATAATCTAGTACATTAACAAAAGAAAATCAAATACAACTAAAAAAAAAAAAATTTTTTAAGGAAAAAAAAAATGGAAAAAATTAAAAATAAAAAATAAATGAAATAAAATAAAGCTGAAAAAATTCAATTAAATTAAGGAACATAAAATAAAATAAAATAAAACATAACACATCAAAATAAACTGAAAAAAAAAAAAATATATATATAAAAAAAAATAAAATAAAATAAAATGAAAAGAAATAAAACAAAAAATAATAAAAAAAATTACAATTCTTCTTTAGTTAACACACCATAACTATGTATTTTCGGATGATTAAAAAAAAATTATATATTTTTAAGGTCTTACCCCTCAAAAGTTATCAAAGAAAAGCGCTGTAACTTAACCTTTAGAATTAAAATTGTTTTAAATTAAAATTTCCTAAGGAAAAAAATCATTGGTTAAGTTAATTTTTTAGTTTTGCAAAATTTCATCTTCTTATAAATTTGTAACTTTTGAGAGGTAAGACCTTAAAAAAAAAACAAATTTTTCCCCTTCACCCTAATGCATATACATATATGTACATTTATATATAAGAAGCTGCTGGTTATGTACGAAATCTCTTATGCTGTATGGCACTGTACGCTATCTACATGTGGATGACCATCATCATCGTCCTCATCATATGCACTATGTGCACCACCAGCATGTCCACTACCCTCACCATATGGTGGCACATCCATTAACACCACCTCCTCAGCATCTTCGGGCATAAAAAATGGCTCACGTGGTGGCAAGAGTGTCTCTAACAAATGCATTTGATCTATCGATGCAAAATTATCATCAGGAAAATCAACATTGAATTCAACAAAGAGATCACCACGCTCAAAGGCATTATTACGTTGCGGCATACCCTCACCAGTGACCACTCTCAGTTCACTATGTTTTATAACATCACCCGGCTTATTGGTAATACATATTGTACGACCATCTAAATGTTGGAAGCAATGTATAAAACCGCATAACGCTTGTGTTAGGTTAATGCGTATATCGCGCAGGTATAAATCATTCTCTCTACGTATAAATGTGGGATGTTCGGCTTGCACTAGCACCACAATAAGATCGCCACGTTCACCCGTTTGTGGCTGATTGCCAGCAGCATGAAACAATACTTTTGACATATTTGGTGCACCACGCTCTATAGTTACTTCTTGCTTGAGCTCCTCCTCGACTAAACCGCTACCAGTGCAGGTGGTACAACGTAAAGCTTCGGGTATGGTATTACCGCGTCCATAGCATGTTGGACAGGTCTATAATAGAGTGATAAAATATGTAGGTAAATTTTAAATTAAGAAGTATAATTTTTGTTGTACTCACAGATTCAAATGCATTCACAAAAGCGCCCATAATTGAGTAATTTGACGTACGTCCTGTACCATGACATGCTTTACATTGTTCCAATGTTAGCTTAGGGCCACCTTCACCTTCGCAAGCAGCACAATAAGAGGTGCGTTTGTATTCAATTTCCTTTGAAGCGCTGCCATTGTATATCTCCTCGAGCGTTACTTCTAGCTTGACTACGACTTGTGCGGCTTGGCGTGCACGACTATTGGCACCACTACTACCGCCACATGCGCCACCACTGCCTTGACCACCACTGAAGGGAAACCAATGTGAGAAGAATTCGGATGCATCACCAAAGCCATCGCTACCCTCTTGCAAGCCTTTCAATCCATAGCGATCATAGACTTTGCGTTTTTCTGCATCAGATAGGATTTCATATGCGAACGAGATTTCCTTGAACTTGTCACCAGCTTCAGGATTCTTGTCAGGATGAAATTCTTTAGCTAATTTGCGATAATTCTATTAATAAATAAAATTATTAATATTTTAGTACATATTAAAGCAATAACAAAAAATTATCATAACATGCAAAAATTTGTTTAAAGAAACTGTAAACAAAATCAAGCTTTCACTCATCAGCTGATTGGTGGCGGCACGACTGACGACGTTCAATTGTGATGGAAAAAATTCATAAAATATTTGTTGTATTCAGCTCTACTTGAGCTTCACTTGGATGCTCAACAATTTCCCCAACGCTTCCTGAATACTTTTTTATCAATTCCACAGCTAT
This sequence comes from Campiglossa producta, assembly GCA_964058755.1. Lineage (NCBI taxonomy): Eukaryota > Metazoa > Arthropoda > Insecta > Diptera > Tephritidae > Campiglossa > Campiglossa producta. The sequence continues at coordinate 6,582,647 of CAXKVI010000003.1, forward strand.
GGCCAGCAGCTGATACCTGCAGCCATTTACAAACATACGCACTCACACCAGCCGCCGATGCATTGCGGCAAAAAACAACAAAAGCGATCCAACAAATTTGCTGCCTAGTTCGTTGCACTTCGCAACAAATTACGAAAAAGTTTTGCGATTTTTTCATACCTTTTTAATTTCAGCATCTGTTGAATTTTTGTTCACTCCAAGAATTTCGTATAGTTCCACATTCTCCATGGCAAAAACTTTCTAAATTTTTCACAAAGAAATATTCAATTTTCTTCAATATTTTTTTCGTCGCTCGCAAAAACACAAAAATTGAATAATCGCTCTGTCCTCTTTCTACGTTCGTAGAAAATGTCAGTGTTGTGTAGCAAATGAATAATAAATGCTGTGTTGTCAACTCTGGAAATATTGCAGTGGGAAATATTTTTGGGAAATTCTAGTGATGGGTACGATAACAGTTATCTATTTATTGGAAAATTTCACACTTTAGCTGTCAACTCGAAAAACACGTCGGAAAATGTTGGATATCATACTAAAAGACGCGTCTGTTTTTGTTGTTGTAGCGAGGTGTAGCCCTGCCTAAATGTCAGACAGGGTCACCCCGAGTGTATTGCTCTTGGCCGGGTCGATATAGGAAAACGGCCCGGGTCGTTTCGGCACGATGGGTACAGCACAAGTACTGGTACTGTTCTCGTAGAACCGGCAATACGAGAAACTAGCCGTGTAGGCTATGTAGGTCATTTAGCGTTACCCAGGGTGCACCAACTGGGAGGCGACCTACCAGTGCCATGAATTTCAATCCGGAAGCGAAAGTTTAATGTTTCCTTTTTGTGAAAAGTTATGGTGAAATAACCGGAAAATGAAACGGGTCCGATCCCAATTAGGGTCCATGGTATTCATGTACAGAACACCTTCTCTGAAGTGGTTTTTGTATTTGTTCCTTTTGCTCAAGGAAACAAACACCGTAATGGAGTTTCTGGTCTTCAATAGGGCATCCAACTCCGAAGCTTTTTGCTAATTGCGGCATTTTGGAATTTTTAAATGACAATCCCACTATTATCTCAGATAACGTCTAAAACGTCGTTTGGCCCAGGAATTGACGAAATCCTTGCACTTGAGTTAATCTAATCCCGAAACTTGGTAACGAGGAAATGACGTGGTAGAGCCAGGATTCGGGATTGGATTCCCCGGTCTAGATGCTTTAGTTCCCACTCATAAATGGGCGGCGAGTGGGGTATCAAAAGAAGCTTATTATACCCACCAGTCAAGCTTGGATACAAAATTGGATAAAACCTAGGTCCCGCTTGCCTCAATACAAGATGAAAAAGTGGCTATATATCCAGTAAAATTTCCGTAAAAGATCTGAAAATGGAAAAAAAATCTGGTAAAAGCTGTATATTTTTCCGTATTCATGCTCAATTTAAATTTCCCACTAAAGTGTGCGAACGAAACGTTATTGGGATCACAGTTTTTATCAGTATTGTTTCCGGACCGTTTTCGGATACGAAAAACGATGGAAAAATATACGATCGGTAAAACTACATTGCTCTGCTGCCTGGGCTGGGTCGAATTGGATTTTAGTCGCCTCTTTCGACAAGCATATCTTCCTCGGGTTTGGGGTTTAGAATATACCCGAGGTAGGTATGCCGGTCGTAAGAGGCGACTAAAATTCACGAAATCGTTGCCAAGGCAGTCGGGCAGTACCGCAAGAGAGTACCGGATTCATCCTGCAAAGGACTGTCAACACCCGTACAACCCCTGTCTGGTCTGTCACGTAACTTTTTATAAGTGGATCTTCCGACTAGGCAGGGCAAAGTATGGCTACAACAACAACAACAACCTCGGGCATATTCTAAACCCCTAACCCACATGGGTTCAAAATGCGTATTTTGATACATCTCCCGACGTTTCTGGTACCCTGCTAACTAGCAGCGGATAAAATTTTGCAAAATTATTGGTTCGCGCTTACCGCCACTGGGATTACGGCCATTTCCTCCTCCACGATCGTTGCCAAAATTACCGCCACCATTTTCTACAATTTAATTTTTCTTTGAAAGATTTTGCGTAAAATATGCATCAGTTTCATATTACGTGAAATTTGGAAAATGCTCCTTTTGTGGTAATGATTTAATGCTCATATGACAGCCAGTTGTAAAAATAGTCAGTATTTTGTCAATAGATTATCACTGTCACGCTGTCTCCTTCTAACATGGAGTGTAATGGGGTGTGTTTGAGAGACTTCGCCGCCAAGTACTAACGTTCACTCCTGTGGACGAGCGTCTTGCTGCGATCCGCATCAAGGCGATCTTTTTCAACATAACATTTATCTGCGCCTATGATTTTGACTTTGACTTCGACTCCGACTTTGACTTTGATTTTGACTTTGACTTTGACTTTGCTTAGACTTCGATTTCGACTTTGCCTTTGAATTTGACTTTGACTATGGCTTTGAATTTGACTTTGACTATGACGTTGACTTTAACTTTGACTTTGACTTGATATGTGCGGGAGGATTTTGAAATTCAAAACCCCCACCGCTGCGTACGGGTTGGCATAAGTTGATAATATGCAGTAGCTTAACCGCGGCAGTCCACGAGTGCCACACATCCTTTTTTGTATTGTCGAGGCATTTCATGGGAGTAACTTATTTGACAAATTTCGTGTAAATTTAATTTTGTAGTAAAGTTTTTGGGATGTACTCCTAGGGAATGGAAGATTACAAATATTTTTACAAGCAGAGAAAATTGAGCTGGTGCTGTATAAGAATTGACAGTGATTTGGTCATATCAACAAAAATATCTGTTGATTCAACCAAAATATGAATTGATTCATCCAAAATCACGGTCATTCACAGCTCATGTTTCTCTGTGTAGTTAAGTCAAAGCCTTTTTTAAGGATAACTATGCGCCAAATTTCATAAAGATATCTTGCATATGTAAGCTAAAATTGACTGAGGAGACGACGACGCAGAGAAGGACTCCTTCTACGATAAACTTGAACAGACTTATGATCGCTGCCCCCAACATGATATCAAAATCCTGCTCGGCGACTTTAATGCCAAGGTGGGCAAGGAAGGAGTCTTTGGTCCTACAGTCGGAAATGAGGAATGCAAAACTGCCTCGAAAAAAAAGGACGCTGCCTTCAAGGAGACGTTGCGAACGGGCGCAACCCGCAGTGTATGGCAACAATATCGTGAGGCAAAGAAGAAAGAGAGACGCATTTTCAGAAAAAAGAAAAGTGAGGCCGAAAGGCGTGAGTGTGATGAGCTTGAGATGCTGGCTGACAGGAATGATGCCCGAAAATTCTATGAAAAGATCCGGCGGATGACGGAAGGTTTTAAGACCGGGGCAATCTCCTGTAAGGACAATAATGGCGACCTGGTAACCGACGTATAAAATGTATTTAAACTAAGGAGGGAGCACTTCTCTTCACTGCTAAATTGCGAGGGAGACGTCGAACCCGATACCCCAATCCCTGACGATGGAAAACTCTTCCACCACCTGACTATGATGAAGTGAGGATAGCTTTATCCCGGCTCAAAAACAACAAAGCGCCTGGAAAAGACGGACGCCTGCCTCCGGATTGGAATTTAAGTGTGCTTTGCCCAATCCACAAGAAAGGCGATCCCGGCACCAACTACCGCGGAATCAGTCTTCTTAATATCGCATATAAGGTTCTTTCTATCGTGTTGTGTGAAAGGCTGAAGCCCATCGTAGACAAACTAATGGACCTTATCAGTGTGGCTTTAGACCTGGTAAGTCTACCATCGACCAGATTTTCACGATACGCCAAATCCTGGAGAAGATCCATGATAAAAGAATCGACACACACCATCTCTTTGTCTATTTCAAAGCCGCTTTGACAGCGCAAAAAGGAGTTGCCTGTATGCCGCCATGTCTGAATTTGACATCCCTGCTAAGCTTATACGGCTTTGCCAAATGACGTTGAGCAATACCAACTGCTCCTTCAGAATCGGGAAGGATCTCTCTAAGCCATTTGAAACCAAACGAGGTTTCAGACAGGGCGACTCCCTTTCGTGCGATTTCTTCAATCTGATGCTGGAGAATATAATTCGAGCAGCAGAGCTAAACCGCAATGGTACAATCTTTTACAAGAGCGTGCAATTGCTGGCGAATGTCGATGATATTGATGTCATTGGCCTTAACAACCGCGCCGTAAGCGCTGCCTTCTCTGGACTGGATAAGGAAGCGAAAAAAGTGGGTCTTGCCGTGAACGAGGACAAGACGAAGTATTTGCTGTCATCAAAGAAAGAATCGGCGCACCTTCGCCTTGGCAGCCATGTCACTGTTGATAGTTACAAATTTGAAACTGTGAGGGACTTCTTCTATTTGGGAACCAGTATTAACACCGAAAATAATATCAGTCTAGAAATCCAACGGAGAATCACTCTTGCCAACAAGTGCTACTTTGGACTGAGTAGGCAATTAAGAAGTAAAGTTCTCTCTCGAAGAACAAAAATCACGCTCTATAAGTCTCTCATCATACCTGTCCTGATTTAACGATGAGCTGTACGAGCTTTACGCAGACTTGACCATAGTCCAGCAAATCAAAGGCCAAAGGCTCCGCTGGCTGGGTCATGTTATGCGAATGGACAAAGAAGCTCCAGCACAGAGGGGTTTCCTATCGTCACCTTAATTTGGCAGCAGAGGGAGGGGCAGGCCTCGACTGAGATGGAAACAACAGGTGTAGGATGACTTGAACTCCCTTGGAGTTTCCAATTGGCGTCAGTTATCGCTAAAAAGGAATGACTGGAGTGCTTTGATAGGCCACGGCCAAAATCGCTTAGGCGGTTAAGCGCCAATAAATGATGATGGTGTCTCCTTCTAACATATAGTATTTGGTTAAGTTAGAGAGAGACAATAGGATGAAAAAACGCTCAAATCTCCAATTTAGTTTGTGGTGTTAGTGTTTCTTGTAGGGTTGTAAATGATTACGCTTATTCGTCACTGTTCTTGTGGGGTCGGTTTGGTTTACACAAGTGAATAATGATGAGTTGGCAACTCTTATAAAAATTTTCCACTCACTGTTGCAACTTTTTCGTATGCTAGGAAGTAAAAAAGTACTTTTTATACAACTGTAAATTTGGTTAATAAGAGGTTATTTAATTGTTTAAAGTATATAGTTTAATTTTATTTCCTGTTAAATTTGATATTATACTGCTTTCGTTGTCGTTAAATCGCTTATTGTAGCAAAATATCAAAAAATAAATCGAGTGTTTGTGATAAGTAGTAAAATCGCGCACAGCCACCCTACCTCACTGACGGCCATTTTTGTTCACGTCATTGACGAACTACCAAAAAGTCTGTCGTTTGCACTTGGGCGAGGATCGTTTGCTGCTGTTGCTGTGAAAAAAAGCGCAGAAATTAGATAAAATTGCGAAAATTAGTGTCGAAAGTGTTAATTAATGCAATTGAAAATAAAATTGTGCAAAATTTCAACAATTATGTTATAAGAAAAACGCGGTTTTTCCTAACAGAACGTGTGAAAAAACGGCGAAGAAAAATTTTTACAACAGCAAAAAGAGACGAAAGGAAAATTTTTGTGTGTACCAACGAAACAGCAGCGAAAGCGTAACATCAGAAGACGTGCATAAACAAGCTTTGAAGAAAGTGAGTGCAAGCGAGCGCGCACTATTTGACGGTCATTTAAAGGTGGGTGAGAAAAAGAGAGCTTACTGTATTGATTGCACTTTCAATTTATTTTCACACAGGAAAAGGTCTTCAGCACTGCCCTGCTTGTAGGTGGCGCCCACTTGTGCATTTTAACCAAATGGAAATGATGGAAAGCTATGAGGAAACTCGTCTGGGTCCAGCACATGTGGCGGATCAATGCGATGTCAAAATCCATGAAACAAATCTAGCCGCTAATTGTTCGACACTAATGGCAAATAAACAAAATTTTGATTTTGGCGCCGAAATAGTCGGAATGCAACAACAACAAACAATTGTTACAGAACGCGAATGTGTTGTAAAAACAAACAATGAAAACATGGCAACAACAACTGCAACATTAGGCACCTTTGCGGTCGCAGCATCCACCGCGCCCATTGAGAATCCGGTGGTAAATATTGAAACCCCCTTAAATGTAGCGGAATTGACAACAAATAACAGCAAGTGCACTACCAACGTTGAAACCAGTCAAGTTGCAGACCTCAACACTGCTGCTGATGATGATGTTGACGCTGATAGCTATCAAAGCGATGACGATGTAGACGACGACACCAATGCCGCAGAGTCACAACAAGAGGGCAGCCTCAGCATGCGTAATGATGCTTCACAAGAAAGTGATGAATCTACATCTGATTCGGATTTTTCAGATCTAAGTGGTCTATCGGATATGTCGGGGCGTGAATGGAAGCCGATAAGCGCACGTCCCATCAATTGGGTACAAAAACAAATTCACGCCGGCGCTAATCCGCGTGACTTGCTCTCGCAAATGTTACCTTCCAATGCACAACCGATAGCGCCAGGCGTTAATGATATGTTGCTGTGGCGCATATTGGCCAGCATGCTATCCGAACCGCCGCGTCGTCAAAAACTGCGTTATATTAACACCTTTACAGATGTCATTCAGCTGATACAGCAGTCGAAAAATATTATTGTCTTAACAGGCGCTGGTGTTTCGGTATCGTGTGGCATACCCGATTTTCGTTCAAGCGATGGCATTTATAGTCGTTTAGCTAAGGATTTTCCTAATTTACCCGATCCACAGGCAATGTTTGACATAAATTACTTTTCACGTGATCCGAGACCATTTTTCAAATTTGCGCGCGAAATATATCCGGGTCAGTTTAAGCCTTCGCCTTGTCATCGTTTCATCAAATTGCTGGAAGCAAAGCAGAAATTGTTGCGTAATTATACACAAAATATAGATACATTGGAGCAGGTGGCAGGCATTAAAAATGTCATCGAATGTCATGGCTCGTTTTCGACTGCTTCCTGTACCAAGTGCAAGGTCAAATGTACAGCAGACGCTATACGTGAGGACATTTTCTCGCAACGTATACCGGTGTGTCGCCGCTGTCAGCCGAATGTGCATCAGAGCACAAACGCTTCGGATGCGGTGTCGGATGAAGATTTACGCAAGATTGTGGAGAATGGTATCATGAAACCGGATATTGTGTTCTTTGGTGAAGGTGAGTTGCAATTGTTTTGAATTGGTATTAATAAAATTTACATATGAAATGCTGAAAAAAATGTTCAGTAAAAAGTAGACAAATCGTTTTTCAATAAAAATGAAATAAAACAAAATGAAATAAAATAAGGTAAAATAACAAAATTAAAAAAGGAAAAAAATAAAAATAAAATAAAATTAAATTATTAAAATAAAAATAAAATAACTGAATAAAAAGCTTAAGAATGAAAATTAATTAAAAATAATATTTAAATAGAATAAATAGCAAATAAAAAATAAAAAAATAATATAAAAAATTTAAATTTTAAATTTCAAATTTAATATGAAAATAAAAAAAATCATTGAATAAAAAATTAATAAAATAAAAATTCAATTTTGTTTGAGTTCTTTGTTTTTAAAAATATTACTTTTAATTTTGTCCAAAAATTTTTTTATTTTAAACCTTTTTTTGGACTAAAAATGTATCATATATTTTTTTCTTACTATTCGAGCTAGCTTAAAAAAAAAAACTATAGTGAAGTGCCGAAGTTTTTTTTTTAAATTGAAAATCGTAAGGGTGCGATTATTCCAATATTTTCCGTTTTGAGATGGAATTACCCATATGTATCTTTATAAAATATATGTATATTACGATTTTACAACAGCTTTATTCATCAAATATACCATCTCCTACATCTATAGGTCTACCCGAGGAATTTCACACTGTTATGGCGAGCGACAAAGACCTTTGTGACCTCTTGATTGTCATTGGTTCATCACTCAAAGTGCGTCCGGTTGCGTTGATACCCAGCTCAATACCCGCCAATATACCACAAATACTTATCAACCGCGAGCAATTACATCATCTTGAATTTGATGTTGAACTCTTGGGAGATTCCGATGTTATTATCAATCAACTTTGTCATCGTTTGGGTAACGATTGGCGTAATATATGCTATGACGACAAAGTTCTGAAGGAATCAAAAGAACTCTTGCCTCTGGAAGAGGAGACCACCACAGATGATAGTGAAGAGGATGGCCAACAGATGCTTGATACAGACACACAGTCGGTTAAGTCTAGCGCTTCAGCGGATTTAGCGCTTCGTTCGGCCGCTGGGACATATTCAGATAGCGGTTTTGAATCATCAACATCATCTAGTATGGTGATTGCTAAAACTACGGCTACTACAATTGAGGCTAATGAAGCGGTTGCAAAAATTAAGCATACCATATTGGACTTAAATCAACAGTTAACAACTGCAACAACAAAAACAATGTCACCTGTAACAACAACTAAAACAAAGGAAAATAATTTAGATGCAATACGCGTTAATTACATAGAGCAGCCTAATGATACAGTCGACGATTTTGAAAATCGCGCATTTCAACCGTTTAACGCGCGCTTAACTGAACCACAACAACACAGTACATCTTATGATATGAATGCGCATCGTCACATGTCCATCGATATATCCAAAGATAGTGGTATCCAAGGTGACTCATCCAATTCGGGTTTGATCACGAACTTAGCTGGCACGCTACCACCGCCAGTGGCAGATTTTGGTGATACTGGTGGTACGACAGTCATTGATGAATCTGCTGTAGCTTCAACAGCCTGCATAGAAAACCACACAACCGCCGCTACCATCACAATACCCCCAATAAAAACGCAACCTCAAACGCCCTCAACCACAAGTGCGCCGCAAGCGACGCCAAATGTTAGAAATAGCTCGGCTCCTGATTGCCAAAAGTCCAACACACCGGCACAATTACGTCATCAAACAAAAAAATATCGCACAGCTTCAGAGCGCTTACAAGAAGGCACATATTATGCGCATGAAACAACCGCAGCTTATGTTTTTCCCGGCGCTCAAGTATCCTGGTGGTCGGATGGCGAGGAAGAAGAGGACGTGAATGACATTATTGCACATGAATATGAAGCAGAGGCGGAAGATCCGCTTGAAGATGCAAATGGTGTACCGTTATCGCCGTTGCTGCCACCATCTGTTGAAGCGGAAGTGGTTAGTGAAATAACAACAACAACAAGTTCATTCGGAATATGCGCTAAACCAAGCAATGAAGTTCCAAAGCAAGCCCAACCAATAGCTAGCTATAGGAAAGTCAATAACACAAGCAATACAACAACAGCAACTGGAACAACACAAACTGCATCAACAAGCGCTTCCCAGAATGCCAAAGCTGTTGTCAATACAACAACTAACGAGCGAGTTCAGCTAACAACGCAACCAACACAATCATCACCACAAAAAAGGGTATGCGAATGCCCCGAAACAACAACTCTTAGCAATAACTCTAATACGAACAATACAATCGATGGTAGCGTGTCATGTTGTTGTAGTAATATTAATAGCAACAGTAACGATAAATGTGAATGCAGTCCCCCACCCTTAAAGCGCAAGCGTTCAACAGATGATCAACCAACTAAAAATATTAATGAAGATTTGGTGCAAGCTACTAGTAATAATGCTGATAGTGTAATGGAAAATAACATAGTAACCGCTATGCAAGAGCTGAACAGTGGTGGCGGCGGTGATACACCACCATCAACGGCTTAGAGATTTTGAAGTGCAACCAGCGCCTGCTACTACTACTTTGATGCACTTATTTAAAAATAGCTATGTATACATACAGCGGCGGAAAAACAATAATACTAAATTAAAAAATGTATGCTTGAATTAATTTAATTTATTTTTTTTTAGTATACATTACAGCGATTCAAAAAAATGTACTCTAGGTCTTACCCCCTCAAGGTAAGGTAATACCTAGAAGAATTGCTTTAAGCTACCCTAGTATATATTACATTACAAAGAGTCTTTCTTAACTAACCACTATATATGCATTTGACTTTTTTTCACTATTAAAAACAAAAAAAAATATTTTTACATAAGGTTAACGCTCCACTATATGAATACAATAATTTTGATTTTGCTGCACAATGAATTTGGTTATATTATAATTAAAAAAGTGAATAATGTCCAAAATAAATTTGTTTTTCATGTGAATAGGTTACTTTTTTTTTATTTTATCTCTTTTTCTTTGACGTATAAAATCGAGAGCTGAGTAGAAGATAAAATATTTAAGAAACGTCCTATCTTAGAATGAGTTTCAAAAACGCCCTATCTGAACTAAAGTTACCAAAATTTCCAGTTGAGATAAGAGTTTTTTTTACAAAATTTGAAATACAATTAAAAAATAAGTCGAACTCTTTTTCCACTCAGCCGTCGAAATATGCTTTTGATAATAATGTGAAGTTTTGCTTATTTTTTTTTTTAATAATTATTTAAAGTGTATACTTATATTATTGCTAAAATTTAAGTTGACGTTTCAATGTTATCAATACATTATTATTTTGTTAATGCTAACTAAATCTATAACTTTGCAAATGTTTTACCAAATTAAGTAAGATTTCTATATACATAATTTATACTGAATTATTCTGGAACAGAATCATGCATAAGAGGCGAGCATTAGCTCAGGCTCGATTTATTGAGTAAAAGCTGGGTATTCTGTTTTTGTTATAAAAACAAAGAAGCCATCTTTTACTCTTCTGAAGAAATGCTCGAATTGTATGCACGAGGCCCATTGTTTTGTAAACCGATTAGCAAGTAAATTCTTTTTGAACTTAATAGTTCACTAGAGTTTCTGCAAATCGAATCAAGCTACAGTATAAGGTCTTGGAAATTGTTTGAAGCTACATACATACTTCTCTTCTTTTTTTCATTGCTTTTTTTTGTCACAATTTTAGTTTTAAATCTTATTATCTTACGTTCATGGAGTTTGGAAATCAAATATACAAATTTTGTTTTTGTTTAATTTATTTACTTACATATGATTAGTTAATACTTTTGTAGCATTTTAGTTTCAATAAACTTGCATTTCTTAGTTTACCAAAATGTATATCGTGTATTTTGCTTTTATTTCTGCATATTTTGTTTAGCTGATTTTTCGCTTGTATAGCTTTTAAAAAAGATAAAATTAAATGAAATATAAAATTAGAAAAATTAAACTATGTACATGTATATAATTAAATAATAAAAAAAGAAACAAAATAAAAGAAAAAGAAAAAAAAATAAAAGAAAAAAAAAAATAAAAATAAAAAAAAATAAAAATAAAAAAAAAATAATATGAGATAAAATAAATCTGATAAAAAAGAAAAAGAAAAAAAAAATAAAAGAAAAAAAAAATAAAAATAAAAATAAAAAAAAAAAATAATATGAGATAAAATAAATCTGATAAAAAATAAAAAGAAAAAAAAAAACAAAATAAAAAGAAAAAGAAAAAAATAAAATAATAATATGACAAAAAAAATAGAAAAAAATAAATAAAAAGAAAAATATAAAAATAAAACAAAAAGAAAAAAATAAAATAAAAATAAAATAAAAAGAAAAAGATAAAAATAAAATAAAAAGAAAAAAAAAAAAAAATAAAAAGAAAAAAAAAAAAATAAAAAAAAATATAAAAAAATAAAAAGAAAAAATAAAAATAAAACAAAAAAAGAAAAAAATAAAAATAAAATAAAAAGAAATAAGTATAAAAAAAGAAATAAATATGATGGAAAAATATAAAAAAAAATAAAAAGAAAAAATAAAAATATAATAAAAAAATAAATAAAAAAATAAAAATAAAATAAAAAGAAATAAATAAAAAAATAAAAAGAAAAAAAAAAGAAATAAATAAAAAAATAAAAAGAAAAAACATAAAATGAAAAGAAAAACCAAAAATAATGAAATAAAACAAAAGGAAAAAAATAAAGAAAATAGAATAAAAAGAAAACAAAACAAAAAGAAAACAGAAAAAATAATAAATAAAAAAACAAAAATAAAATAACAGGAATATGTTTAATAAAAAAATTGTAATAAAATAAAATGACAAATTAATAAAAAAATTAGAAAATGACAAATAAAATAAAGAAGGAAAAAAAGTTTAAAAAATAAAATTAAAAGAAGAAATATAATAAAATACAATTCACTAAAAGAAATAAATTCGAATGAAAGAAAATAAAATTAGAGCTAATAGAATTAAAAATAATAGTAAATACAAAATAAAATTTAAAATAATATACAATTTTGATTTCTTATTCCAATTATTTGCAATTGGAAATTTTTATTTTGTTTTGTTGCTTAAGTATTGATTGCTGCCAAGCTTGATGTATTTGAATTGTGTGTTCTATCGACTATTCCGTCGGTATGGGAAGCTCGATAGAAAGCACGAATTTTACTCCAATTCGTTACGACAATTTCGATAAGTTTTATTGATGCTTGAATTTATTTAATTTTTTTTTAGTATAAATTACAGCGATTCAAAAAAATGTACTCTAGGTCTTACCCTCTCAAGGTAAAGTAATACCTAGAAGAATTGTTTTAACTCACTCTCGTATGTATTTGATTTAGTTGCTCACTTGCTTTTGATTTTTATTCTTCAATTTTAAATCGAGATTTTCCGGTAGAACAAAAGAAAAATAAATCAATTGCTAAATTTAGAATTTTTTTTTTTTCAAACTAGACCTAAAATAAGAGCGTAAATATTGAAATAAAAATATTTTAATCTTGAAGAAATAATAGGAAATATGCTAAACCTTGAACAACATTTTTTCTATTTAAAAATTAAAATTGCAATTGAACTTCACATAAAAAATAAAGCTTAAAAATTAAATATTTTTTCTTACATATTAATATGTATTTAGCTATAAGTGTGTAAATAGTACAGTTAAACTAATATACATAAAATTACATTATTTACGTATAAAAACTAAAACCGAATGCAAAAAAAATCGTTTTTAAGATATTTTCTTTACATGTTTTTTTATGCATTCGTAAACTAACATTTGAGATTTCAAATGCAAACAATTTCACAAATACTTTTCAAATTGAGTTTCAACTGAAATGTTTATTGGGTTATAAAATTATATACCCACATGTAATCAGCTTCCTTTTTACCGCTATCGTTTCTTATTTATACAATTTATATATGTATGTAATTATGTTGAAGAATTGTTGTATTTAATATAAGCAAGCAAGGAATCCGTTAAGGTTGATTTGCTCGAGTCGATTTTCTAGTCGATTTTTCATTCAACCTTCAAATACACGCTGAAAGTCGATTTAATTGCTATTTACATGGTGGAACGACAAAAAATCGACCAGAAAATGGACTCGTGTGAATCAATCTTTAAGGTTATTATTATCTAAATATTATATTATGCACTTTTTGTTAGTGTATTTAAATGTATTTTGTTGCGTTTATTTACTTTGATTTGCTTCAATAAAATAAAAATAAAAAATTAGAAATATTACATAGAAGCTCTTAATTTTATTACAGAATTTTTTTTTGCTCTTTTTCTATTTCATGTTTTAAAATATTATCTACAGTTATTTTGTACTAAAATTGCATAATAAATTGGTTTTTAACCGAGTTTTTTGTATAATCATAAGTAAAAAAGTCGTGTTTTATTTGGGTGGTTGTAATCGTGCTCTTCTAGGTCATGCCATTCCTCTATCCGGAAGGAGAAGATGGGCAATGAAAGGTGAGAGGCATCATATCCGTAGATCAACCATCGAGTAGCACGTCAATTACCTATGTACCTCGGTCATATTCTAAACCCCTAACCCCTGCATCGCACACACCGGTGAAAGTCGATTGAATTGCTATTTACATGGTGGAACGACAAAAAAGGCATTGTGTGTCTAGATTCCAGCAGACGATGCACCAGTCATTTGTAAATAAATATTTTGCTTATCCAATACTGTTTCGGGAACGGCTGAAGCATTTTGGATCAATTTTAAGTCTGGTTTTCATTAGGACAAATTCTATCGACTTTATCGAAATAAGCAACCAAATCTCGATATTTTCGATCAAATTTGGCACCATTTGACTCAATGAAAATCAGCCTTAAAGCTTTCGGCAGAACCAGTCCGCCAATACGTCAGCTGCGTCACGTACGTCAATTTTAGAGCAATTTCTACTTTGACGTATCCGTCTTATCTGGCGTTACGCATACAAACATCCGCAGTCTACTTTGCTGTCAGTTATTTCGACGTACGTGACGTACGTCACGGATTGATTCTGCTGAACGCTTAAGAAAGCAGCTTCATTCTATGATTTTCTACTTGGCTGGTTGACAAGGTTGCCACTTCAATTTTTTTTTTGTTTTAAGTATTTTTTCGATACTTCAAACACCTTCAAAAATATATTTAAAAAAAAAGTTTTGAAACTTCCAAAACTAAAAAATTTCCAATTTTCAAAAATCTTAAAAATTAAAAAAATATTTGAGCTCAAAAAGTTAAATAGCGAAATTTTCTTGAAACTAGTTTCAAAATATTTAAATTTTCTAAAAAACATATTTAAAATACATATGTATGTATATTTATTTTAGCCTAAAATGTGAAATTTTCCAATTTGCATTGAAATTTAAAAAAAATGTTTGGCAAAAATTCATATTTTTTGAAAAATTCGAAAAACATTTTAGCAAGAGTTTAAAAAGTCATAATTTTTAAAAGCAGTATTTTATTAATAAATATTTTTTAAGTCATTAATACACATTCAAACATATATACAAAGGGTACAAAAAATACTTATAAACTTGCATGTACGATATTTGGAAAATAACATTTTAATACTATAAATAAAAAAACCACTTCACCACCAACTTAAGTTACCGCTCACGCAAAAAAGGAAACACCTTCTGCAGCTCCGCTTTTGATTTACATGCTTCAACCTGTGGTAAAGTCTCCACAACATTCAACAAGTAAATCTGCAACTGTTGACGACGTTCCTCCACAAAGGCCAAATTCATATTGCCAAAATGTTTTTTAGGTGGAAATTCTACAGCAGATACGCTTGGATGTGTGCGCAGCAGTGATTTATGCAGCTTATGAAAATCACGATAACGGCGCAATAATGACCAGTGCTCGAGATTTTGACGCATTGTAATGTGGATTTCGTAAGTGTAGTAAGATGTGCCATGCTTTGTCTTTTTAAGTTCCACTGTAGGAATGGTAATGAGAAAATTGGTAGCCAGAGAGGCTGAGGGATCAATGGCGAGCCCGTTAAAGTTTTGTGTTAAACGACGCACAAGTTGACGATTCTCACGCGTTAGTTGTGCAACGCGCGTTTCTAAGAGCGTGCAACTTTCTTCCATTTGACGTAACTTTTCTTCCATAGCGGCATGATTCACTGAACAGTTGGCGGATGATGATTTACTGTACTGGGATGAGCTATCACTTTTGTTGTCTTCAAAGTCTTGAGCGCCTACACCGACTGCAATTGCTACTGCAGCTGTGGTGGAAAGTGTGTCGTTGGAGCTATCATTTGCAGCAGCGGATTGTGGAGGTGTAGCGACAGGCGAGTATATTTCAGGTAAAGGTTCTTTTAGAAATTCTAATTCTGGTTCTATTGGATCGGGAGGCGTTGTTTCAATTTCCGCTTCAACTGGTAGTTCTACCATCACGTCAAAGGCATCAATTGGCGTTTGCTGCTGATGATTATCTAATTTTGTAATATCTTTAATTGCATTAATTAAATCTTCTGTAGAATTTGAAGTGGCAATGGGACGCTCTATCGGAATCAAGCGTCGCTTACTCTTGCCGCTCGCAGCAGCTTGCGCAGGTGTGGGTGCATATATAACTGGTTCTTCTCTAATCGGTATCAGCGGTGTAATGCGCGCTGGTGCATTCAACTCTGTAGAGTTGACAGTGAGCGCAAACAGCACATCATGTAAAGAGCCTATTATGCGTGGTAGCTCTGTGTGTGCATTAGCATCCAAAAGTAACGACCATTGTGTGTAGAAGCGTCGCAAATCCTCCTCAGCATCCAACCATGTGAGCAAATATCGTTGTAGCGAATTCTCATTTAACGTGGCACGTATGAATGCTCTACCACGCCCACATTTTGTCCAAACATGTTGTAATTGCATATAACGTTCGCGCTCATGCGCAGTTAAATGTATTTGACAAAAGTCCCAAAATGTGACGTCACTGCTGTTTTCGTTCGTGCTTGAACTGTTGCCTGTAAACAAAAACAAAGTACAAATTTTAGCAAAAATTCTATACCTAAATCGACATCTACCCATTACCAATGGAAATACCCTCATTTACTAAATATTTGCACCAACCTGTTACAATTTCGTGCATGTTTTGAAAAATATTTGCCGCCGTCATTGCAACCATTGAGTGTTGTTGTCTCATACCATATGAGAACGCCTCTTCCAATGCCTCACACAACTCCGCCACATTATCATCTTTTTCAGTTGCCAACTCCTTACGTCCACTAAAATTAAGTTTACACTTTTCGGCGCTTTCTTGCAGACGCTTGAATATATCCTCGCGCCGTTGCCAAAATGTGCTTCCTCCAAGTGATGCACTCGACACAGTCAACTTTGGTGGTAACAGTGAAACGCGTTCCTTATGATTCAGCAAATTATCTGGCATATTTAGCCTCGGGAATTTTGCAAGTACAGATATATGTGCATAAAGTGAGCGCTGAGCTGAAACCATAGATTATTTTTTATGAAATTGCGATTTTGTAATTGGCGTCGCACTCACCTGCGCGTTGTTTATGTTATGTTGTAAACTGTCGCCCCCAAAATGCAACGCAGATAAGAATTTTGTAAATATTTTGGTTACGTATCTAATGCGAAATTTGATCATTTGAGAAAATAGAAAACTATAAATATTTTTGTTTTGCCAGACTACCTCGACTTTTTTCTGCTTATTTTTTGTCAAAATCTTTTGACGTAGCTGAACAGCTGATGGCAAAAGTGAAAGAAAATAGTTACAGGGTGATTAAGCTGAATTGAAAAGTTGGAAAAATGCAAAGATAATCGTTGCCATATCTTTACGTGATTGTATATATTTTCCCTAAAGAGAATTGACATTTTTTTTTTCCAAATGCGAAAAAAATTCCCTGCAAAAATCGAGAGTACTCTATTTCCTATCCAAAGAGTACTCCAAATGTAATCCTTTTTTATATAAATTGTGCTCCAATACAGTCAGAGTACTTTGCAATCTACTCCAATGTTGTTACACTTTGGAGTATATACTGCCCGAGCAATAGTGTCGTGATTTTCGTCGATAAGGCACGAGCAATGATCGACTTTCAAAAAGCTGAAGGTGGTCCGATAGAGTATACAAAGGATTACTATTGGAGTACTCCAATAACAAAAAATTGAAACACATAATCCAACGATTTTTGCAGGGTTCCTACAGAGACAAATTCCGATTCGATATTTTTATAAAGATATACATTTATCGATAGTTTTTTTGTAATATTTGTTTATTGATAGCTGTCCGGCAGGGATATAGTGAATCAAACAAGGGAAGGAACTGGCAGAGGAAGTCATTTCGTCCACTGCAGCTGACAAACTAATAACAGAACTTCCGATCTGCCAACTCAGTAGAGACGACATCGCAAAAACCATGAGATTCGAAAAAAGATTCAGGATAGAACTGGGTAACAACATCACCTGGGACGCTTCCAAAGTGGGAAGATTCCACCAGGGCAAAGAGCTGATATGGTACACAGACGGAACGGGTATAACAGGCCCTGCACCAACGCGTACATACCCCTTGGAGAATACCCGAGTATATTCCAGGCGGAAGTAATAGTAGGATAAGCATAAGTGCAGACATAAATGAAGACATGCATGGATGAAGGGGGTATGTCGCATTTTGAGTGAAACGAGAAATTTGACTTTAAAGTTTTGCTTAAACATTTGAGGTTTTTTCAAATCTTTATGGAAAACTGACATAAAAATTATGCTTTGACGTTGCATAACATGCAATAAAAAGCTTAAGTTTATGTTTAGTACTTTATATGAAAAAACGGAACACACCCCCTTCTTCCACAATTCATATTGAAAAGTTGTGTACATACCTCCTTCATCCATGAATTATCGTCTACAATTTTCACGAAAGCCAAGTCCTGATAAGACAAAAATATAGATATTCATAAAAACTATTCACTAATGCTAAAAACAGAAATTGAGTGAGAATGCGACATACCCCCTTCATCCATGCATGTCTTCAAATCTGCAGCGCGGCTATTTCAATGAGAATATAACGATATTAAGCGATAGTCAGACGGCACTTAAAGCCATCTGGGCATGCGAAATAAGATTTATATTAGTACGTGAGTGCGTAGACAGACTGAACGAGCTGGCATCGCGAAGAAGGGTGTGACTAGCCTCCCTGCAAACCACTGCTAACCGCATTGCAAACACACACACATTTTTCATTTGACAAATTTCCCAAAATTATGTTAACCTTAAGCAACCAAAAAAAAGTTGTTCTGAATTAATTTAAAATGTGGGTCTTTAAATACCAAAAGTCCGTTTTAGGGTTAATGTGCAAACGATCTGCCAAAAAGAGAAAACATTGTTGATTTTGTACTATGCCTAATATTATGAGTGCGAATGAAACAGCATGAGAAAATATCCCAAAAATTGACAATCTGCAGCTTTCATAAATTAATTATTATTTGTCAAATTTTTTCATGAAAAAAAGGTAAGCGTAAAATATTTTTTTTATTTGCATTTTTAATAGAAATTCTCCCTTCTTTTATGCATGCCCGTATACAAGTGATGGCGGGAGATACAGCATAGGAAATGCAAAAGGAAAGTTCGATGATTCCGAGAAATTCAGACGGTAGTGGCTGCGCCTTTTGAAGTCGGGTCGAAAAATTAAGGAAACATCGCCACAAACACTACGACGGGGTCGTATCATCATACATAAAGCATTTCAAACTGCAAGTCCACCTTTGCATGAAACGGCTTTTAAAAAAATTCCGGATTTAGTTGTGGCGCTTGCGGATGCGACTTCTTAATTGTAGTGGAGAACTGCGCTACGCCTAAATTCGGTAATTCTTAACAATCCATTTTATGCAAAGGTGGACTTGCAGCCTCAAATGCTTTGGTAGTTATTTGTTTCCTTTAAGGTCAACTGCTAATAAATTAGCTAAGAGATTAAGGATCGCGAATCCGGAAGTGCTTTTTTTAATTTTTTGTTCTAGTGAGAAGTTATGGTCAGAAAACCGAAAAATGACCCGGGTCCGATACCAAAATTGGGGCGGTAGTATTTATGTGCGAAACACCTTTCGGTATTTGTTTCCTTTAGGGGTCAACTGCTAATAAATTAGCTAAAATTATGTGATATAGCTCAAAAGACGGGATTCGGCCTCAGGATCAGGAATCCGGAAGCGCTTTTTTAATATTTTCCTTCCATGAAGAGATATTTGCAATCAAATTTTCAAGTTTTCATGTGGTTGTTGTAATTTTATTAGGATGTCCCTAAAAACGTGGAAAAAATTTTCGGTAGCCACGGTTATGTCACACGTCCGGACTTGGGATGGCGTAGCCCAGGGTTATTTTTTATAAGCGCGGCCGAAGGCCGCCAACTCAGAAAAGTATTTCGCACATAAATACCATGAATTCCGCCCCAATTTTGGTATTGGACCCGGGTAATTTTTCGGTTTTTTGACCATAACTTTTCACTAAAACAAAAAATTAAAAAAGCGCTTCCGGATTCGTGATCCTGAGGACAAAACCCGTTTTTGAGCTATCTCCCATAATTTATTAGCAGTTGACCCCTAAAGGAAACAAATACGTTTCTGAGTTGGCGGCCTTCGGCCGCGCTTATAACAAGTAACCCTGGGATACGCCATCCCAAGTCAGGGTGGTTGACTGAACGCATTTTTTTGCACGTTTTTAGGTACAGCCTAATAAAATTACAACAACCACAAGAAAACTTGGTTGCTAATATCTCTTCAGAGAAGCAAAATATTAAAAAAGCGCCTAGAGATTCGTGATCCTGAGGCCAAACAGTGTCTTTTGAGCTATATCGGTTGACGCCTTAAGGCAACAAATACCAATGCTTTATTTGTATGATGATCTGTCCTCGTCGTAGTGCTTGTGAAGACATTTCCTTAATTGTTGTGGAGACGGTTCACATTATTTTGATATATATTTAGTTATTAGTATGTATAATATCAATAAATAAATGTTTAATATAAATTAATAAATGATAAAATAGGTATATATATTAATTTTTGTGCAATTTATTTGGAAAAATTCGGTAAGTATTGTCCTTTTAGCAATAACCATATTGGTAACTGGTTTGGTAACCTATTCAATTATAAATGTTAACCATATGCTAGCTGGTTCGGTAACCGATTCAACTACATATGTTAACCATATGCTAGCTTGTTTGTTGACTTATTCAAAGAATAATTTTAACAGCATGTTAACCAAAACATTTACTGTTTCATAACATAATGTTAGCCACCTGTTACCAGTTTCCATAACCATGTCAACAAATACTATTAACAACATGTTAGCCAAAACATTGACGACTTCAACAAATGGCTGTTAACTACATTTTAACCAAAACATTAGCCACAGTTTGAAAGGGAAATTTTTTATTTTGAAGAGTGCAGGTATACTTTATAGCAAATGGAAAAATAGAATAAGTGCAAGGGAGAGGCAAAGTGTAGATATGGTTAAAATTTTCACACGGCCTGAACAAAATTAGCTACTTCGGTAACCGTATGAAAAATTAATGAAACCAACTATTTAACTTGGTTGCTAGCCGGTATCTGGTTTGCAGGGCTGGGTTCCGGGCCACGCCGGGGTGGAAGGTAATGAACGAGCCGACCAGCAGAAGGAAGGGCACCATAAATCTCAGGTCGCAGTGCTTCACCTCAATTACTATTATTATTTAGGGATATACATTTGTCGATAGGTTCTTAAGATATTTATTTATCGATAGTTTCATATTTTTTATTCGATATTTTATAACGATGGGGACGGCAATATACACCCTACGTCATCTCGAAAGGCGCGTTTTGGTCCCAGGAATCTGAAAAATGTTTGTTCATTTGAAAATTTATTGTCAAAGTTTGGAAAAGTTACCCTGACCAGATCCCTCCCAAATAGGGGGCACGATCTATGGTATTTATGTGCAGAACACCTTTCTGAGTTGCTCTTCAGTTTTTATGCGCAGAACAGACTTTTGCACTTTTTGGAACACCCTATGTTGGTGATTACAACAACCACATGAAATTGCCAAAGCATTTTTAAATATCTCGAAAACTACTGAAACCGAAACGCGTCTTTTGGTTGACGTAGAATCTATACTACTACCGTAATTGCTTTCGTTATTTTTTTTTTTAATAATTTTGATAAAAAGTCGACCACGAAAAAATTTGTAAGTGGCAGCACGGAACCGTTAATTCTAATCAAAATGAATCAGTAGGGCAACGCTGCATTTTCCGTTTGTTTTCGCCATTCTCCACGAAAACCACAGATGCGAATGACAAGTTGAAAACAAAACGACCGATAAAAACAAAGATGTCAAAAGAAAAACAACAATAAGCCAACAACAAAACCAAAAACAACACGGATAACATACGAGCAAATTTTAGTATTTCT
The DNA here is from genome assembly GCA_964058755.1 of Campiglossa producta. Lineage (NCBI taxonomy): Eukaryota > Metazoa > Arthropoda > Insecta > Diptera > Tephritidae > Campiglossa > Campiglossa producta. Next base: position 6,604,215 of record CAXKVI010000003.1, read on the forward strand.
TGGTAGCGAAATGCCAGCAGCGATTCATTCAACAATAGAAATTCAAAGTAACAAGTTCAACAGAAAAAAAGTGCAAAAAAAATATAAGATAAAAACTTTTACAAGCAAGAACAATTTAAATAGATGCTATATTAACAAACAAAAATTAATAAAAATGGCAGTGCTAATAAAATGAAGTAAGTGTACACCCAGCGCAAGCGGAAAAGACGAGAAACTACGCGATAAGAAATAACTTCGCCAGCGGAGTGCAGCAGCTTCAATATTTAGAAATATTTACGTGAACTAAAAACTTTGCATAGTATTATTGCATAAAAAATTGCTAAAAAACCTATAAATTGAGTGTAGTGAATATTTTTAAAACAATCACATCATCACAAGTGAAGCAAACAAACAAAAACAACAACGAAAAAAGATATAAAACAGAAGCTGACGTGTTTGTCACTGCTGCGCCGCTGAACGCAAGCGCTGACGTCGACGTTGCTATACAAGGTGTCATATCACTGTACCTATTGGAAATGAGATTTTTTAGCCGTTGAAGAAGCGTAAAAACTATTTTGAAAACAAAAGAAAGTAATTTAGTCAATTGAACAGTTGAATTGTGAAAATATTTGAAACAAAAGACGCGAAACTAAAAATTATTAAAAAAGGAAATTTGTGAGAAAACAATGTCAAGAGTTTCGATTGGCGGTTTTACAAATACACTGAGACGTTACCCAAAAACTTTGGGCGGAGTTGGTATTCTAACGACGTAAGTAGTGAACAATTTTTTTTTTTATTTAACAGGAAATCATGTTAATTTAACATTAAGTCAAGTTTTTCAACATGAGCTTCATGTTAATTTAACAGGAAGCTTGTTAACTTAACACGAAGTAATATTATTCAACATGAGCTTCATGTTAAAATAACATTATCGATAGTGTTGAAAAACAATAACCTGAAAAAGCGTTAAAAAATTGTTAATTTTACATGAACATTTTTGATGTGTTATTTCTCAGAAACGGTGGCCCGTAGGAAAAAACAATTTTTTAAAGTTTTTGTACTAAATAATTTTATGATCTACAATTTTTATCTAAAAATCGTTTATAGTAAAATTTACCGTTGTGCTGAAAATCGCGAAAAATGCATACAAAAAACGCGAAATTATATCAACAACTCGATTATTCATCCAAAAATCATCCGATAATTTGACGCATACAGGTTTAAATTTGTATATACATAGTAGGTATGTATCTATAGTTCATAAGTGTGTGCTAATTAAGAAGTTTACAATCTCTGAATGAGCAATAGTTGTTTACAAAATTTGAAATGCGAGAAAAAACGATTTCGCGGAGGCTCGTCATTTATATTTTTTATACCTTGTTCATACGTCATATTTAGTACATAGAATAGCGACACACCCTCTTTGAGTGCTATGTAAACAAATATGTTCTCGTACATATGTTTGATAGGGGCTCGTGCAAAAATCTAAGACGTAGTGCAAATAGTACCTACCCACTTTAATTGATCAACAAATTAAGTGCGTACTTCATTTATTATGACAATAAGCTGTTATGATACACATACCACACGCTAACTGTAAATCTTAGAAATCTCAAAATTATAGTTCAAAATTCTTAGGCGAACTCAAGGCTCAATACAGCTTGAGACTTCCGCTCTGGAAACTGCCACAAACAAACAGATAAAAAATTATTCAAATTCTTTTTCTCTCTTTTCTGCATAAATAAAAATCGATGCAATCGTATGATTTGCTACGATAGCATATTTTCCAAAAATAACCGAATGATGCGAATTTATACCGCTATCTTATACACCATTGCATTCGTTTATTACGTCAACTTTTCCTTTTGTTTTTAAAAGCGGATGCACCGGCGTATGAGTAACATGTAAACAAATGCCGTTAAAACGACTGCAGGATGTAAACATGTTATTTGTTTACATTCTAATTGTCAAAGCAATCGATGATAAAAACAAACGAAGGCATTTGTTTAATAACAACATTAACGATATAAACAAAAACAAAAAATAATTAATGATATTAAAATAATAGTTTGTTTGCATTATTAGCAGAAAACATGATGCGCGTTTGAAAATTTGTTATCGAGAAAAAGTTCTACGCATTACAAAAATAGAGAAAAAATAACAATACAATTATTTTGGTAAAAACAACACACATATGTATTTGCTAGTTGTTGCTGTCGACTCATAGAGACCTTGTATGAATGCTCCACAACACAATACCGTTGCTCATCAAGAGAAAATGAGTGAACGCTGTCAACATAAAAAAACCTGATAATATGGTGTGATTTTTGTTACGGGTCCCATACCCCCCACTTTGATGGTTAAACTTGTTTTTTATGTGTTGACACGAGATAAAAATAACAAAAAGACCGAGCCAACGAACTAAAGAAACACGCGATTTTGTTGAAGTGAGACAAAAATCGAACAATTTCGGTACCATCGCACGATATCAATGACGTGTTCAGCAATTTTGCGTTGGTCTTTTTTTTTTTTTGTTGTTAAAAAACGATACAAAACCACAATACAAAAACAATAAAAATTGGGAAATTGGCCAAAATCTGAAAATAAGTAAAAAATAACAACATTGCTTAGGTATTTCCTACATATTTATGTGTACTAGGTAAAGAATCGCGCGAGGTCGAAATTTTTCGCAAACTCAGAAGGTTCAAAAAAATACTTGTTATTGCTATTTTAGTTTAAGTGAATTTAATAGTACATTTACACTGCGCCAAATTTGGCGAATTCAAATGAGTCAATTCGACGTGTTTACATTAGCAAATATGCATTTGGCTTCACCTTACCCGCAAGAATCTTCCACCATAAAAAGCCACCGAAAGCATTACCGTGATGATTTAAACACCTGTAGAGTAATAATCAATGAAGAATCAAGAAGGCTTCTGTCTTTTCCTGGTAGAATTGGCCCATTTTCTTAAAAAAGAAACTAGTTGAAATTGTTATTTAAAAGCGCCAAATCTGCATTTTATCGCCAAATTTTCCAAATTTGGTGCGGTGTAAACGTACTATAAGTGATTTTTTTTAGTATTTCAGAATATTTATGTATATCAGCACGTGTTTTCTCTTATCCTAAGATTAAAAGTAGTAGAAAGTGATTTTTTTATAATTTTCAAGGTTAATTAATGGACAGAAATAGATTTAAAATTTTTCAAAGAAAATAAAAGTCTACGGATTGAGGGGTTAATTGTTTGAAAACGTCGTATTTCAGAATTCTTTCCAAGAACTGCTATCGTCGGATAACTTAAAATCGGTTTGAAAAACAATAGGGATATGAACAAACAATTTTTACTTTAATCGATTATTTTTATTTTCGAAATATGTAGCTGGAAGTGAGAATGTTCGTTTTTTTGCAAGGTTAATTAATGGACAGAAAAAGATTTAAACTGAATTGAAAGTCGACCAAAAACGATTTTTTTGTAAATTGATTTTTTAAATAGTAAACATCGATTTTTAATAAATCGACTTTAAAAAATAAAAATCGATTATTTTCTTTATAAATCGTTTTTTTTAAAAATTGAATATTTTATTTATAAATCGAGTTTTTAACCAAAACATCGAGTTATCGATTTTTCGATTCTTTTATTTTCTATTTTTTTAATTTATTATATTTTTTAATTTTCTATATTTTACCTATTTTCCAGCTGTGGCTTGATTTTGCTTGAAAAACAAAGACTACGTAAATATTTGTCAAAATGGGTCGACACAGCACCGTCAGATACCGACAAGAAACGTCCCGATTATATTTACATCAAATATCATATTTATAAGGAGTCTATGCGCAAGTTGAAACAAAAGGAAGAAGATGAAAAGGTGTGTATAATTAATATTTTTAGGATAAAATGCGTATGGGTCATTCCATGTCAAATCGTGAAATAATAGCAGTCGGCTAGAAGACTTTTTTTTAAACACTCTAATGCCCCATATGTCTCTCTATCTCTTCGTTTCTAAACAAACTTAAATAACTTATTTCACCTCTTCTTTTTCACCTAGAAATGGGTCAGCGTAATTATCAATCCAATTGGCAAGTGGTGGAAAACCGTTAAACACTCTGTAGCCTGGCGTTTGTTGAATATCGCACAAACTGGTTCACAACATGAACGTCTCAAGGCTGTACGTCAATTGGTATGCATCGATCATTTGAAAGATTGGGATTTTCGTCATTTGGCACAAATTTGTGATGCACGCACCGCCGTCTCGTTGGCACGTTCTGGCGCCGATTCACGTTGGTTTGTACCCGTTCATATGCGTGGTTGTATTAAGAATCCCAAACTTGTGCTAGCCGACTTTCATGACATGCTCGCACGTTTACGTCCAAATTCATGCGTTGACAATTTCTTCAATAAATATTTTCCACAACAATATCCACATGAAGGTATTGACGAATTCTTTACACAAGATCAGGCGGGCTCGCTATCGGTACAAGACACAGATATGTTAAAGGAAATTATATCATTCTTACATCACATCACCAAAGAGGAAGCGGTCTCAAAACAAATTATTAACGAAGGTGGTCTAACACATTTAATGGAATTGTGTAAAATTTTCGCTGATGATAATGAAACGCTCTCGACACTATGTAAAGTGCTAGCAAATATGTCGTTGGTTGAGAATAGCGTTGAGCATTTCTTTGCTTCGGGTTGGATTGGCGCATTGGCCGAATGGATGAAATGTCCCGATTTGCGTCTGCAAGTGATTTCAGCGAAAACTATGGCGAATTTGGATCATGATGATCCGAATCATGTTGAATATCCTCCCAATGTATATCCGTTACATCCACGTTTGCGTACGCGCGCCAAACCCAAGGCAGATATTATATTTATACACGGCTTATTGGGTGGTGTTTTTATAACGTGGCGTCAAAAGGATCGCAATCCCATTGAATTGGGTTTGTATGGCAAGAATGCTTTTTACACAAGCGAAACAGATGATGTGTTCTTGGTGGGCGAGCAGAGGCGTAGCAATGGCAAAATGTTTAAAGCTGGTGGAGCTAACAATAATGCGGGAAACACTGCGAATGCTACTGTTGGTGCGAAAAAGGAACAAGGGACTGGTAAGGGTTAACTTGAAAATTTCAAATGTTTATATAGAAGACATTCCATGTTAAAAAGTCAAATGGTTGTAACCGCACACTTCCAATTTGAATGAGTTTTGGTGGCGAGTTTTCTACGCAGCAAATTTTATTCAAATCGGTTGAGGACGTTTTCAACAATTTGACGACTTCACATAAAATGTCCCATGAATTCGCTCTAATTCACGAAACTTATATAAATTTTCTCTCTCACAGATCCCATACTGAAGACTGCAACAAAAACAAAAAACAAGACGTTGGAGATAAGCGACACTGCAACAATGGAGCTTGTGGAGACTTTGAAAAATGCTGCGGAGCTCGAGCCCGAATGGGAGGTTGTGCATCCAGATGTGCCACTTAAAGGCAGTGAAGGTTGTTGCGGCGAATTTAGTGTAGCGGGCAATGCATGGCAAAATGAAGATGGCAGCGAAGATTATACAAATTGCTGGCCAATGGAATGGTTGCCGGATGATTATCCAAACACAAGGTGAGTGAATTATAAGCACAGCTACACCACAGTGGCCGTAAAATTCGCTTCAAGCACATACTAATACTTTTTCTTTACATTTCAGAATCATCGGCATCGACTACACTTCCGCAGTCACAGAATGGTCTGCGAACTTCACAAAATACTGCCCGTGCGAAAAGGGTCAGGGTCAGATAGATGTACGCGCCACCTCCTTACTACAACGCCTTTCCAAATCAGATATCGGCAATGAGCGTCCAGTTGTTTGGATTGGTCATTCCATGGGCGGCATTCTTACCAAATTAATGCTTATGAAATCCATGGATGATCCCGATCCAAAAGTGCAACAAATCGCCAAAAGTACAAGTTCCATACTCTTTCTGGGTACACCACATCGCGGCTCATCGATAGCCAAATGGAAACAGCATATGCAAATGATTATCTCACCTTCCATTGAAGTGAAAGAAATGGAGGAAGGAGCACCAAAATTACTTGCAATGCACAATCAGTTTATGGCTTGTCTACACACATGCTTCCGTAATGTTAAGGTGGTGACGATTGCTGAAGGTGCACCCACAATGTTGACAACATTTAAATTTCCGCTACGCATTGTCACCGAGGATTCAGCACGCCTTGATTATGGTGATTTTTATGTGCTGAAAGATGATCATTTAAGTCTTTCGAAACCTATCTTCCGTCAATCATTCCTATATCAACGCGTATTGAAAGTAATCGAAGATGCTATGGATACCGCACAAAGTCCAAGTGAAAAGGTGCAACTGCCAGGTACAAAATTCAAAATCGAAGAACTAAAAGATGCTCGGTCAAAATCAAATGCTGGCAGCAGCTTATTGCAAAGAGTACGCGCTATTTTCTCACAAGTTCCACAAATAACAATCAATTTTCCAAATGCCCACTGCGAAGAAGCGAAGCGTGATTGAGGAGCGTGAAGTTTATATTTGTATGAGAACGCAGTATTCAAGTGCAAAATTTTAAGTTAGACCGTTAAGTATTTTTCTAGTTTTATATAAGGTGCGAATGCGAATACGCCATCTGAATACAATTCATTTCATTTTTTCTTTTGTACTGAAATTCATGCAACAACTCATTATTCGAATAAGATTTGTATTGTTATTTGTAATCCTAACTTTAGTATGTACAATTGTATACTTGAGCCATTTGTTGCTATGTAGCTCGATATATGTAAATGCTTCATAATAGGAAAGTGCGATTAATCCGTTAATCGAATGTTTAATTAATCATTTTTTTATCAGTCAAAATTATTGGTTAATTATGCTTAATCTAAGTATAATTAATTTCCAAAATAATGCCTTTTTGATTAGATCACAATTATGTTCTAATTAATTAAGTAATCTAATAGTAAATAATCGGTAATGACACATTTTGATTTATAAATCCTAATTATTTTCAAATTAATAATCTAATGGAAATTTATCAGTAAATTTTTCATTTTGGCGAATAATTAGAAAATTAATCATTTGACTAAAAAGTCCGAATTAATTTCTGATTAATCAATCAATCTAATGTTGACTAATCAGAAAATTTAGTCATTTTGATTAAATCCCAACTATTTTTTGCTTAATTAATTAATCAAACTGTGATTAATTACCATGTTCGATTAAATGATTAATCGAAAAACCTACATTATAACATTAGCTTTCCAGTGACTTTATTGTAATATTAAGCAAGTTATTTATATAAAAATTAGTATGTAAGAAATTCGCTCACGCCTATATATGGAAAGCATTGTCTCAGAGCACAAAATTTCAAAGATTGATCTTTTATATCTGAATAAAGAATGCTTTTTTTGTAAACAGAAAATTTTGCTGTTGAATTCAGCTGATATTTGCATCACGATTTCCCATCGCGTTCTCAAGGCAACATTACAAAGCTGAAGAGAGTGTCATTCATTGTCTAGCAGGGTTGGAATGTGAGTGTAAATGCCAACGTGTCCTGATGCCGATTGTTGTATTTTGTTAGTTTCAACTTGCACCAATGCATGATATGCTTTAACAGACATTTTCATATATCATTTTCGATGCAACGCCGCCAATTCAACAAATTTCGTTTAATCTTCCAACGCGGTTGCCCTGCCTGGATAAACTTTTACAAGACTTTCATGTTTTACTCCTTCATGCATATGATATATATTGATAGTATATAAGTAATTCTACGCTAATCTATGATCACATAAGAACGAAAAACAAAAACTTACGCTAAACATTCATATTTATTGATACTCATACAAAACTGATCCATTCTCATTTGGTGGCTCATTTTCTTGCTGTTGTAAGCGTTCCTTCTTAGCCTTAAGTCGTTCCAATGCTATGCGCCGATTTTCAGCTATACGTGCCATTTGTTCTGCGCTCAATTTTGTTGCCAACGCTGGTGCTGGTGAGGCAGGTTGCGATGGTGGCAGCGGACGCGCCAAATCACTATCATTGAATTTGTTAGAGGTTGTTCTCATACGTTGGCCATTGGTGTAGGGTGTGGACACAACTGCATTGCCACGATTAAATGATGGTGTCGCTAATGTACTGCTACTTGCACCCGTGTAGGTAGCATCAGCAAAACCGGCACCTCCTCCTCCTCCACTGCTGTAATGTTTAGGCGTAGCACTGCCACTGCTATAATGTGAAGGCGTACGTGGCGCTAATTTGGATATGGCTATTTGTTCGCCCAACAAAGCATCAAATTCATCGAACGGCTCATCCACTGCTTCACCACCCACAGCGCCGCCTTCTCTGTCATCATCATCGTGCACTTGATCGCCCGTTGTTTTTAAATGTTCCAACATTCCAAGGCGATAACGTGACATATGCACTTGTAGTGATTTCTTCTTGCCAATGCGCTCAATATTTGTTAGTACATCATCGAATGTGTAATTGGGATACATGCGATGTGCCCAATGCGCCATGCGACGCATCACTTCATCTAGGTCACGTTTTTCGTGGCCCTTGCCTTTGAAATTGATATCTTTGATATAATCTTCGATAGTATGTATGCCACGTGGTCCAGTCAATGTGTCCAGCGATAGCTTAGGGCGTGGATTTCGTACCATTCGCTTTTTTGGTTCTACTTTTACACCTGGCTGATCGCCGCCACCGTCACCATCCGCATTAGCACCGGCGTCATCCTCCTGGCCAAAGGGATCTTCTCTGACCAAACCATTTTGTTCATTTTCTTCGTCGCTTGGTAACTCATGCAAGTTTCCATTTAGCAGGTCTTCAACGCCATCATCACCGTATATAGCGGACATTGTTTATTTTGTTGGATTGTTTATTATTTATTAGTAATTTTAAAGTGAATAAACATGGAAAAATTGTTGTAACTTTTTGGAAAGCGCGCCAACAACAAAAACTGATAGTAGGTCCGTTTGTTTAATTGCCTGAATTTGAATGGTAAGCAAAAGAACAGTATGTACCCTACTGGAAAATTATCGGTTATTTATTTCAGATAGAACGACGCTCGGTACTTGAAAAAAGTTTCATTATTCCATTAAAAAAGTAGGTCCGAGCCTTTCTTAATTATTTGGGTTGTTGTCCCGGTCATTTCTGTACCTTTCTTCTTTCACAAAGGAACTGTTTGTTTTTTTCGGAACCTTTTCGGAATTTTTCAAAATCATTTTGGAAATTTCTCGGGATGGTTTCGGCACTTTTCCTAAACCATTCCTATATAGATTTTGGAACTTTTTCGGGATAATTTCGCAACTTTTTCGAAATCATTTAAAGATTGTTGTCAGAGCTCTTGTGGGATCATTTCCGAACTTTTTTTGATACTTTTCGGAACCACTTCAACACTATTTCTAAAACATCTATGGATTGTTTTCGGAAGTGTTTTGGAACCTTTTCAGGATCTTTTCGGGAATTTTTCTTAAGCATTACAGGATAGTTTTCGGAACTTTTTGGTGAATATTTCCGGAATAATGTTTCTTATTGGAGCTTAGCTCGAAAATAATTTCGAGAGTTTCATCAACAATTTCATGATTGTTTTCAGATTTTATTCGGAATATTTTCGTTATAATTTCGCATCGTTTTCTTAAGCATATAGGAACTGTTTTTGAACTTCTAAATTTGTTGTGATAGAATTTTTGGATTTTGTTTTATTTATAATTTTTCAACTTTTATATTGTTATGAAAAATAAATTAAAATTGAAAAAAAATTGGAAATGAACGAAATCCAAAAATTCTATTACAACAAATTTAGAGGTTCAAAAACATTTCTTACATACTTAAGAAAACGATGCGAAATTATAACGAAAATTTTCCTAATTTTCGATTTTTTTTCAATTTTTGTATTGTTATTGGAGAGTAAAACTTCTTTATTTCGATTTCAAAAAAAAAAAAAAAATCTTGTTTCTATTTCATAATATTTCGATGGGAAAATAAAAGTTAAAAAGGCACTATAACTATATGGATCCAAAAATATAAGAAAACTTTAAAACAACTGTAATTTTCCAATTAAAACAAAAAAAATTAAAAAAAAGTCATTTTTTAATCGAAATTTAAAAATCGAGAAGAAGGTTATTTTTCAATTGAAAAAAAAAATTTAATTACATGCAACGTCTACTATTTCGTGTTATTTGTACTTTTTTCAAAAAATGTATATTGGAAACCATGAAAACATAAAAAAAAAAAAAAAAACTAATGGCGGCGATATACCTACAGGTTATCATCATAACCTCTAACGAGATTTTTTAGCCGAGCTTCTCTTTCCAACTTGTGGTGTGTTGCTTTTTGAGTTTTTCCTACAAGTTGGCGGGACCTACAGTTTTTTGCCGACTCCGAACGGCACTTGCAAAGCAAATGAATTTTTTGCTGAGAAGCTTCTCATGGCAGAAATACACCCGGAGAGTTTGCCAAACTACTGCCGAGGGGCGACCCCGTTTTAGAAAAATTCTTTTTCTAAATAATTTTTGATGTTACTTTTGCCGGGCATCGAACCGCCACGACTTGGTGTAGAAGGCCGAACACTTAACCGCTACACCACGGCGGCCGCCCCCATGAAAACATAAAACGATAGAAATTTAAAAATTATTTTTTTTTAGAATCTTATTGGAAAATACGAAAAAAATGGTGCACTAATCGATAAAAATGGCTAGTTTTTGATAGCCTATGCTCACAATGAAGCCGACTTCTTGACCTCTGTGGTAAAGTTTTATCTAATAAAATTCCAATAGGATGAGTTATAATTTCAAAACATTGCACAATTTTAACTCTGCTGCATATCGGCGAACAATTTGACAATAACAAAACCTACTGGACATTTCTTATACACACTACTGCACACACAATCTGTTTGGTCAGTGACAACTCATTGACTGGTCTGCTCTGAGCTGAACACTCACACATTGTAATGCAACCCTACACGTACACCAATGCTTGCATATTTACTTCGTTTTTAGACGTCGTCGTGTCAATATGTAAAAGTGAAACCGTCTCAATAATGTATACTGTCGTTAATGTATAACTGTTTTATATAAATAACGGATCTTATTAGGAAAAATGAAAAAATTGTGATTTCGTCTCCACAACCATGTGGAATTAATTTAACCAAAAATTTTGGTGTCGATTTATCATTTTGAATGATAATCTTAATATTTGAAGAATACTAATTTAAATGAAATCGTATAGTTGAATAGATAATATAATTGAAACTGACCGTACTTGTTGGATATAACCTGGCATATGAGGAATTAATCCCAGCCACAGCAATCAAACCCTAAAAAAAAAAAAAAAAAAAAAAATGCTTGCATAAGATTCTTCACCATCGCCTTCGAAATCTTATCACAATTCTGATGCTTCATACCTCAGACCGGAGCATTGTGAATCTATACCAAGTGAATTCACTTGACGATAGACGTCAAAATTCCAAAATGAGTTTAACACCTGTTTGAGATTGTGGTTAATAACAAGTGTGATATCATAGACATAGTCGTGAAAACTTCAAAGTAAGTTTAGTCACCTGTTTTTAATTTCCTCTTTTGTCTCACTTCTTTACATCTTCCCATCTCTTTCTACCATTAGGTAAAAGATAGGAGACCGCCATGTTGATGTGTGCAGGATGTTAAACAACGCCATTTGCTTTTCTGTTATTCGGTGCTGGCGACATTTTAATATGTGCAGGATGTAAACAAACCGACATTTTAATGTGTGTTGTCAAAAGAAGAGTTCACACTTGGTATTGATACACAATGGACCGGAGTATCCAATCAGAAAACACTGAACAAGCACTGGTCCGGTAGGGGAAGGGTTAACGCAGTGCTGCCAACATTAGTTTGACGCGTAGCCGGTTGTGGTGGTGGAGAAAAAGCATGATGCCAAAAATAAAAATAAATCGCCCTACGCAGTGTCAAATTTTCGTGGCTGTTTTAAATAATAAATTCTAGTGCAAAAATCGCTTTAAATTTGTTTAAAAATAGTAATACGCAAATTTAAAACAACAAAGTTTCGAAAGATAATAAAATTTGAAACCGAATCCATGCATTTCCGCATTAATTTGATGCGACAAACTGCGTGAAAAAAGCAATAAAAAATTGGAAAATTTGGCAGTGTGTTGAAAAAGTGAGCAAAATTACGCATTTCGCTTTTGATGGTGGCTTCACCTTGCCAACGAAGTTTGGTTAAAAAAGAATTGCCAAACCCGATCATGGAACGCGTGGTGTTTTGAAGAAATAGCAAATGAAAACAAAAAATTAAATTATTGGGAAATTTGACAAAGTTTAACGCGAATTAGATAACGTGAATTTTTTTCCTTTTAAACTCTTTAAAATTTAGGTTACACAATGGAGAACAAGTGTAATAAAACGCCAAATACCAACAACAAATACATGGAACATGTTTATTGTCATCAAAATGAAAGCAAAAGTTACATACGCGCAAACAATGTAGGAGGTGTCAGTGGTGGTGGTGCAGCAGCCGCCACAAATGCAGACTATTTGGCGCTACTCAAAGAAAACAAACAATTACGTGCAATGCTCATATTACATTTGGACTTGATACAAGCGCAAAGTGATCAGCTGCAAGTGAAAGATAAACAACTTGCGACACAAAATGAGGAGCTGGATGGGTTGCGCTCGAAAAATCAGCAGCTCGAGACACAAGTTTTGGAATTGCAGAAGCAATTGCAAAGGCATATAAAAAGAACAGCCAATTCACCACCGCCATTGGCTAAGATACAACGTCAAACTGAGCCCATATTGACCACTAACTTGCCAGGCGCAGCCACAACATCTGGCACAAAAAATATCATCGGCGAATGCAATGGTAAACTCATAAGCAAGATAATATTACATCGTGTTAGTTTACCTGATCACAGTCCAACCAACTCAACTACAACCGGCACTTCAGATTCCACTTCAGAGGCTGATGATAGCACAGCGAGCAAGACGCTACACGAACATGATGATAATGAAGACGAAGAGCCTTGCGAGGAGGAGGATGAGGAAGAAGAGGAGGAGTATGCTGATGTGGAAGAAGTTTGCGAAACTACGGGTAATACCACAGAGGACAGCAATGATGTAATAGCGATCCACAGCAACCCACTAACACACCAAAGAATGTCTCCGATGGTGCTCGTACGCGGTGCAAAGCCTTTGCGTCAAATAGCGCTGCCTATGGGAAGTACGCATACGCCACCTGCACAACAACCAGTGGCGACCACGGTAGCATCAGCAACAACTACTTTGACTCCCACCGCAACGACAAACACAACTGTATGTGTTGCACCTACCACACCAAGTCGTGGAAAACAAATGCCATTGATGCTCTGGCATGCACCAGATCTGCAATCGGATGAATCGGGTAGCTGTGAGTCACTAGCGGAGCTCTCAGATCAGGTATTTATATATTTTTAAACTTGCATACGGGTCCTTCCATATCAAATCAATAAAAAGAACTCCTCGGATTGCATACAAATCGAAAGAGATCGATTCCAACCATTTGACGATTTGACATGGAAACACCCATACTTTTATTCAAAGTTACTAATATTCCTTTTTTCTCTTATATAGCGTTCTACGGCAGCTTCGCCAATTTCATCAAAAGTCGAAAATAAAACTACGAAACCAAAGACCAACACAACACCATCACTTTCGTTACGCAGTCGCGCAAATCAGCTATCCCAACAACGACAAAACAAACCGCGTCGCAGTGCTTACATATCTACGGGACAAATGTATTGTACGCGCGCCTGGGAAGATGAGGAGGTCATTGCAGATGGCTATGAATTTATGAAAGAGGAAGCCGAAGCATTGAAAGCTGATGCACCCATGTTGGAAATACCGAAATGGACCGAACACGAGCTGGCTGTATCTTATTGTATTGAAGGTACCGAAAACCTTGCGGATGAATCATTCCATAAGCGTCATGAAAAGCTTGAGCTAGCTGAAAAGCGACGCAAGAAATGGGATGTACAACAAATACGTGAACAGAGACGTATAGAAAAATTGAAACGTCGCCATTGCAAAGATGAAATTCAAGTCCCACCCGATCAACAACCATTGCTAAGTTTCTATCCACAAGCGGATACTGTACAAACCATTTGTTTTACCAATGATCTACCAGTGCATGCTTTTGGCGAACTTGTGCCCAAACTAGGCGCGCATAATGAATTTGATTTGCCTTGGTTGGAAGCATTAACTACAGCGCGTACACCAGGTTCAGCTGCATTTGGCTCAGTTTTAACATTAGCGCAGAGTCAAGCGGGCGGGGCGCATAATACAACATTGGCGCAAGGACAACAGCAACTCATGAACTCAACATTTGTGTTTGTGAAGAAACGTAAACGTCAGCAAAGTGGCGCAGCGGGTGGTGGTGGTACAACCGCGCGTCAACGAAGGAAAGCGGCAACAGCTGCAGCCGCAGCAATTTCAGCAACATCTTCTAATGCGGCGGCAGTAGCCTCAGTTGTAACTGAGGCTGCCGTTGATGCTGTCCTAAAGACAACAACTACAACACAGCAAACAATTACAACACCAACAATGGAGACAACAACACTTGCACCAGCTAATACACAGCCGTTTCTAGCGTGTGATGTTGGCGGCACGGAGGAGACACCATCCAAGTAGTTAAGTTTCAGCATTGCTATGAGCAATATGTATGTAAATATGATGCAAAAGTTCCGAAGTTACATAAGAAACTATTGTTGGTCTCAAAAAAAGTAAAATAAATTAAACATACTACATACAACTAATTTAAAATGTATATACAAATTGTAGTTCAACTGATGTGTCATAAAAGCGTATCTTTATGAAAAATTAGTCGAATATTAGTAAAAGTATCTTGCACATATTTCGTTGTAGTTTCTTACAACCTTTACATACTACTCAATATTTGTATATAGGCACATAAGTGGTTCGAGTACATGAATAGAGTTCGGTAAAAAAATAAATCAAATTAATTAGAAATAAATAAAATAAAATAATATTAAAAAACTTAATAAAATGAAGTGTAGTGAAAAACAATAAAACAAAAAATTGAAAAAAAATAAATAAATGAAAAAAAAAACAAAAAAAATAAAAGAAAAAAAAGAATAAATGAAAAAAAGTAAGACAAAAAAATAATAAAAAAAATAAATGAAAAAAAGTAAGACAAAAAAAAAAAAAAATTAAAATCAAAATAAAATAAAAGGATGTAAAATAAAAAAAAATTTTAAATAGTCTAAAAAAATTAAAAAATAAAGTAAAATAAGGTGTAAAAAAATTAATTAATTATCCATAAAAAATAAAATAGGTTTATAAAGCTTTTCAAATTGACTTATTAAACCTTTTATATTTTTTATGAATATGGGGGTAAGTATATAAAAAAAAAAGAAATTAAAAAAAAAATAAAAATTAAAAAAAATTAAATGAAAAAAAAAATAAAAAATAAAATGAATGAAAAAAAAATAATAAAAAAATAAAATAATATAAAATAAAATAAAGTGAAGTGAAATAAACCAAAACAAAACAAATATAAAACAAAAAAATTTAATAAAATAAAAAAAAAATTACAATTGAATAAACTAAATTGAAAAAAAAAATTTGAATAAACTAAATTGAAAAAAAATAAAAATAACAATAGAATAAACTAAATTAAAAAAAAAAAAAATTAACAAAAAAAAAAATTAACAAAAAAAAAAAATTTAAAAAAAAAATAATAACAATAGAGCAAACTAAATTGACAAAAAAATAAATTAATTAAATAGAATGAAATAAAAACAAAATAGAATAGCAGAGAAATAAAGAAAGTGAAATACATAAAATTATTAAAAATTGATTCAAAATCGATTCAAATCCGATCTCTATTTATGAACCGTGTAGTAGTTGTTATATTGGAAAGTTGTACTTTTCTACAACGAATATTTTTTCATGATACCTACTTAAATAGCTAAAAATTTAAACATTACTGTATTAGTAGTGTATGTGCGAATGTATTTGTTGAACGGTAAATGAGTTAATATTTTAACGTGGCTAATTTGTATGTATTATTAATTATGCATATAAATATTTACATATGTACATAATATTTTTAGTATGAAATTAGGTACCATAATTGGGCTGTTATTCATAGAAATCAAGCAACCATTTTAAAATGCTTTATAGCTTTATACTATTATGTACAAACACGTAAATGTATATACATAAATTTAGTTCTAAAAAGCATTTCAACTGGGGTACGAATACATTTTTTTTATGAATATGTCCTTTAGCGCACACAGAAACGTTTAATTATAATTACTTCAAAAGTAAGCGAATATACAAGTAGTCTTCTGAAATGGACTTATGAGAAAATAATACATATATTTTAGCTTAGGCGAAAATTTACTATAGTCCAATGGTAGCCTTCAATTTTTAGTGCATCAATATATTTTTAATGAAAAAAAAAACGAATAAAACAAATTTTTCGGCATAAGCGATTTTACAAAATTATTATATGTAGAAAAAGAAATATGTGCAAATGTGTCATTTACATTAATAGTCTATGGAAATGTAATTATTTTTTAGTAGGTATTGAATGGTAAAAAACCTTGAACGCAATTTGTTTGACATGGCCAAGCACTATCATTCATATAGTTATAAACGGTTCGCCAGGCTTAGATGCGGTCGATAGTTGCATTTCATAGGACATTTAAGTGAGCCTCAAAAGCCTTTAAAACGGCCTCAGTATAATAGTGTCAGGTATTTCTAAAAGCTGGGAAGTGCGGTGCTCTATTTGCTACGTACTAACTAATTGCATACTTTTAGGGGCATATGACATTTTAGTTGAAGATTACCTTATCTTCAAACAAGTTCTAAAGCGTTATTTGAAAAAGTTCTAAGATGGGCAGTTCTTCAAACAAGTTCTGAGATAGATTGTTTTTCTAAAATATTTTGTAATAGGGCATGATCCTCTTATAGTAAAATGTCACCATTTACTCGTATGTGAAACAGTGCTTTTAGTAACCAAGTCATGGAGGTCAAAAACCTGAAGGCTTACCACAGAGAAGCAGACCATAAAAAAAGCTCAAAGTCAAGAAAAACTTGTAATGGATTTTTGTTTTTTTTTTTTTGCAATTTTATTTTATATTGAATTTGTTTTTTCATTGTTAATATTTTTTTAGTATTTTTTATATGCATTTTTTTAATATATTTTTGTTTGTTTTTGTATATTTTTTTTGTTTGTTTTTGTATTATTTTATTTTTCCTTGTTTTTTTCTTAGTATTCCTTTTCTTTGTTTTTTTCATTTTTATATATGTATTTTTATTTTTTTTTGTATGTATTTTTTATATTTTCTTTGTTTTTTTCTTAGTATTTCTTTTCCTTTGATTTTTCATTTTTATATATTTTTATGTATTTTATTTATTTTTTTGTGTGTATTTTTTTATATTTTTTTCTTGATTTCTATGTTTTTCTTTTATTTTATTTATTTTTATTTATTTTTATATACATATGTATATAAATATTTTTTGGGACTTTTTATATTTTTTTCGGCTTTTTATACTTTTTTTGAATGCTTTTACTTCAATCGAATTTTTATATTTTATATAAATTTTTTGCTTTTTATAAAATTTTTGAATGTATTTTTTCATCTATATTTTTTCTATTTTTTTGTATTTATACCTTTACGTTTTTTGGATACTTTTCCATTTCTATATATTTTTTGTTTCTATTTTTAGTATTTTTCTTTGGTTTTCTTCTATTTTTGATTTTTTTCAATTTTTTTTTTTCATTTTCATTTATTTTTATTTTTTTTCTAATTTATAGGTTTCTATAATAATACAAAATATTTTACAAAACTCAACGAACGCAGTGCTAGCTGAATGATGGACGTAATAAATTATTATTTTTGATTATAAGATAAAAATTACAAAATACATTGAAAAATATTATGGTAAGTTTTACAAAAAATATGCATCATTCAATTTTTAAATATAGTTTCAAAGGATATTCGACCAAATTCATAAAACTTAACTTGATCATCAATCTAAATAGTTTCACAAAAAACAAAAATCGAAAAAATTCAAAAAATTGCAATACACTGTAAAAAAATAACTAAAAAATTATTTTAATTTAATGTCAATGACACATCGCGACATATTTGACATGCATAGATATAAAAATAATTTTTTGCGACTTTACAACAAATTCGGATTCAATTAGCAAATGAAATTAGACAATAAAAAAAAAAATGTAAAAAAAATGCATTTTGTTTAGCAAAATTTATTCCTACTTCATTTACTTGTCAAAATTAAATATTGCACAAAAATTGAAAGCTAAAAGAAAAACGAAAAGAAAGAAAAAAAAAATGAAACACTAATGGAAGTTTAATAAATAATAGGGTGGAGCGTTAATGATAACTTGAAAATTTTGAGTTAATTTGGTTTTGTGTTTTTCCGACAGGTTCGTTCGGCGATCCGCCATCTTCAGTGTTTGATTTCGTTCTCAAACACTGAAGATGGCGGATCGCCGAAACCGGTTTTTTACAAAAACAAAATTGACCAAGGGATGACGACAAATCGTTCGAAAATTTTGATTTTGTAACAGAAAAGTTTTAAGTTTACTAAACGTTTTATTTTTCAATACTTCTGCCGTTTTAGTGTAGGTCTGAAAAGATTACATGTTTTTTTCTCATTTTTTTTATTACATTTTTATATTTGGAATTTTATTTTAAGATTTCTCTCAGTGAGAAACTTTTCTTTACAGCCCTGTTTCTATTAAAACTAAAAAAAAATCAATTTGAAAGTGGCATAGTCATAGACGAAATAAAATAGATATACATATCTTTCAATGGCCCAAAAATTAAAAAAAAATCCAAATTAAAAAAAAAGCAGTTCAAAAAATTTTCTTGTTAAATAATTGAAAGCTTAAAAACCTAAAAAAAGAGCTTACAAAAATTCAGAGGTATATTTTTTTTTTTCAAAATAAAAATTTTCAAAACTTCGAAATTAAAATTTTTTTATAACTAAGAGCTAAACAATTTTACTCGTTAACAAATTTTTATAATCTTAAAATGTTTTTTTTTTGTATTATTCTTTTCTCATTATGTTTTAAACAAAATGTGAAAAAATTGTATCTTTTTGTTCATTTCATACCAAACGCTTCAAAAATTGTGTGGTTTTCAAATGTTTTATTTTTAATTATTATTATTTTTTTTCAATATTTTAATCAAAAATAATTTTTACAAGTTCTTACTGAACTAAAAAACATTTCTAAAATATATTAAAGCTGACTTACATGAGTCGATTTTCTGGTCGATTTTTGTCGTTCCACAGTTTTCCACCTTCAAATACAAGGTGTAGATCGATCGAATAGCTATTTAATATTATTTGCTGTCTACTAAAGTCTATGAAAATATCATATAAAGATTAGATTCTGGTCTTGAAATCGGAAATTAATCTCAACTTTTTTCTCAAAAAATCTTTAAAGGATGATTTACACGGGTCGATTTTTCTAACCTTGTTTTTTTTTCAATCGACCGTGTAAACAGCAATTCAATAGAACTTCACCTTGTATTTAAGGGTTGAACACAAGTGGTTCGATAAAAATCGAGCCGTGTAAATGAGCCTTAAGCCTCCAAATTCCAAAACACAACTAAAGGCTCGTTTTCATTATGTCAAATGGTGTCAAATTTCATCGATTTTATCGAGATTTGGTTGCTTATTTCGATAAAGTCAATAAAAGTTGTCAAAATTTGACCTTGTGAAAACCAGCCTTAATAGAAAAATATTTTTTTATTGCGCTCCACCCTAATTAATGATGCATATAGTTTGAAATTAATTAAGAATTTCATTTTATTTACAAAATACATTGGTAGAAAATAAGCAAATAAGCTAATGCCTACAAGGAGAAGATTTCATTTGCTTCTGCATAATATTTATGGATTTTAACTAACGGAATTTAAAAAAAAAATATAATTTTCGTACCTTGAAAAAAGGTATCTTAACTTAGCATATTTCTGCTCAAATACACTAATTTAAAATATTACCTCAATCTATTAAATAATTCTTTTTATGCAAAGAACAAAAAGTTTTTATTTATTAATATACATTAAATGAATTCAAATCGCGCAAATTAGCTATGTATGTATATATAATTTTTTTTTCTATATAATTTTTGGATTTTGTGACTGACAAATGTGCATTAGACCGTGCAAAAAGTATTACAAGGCGGTACGAAAAATATTCACAAAAATTTAATTAACAATTCTGATCGGTTTACCCAAAGTTTGTACCTTACTTTTTTTTTAATACGGTCTAATGTGCACATATGTTCTAGAGCTGGAAAACTATCGATAATGTGGTATTTACGACAAACTTACATGGCTTGCTGCCCTGTAGGAAATTATGTAGTCGACTACTATAATAGTACACGTTTAGTTGGTTTCTTTGATGCTAGATACTAAATGTCAGACAGGGTCACCCCGGGTGTATTGCTCTTGGCCGGGTCGATATAAGAAAACAACCCGGGTCGTTTCGGCACGATGGGTACAGCACAAGTGCTGGTACCGTTCTCGTAGAACCGGCAATACAAGAGACTAGCCATGTAGGTCATTTACCGTTATCCAGGGTGCACCAACAGGGAGGCGACCTCCATACTCTAATAAGTTAATTGAAAATTTTAAAAAAATATTTGAAAAAATTAGGTTTTTAACGAAACTTTTAGAAGTTTTTTTTTTTTAATAAATTTTGAATTCTGTTTGAAAGTAGTGCAATAAGGAGCAAGCATGAAGTGTTTAAAAAACGCCATTGAGGTTTTAACCAATTTTTAATAGATTTTCTTGAAAAAGTATGAAAAAATTTACATTATTTTATATCGTTTACAGCTTGCAATAACGATTGATTTTCCAGCTTTAATTTGTACTTTATGTATTATAATGAGTTTTTAGTGCTTAAAAAAATACTCTAAATTAAGTTAAATAACTAAACACCAAAAACTATAATAATTTAAAAATTTACTTCATTTTTCTTTTAATGGCTGCGCGCACTTGAAATGTAAATGTAAACAAATAATTTAATTTCCTTTTTGTTGAATGAATGTATGTATGTAATTTTAAAAGTATATAAAAAACTTTAAATATAATTTGAAAAAAAAGAATCATACTTTATTCTTCTTTTATATTTTTGAGGAATAGTTTCAGCCCTTTCCAAGACCTTTTGACAAGAAAAATTGGGCAATGAATTAAGGTGAAGTCAAAATTAATTTTAGTAGGGAATGTCCTTTTATTATCAAATTCTTAAAGGCAATGTGCAAAACTTGATGGACTCCATCTTCTTCCCACTTTTGAATTTCTCCGTTCAATACGTAATATAGTTGTACTCTTATCCGTGCAAACACATCACTTTCCTCCATCAAGTTCTTAAAGGCAATGTGCAAAATTTGATGGACTCCATTCTCTTGCCACTTACAAATTTCGCCGTTCAATAAGTAATATAGCTGTACTCTTCTGTTTCCTTCATCAAACTTGATGTTTGCATGTGTCAAACTTGATCCACTGCATCAGCAATGAGTGTCAAGTGATGCCTCAAATGACGGACACAGTATGTGTGCGAATCATTGTTAACAGCAACAACATTGAAAAAGATACATTTTATTATTACTATATATTTTGAATTAAAAAAAAATCGTTTGAGTGTATTGATGTCCATCACTCAATTTTTCCAGGGTGCTGTAGTCATAGAGGATACTTAGGGCCGCTTGCATAAAAGCCGATAGCGACTAATCGGTGATTAGTTTGACAGCTAAAGGGCTGGTTTCCTCGAAAGCGGCGACGCTATATAGCGTCCGTTACATAGCGGTGAAGTACGTTGTCAAAAATACTGCCATGTAAAATAATTGAGTGTAAAGTAAGAAGACGGTGAAGTTCACCGTAATGTAATATAGCGTCCGTCATGACGGTGGCAATTTTTCGTCAACGTTTTTTCTCACCGTCATTGTCATAGCGGTGTCAATTCAATAAAATTCTTCAAATTCGTTTACAAAAACAACAATTCATTGTTTTCAAAACAAATATTTTAAAAATATAGAAGAGAAAAAAAAAGAAAAGTGGACGCAAATTTACAATTTCAAATGGATTGAAGTCACCGCTACTTGCATGTAAGTTTACAGAAAAGCGGTGCTGCTAATGACGGTGAGCATAGCTACCGCTATATAGCGAACGTTACATAGCGGCACCGCTTTTCGAGGAAACCAAGCCTTTACCGAACAAAATACGTCAATTAAACTCCGATAACCGGGCGATTAGTCGTTATCGGCTTTTATGCAACCGGCCCTTAAGGTATAAAAAATACTTCGAAATTTTAAAAGTTTCAAAGGCGTAAAAATTATACTTTCCCATTAAATTTTTGACTCAAAAATACATTGTGGTCGGTTCATTTCACAATTTTCTGCATATACGCTTCCGGCAATACCACATGCACAACTTACCTGGTAGTCGGTACACTGAAAGTGGTTTTAATAATGCTATGGCTAGCCACAATTAAACATTTAAAGCTGTAATTAATCTTCCTTATCCCTGACGCCATACCCATAACGCTAATCATCCGTTCCAACCACCCTATGGAAATCAATGTAAACGCGTTAGCGTTATGTTATGGCAAGTATAATCGATTACATTGATTTCCATAAGTTTGCTTGGAACAGCTGATTAGCGTTATGGGTATGGCGTTAGGATAACAAAGATTAATTCTGCCTTAAAATTTTTAATGGGGATACATTTTATTTTTTAAACAAACGTATGTACATAAATCTATATTTAATACTTGACTTTAAATTGACACTGGCATAAAATTGACTTTTTTTGATTATTTGATATTCATAATAGCTTAAAAATTAATTATTCATTTTTATGTTAACGAAACACTGTGACAATCCCTTCCAAGACAGGGCTTCCATTATTATTAGATTTATTTATTTAATACTTTGTGTCAAATATTTATCGGCGGTTTCCTGCCATAATTCATCGATTTTTGTAAAATTATTACGCCATAAATCCTCAATCATTTCCCAGCCATCTTTTTGTGTTACCAAAACATATTCATTACTCGGATCTTGCATATTCGTATAAATGCCCATAACAAGACTTTGAGCCAAACGCGCTGCTACACAATATTTCAATAGGGCACGCTCTTTCTTACTTAACGGCTGTATAGCAGTATAACCGGCTAAAAAGTAGCCACCACTTTCAAGTGATTTAGCTTGCAACATCATATAGGTTAATGCAATGCCTATTTCGAAAATTAACGGTGATTTTGTGGTATCACCAAAATCAATAATGCCTTTTACGGTATACTCCCCATTTGGAGATGATTTCGATTTATCCACAATTATGTTTTGTTCATTATAATCGCCATGTATAATTTGTTTCTCCAATTTATCCATATGAATGAGTACATTATTTTCGAATGAAGTGATAATTTCTTCAACCAATTCTTCGCGTCCATGATCTTTTACCGCATACAGGAAATTTCTCAATTCCGGTACAGCACTCAACATCCAATTGGATTTTCGAGTTTCGTAGGCATCATTTTCATAGCCCTAAAATGAAAAGAAGGAACATGGTATGAGGGAATCGTGACGCGTTAGACAGGGTCACTTCGAAATGTATTGCTCTTGGCCGAGTCATTATAAAAAAAACAACCCGGGTCGTTTCGGTACGAAGGGTATTGTACAGGTACAAATACCGTTCTCGCAGAACCGGCAATACGTGAAACAAACATGGTATATATTTCTTAGAGTAAATCATTCATCAGTTCAAACTAAATTTTAATCTGGCTTGATCATGGAGTTGCTCTTAAGCCATATCAAAATCGATATTTAATTTTAATCTTCCATAATGCCAACCGTAACATAACCATAGAAATCAAAGTTATCGATATGGCGTTATGGTATGGCACCATTAAGGCTCATTTACACGGATCGATTTTCTGGTTGAGTTTTCTATTCCTTTTTTTCAATCGACTACAGATATGGACACCATTGTGGGGCCTTACCCCCGAGTTCAGTAATTTCATCCTATTTCGAGTCATAAATTTGAGATTTGTCGTTTGAGGTTTGTTATTAGTGACTATTGTCCATTGTTGGTACACTATGCTATTGTCCCTATTAGTGACTAGAGACAGCCTACAGAATTCAGGGGTTAACTTAACTAAACTGATCATTTCATAAAAAAAGAGAAAATAAGAGAGAAACTGGGCAAGCAAACCTCTTTTGAGGTTGCGGCTACATTAGATTCTTTTCGGTTAACTTAAAAAATTTTATTCAATAAATTTGCTTGTATTCATTGACTCTGAACCTACCTTCATTGCTTTATTGACTTTAGCTAAATACTCTCCACTCGTATATAAGAGATAATTTGATTTTTCAACTTCATGAAACATTTTACCCGGTACAAATTCCAACAAACGTACAATATGTTCGACACCATTAATCGACTCAACAGAAGCAAATTTACCATTTAAATTAGCCACTGGTTTGGAACAAACGATATCCTTTTGTGCTGAAAATATTAAAAAACCAATTTATAAGAATTAGCACTCAAGACTGTAGAAAATTTCGAAACTTACACAAGAAAATCATAAGTTCATTCTGAGCCTCAATGAAGTCCATATTTTTGGAGTCCATGGCATTGAGAATCTTCAAAACATAACCATGCGGCCAAGGTGTGGTGATTATTGGATTTTTTATGTTCCTGGAAATGAATGAATAAAAAAAAATAAATAAAATTATATATATAACAATATCAGGCGTGGTATGTATTTCAATTTCACTCGGGGTCGCTGGCCTTAACCGCAATTTTACATGGGCTCAACACGCAAATTCACTCGGAAGTGAACCTTCCTGATTATTTTGCCTTATTTTATTATGCTCTATTTTATCTTGGATTTATTTTATTTCTTTTAAGGTTGATTTTTTATATTATTTTTTTATATATATTTAATTCCACATTTTTAAATTTTGTTTTATTTTATTTTAATTTATTTTATTTCAGTTTAATTTATTTAATTTTATATTATCTTTGTAAATCTTTTTCAACATATTCAATTTTTTATTTTATTTTTTTTTTAATTTGGTTTTATTTGCCTTTTTTATATTATTTTATTGCTTCGTGTTGTTTTCTATATTATGTTATTTCCATTTATTCTGTTTTTATTTAATTTACTTTATTTATTTCTTCTTTTATTTAATTTGATTTAGTCTAATTTTTTTACTTTATTTTGCTTGTTTTATTTTATCACACTTTATTTTATATTATTTAGTGTAAAAAGTGCGAACAGGTTGTACATTGACAATTCATTTAAACCGGTACCCTCAGAACCGAGTTCATACGCAAAAATTTTCCAGCTCTAACTTTTTTGTACTGACAATGCCATCGATCACCTGACCAGCTGTTGTTTTGACAATTCGATTTTGGCGGCAATTTGCATTCGTAATTTTTTGTTTATTTATCAGACGTGTTGTGTTTGCAATCGCATTTAATTTGTTGTTAAGTAGTTGTTTTTATGAAATAAAGATAAGCAAAATAATATTTCAAGCGCTAGAAGTACGCGTAAGCAAACGCTATGGGTATTAATGGTTTGATACCCTTTTTGGAGAAGGCTTCTTCAAGAGTACATCTCAAAGATATACGCGGCAGTACAGTGGCTGTGGACACTTACTGCTGGCTACACAAAGGAGCATTTGGTTGTGCTGAAAAGTTGGCGCGTGGCGAGGACACCGATCAGTATGTGCAATACTGTATGCGCTATGTGGACTTGCTGCTCAGCTACGACATTAAACCCATTCTTGTGTTCGATGGCCGGCATCTGCCAGCCAAAGAATTAACAGAGCGGCGGCGTCGTGACAATCGTAAACAATCGCGAAAATTGGCAGCAG
This sequence comes from Campiglossa producta, assembly GCA_964058755.1. Classification (NCBI taxonomy): domain Eukaryota; kingdom Metazoa; phylum Arthropoda; class Insecta; order Diptera; family Tephritidae; genus Campiglossa; species Campiglossa producta. The sequence goes on from CAXKVI010000003.1 coordinate 6,630,133, forward strand.
AGCTGTTACGCGCCGGCGATAAGGAGGCGGCACGTTCTCATATGCGCCGCTGTGTCGATGTGACACATGAGATGGCTTTGCGTGTGATACGTGAATGTCGCCAGCGCAATGTTGATTGTATTGTGGCACCATATGAGGCAGATGCACAAATGGCATGGTTTAATAAGGTGGACGTAGCGCAATATATTATAACTGAAGATTCAGATCTTACACTTTTTGGTGCAAAGCGGATACTGTTCAAGTTGGATATGACTGGCACTGGTTTGCTGGTGGAGGCGGATAAATTATACCTCTCCATGGGTTGCAGTAAGGAGCGTTATAATTTTGAGAAGTTTCGGCGTATGTGCATTTTATCGGGTTGTGATTACTTGGATTCACTGCCAGGCATTGGTTTGGCAAAAGCATGCAAATTCATATTGAAGACGGAACAAGAAGATATGTGGAAGGCATTGAAAAAAATACCATCCTACTTGAATATGAAAAATTTGCAGGTGAGCTCGTTTATTATGATATATGCAGTTTTATTTCTATGAGTAATATGTATTCTTCTCTTTTCTATTCTATTTAGGTGCCCGACGAATATATTGAGCAATTCCTCAAAGCAGAGGCCACCTTCAGGCATATGTATATTTATAATCCCTTTGTAAGACGCATGGAACGTTTGCATCCACTCTCCGATTTCGATACAGAAGAACGTTATTGCTCGAATGCTGGCACGCCTATCGACGAGGCAGATCCTGCTTTGCATTTAGCATTGGGAAATTTAAATCCCTTCACAATGAAGCAATTAGACAACTGGCATCCGGATAAAAATTACGGTTCAGCACAGGCACCAACTGGTAATAAGAAAATCAAACGCGCTAAACATAAAAGTATTTGGCAAGGAGATGAGACAGTGCAAACCAAAGGCGCAAGTGCTTGGCAGGCTGACGCAGCTACAGACGACAAATGCGCGCTACATTTTAGAAAAGTAGACTTCATCAGTAAAACATTGGATGAAGAAATTACCGAAAATGCGCGGGTTGAGCATGCCAAACCTGAGGAGGCAGACATTTTCACGATGTATCAACAGGAGGCGGGGGAATTGATTGAACCAAGCGCTAAACGAAGACATTGTAGTAGTGATAGCGACGATCTTGATGATGTTAGTAGTTATAATAGTAACGCAGCTAAAATTCAGCACACTTTGGAAACAGTCACGCATAATACGCGCAATCCTTTTGCAAAACCAGTAAACACGGATCACACGAAATCCGCTAAATCCGCGACAGTTTGCGAGAGTGGCTCCTTGCTGAGGGTGCTGAGTCCCAAGAAAGCAGGACGCAGTGATGTAAGAAGTAGCGTTCATTTGAAGAGCCCCAAGAGTCCACTAGATCGCATACAAGAAAGAGTTACAGTGAAAAGTCGATTTTTTGCAAATAATATTAATGAAGTAAAAACGATGAAGAAGAGCGTTAGTAGGGACTTAACTGCTGAAATCAATTTAATAGAAATTGAATCAAAGAAACAAGAACAAACGCGTGCAATGCTCTATGATTCCCCATCACCGAAGAAAAGTGTGCAGGATAATAAAAGTAGAATTGCTATTCAAAATGAAAGAACAGAGCTGGAATGCAACGAGGACGACGATAGCGCTACAACGCTAGAAGACAGACCCAGTGCCGTAACACACTTAGATAACAATAAATTGATAACAGCAGAAAGCGAAGAGTGTGATAGCAAATGTAGCTTAGAGAGTGCGATAATACTCTCAGACGACGACGATGATGATTTTGTTGATGTTAGCAATAGTTCTAAAATAGCACCCAAACTAACACAAACTCCACAAACAATAATAAATCAGTTTAAGTCACAAGCCAAACAACGTTTGGGTCTATCACGTAGGACTAAGTCAAAATCAACATCAAAAATATCTCAAAAGACAAGTGCTAAATCTAGCACGAAATCGTTAAACTCAACAACTGAAAATCAGACGCGTTTAACTATGTTTGGTTTTAAGAAGCGCCCAACATTGAAATAGTATATAAGTTTGTATTTTGTTATTTTATGTTATTTATTTAATATGCTTATTTTGTAAGTATCACGAGCTTAAGAACATAGGCATATCGTCGGTGGAATGACTATTTAGACTGTGAGTTCAAAAACCAACTTTCTTTGCATTTGAGTCATCCCATGTCAAATCGTAAAATTTTGAACAAAAATACAAAAAAAATATTTCCAAAGTATAAAATTTAGTCTTGTTTTTAATGTTATCTTTTCCAATTAAAATGTTTGAAAAAAAATTCAAATTTTTTAAGTTGGTTAAAATGCAAAAAAAAATAAAGTAAACCAAAAAAAAAAAAATCCCAAAAATAAAAGAAAAAAATTAAAATAAGAAAAGTAAAATTGAAATTCAAAAAATTTTAAAAAAAGAAAATTAAAAAAAACATTGAAAAAAAAAAAAAAAAATTAGAATTACAATAAAACAAATTTATAATTATATAATAATAAATTTGAAAAGAAAAAAAAAATTAAAAAAAAGAAATAAAAAAAAAATTTTAAAAAAATAAAAAAAAAATTTAAAAAATTTAAATTACAATAAAATAAAATTATATTCATAACATTTAAAAAAGAAGTAAAATAAAATCAGATAAAAAAGTGAACAAAAAAAAAAAATAAAATAAAATAAGTAAAAAATAAAATAAAAAAAAAATGTTTATATAATTATAAATTTGAAAAAAAAAAATTCAAAAAAATAAAAAAAAAAATTTAAAAAAATTAAAAAAAAAATTTAAAAAAAATTTAAAAAATTAAAATTACAATAAAATAAAATTATATTCATAACATATAAAAAAGATTAAATAAATGAAGTAAAATAAAATCAGATAAAACATGAACAAAAAAAAAATAAAATAAAATAAGTAAAAAATAAAAAAAATAAAAAATGTTTATATAATTATAAATTTGAAAAAAAAAAATTTAAAAAAAAATTTAAAAAATTAAAATTACAATGAAATAAAATTATATTCATAACATATAAAAAAGATTAAATGAAGTAAAATAAAATCAGATAAAAATGAACAAAAAAAAAAATAAAAATAAAATAAGTAAGCAAAATAAAATAAATAAAATATTGATTGTCACATTTTTTTTCAATATACCATAATTTCCGAAATATTGAAAAAATAAACTTTATAAACTTTTCAAAAAAAAAAAGTTCATTATTTCTTATTTCTGCAGCTTTATTATAAAAGAAACTTCCCCATAAAAAGTGCATCAAAGCGAAAGGCGTCGATTCCAACCATTTGACGATTTGACATGGAATGACCCATTGAATATTTATTTTCTAAAACTATCATAAGTGAACCTAGTCTGTGTCGCGTTGCTGGAACTCTCTTAAATTATGCAAGTTGTTTTTAAAATATTTCATTTGCCCCTCAACACAGAGTAACCCCCTCTGATACTTTTAGCCATAGCTGAAAAAACTAAGTGCATAATAAATAATTGTTATTTATTGCAAAGTCCGCTTAATTTTAAATAATAGCAAATATTTCAATTGTTTACAGAAACCAGAAATCAATATTTAAAACCATAAAAAAATTATTTTAATTTTTTGGAATTTTTTTTTATAATATTATATATATATTTTACCGTGTTGTTGGTTAATGAAATTTAATTTTTGATGATTTCTGATTAGATTGTACAACAGCCAAAAAAAATTGCAGAGGGTTTTCTAAAGCTCCTGGGTTTGCTGAATTCGAATTTAATGTGCGATTTCTTCGGTCACCTCAGGTTTTCTTTCCAGTTGGTGGTTTGTCTCGAGATCGCAAGGAGTAACATTTTTTTCTTTAAAAACTATATTTCAATTTATGGTTGCTTGTCTTTCCCAGACAAACTTTTAAATTACTAAAAGTCTTTTTTTTTACAACTGCCGATCTCTATACAAAAAAACGTTCTGGAGTGAAAACCTTGCGTGACTCGAAAAATCTGACTTCAGTTTCGGATTCAGCATACCCAAAACCTTTAGAAACCGTTGAGAAACCTGGTGGGATTTTCAAAAATTTCAATTTTGTTGTACCGTGTTATTTTAGATTTTTTTTAATAATTGCAAAAAATCACATTTTTTTGTATGAATTAAAAAAATAATTAGTAAAAATGTAAACTAAAAGACTGTGTATAAAACAATCAACGAAACTAGTAATCAATATGATTAATGATCATTATCTAAAAGCTCTGTCTGTCGCTTATATGCAAACAAGAAATTTGGGATATAATAAAACCTCAAAGAAAGTTCTATTATTTTCCAAAAAACTTAAAAATTTCAGTTGCATTAGTAGGTTATCTCATCAAATGTGCGCTATATTTATTCAGTGATTTTTGTTGTTGCCATTTTCTTTCTTTGAAGTTCTATGTAAATATCTAGTTGTGTTTTCACCTACACCCTCTTTCTAGCTTACACAAGTACGCTAATTTAATACACGTTAGATTATATTATAATAAATTGTTTGACTAGTTGATTATCAATCATAATTCTGTTAAATTATTAGGTAAACAAGTGTCAAGCAGCGGCTTAGAATTATCACAAATATATATCTAGGTTACACACTTGTATGATTCTATATGTATAAGAAGTCGCTTGTATGACTTTACTTGATGCTAAATTCAATTTCACCCGCTTATTTGTTTTTTTTTTTTTTGTTTGTCATATCGTGTAGAAGAATTTATTTCTTCAAAGTCTAATGTATCTACTTATAAGTAGCTTATATAATCAAGTTTTGCATTTGCTTGTGCCAAGCCAAATAAATGATATTTGAGTAACAAAAAAGGTGGCCCATTTACTTTCTATTTACTGAAGAGAACTTGAGATACATAAATGTTGTTTACTTTAGAGAAGCCACTCATAAGGGAAATATTTTTATAGAACAACAAATTAGAATAAAAGAATAGAATTGAAAAACTTTGTTTTGTTATCATGCGCTCTACGCTAGTCTGACAGCTAAAAGGATGGATGGGGCATTAATAATTCAATATTTAACGGCTTTCCTGTCCAATGAATCATACGTCGACGTATTCTTATTTTAACAGCTTTTTTTACTTTTATAATAAAGGAAATTCTAATCCTTTTTTGGCTTCCCGGAATAGTCCCTAAAAAACCAAAATAGTCGAAAAATATATAAAAAAAAATCCCGAAAATGATACCGAATAGTTCATGAAACGACCCCGAAATGTTTCGAAAATAATCCCGAATGGTCCCGAAATCATCTCCCAAACAATTCCAAAACTATTCGAAGACAATCTACAAATGATTAGGAAAAAGTGTCGAAATCATTTCGAAAATAATCCAAAAACAATCTCGAAATGATCAAAAAACCATCCCGAAGAAGACATAAAATGATTTGTAAATAATCCCGAAAATTCCCAAACAATCCCGGAAAAGTTCCAAAAGGATTCCGGCAACAAATCCAAAATGATTTAAAAAAAAGTCCCGAAATAATTCCAACGACAATCGTGAAATGATCTGAAAACAATCTCGAAATGATCGGAAAACCATCCCGAGAAAGTCCTGAAATTATAAGCAAAAAATACTGGAAAACAATACCGGCAAATTCCGGAAATTATTTGCACAATGCCAAAATTGTCCCGAAAACTTTCCTAAAATGATACAAAAACAATCCCAAACAATCCCGAAAATATCTCTAACTTATTCCGAAAACAATACCGAAATGATCCAAAAATAACTCCGAAAAAGTCCCGAAACAATCCCGAAATTACCCAAAAACAAACCCGAAATGTTTTCGAGAACAGTCCCGACACGATCTGAAAACAATATTGAAATGATTCCGAAAACAATACTGTATTGGTCCGAAAACAATCAAGAAATTATCCCATTGAATATAAAAAAAAATTTAATAAAGGATGATTTACACGGGCCGATTTTCTGGACGATTTTTGTCGTTCCACTTCGTTCTACAATCAAATACATTATGTGATCGATCGAATTTCTATTTACACGGTGGAACGACAAAAATCGACTAGAAAAATTGACCCGTGTAAATCAGCCTTAATAAATAGCTTACAACAATGCTTATTTGGAAAAATATACGCACTTCGTTCATTGATAACTTTTTCTCGATATCCCAACAAACATTTTTGTTAAATCTTAATTCGGGTAGCCGTGTGAAAACTAGTCATATTCGCAAATTTCAAATATTTTTGTTTTCAAATGCATCTTAACGCGTTTTAATAGTTGACGATTGTTCTCAAATCGAGATGTTTCATAATCCTAAACATAAAAGGAATAAAATTTAAATATTTTTGGAATACCATTTTCAAATGTTTATAAAAAGCACTCAAGCAAAAAAAAAACTGGAGTTAAATTTTATAAAATGTTTTCAATGAAGTGATACAATTTAAAAAAAAATTTCATACACAATTTCCTATTGGGATAAGTTTACTTTTTACTAGCTCGCCTGTCTCTATAATTACTGTAAGCAGTCGAACGTGACCGATTACGTATCATTCATAACTACAGCAAGTATATATATTTTTTTACTCATTGCTTTTACATATTTAATCGGAAATGATGCACTTAAAACGAGCTGTAGATTCTTATTAATTTTCTAACCGATGTGAATATTATTATTCCCTAAGCATTCGTTCTCGCTCTAGCCAAAATGAAAATTTAGTACCTGGGTGACCGATCTTGCTCGGTACTATCATTAAGCGCTAACTTTACTTACCCAAAATTACCCTAAAATAATTCCAAAATGATCCCAAAAAGACCCTTAAGGGCCACTTGCATAAAAGCCGATAACGACTAATCGGTGATTAACTTGACAGCTAACCATACAAAATACATACGTCAATTAAACTGTGATTAGTCGTTATCGGCTTTTATGCAAGCGGCCCTAAATGTTGCCAAAATTATCCGAAATTGAACCCAAAACGACCCAAAAATGAACCAAAAATATTCCCAAAATGACCCCAAAATGAACCCAAAAGAGACCCTTAAATAATCCCAAAGCTGAACCCAAAATGACCCATAAATGATCCCAAAATTATCTAATAGTACATTTACACCGCACCAAACTTTAATAAATTTGGCGATTTTTCGATACAAATCTCATTTTCCAAATTTGGATTTCCATCATATTTGGCCTAATTCGCCGAACAATACAATCCCCAGTACCTCAAAATAGCAACCCTGCCTGTTTAGAATTGCCTTTACAGATTCTTGCAGGGAAGGTGAAGCCAAATGCAATTTGCCAGTGAAAAACAGGTTCGAAGATATGCCAAGAAAGGTATTTTCGGCGGAAGGGTTGCCACCTAATATCATTTTATTTATTCCTTCGTATATCTAGGGAATGGGTGAAACGATGTGGATCAAATTTGCTATATAGATAGTATACTTCATTTTAAGACTTTCTACTTGGGTGTTGCCACCTAGGGCAGTTTACAGGATTGCCAACTATATCATTTTTTTTTAAATAATGAGCAAGATATGCCAATATGGGTGTCAAATTAAAGGTATTTTCGGCCATATATGTACCGACGAAGATATTTTCAAGCCTGGTTGCCAGCTTCTAACCAAATTCGATCAAAATCTCGTGAACCCATTGACCTTGGGGCAGTTTTCAGGGTTACCGCCTTCTAAATTGTTGTTGTATAATGAACACGCATTTTATTTTTATTTATTTGATCATTTTTAATCAAAGCTGTACGCTGTTAAAAAAAAATGGACGACATTGGGCATATGACTATGTCAAGAATAAATTACGAAATCACAACAAAAGACAACAAATTAGACGTAAATACGTAATAGAAGTTTCTAAACAGATCTACTAACAAACATAAGCGCATGTATACATATGTATGTCGTGAATATTTTGGTTTTCTATGAAAAAAAGGCAGTAACGATGCTAAAAACATTACAAATAGGAATGGCAATTTTTTGGTTTTTCACAATACCGGACTTTACGGGATTTGATTTTGTACTCTATTAAATAAATTACAAATATTTATTTACATAGTTCCAACCCGAAAATAGCGACATTTTGAGAAAGAAATACCGATATTTTCGGTACCCGGTATTGACATCACTAAACCCCACACAATAGATAGTAGCCGTTAAATTGCTTGAGGTGTAACTTTAAATACTTTTGGGTGTATTTGATAAGATATTCATATGTAAATATACAGTTACTGATTATGAGAATGGTTGACATTTTACAGTTTTCAAAACCTTTCGGCTTTTTTTTGTAATTCTGAGAGCGTTCCTTCAACCAATTCTGAGATAGGACGTTCCTCAAAGCTTGTTTTATTTAGTTAGTAAACACTTTTTAGGAAAGTTGTACGGCATTTTTAGATGTCAGACCAGGGACCGCAAATAACAGTTACTCTTAATATATAAGTTGGTCATAACAGTTATTTTTGAATTTCGATCACAAAATAACAGTTATTTTTCAGTTTTTGAATTTTAACTTTTATTTTTAACTTTTACGAAAAATTGCAAAAAAAAAAAAATCATTTCACTAATCGATAACGATAGTTATAAAAAATGTTTATATGTTCTCCTTATGGCAGTAGCACTACCCCTTAATAATGATTTTTTTTTATAAAATTTTGCTTGATAACTTTTATTTGCGGTCCCTGGATCAGACCGATACCCCCATGTTCATCAAATCTGAGAAAATAAAGGATGATTTACACGAGTAGATTTTCTGGTCGATTTTTGTCGTTCCACTGCGTTCTACCTTCAGATATAAGGTGTGAATCGATCGAACTGCTATTTACACTGTGGAACGACACAAATCGATTGGAAAAATCGACCCGTGTAAATGATGTTTAACAACGAAAAAAATTAAGAATACAAATAAAAATAAAAAAATAAAAGTACAAAAAAAAAACAGAAACATGTATTGCAAATTAAAGTCAGACTTGTATGCGAATCTATAAGCATTAGGGTGGCACAAAAAAAATGTTAGAAGCAAAATTTTTTTTTTTTTTTGGTATACGATCAATCGAATTCGAGCAGTTTTGACAGGCTCTTTACAAAAGTTCTTCCATACATTTTTGCATTAATGCGACCACTTCAAATATATTCACGCTAAAAAGTTGACTATTTTTTGGAAAACGTAAGTTTTTGTAAAACGTTGTGTTACTTGGTAAAAAATATATAAAGTTATAATATTTAAAAACAGAATAAAAATGGAATTTTTGATAAAAAATAAAATACGTATGAGGTGGGCTCTTCCAGGCACTGGTTAAAATTATACTCTTTTAATAAAACATCTTTTCCTTGGAAAAGTGATAGCTTTGGTCCAACAGTATCAAGGACGAAAACATTCTTTAAGTGATCCATTCGAGTTTGTCGCTTAAGTCTTTTGAAATTTTTCACTTTAATTCTGGAGCCCACAAAAACAAACCCTACTCCATGATCCGACTAGAAGGTCGCGGCATGAGACAGCTGATTAAAACGTTTTTTCCCAAATTTTGACATAATGCTCATTTTTCAGTGCAATTTTGACAGTACGCATACAAATTAGAACAACAAAACACATACTAAAAAATTATGTATGCACGGGTGTATGTAGCCATGCGGTCACCTGTTTATTGCATCATGCCCCACTCAAAACTTCAGATCGGAACGAAATTTCAATGCAATTTTAGTTTAGAGAGGGCGTTTTTGAATAAAAAACTGAAAGGGCGATTTTAGAAAAAAAAATATTCTTTTTAATCAAAAGCAAAAAAAAATATATTTTTATTTTATATTACTTTATTTCTTATATTTTATATTTTTTATTTTATTTGGTTTTATTTTATTTTTTTTTAATTTAGTTTTAATTTATTTTATTTTAATCTAACTATTTTGATTCATTTCCTTTTATTTTATTTGAATTTGTTTTATATTTTTTTTATTCCATTTCAGTTTATTTTATTTTGTTTTTTTTTTTTTAGTTTCTTTTGGTAAACATTTTTTTATTCCACTCTCTATTTTTATTTTTCGATCAAAAATGACGTACAAAGTTATCGAAACATTTTTTTTAATCCAACAAAAAAAAAATTTTTTTTCTTTTTTTTTATAAAATTTTTTTAAGAAAGTATTTATATATAAAACTCCTTATTCAAAAAATGATTTGATTTATTTCCTTTTATTTTACTTGAATTTGTTTTATATTTTTTTATTCCATTTTAGTTTATTTTTTTTTTTTTTTTTTATTTTGTTTTGTGGTAAACATTTTTTTTTTATTCCACTCTCTATTTTTATTTTTCGATCAAAAATTACGTAAAAAATTATCGAAAAATTTGGTTTAATACAGCAAAAAAAAATTTTTTCCTTTTTTTTCCACGGCTGCCGCCGTGGTGTAGCGGTTAAGTGTTCGGCCTTCTACACCAAGTCGTGGCGGTTCGATGCCCGGCAAAAGTAACATCAAAAATTATTTAGAAAAAGGATTTTTCTAAACGGGGTCGCCCCTCGGCAGTAGTTTGGCAAACTCTCCGGGTGTATTTCTGCCATGAAAAGCTTCTCAGTAAAAAATTCATTTGCTTTGCAAGTGCCGTTCGGAGTCGGCAAAAAACTGTAGGTCCCGTCAACTTGTAGGAAAAACTCAAAAAGCAACACACCACAAGTTGGAAAGAGAAGCTCGGCTAAAAAATCTCGTTAGAGGTTATGATAACCTGTTGGTATATCGCCGCCATTAGTTTTTTATTTTTTTTATTTATATATAAAACTCTTTACTCAAAAAATATTGCTGAAATCTTTAATTTTATTTTCTATTGCATATTTTTCGTTCTAAAAATTCGAAGAAAAGAAAACACTGTGTTCGGAAACACCCTAATGTACATATTTGTAACATTGAAATTCAAAAAGTTTGATTCATCAAAAGTTACACTTACCAATCTGGTTGTATTAGATAATTAATATCATCATATGCATTCAATAATTCGATACTATTAGCGGTTATACCATAAAGGCGTCGTACTAATGATTCCGCTTCTTCGGCGCCCACATTAGGTTTTATTCTCATTCCTGGCTTTAGCAAATCACTTGAGTTGGCATCACTGTTATTGTTATCATTTGACTTAACAGCTGATGGCTCTGAACCATTCTTGATTGGAATTATACATTTATTAACGGAATCATATTCATGATTTAAAGTGTACGATTTCTTCCTCAAACTGGTTAGCTCCACATTATTCCAATTTTCCATAATTGTGCAAATTTTTATTTTTTTTTAGTTAAATGATATTTTGAAAATGCAATATTTTTAGATCAGTCTTTAGAAATGTGAATGCACATTTGTAATTGGAAACAAAACAATGACAGCTTTATTACGAATATGCGCTTGCGACTAAACACTTGACTGTTCACCGGCACAGTAGCGAATGCCATCCCCATACAAGTTTAGGTCTCCAATGCTAGGCCGTATATAGATGGGCGTACCCAAAGGGGGAGTTTTTGGGGCACAGTAGCCAATTTTTTTTTTTGGTTGGTTTTACATATTTTATTTTTTTTAATTTCATTTATCTTTATTTTATTTGATGTATTTCAGTTTATTGTCTTTTCTTTTTTGTATTTTATTTAATTTTTTTTATTTTATTTTATTATTTTTTTATCTCATTTAATTTAATTTTATTTTTCCTTATTTTGTTCAATTTATTTTATTTTTTTTTTTTTTTAATTTTATTTCAATATTTTTTCTTTTTATTTTATTTCAGTATTTTTTCTTTTTATTTTATTTCAATATTTTTTCTTTTTATTTTATTTTTATTTTTTTTTCTTTCATATTATTTGATTTCATTGAATTTTATTTTACGTGATTTTTTTTATTTAATATTGTTTTATTTTATTTTTTATTTCATTTTTTCTTTATTTTGTTCATTTTATTTTATTTTTATTATTTATTTTATTTAAATTTTTTTTCTTTTTATTTTATATTATTTTTATTAAATTTTTTTTTTACATATTTGATTTTATTTTATTTTGTTTCATTTTATTTTTTTATTATTTTATTTGATTTTTAACTTAACTTTTAATTTTTCTTACTTTATTTCATTTGATTTGATTTTATTTAATTTAATTTTACTGCACTTTTTTCTTATTTTCTCATTTCATTTTATTTTATTTTGTCGTATTTTTACTAATTTTCTTTTATTTTTATTTTTTTTTACTTTACTTATTTATTTTCTTTCGATCTCAGGATTTTTGCTTCAAAAACTCCCTATCTGTACCCAGTTTCTTTATAAAGTCGGCAAAATTCTCGATTTTAATGCCTTCACAATCGACTCGATTCAAATTTGAAAAAAGAAATTTTTGTCACTACCTCAAAAGCAAGTGAGAAAATAAATAGACAAAATTTATTTTTTTTACAGAAACAAAATAAATGAGTGTGACGTCATTATGACGTCAAATCGACTATTTCAGTCGAGCCGAACGATCGAATTGAGTATTACTCAATGAGTAACAGAAACGGGGTACTGCTGGCTTCAAAATCTTTACAGAGAATTTTCGTTTAGATAGGGAGTTTTTGAACTCATCCGAGATACTACTTTCTTAAAGTAAATTCTGAAGTAGATCTTGAAAAAGGGATTTAATTTTTTGGGAAGAAATAAGTTCTTCCTTGCAAACCCCCTATCTAAAATTGGTTTGGGTGCGCTTCTGTATGTAGATCCATATGCATGATAGAATACCGCACCTCCTTCACCCGCCTAGGCTTGTTTTGTTATTTTCAATTGTTTGCCTTTGTTTTTTGGTTTTTATTTTACGTATTTAATTTTCTCAACTTTTATTGTTGAAGTTGTTTATCTTCGCTTCATTTTGACGACTCCCTTTCCCCAATCGTTCTTGTCTTGCTGAGACTATTTTGATCCACATACAAGCACACAATCATTCTTACATATTTATTTGTATTTAATATTTGTTTTGCACTATGGGCCAGAAAACTTGGTGCAATTATAAAACTAACCTAAAACACTTTCACACTCATTTCGCTATTAAAAAACAAATCGCACACCTAAAGTACATTTGATTATTCTAAAGTACATATGATGCTTTCTAAAATGAAATTGATACTTTCGAAAGTACTGCTGGAAAAGGTGTAGTGAAAAGGTTACTCATACGCCGAGGCAAACTTCCGTCTAATGGAACACATAAAAAGGTATTATAATTTAAAAACGTCTTATCTGAACGAAAATACATACATTTTCAGCTGAGATGGGGTGATTTTTGAATAAAATTCTGTCTAAATAGGGCGTTTTTAAATCAAATTCTAAAAAAGGGCGAAAGAAAGGATGATTTACTCGGGTCGATTTTGTCCTTCCACTGCTTTCCACCTTCAAATACAAGGTGTTAATCGATCGAATTGCTATTTACAAGGTGGAACGACAAAAAATCGAATCTCTAGAATAATGTGCTGTTCATGCTGACCCTGCATTTTGCATTTTAGGATTTAGCCCAAAATGCAGCATTTTTTTCATACAATTTTGAAAGCTAAACCCAACATTTAGTTTCTACATTAGCTTTAGCATCTTCGAAGATACAGTACGAACAAATGTTGCATACTTTTGGGCGAACCGCTGTTTATATTAGGATATCTTCTCACTAAGCAAGTCAACGTACTTATGCAATAACTTTTCCTAAACTACATAAAGTGCTTTTTTATTTTGGGGAAAAACTGCATAATTGCGCCCATAGTGCATTGCTTGTCTGATTTTAAGGTGAAGAGAATAAAATTCAAATCATATTAACGTTATCATATTAACTGTTTTGAGATATTCAGTTTACACAGATATATCTGTACTTATTAGCACTTAAAGCCAAATTTTTATTTTTTAGTTGAGCGCTTTGAAAGTTAAAATTGTATCTAGTGTGAATTTATAGATTTGAGATATGGTTTTTTGTTAAAAAAAGTCACAAAAAAAAACCACAAAAATCTGTGTAATAATAAATTACTTAAGGACTACTTGAGTTGGGCTCTTATGTCTTGTGGCCCTAGGTATTTGACTGCACATTAGGGCTGTCCAAAACATGTGGGGATTGGTAGTCGGCTCTAGAATTTTAAGAATGTGCCAATTAGAAAGACCAAGCGAAACCGACTACTTCTTTGTGTGTGTAGAACTCCTCCTCCCACGAAAAAGTGCCCAAATATCTTGCTCAACCTACAGACGTATACTATATTTACGTACATATCACACCCATGCACAAAGCTTAAATACGTCATTAGTGCTGTTTGTTTAAAAAATTACAACCTTTTTTGAACTTATAAAAGTCAAATTTCATATTGCTAAAATTCCATATGTGTGCATGTGAAAATACCTGCTTATCAAATATGCCAAGATAACGCTCTTAATTGACGTTCACGAATTCAACAAGCTGAAAAAGCTTTCAGAAATGAAATTTATAATACAATGCGCCAGTTTAATATGTAAATTGAATTCAAAGACGCTAAATAATAAGTCATAAGTGTGAAATTGGCTTTCAATGGATGATAATGGCGGCATATAGGACATGTACGTTAGACCGTAGACAATTTTTTTTTAATTTGACCCAGGGGTAAAGGTTTTACTGGAAAACTTATACTTTTAAATTTAAATGTTTTTCTGAAGTGGTCTAACGTACCAGAAAAAACGTTGTCGAGAACAAAGCAATACAATTTCCTTGGTACGTTGAGGCTGATTTACACGGGTCGATTTTCTGGTCGAATTGCTATTTACACGATGAAACGACAAAAATCGACCGGAAAATCGACCCGTGTAAAACAGTATTTAGACGACTTGAGAAAGAATTTTATTTTTCCAGAGTAAAGCTAGAAATCAGTGTTTAAAGTCTGATTACGCGAAAAAGTGTTCAGTTAAAATTTTAAATTGGGAAACTTGACAGTTCCAAATCAAAATTCAAATGGGTCCCCAAAAATCTAAAACTAGTTACATATGTTAGCCCTCTAAAAAATTAAAACTAGAATCTGTTTATTTTACAGTATTTTTCCGTCATCCTAAAAAAGAACTTTATAATTAATTTTATTTAAATTTAATTCAGTCTAATGTACATACGTTTGACGGCCACAGAGAAACTGAGTGACGAGTCATACCATTTTTGCTCTCAGGCTATCATATCAGCTAACCGGTAAAGTCCATTTTCATTACATTATAAGGTCATATTACATCACGACCCTGCAAAATTGGAAGTGAAGGGGTGTTAGCGAAATAGCGGTCATCACATCTGTTTGCTCCGTCACTCACTAGCAAGTACCGAAACCGTGCATAACCAACGACATCCATTGATTGGTCAATGCGATCATAGCAACAATGTCATTGTTCGAGAGGTCAAGTAATGAGCGTAATAATCTACGTGAATTTGGTTCTCAGATTTTCGGACAATTGCCCCACTAAGTGCCTAGGCCTGTATTACATATAATGTTGTTGTTGTAACAGTAATTCGTCCTGCCTAGTCGGCCCATCACGGCGAAGCGACGGACCAAACAGAGTTGTACTGATGTTGATAGTCCTCTGTAGGATATGAATCCGGTACGTTCCGGTGAATAGCACCTTGTGGTACTAGCCCGACTGCCTTGGGAACGATATCGTTGACTCCGTAGTGGCGTTGAAGTAAGGAAGCTCCTAAATCGTAGAAACCTTTATATGAGGTTGATATAGTTTTGGTGAACTTTACAATACATTTGTGCCCCAACTTCCATTGTACCTTATTTTCCATTATTCAATAAATATATATTCACAATTAAAGATACCGCTCACACTTGTTCAAATATCTATTCGGAAAGTACCGATGAAGCATTATGTCATTGGGAAACATGAGAAACGTTAATTAGCTTTGGAACTTGATCAAATAAATGCTCTTTGTAAAAAGTAGGTGAGTAGTGGATAGTAGTAACAGTATTTCTAAAAAATGAGACTAATTATTTAAAAAATTTGTGTACATATATCTCAAGAAAATAAAAAAATTGGGTTGAAGAATGCTATATTTTGGCCTTTTTACACGGGTCGATTTTTGTCGTTCCACCGTGTAAATAGCAATTCGATCGATTCACACCTTGTATTTGAAAGTAGAACTCAGTGGAACGACAAAAATCGACCCGTGTAAATCATCCTTTAAATACAAGGTGAAGATCGATCGAATTGCTGTTTACACGGCCGATTGGAAAAAGGTTAGAAAAATCGAACCGTGTAAATCATCCTTTATGGTGAGTATTTATTTCGCTACACATGTTTTTTTTTATTTTTATAATTGTAATTTGCAATAAAATGGAAAATTTTGTAAACGTCAAAATTTCTTGAGCGGGTATAGAAGATATGCTCGTTTTTTACTTGAGGCATTTCTTGGCAGGTGAGTAGCCCGTAGCAACATTTTTTCACGACTTGTCAATGTCATTTAAAATTGTGCGAATAGTGACATTTGTTGAAATTCACGCTCGAAATTGGATAAATAACCGAAAATAAGCAAAAAGTAAATGAAATTAAAAAAAGGAAATTTGCTAGCAACATTTCACGACAAGCCAAATGCAAGTTGGGAAATTCCACGGCTGTGATGTTAGTACCTGGCTTTAGGTACAAAGAGTAAAATTTTCTATATCGATCCAGATCAACAATCTCTGGAACACCCTTATCACGTAACTAAATGCAACCGTGGTGCACATATGACATTTGACATGTAAACATAACCAACAAAATAAAGAGCCAACATTCAGAGCTCCCTGAATTCATTGCAAAAAAACAATAAAATTTCAATTAACAATGGATCAATTATATGTGGAAATAGAAATTAATACACGCAATGATAATACAGAAATATACACAAGTCCACAATCTTTCATGGCGCTATATCTATATCGTTTCCTGCATTCACCAACAAACTGCAAATTGAGTTTCGTGCGCACATCCATCCAGGGGGGCAAATTGCGTTTACGTACAGAATCGCTAAGAAGAGAATTAACTGAAGAAAGGATATATTGCAAAGAAGCGACCAATGTGGAGGCGATAAGTGACCTCAAACTGCCAATTTATGCAAAAGATGGAAATACCTATATTGCTGGAATGTGTGCCGTATGCAGAGAACTTGTGGCACGACAAGATTGTGTAGAGCGACGCAAGTTGTTGGGGTTCAAAGGTGCGTGCTTGTTAGCGCCAGCTGAAGCGTCTATTTGGACGCGATTTTGTGAAGTGGATGTTGTAGAGGCAATTGGCGGTTTGTTGAGTAGACAGGATGCTGGCGCAGCGGTAGAGGAAATTCCCAAGGAAGTGCCACGTTTCGAACGGCACATGAACGAGCCTGTGCGTATGCATAACATATATAAAACCGCACGCGAACAAGCCCAACAACAAGATGATCGTGTGAAGGGATCGAAGGGCAGGAAATGGAAGGTGCGTGTAGATTGCAGTGTGCCAAAGGAGCAGTTGCCTATTGAGCATCGTTTTGCTGAAGGTATTAGCTTTACTATAGCCGATATAATTCTATGCACATTCATGCGTTTAATATTTCTACATTGTGAGGATATGCTCGTACATTTTCCATTGATTAATACGTGGTTGAATGAGGTAAGTGGGCATGTGTGGTTTTTGCTGAAGTTAACTTCTTAGGCGGCGGTGATATTTAGTACCAGGGTTGCCACCCTACCCCATTTTTATATTCCTACGAATATCGACAAAAATCTCGGGAACGGGCTCGAATTTTTTTTTTAATAATCAAAGAAGTTAACTTCTTCAGGCTTTTTTTTATTATTCTTAATTTTAACATATCTTTCGCAGATTGATGTATTCGAACCTAGATGCAAACACCTGTTAAATGAATTGTATGTGCATCGTCACAGTAAAAACTTTCCAACCTTACTGAGAATACCTGATTGTGAGGCGTCCAGCCTCTATAAAAGCGATCCAAAACGCTATAAACCGCGCAATCGCATTTTTACTGAGCAGAACGAAGTGGATGCAGCCTTAACAAAATTACAGCAACTACAGCTACACTTCAGTAGCGATTCAACACAAACTTACGAAAAGCAACATATCGACTGGGATTTGATTGAGCCGGAACAGGCAAAAAGTTCGGCCCTACCACGTGAACGCATACTGCGCAAGCGACAACAGCTACAAAATGTTGCCAATGCGGTTGCAACATTAGCAATGCCCGGTGAGCGCATAGTCGACTTTTGTAGTGGCACAGGCCATTTGGGCATTTTGCTGGCGTTACAGTTACCCGAATGTATCATTATTTTAATGGAAAATAAAGCGATATCTTTGGAACGCGCCAAACAACGTGCCAACGAATTGGGTTTGAAAAATTGTCGTTTCTATCAATGCAATATTGATTACTTTGAAGGTTCCTTTCAAATTGGTGCATCATTGCACGCCTGTGGCACAGCTACAGATATTGTGCTGCAACAATGTCGGCGTTCGCGCGCCAAATTTGTTTGTTGTCCGTGCTGTTATGGTTCATTGCAGCCAATGCCACATATACCATATCCGTTGAGTACGCGCTTTCGTGCGGTTTTGAGTGAACGGGATTATTTATATATAGCGCATACCGCAGATCAAGCACATGAACTGGGTACGCTGAATTGTCGACCAGAAACAACACGTCAAGGTCAATTGTGTATGGATATTGTGGATACGGATCGTAAATTGCAAGCAGAAGAGGTTGGTTATGATGTTATACTGACGCGTCTCAAGCCTGAAGAATGTACGCCAAAGAACCGTTTATTAGTTGGTCGCTGGTCAAGTTCGAGCTGACGACAACGTCGAAACAGTGCTGCAGCAGTTGTTAATCTAACGCTTTTTTTTTTGTTTTTTTAGAAAATGTTTTTTAATTTTTTTTTATTTCTTCATAAGCTTCCTAATATCATTTCATTGAGATTGTATCTATTAAAATAAGTTTTTTTCTTCTTCTGGTGCGCACACACTCAATATAAATCATGTTTTTACAATATTTATGCTTTTGAATTATTTATAGTTTATTTCATTTTCATTCGTTTTTTCTATGCCTTAAATTAGTTGCGTCCACCACGCAGCGCCAGAACCAAATGTAGAACTGAGCCACCTTGAACTTTGTAATCGGCGGCGGTTTTGTCGTCATTCCTGAAAAGTAAATTTTCCTGTTATATTTAGGTATTTTTTTTTTAAATCGAAAAAATTAAGTTTGTATTAGATTTATCATGCCCAATTTTCCTTGCTTTTCTGTGAGCATAGAACCCCTTTAGATATATTTAACTTGGAGGTGGGTGCTAGCTACGCCGCTTTTTCGATAGCTCTAACAAGTTCTTCGCCTTGCCTACTCGGTATGATTATTTTGCGATTGAGCCTGGATAGTTAAGAGTTTAACCTATTACGATATACTGATCCAAGTTCAACCAGTTTAACTCGATTCTGCATTTGGAGGATGCTCTCTTCTGCAGCTACTTTGATGTTAATAAAGACGTACACAGGTAGAGAAAGGACCTTTCCTCTATCAATTCCAGCATCTTTTCGCAGGACTTTTCCCCGACTCTTCTGCACGCCCTGGTGGGTTTTGATGCTGTGTTAGCGACATGCTTCCTTCATAGTAATTAGGAGACGCAGTATTTTACTTCGGACACAGCCCCAGGTGTTCCCCACCTAATGTAGCAGCCCTCTTTCCCGGTAGGGATCAACTTTTTTGAAAGGAATGACATTGAAGAGTACTCTGGAATTTTCCTACCACCAAGCTCCACAGGAGAGGAGGACTACTTTTCCCATTGTCTTAGGTACGAAGGATGTTAGTCTTATGAGCCTGAACGATTTCGCTATGGAATAATCCCTTTTCTTCTCCTTTGGTATAAAGAGGCCCTGACTAAGAAATTCAGCCCTGACATTTCACAACTCCTGAAACGTTGGAGCGCCTACTTATGCAAATATAGCCTACAAAGACCTTCATAACAAACTTTCACACTCACATTTGTTTGCCAGAAAATATAAGTCGCTGCTGCTGTGGTGGTATACCTTCCTTCTCTTCAACACGCTCCTTGATGCGATCCACTTTGTCGGTAGGCTCAATATCGATTTCAATTTCCTTGCCGGTTAATGTCTATGCAAATGAAAAACAAAACCATCAACAACTTCCTCATATGACCAACATTGAAGGTTCCGAAAATCAATAGCAAGTTTTTCGCTAGCGATGATTCGCGAATTTCTACCAAATATGAAATTCCAACGCCTCCAGCGTTCAACAAATTCTTGTTGGTACTTACCTTTACTTTGATCAACATATTGCTTATGAATGTGAAAATGTATGTGTGATTAGCGGACTTTTACAAATCTACAATGCTTTCCAATTGAAAAGTTTTTTTTTTTACTTGCTTGATGGCGTGCAATTTGCTTAATTTTGCACAAAATTTACCGCAACCGCTTTTCTGAAATGTAAAAACCAATTGACATTTATTAGTAGAAGAGTTGTTGTAAATTTGCAATGCAGAGAAACGTACGCGTGCTCTACCCCACAGGGTGATTTGAAAAATAATTTATTGTTACGTCTTGCTTATGAGTCAAAATAATGAATCATGCATTTTATTAGAAATACTCAAAAATTATATAAAAATTGAATTCTTCAAATTAATGTGTTTTTTTATTTTATTCACCCTATTTGGCCAACATATAAACACGAAAAATGTGTCTCTTCACTATAAAAGTAACATAAAAAATTGGAATCATCCCTCGGCATTAGTTTGGCAAACTCTTCGAGGGTGCTTCTACCATCAGCAAAAATTGATCTGCTTTGGTCTCACCCATTTAAAAAAAAAAATTAAAGCAGCACCCTACAATTTGGAAGAGAAGCTCGCCCCAAAAATCTCATTAGAGGTTGGTGATGATATCGCGCCATAAAGTTTTTTATTGTCAAATTTTCCATCATGTGCGCAGCTTGTTGTAGCAGCAAAAATACTCTCCGAAGGTTTTGGGGAGTGATGCCGAAAATGAAATTCCTTGGCCGGATACGAACCCGGTACGCTACGGTACTTCCTTGCGGTACTGCCCGACCATCGTGGTTGTTGTTGTAACGAGGTGTAGCCCTGCCTAAATGTCAGACAGGGTCACCTCGAGTGTATTGCTCTTGGCCGGGTCGATATAAGAAAACGGCCCGGGTCGTTTCGGCACGATGGGTACAGCACAAGTACTGGTACCGTTCTCGTAGATCCGGCAATACAAGAAACTAAACTAGCCGTGCAGGCTATGTAGGTCATTTAGCGTTACCCAGGGTGCACCAACTGGGAGGCGACCTACGATTTGGTATGACCGGTGGAACCTTCTAGGGCATGTCATCCCTCCATCCGTAAGGAAGGTAATGAGAGGTGAGAAGCATCATATTCGTAGATCAACCATCGTCATTGCCTAGGTGCATATTAGTCGCCTCTTACGACCGGCATGCCTACCTCGGGCATATACTCAATCCCTAACTCGCAGGGGCTCCTGAGCGCAACTTGCTGCGATAAGGTTACCATTACTCTTCGAGGTGGTCTGGTCTCAAGCTAGACTCCGAATAAATACAGTCGATGATGGCCATCTGGCTACAAACCTCCCATGGGGCAAAACAGGAAGGTCTAGACTTTGTGAGACAAAAACTAAATCGGACATCCAAACGTCAAGTACGTCTGTAGAAATCCAGAAAATTCTTTTAAAAGGGCTTATTCGAGTACAGGGTTGTCCTCCTCACACTCCTCATAGGTCAATTCCCTCACTATATGAAACCCTAATAAGTTCCAGAGACGAGTAAAACATTAATTCATATACTCCAACGCCAATAAACCTCACAAGAAAATAGTCATAATCAAATTACCATAAAAAAATAGTTTAATCTCTTTGTTGTACAATTAACTATGGACTTGACTTAGACTATTTAAAAAATTTTGTGAGATCACAGATATTCTATATTAATTTTTTCAGCTTATTTTGTTCTTTAACCATTTCTGATATTAGACGGATATCTCGATCATATGTACGACAGCAGCCTCCAATAATTCTCGCACCCAATTTCACCCATTCGGGAACGTAATTGGCCAATGGTACGCAATGTTCACGCCCTAGCCAACCTCGTTTCACATCGTACACTTCTCCGCTGTTGGGATACACCACCAAGGGAATTTTTTCAGCATCGGGGGTCTCGCCATTTAGGCTTTTGAATAGTGGTGTGACGAACTGAAAAATAAAGAAGATAATTAAAAAACTTTGGATACGAAAAAAATAAGGAAAATGAAGGTAATTTGAAAAAAGGACGAACTTTTTCAAAAAAATTTTCAAAAAAAAGAAATATCTCAAAATTTTTGGAAGAACTTTTATCGTAAACCCTAAAAAGGTCCTAAAAAATGTGTGTTTTGAGGAAAAGACCCTGAAAAAATTTTGACAAAGGGGCCTTTTGAAAAATATGAGGATCTCCCAAACAGCCGTCGATAAAAAAAAACGAAACTTACCTCTGGATGTACACAATTAATGCCAATAGCTAAGCATCTGTCTTGGGCATTACGTTCTCTCAAAAGTTCCCACAGGGAACGCGCTGCCTCCGCAAAATTCTCACCATGCGCCAAGCTGCTATTATCCTTACACTGATAGGATACCCAAAATTTCACTTCCGGATAATCATCACATAACATTTCGACTAATGCTTCAGCTTCTGCTTGACATGGTATCGTTTCAATGGCTAATGCATCAACACCGGCTGCCAGACAAGCATCGATACGTACACGATGCCAATCGGTTATCTCTTTAATGGGTACTTCATCAACATATTCGCCAGTGTATTCGGAACCGTCATGTAAATGAGCGCCATATGGGCCAATCGATGCAATGACCATGGGGAGTCCTGTAAATTAAAAAAACAAAAAAACGCAGGGTGATCATAATGATAAAAAAATAATATTCCGTTATGAGAAAAAAAAAACTGTTGAGGATTGACATCCGTTTCCGTTTTGTTTTGTATTCGTTTTTTTTAGTGCTAGTCAGCTTTTGCAATAATTTACGGTACATGTTTCTTTTTAAATTATTATTTTTAACTTATACACTTTCTCTGAACTCACCATCTTGTATATCTAATTTCGCTTCTAAACATTCCGCCAAGTATTTATCTTTAGCAATTTGTGCTAGTCGCACGGACTTTTTAATCAATTCAATGCTTTGTTCTACGTCTAAATCCAAATATTCAACATAACCTTCAACACTGACCTGGTAAGTGTTTGTTAGAATTAAATCAGCGCCATCTGCGGGAAAAACGAATATTGGATTGTAAATAAAATCTCGAAAACTCTAACGAAATTCACTTACTTTGTAAAAAGTCCAGATGTGTATTGATTACAGCTGCTGGATTTGTGGCATTAAATCTGGCGCTCCACAATGGATCACCATCGACGGCTTGTCCAACGTGTACTGTCATTTGGGTGCCAAAGCCGCCATCTTTAGTTAGTATGCGTGATTTGTTCATTATAGGGATATTGGATGCTGTGAAAAAAAATACAATCATTAATTTTTCAGACAGACAAAATATGTTTAAACAAGGGGGTTTGCAACTTTGGTTTAAGAGATATCGGCAAAAGGCTCTCAATGGGCAGTACTTATTTATCAATCTGCCATACGAAACCTAGCACTTTTTAAACTTTTTACGAAAACCAACACTTTTAAAATTCGTTACGAATTTTTCGAAACAAAATCGGTAGTTGAAAATAAAAAAAATTAAATTTGAGAAGATTTTGGCAGGTGTTGAACCGACTCGCCTGCATACTTGTACTCAAGTGCCATCCACTCAGCTACAGAGTACAATTAAATTCTTTGGGAAAACAGGTGGCAACCTTCTAAAACTAGCTTGAAATGTAGCATATTACCTATATTTTAAAATCCATCCAAATTTGTCCACTTGTTGTCGAGATAATAAAAAATTCAAAAAACTTAATATAATGGGAGTAGGTGGCAACCCTAGGTAGAAAATCTACCAATAAATATTTTGGTGTTGTATTTCGGTGTTTCACTATAGTCTGGTTTTTTTTTTGTCAAATTCTACTCGGACTTTATCGAAAAAAGCAACCAAATCTCGATAAAGTCGATGAAATATGACACCGTTTGACCAGCCTTATGAACGAAAAATCACAAACCAGCTCAATGTATCGATTTTTATATCGAAAATATCGAGCTCAGGAATGTCGATACTTTTGCAACTCTTCGCTACTATTGGTGGTGTAACGGAGCTTCAATTTCGATGCCGAAAGGTCGGAAATTTCTTTTTGTATATATCTGAAAGCTTCCGCTTCCGGTCCCGATTTCGATTTTGCCCCCGATACATCAAATTTGAAATATTGAGCTCAGGTTCTGCTAGATTCACTCAATGCATATTCTCTAGTGTCTGACCAAATATTCGGCTGAAAAGGCCGAATAATAGATGTGTTTCATACAAAAAGTAAAATTTTTGTGTTATTGAACAAGCCTAAGATTTCAAACGATAACTTACGCGAAGTTATTCAATATCGCCACCTTAATTATACAAGCACAATGTCGATCGTTACATCTCTTATTTTGTTATTCGGCTTCGGCTTCGGTTTTCGGCCGAATATAGGATTACGCCGAATATTCGGCTACGGCTTCGGCCTAAAATTCCAGTTTCGGCCGGACACTAATACTCTCACTTTCCCCACATGACAATATGTTACTCATACGCCCTGTCAAACTGTTATTTTACACCGGCAGATATTATTCGCATGGCATACGTACGTAAGCTCTTTGTATGTAAATAAGCGTATAGTATAAGAATGCTTGTAGAAATGGGTTGTCTAAAAATAGTATTACTTAGCAGATTATTATTTTATTTCACATGTGCTAGTAACTTTGTAGCAAACGAGACAAACAAGTGCAATGAACTAGTTATGTAAATACTGATAAACATGAATGCTAAAATTTATAATGAGGGCAAATTAAATATTGATAAGTGTTGTGAGGGTATCTTAGGATTGAATAATCTCATTTTTATTTGCAAAAACAAAAATATAAGTGCACATATACTAAAGTAAAGAAAAGTTTTTCGGTTTTAAGCTGATAAATTTCGAACTTTGAATCCAACCGCTTCTTTATAAAAAATTATAAACCGAAACAAAAATCACCTCTGAAAATGATTTGGTTCGATTATAAAAGAAAATAATCTGAGACAATTTCTTTTTTTTTCCATGAAAAATGTTGTTAGGATAATGACGGTACTTTTATGGGAAGGTGCTGCCCTGATCGGTCCACAAGGAAAAATTGTGTGTGTTTGGGGATGTTCCCTAGGCACACACGGTTAATGAGCAAACGGTCTAGAGATGCATGGATTTATTAATAAATATATTTCTTTAAGGGCAACTTGCACGAAGGCAGAGTTGATTTGAATACATATTTGTCAAAAAACGTATGAGTTTGACTTCTCATTTGACATTAATTCCAAAATTTAAATTTTCATTGTAGAAGTGAGCCTTACTAATCATTAGAGCGTATCACGGTGTAACGAGAAAAAGAAAATTGAAAATGTTCCCCCCCAGTTTGAACACTTACCTTAAGAGGTTTTCAAAAAAAAATTTTTTTTTGTCACACTGTAAAAACAGCGAAAATAGTTTTTTTCTATAATTTCTATATTTTACGTTCGATTTTCAAAAGTGGTACATTTTTAGAAAGGTATTCACCAAAGCAATATTTCATCCATAGAAACTTTTAGCCCATCATGTCAAGTTCAGATTTTATTCTATCCAACACCCTGTATTTGAAAAAAAAAAATTGTTCCTCAAAACTAAGAAAAAAGAATATTTACCTGCATATAATGAGGAAATAAATTTAATGCATTTATGCTAAATTTTTTTTCCATTTTTGAAATTACCAACAAGTAAACATTCGAACCAGAGGGGAACATTTTAAACTTTTTTTGGCGATACGCTCTACTAAACATACTTTTCAATGATATATCAGCTTGAAAATATTGTTATGCCTTTTGTGGCACGAATATGTTGTTTTTGAACTTGAATTAAAGAAATCGGATCAGAGGATTGGTAGAGATTTCGGATGTAAATCCTCATTTACACGGGTCGATTTTCTAGTCGATTTACTGGTTGATTTTTCATTCAACCTTCAAATACAAGGTGTGAATCGATCGTATTACTGTTTACACGGTGGAACGACAAAAAATCGACCAGAAAATCGACCCTAAAGGCTCATTTACACGGGTCGATTTTCTGTTAGATTTTTATCGAACCACTTGTGTTCAACCCTTAAATACAAGGTGAAGATCGATCGAAATGCTGTTTACACGGTCGATTGAAAAAAAAGGTTAGAAAAATCGACTCGTGTAAATCATCCTTTAGCGAATACAATATTTTTGACCAATTTCGCCTGGTTTTCGATCGACTCTCGTTTCCACAATCGTTCGTTGAACAATCTGCAATGCTGTCTTGCAGCAACAGATTACTTGTTGATTTAAAGCTGTATTCTGTAATTCAATTTTATCTCAAGTCACTAAATTCCAGATATTTTATTAATGACATTTTTTTGTGACTGATTTTGGTATTCTACTTCCAATACACCAATGTCTCCAATGAAATTTTTACTAACTTCTACTGAATAGTGTTCGGTGACACAAAAACATCAACAGAGAGAGTCCATTTTGACATTTCATTGAGAGAGGAAGTTTGCACAATTGTTTACCTAGCGTGGCATATTCGACAAACTATGCGCTCAAAATTTGCCATCATCTTTCAGAAAGAGAAACTTTATACTAACACACCTAATCAGTCTCAAATGAGAAAGCGAATATTCGCAACATCCCTAGTGCTCGCATATGTACATGTAGAAGTGTTTTTGTTTACAATTCACCTCGGCGGTGACGAGAATAAAAATTAAATAAGTTTTCGCATGTGTCAACTTTTTAAATCATTCGGTAGTACTCAATTGGGAGTATGGAACTACTCATACCTATTTTCATACAATAAAATTATCACAGTCAAGGGCGTATGCAGGGAGGGGGAAGGGGGGAGTGTGGTCAGGTGGCCGTTGCCCTAACGCTGGGAACGCCCCTGATGACAGCGCTTTGATTTCTCTAACTTTCATTAAAGTAAGTGAAGCAAAAACAACGGGTTTTGGAATTTTTGTCAGTTTGTAGGTACATGTTTGTTCGCACATCATTCAAAAACCGCTGTATATAATAGTATGCAATTTTCAACGGCAGGTTTCTAGATGTCCAACATAAAGTTTAGGATCCATTTTATTGCAAGGAAATGTTTTATTTACGCTTTATACAGTGGTGGCAATAAAAATTGACTAAAAATATATTTTGTACACAAAATATTAAGTATTTCCGTTATCGTTTGGAAAAATTTCTCGTTATTTTTCACAATGGGATGAAACACTTTTTAAACGTCGATGGCGGAGATCATGTTCTACTGGGATGTGGTTTAGTATGTTTATATGCCAGCGCTGTATAAACCTGCTAAATAAACTTAAGAATTAAAAAAGCAAAAAAAAAAAAGAAAAACAAAAGCACTTGAGTGACTTTGCGATTGTCGATTCGAAATAGTTTGTTGTCAACACGCGCACTTAAAAAATTATAATCTATTCAATAGATTCTATTGTTTAAAGAGTTTAATTTGCTTTTATATCTCACAGCTCTCAAAGCTATATGCACAGATGTTACTTTTGCTTACAAAACTCGAACTAAGTTAACGTCTAGCTGAGAGAACTCACTTTTAACGAGTGTTGACCTTAACGTTTATCACTTATTTTATTGAAAGTTTTTTTTGTACTTTTTTTAAAGTTTTTTGTTTCACGTCCGAACTGCAAAGCGTTTCACGAACATCTAATTCGATTTGCATGCGTTTCGTGTCTTTTATAATCCCAAAGTTTGTTTTTATCATCTATTCACAAATACAGATATTTTTCGTATAAGTATGTGAAGAGTCTAGACTCTAGACGTATACAGCTGGTAGTAAATTGGTGATACTACTGTTGTTTGGGTTTTGAAGTCAACTGCTAGACATGTTAACGAGGGCAGTTCGATGCGTCAGTTTCTTTGTTTCTTTTTTAATTAATGTTTAAAAATATTTTGAGACACTTGTGTAGCCATCACTGTACAATATTTTGTTGTGCTAAAATAGTTTCTAAATTTAAGGTTGCACCTTCAGCAATAAATCGAAGAAATTTATATTTAATTCTATAAGCCGGTTTCTGAGTGATGCGCGAACAAACATACATACAAACTGACAACACTTCTAAAAAGCATTGCTTTGACTCTCATTACTTGGAGTAGGACATCACAACACTTTGAGGCATCATCTGTTTCTTTCCTTTCCTTGTCCTGCTTCCTATTTCTCAATCTTAAGGCCCCTTCCACTATTTTACATCTCCTCTCCCTTACGTCAAATAAAATCATCTGCGAATACATTTTTTTTTAGATAGAATCAATTGAAGTGCCCTCGCATAAGTGTTTATATGTACTTTTGGTATACGTATGTTTATTTTTTTTTTTAAGAAGATAATTGTTTTTAATGTACTCGTTATGTACTTAGTTGAAGCGTTTAAATTCATATCAGCTTTTATTGATAAGCTATGAAGTAAGCGCAAAAATAATCAAATAAATAAATATAAACATATAAATATTAGACTAGGACAATTAGATCAACTTATTTTTTATTGGGGCAATTCCATGTTAAACCGTCAAAAGGGGTGGAATTCATCCCCATAATATTTAAACGAACATTGCTTTTTCAATACCCTCTTTTCAAATTTGAAAATGATCTTCAAGGCCTGTTTACATTGTTCAATTTTGGAATCAATTTTCGTCGCATGTGCCGTTGACTCCAAATTGAGTTGACCACCCGTTTACATTAATCAATTTTTTTGAAAACTATTTGACGGTTGTTTATGTCATTTAAAAAAAAATTGAATAAAAATAGAAAAAGAATTTTTTTTTTTTCACAACAGAATAAATACATAGTTATTTCCCGACTCCCATCGGTTTTTAGCCGCAAGGAGCCTGATAATACCTCAGCAAAATCCTCCCCACCATATTCATCACCGCAAACAAACAGGGAGTTATAAGTCTACGTCAATGGAGCTTTGATCCCGAATGGCCCTCGCCCTTGGCGGTAAGTTTCGGCAGCATATATACAAAGCCGCAAAAACCCTGTTGTTGTTATTATAACGACAAAAACTGTACCCAAGGTTTCGCAAGTGTTTGCGAATTAACAATTCTTGGCCGGAAATCAATCCGCTAGGCTCCGGACGCCCTTGCGGTACGTCCCGACTATCGTAGCGATTTATCACCAGTGAAACTTTATAGGCCATGTTACCTACCCCTGGTATTAAAAATGAAACCATTTATCCAGACTGAGTCCAAAGGTGCCAAACGTTTCCCTGGTAGGCGCCACTTCTCCTCACGACACTAACCACTTATTCAACTGCTCCTCGGAGCTTACTCTTCTTAAGTTAATTTCAGTTTTGTCCAACCCTATTGTGACTGCTCGTTTCCTTGTATGACAACTAAGGACAAAAGCGTTACAATAACAACAACAATGGAAACAGAGGCCTTGTCCAGCAGTTAAACAAATATAGAGCAACCTTTTCTAGGCAATGCAATGCTTCGAAAAGGAGCGAATAGCTCTTTCGAAAGCGTGCTAATGGGATCGAGCAGTTAGTACTAAGGGAATACCCTAGGTGAGTGAGTGCACTGCGCCGGAAGTCCTAACGGAGCACCTTACGAACTTGCCTGGTTGGGTAGTATAGACGTACAGATTTTGCTCTGCTCTTGCGTAAAAAATCGCCTAAAAAAGAAAAAAATCATTAATAACCCAGTGGGAAAAGGTAATGTTTGGTAATGTATAAAATAATGTATATCTCCTATAATATTTTTTATGAATAATGGAATTCATGCATTACTTTTTCTACAGCAATGTCATAGGAAAAGTAATGTTTTTGAAAAATAATACCTTACGAAATACATTACATGGGAAGATTTTTCAAATATTTTTTCATGCGTTACTTTGCTCATGCTTCTTTTCATGGATGAAAAAGGTAATGCATTACCTACTTTCCCACTGGGAATTATTTAATTTATTACAAAAATTTGTCAAAAAAATCTGACAAAAATTCACGAATGTCAGTTCGTAAACAAACGTAGAAGAGTTGAATGTTGAGTTGAACAAAAGTCGGCTGGCTACACACTTTGTTGCAAGCAATTTTGCAAGACCCGTTGACACGAGTCAATTTTCCGAATCAACATGAAATTGAATGAAAAATCGAGCAATTTAAACGGTACTTCACATAAAATTTCACATCAATTTCTGACAATTTTTAAAAAATTCAAAAGGACTCTTCTCTTTAAATTCTTTTCATAAAAAAAACACGAGAAATTGTTAGACTTTTGTCAAAAAATTTTCCAGCAAGGACCAAAAACACACGTATTTTGATGTTGCACGAAAAAACTGTTGACAATAGACTAGCCTTTTCTTGTGTTTTTATTGATAAAAACTTAGAGAGAAGAGCCCTAATTTTCTTCTTATTAAAGTTCTTAAAAAAATATCAAAATAATTTTCCAACACATTTTTTTTTGTTTACCTAGTCTAATATACATACATTTGCACATACATAGCTACAAATGTATATTTAATCAATTAAGTACATACATATGTACTTATCTGCATATATGTAGGTACTTTTGGGTGGCATATTCACTGTTATCATTGAGCTGTTCGTGCTATTAGCATGTCAGAACATTGTTGCTCTTCTTTGTGTAAATTTTGTGATAGGCATTTTTAACACAAATTTATGATTATGTTTTTGTATAATATTCTTTACATAATATTCTGTACATAGCGCGCCAATATCAGTTAAAATCAGAGTGCGAAATAGTTATGAGTTTTATTAAAAGTCGATATGAGGTAATATAATTTCTATAGTTAACTTAACAAATATTAGCTGACCCGGCAGACGTTGTCCTGCCAACAATTTATTTGTCTGCCCTGTGTCTCTATCCTATACCTATACCTTTACCTATACCTATTTCTATCCCTATTCCAAGCTCTATATCCTAATCCCTGCCACCATCCTTTACATCAGGATTCACCATCACGTTCCTTAAGGCAATATGACAAAACTGATGGGTGCTGTCATTAATGGCTGACAGAATTTTAATTAAAAAAAAGTGGCCACTGTCCTGTTGTGGCTAGATTATGATATTTTAAAATTTGAATTAAAAAAGTCAGCCCGGGGGATTGGCTGATTGGTTCGAACGAAATTTAAAGTTTGAATTTTATATATACATACATTAGAGCGTCTCGCTTTACAGGCAAAAAAAAAAAGTATTTTTGAAAAACATTTAAAAAAACAAAAAATTTTTTCTGGCAACCCTATACTATATCTACATATATGTATGTATATTAGAGCGTATCACCAAAAAAAAATTGGGCGTACCGTTAAAAAAAAATTATTTTTTTCTGGCAACCCTAGATGTCGCCCAATTGCATTTTTTTTCTTCATATCTGCGGCATTTATTGTCGGATTTTAAAGTGTGATATACCAATTTTTTTGTCTCAGGGAGTGGGTTTTTCCTAAAAAAGCTCGTTGATCTCAAGCGCTCCAGCAACGCATGAGCTCAATGAACTTTCTTGAGAAAAACCTCCTCTTTGAGACAAAAAAATTGATGTGTCACACTTTAAAATCCGACAACAAATGCCAAATATATGAAGAAAAATGTAATTGGGCAACATCTAGGGTTGCAAGAAAAAAATAAAAATTTTTTTTTCATATTTTTCAAAAACACTTCATATGAGTGGAGCTACGGCCGATTTTTTTTTGGTGATACGCTCTGATCTTTTTGAACTGACAATTATTTTTTAATTAACTACATATGTAGTTACTCACACTCCATTCCATAAACAAGGTGCTTAACAGCCAATATATCGTTGCCAGGGATATTCTTGGTTCACATCCATCGAATACTAGGCTCTCAAGGTAGTATCAGGAAACACGTCTAGAAAGCATGATCACGCAATTTCGTCTAGTTATAAACGATAAAACACTTTCCTTATTTCCAAGGCTGGAAGTAGGTACGTACCTAGTTTGCGCTCTAATTTTAGAATTAAGAGCTGCGAAAAAGGTTTAATAAAAAATCTGTCAAACAGATTGTTGAAAAATGTTTTTTTTTTTTCTTTGCTCATGCGATAATTGTGCTGATGCAATATTTACAAAATAAAAGTAGGAATATTTTTAATGTATTGCAAAAATAACTACATTAGACTGTCCCAACAAATAAAAATAATTATTATTATTTATTGTTAAAATATGATTAAAATTATAGATTTACCTAATTTATTAGCACTAGCTACCAGGGCTATCGACTTTATTGTTATAATTACTAAAGGAACCCGCCTAGAAAGTTATAAAAATAAAAAAAAAACAGTTTTGGAAAAGTCAAAAATTTATATTAAAAAAACACCCCTCAGGATTTACATTGTATATCATAGGATAATAAAAAAAATTGTGTTCAAAATTGAACTCCAAACTAGAGTTGTTACGACTTTTCTAAAATTAGAAACAATCTTCAGGGGCATTTTTTTGAGGCTAAGGTCGAATCTTCAATTTTGAAAGCTGATCTCAATTCCTTAAGAAACATTTTTTTTTATATTTGTTTTTCGTTGAAAATTTTCCAAATTAGGAGACCATGCCAATGTTTGAAGACCGATTACTGCGGTAGCGCCAGTTTAACAAAAATTTCTTTGTAAAACTTTAAATTTTTTTTTTGGGCCAGTCCAATGTACACACAATGTCTTTTAAAATACATGTGTACTTAGTATTATTCCAATCAAATAATTTGTAGATAATCAGCAAAACCATATGGCAAGAGATCCGTGCTGCTAGACAAAATAAATAAAAAAAAAAATTTAAAAATTAAAATTTAAGTAGACAAAGTAAAATTAAAAAAAAAAAATATATTATATATACTATAATATATTATTAGACTGAATAAAAAAAATTTCTGGATCTTTTATCTCAAAAGTTAAAAATTGATAAAAAAAAACTCTCAAATAAAGCATGTTTAACCCTTAGATGTCCGAAACATTTTTTTTTGTGAATTTTTTTGATAATTTTTGAAATATATAATAAAAAACTTTACATCTTATTACAGTGTGAAATTAAATTTTTTTGTTTTTGTGAAAATAATTGAAATAATTTTCTCATCAATTACTAACTTTTGAGAAGGTAAAATTAAAATTTTTTTTAGTTGCCCTAGTACCTATTCATAAATTTTTTACTTTAATTCGAATTGTTGTAATCATAGTCGTGATAACCTTTGAACCCATTAAGCTGCCTTTGCTGGAGGCTCCAAAGCGACTTTGCACTTAAATATGAGCCGTTTAAAGTACAAGAGGCATAAGTCCAGTTTTCGTTTTTTTTGAATTAGGTATGACGCTATATAGGGAAAAATGTGTTCTATATAACACGCTACTGTGGTAACTCCTCTCTCCCATAGCCACGGAATAAATACCAGCACTAGCTTGTGAAATCAAGGGTACCCCCTATGTGTGGACAACACAAAACCTTGAATATCTCATCTCGAGTAAAGGTGGAATTATGCCACTTATATTTTAAGAGGCTCATATGTTTGTCGGCTTAACAAAACCAAAGACGATCAGCAAAGAAGATCTGTTTGCATATACAAATCGACTGTTTTTTTTTAGCTACATACTATATATTGTAGGTTAGTTTGTAAAGCCCATATGGCTGTAGATATGATCCTTATACAAAGGTATAGACATATTGCTTCTATATTTCAAAATCAATCGTAAAATTAAATATATACTATGTCAAACATATTTATTTAGTTTTTTGTATAGCTTTCTCATGTAATTATCAGACTTAAGTTTTAGTTAGTGCTTCTATATGAAGTAGCATTTCAATTATTATTGCCCATATTATCAATACATTTTCGAATACGCAAAATATCTTCAGAGTAAACACGACAACAGCCGCCTATTACTTTTGCGCCTAACTCAATCCATTCAGGTACATAGGAGTCGAGTGGTATGCATTCGTCGTGTCCGGTCCATTCACCACATGTGTCATCATAAATCTCACCACGATTGCTATAAACAATTAGAGGTACAGACTCATCGCCGACTAGGACTTGTAGCGATTTAAAAAGTGGTTTAACGAACTGAAAAGAAAGAAAATATTTAAAAATGTATTATTAAATACATATTATGTATGAATATTAGGGTGCGCCAAAAACAAATCGGTTTTCATTTTTTGGAACTAAATACAATTTTTAACTAGGAATTCGATTCTCCGTACACCAGTCCAAAAACAAAAATCGTTTTTTTTGACATTGTACATTAGGGTGATACGACCTCTACATTTTGTTTATTATTTTTTTGTAAGGCCTAGAAGAACATTTTTTGAATCACCCTAATGTACATATATTAATAATCAACATTTTAGATTTATTTCTAAAAAGTGATAACATTTAAAAACTTGAGAACTTGGTTAGAAAAAAAAAATAATAGGCAAATGACACTATCACCTTGACATAGATTAGATGCGTGTGCCATAATGTCTATTAATCAAAGTTATAGCGCATATATAAACCCCAACGGATCAGGAGCTTAGAATAAATCCGCGTTAAGGCATGCCTGTCGTAAAAGGCGAATAAAAGCTGAATTTTCGCTGAGAAGCCTTCCATGGCAGAAATACAATCGCAGAGTTTTCCAAGCTCTGCCGAGAAGAAACCCCGATTATTAAAACTTTTTTCTAAATAA
This sequence comes from Campiglossa producta, assembly GCA_964058755.1. Classification (NCBI taxonomy): domain Eukaryota; kingdom Metazoa; phylum Arthropoda; class Insecta; order Diptera; family Tephritidae; genus Campiglossa; species Campiglossa producta. The sequence continues at coordinate 6,664,863 of CAXKVI010000003.1, forward strand.
TTTTTAATAATACTTTTTCCGGGGTGGTGTGATAGGCCACACTTCCAATAGCCACGACGGTAAAACTCCACAGCTAAGATGGCTAAAATATCTAGCGTGTCCTGAACCCTATTCCTATCACCATCCCTATCCATATCTACATCCTACCGTCAATACTTCAGGTCCCTTCCTAACTTACCTCTTTATCCATTTTCAGAGATATCTAATCTAATCTTGGCTTGCGTCATTTATTGACGCTTAACCGTCTAGGTGATTTTTGCCGTTTCCTATCAAAGCATGCCAGTCATTCCTTTTTTAGCAAAAACTGGCGCCAATTGGAAACCCCAAGCGAGATCAAGTCATCCTCCACTTGTTGTTTCCATCTCAGTCGAGGCCTCCCCCTTCCTCTGCTACCGAATTCGGGTGTCGATAGGAAAACCTTCTATTCTGGAGCGTCTTTGCCCATTCGCGGAGCCTTTGGGCTTTAATTCGCTGAACTATGGTCAGGTCTGCGTAAAGATCGTACAGCTCATCGTTAAATTTCCGTCGATACTCTCTGTTGGCTTCACGGGAAGGACCATACATCTTCCGGTGACCTTTTCTCTCAAATATGCAAAGGGCCATCTCATCTTCTCTTCAGAGATATATAGTACGAAAAATCTTATTTGCATGGGAGCTACTACGCCCACATAATCCAGTAGTCCAGATTGTGAATCTAAATCATTCTCGAGCCCACAAAAAATGTGATCAATATCGATGTAGTTGTCTGAATGGAAGATCACCGTACATATTTCAAAATATTTTTCAAACTGATATAGGCCGTTCTTGAACCACATTTTGAAACAGGGCGTTATTGAAAAATTAAATTTTGAATTTTCAAAAAAAAAAAACTTTTTTTGGCCCAGACTGCCGTGGGCCGGTGGTCGATTGCTGAGTACTACATACTTCAAAATATCTTTCAAAAATGATCCTATAGGGCGTCTCTGAAACTCATTCTGATACAGGGCGTTGGACAAAAATTTTAACTTAAAAAAAAGAAAAAAATTTGGCCCAGTCTAGTGTACAGGTGGAATTTGTACTATATGAATGGCGATTGTAGCACCCTGTGGTACTACGTGGAATGTCGTGGGCACGTAGCCGGAGTCGATGTTAATCTTAGGCGCCTACCTTTGGATTCAAACAGTTAACGCCAACAGCAATCAAGCGATCGACAGCATTTGCTTCCTTAACTTTATTCCATATTGAAAATGCTGCATTTGAAAATAGTTCACCATGCGCCAAAGTTTCATTATCCTGCAAAACAAAAAATTCAATAACAAAAAAAATAAAATAAAATTTCACAAACTTACTGACCTTACATTGAAACGAGACCCAAAATTTGACATCCGCATAATCCTTTAACAACATATCAACGATCGCTTCAGCCTCCATCTGACAAGGTATTGTCTCCACAGCCAAACCATCAACGCCCTCCGCCAAGCAAGCGTCAATGCGAGGTCTATGCCAATTTTGTATATCCTCGCTGGAGACACGTTTTGAATAGCTGCCTTTATATTCGGAGCCATCGTGTAAATGTGCACCATATGGACCGATTGATGCCATTATAAGTGGTAGGTCTGGCTCGGGTGTACCATTTGCTTGTACCACCATTTGAACGTATTTCTTTTTAGCCTCTTTCGTAAGTTGTACACTTTTGCGCATTAGCTGTATGCTCTCTTCACGGCTTAACGATAGATGTTCCATGAAACCTTCTATGCTGGATTGATATGTGTTGGAGAGTATGATTTGAGCGCCATCTATTTAAAAAAGAGAGATATTAGACGAATTTTAGCACCATATCCACTGCTGAGTGGAAGATCCCGCTATTTCAAAATATTTTCCAAAAACGTCCTATCCCAGTACTATTTTGATGAGCGCTATATTTCAGATTTATTTTCAAAAACGTCCTATTTCAAATTTTGGTTCATGAATGCCCCATCTCAGAATGAATTTCTAAAACGTACGAAACTTTATTACGTTTTCAGCTGAGGGTGTTTTTGAGTAAAATTTTGAAACAGGGCCTTATTGAAATAAATTTTGAAATAAGCGTTTTTGAAAAATACTTCGAAACGGAATGCTCGTTCACACATTAGGCGATAAATAAGTTTTGATCTCTTTAAAATCTTATTCTCAAAGAACTTTTGGAAGTAGAAAGAGTATCCGTTATATACATTAGATTGACCTAACAATATTTTTTTTTTTGTAACAATATTATTTTTCAGATTATTTTTCGATAGAATTTGCAAAATGAAAACCAGACTTTATCTTTGTAGGAAATCAAACTCGTCATAAAAAAGTTATGAATGAAAGTTTTAGTCGGAGCAGGCGTTCCCGAGTAATCGAGCTTTAAACAGTAGTATGCTTTTTTGAGGTCCCTTTCCAATTTGGAAATTTTTCAAAAATGAAAACATCAATATAGACACGGTTTATATACCGACATAGATTTTTTAAAGGATTTGAATCAAGGCGAATTCATTACAGGTGGCATCCTCCCACCATATGGTTTCTTCTTCTTCCTTGAAAATCGAATTGTAGCTGTCAATTTGCTTATGTTCTTGCTTTGTCTGACATTTTCAGCTACAAGGAGTGTGTGCGTGTGTGTAGATCTGAATTCGCTCGAACACACCTGTATGAATTCGCCTTGATTTGAATTTAATATTTCAACCGCAAGATCTTTGTTTGATTTTTTTTTTTTTAGGTTATGGTGGAACAACGTCCATTCAGGCAAAGTTCGTTTGCGGATTTAACGGGCGTTAATTTTTGGGTAAAAAGTAAAAAGGTGAAATCAGAAAACTATACCAATTTTCATAGCCTAATTACTCGATAACGTTTTTGGCATCATTTCGGAATAGTCCCTAAATTGTCTCATAAAAATTTTGGAATCTACCCAAAAAAGTATAGAAATGGTCCTGAAATAATCCTGAAATTATACCAAAAAGATCCCGAAATCATTCCAAAAAAATCCTGAACTAAATTTTGGTATAAATGCAGAATAGCTCCAACTCCCAAATTAAAAAAAAAAATGATATAAATATATAAATTTTTTTGGGGCAAACAACAACAACAAGAGTTATTAAGGGTCAAAGTTCATTTGAAGCATTTTTAAAATCAAAATTTCTCAAAAACCAATGAATCGATTTTAAAATTTTTCCGCCACCTACGCAGAAGGACTTGGCATAGTGTAGCCTAGAGTTATTGTTTTGAAGCGCGGCCGAAGGCCCCCTATGCAGAAGAGTGTACTACGTAGAAGGACTTGGCATGGCGTAGCGCAGGGTTGTGTTTAAAATAAAATTTTAAATTTTGCACATACGCTGTTTTTTACCCACAGTAGTGGTACCTCAAAAGAAAGGTAATTCAATAACCTATCCAATGCAAAAAAAAATTTGAAAATCAGTTCAATAGTATGAAGACATTTTGATTTTAAAAAATGCTTTAAATGAACTTTGACTCTTAATAACTTTTGTTGTTGTTGTTTGCCCCAAAAAAGAAATATACGTTATGTTCACTACAAAAATACCTATCAATCCCAATTTTTGGGTTTTTATCAGAGATTTGAAGCTTATCTGCATTTGTTCCAAAATTTTCCCAAAAAAAGTCCCGAAATGATCCCGAAAACAACTTTCATATTTTTTTTATATGCGGACCGACAACGTCTACTGTATACGTATTTTCTTTTCAATAAATCCCGATATTAAAGCACAAACTTACTCTGCAGAAAATCCAAATGCGTTTGCACCACAGCTGTTGGATTCTTTTGATCGAAACGTGAACCCCACAACGGATCGCCATCGATTTTCTCTTGAACATGACGTTCAAGTTGTGTTGAAAATCCACCACATTTTAACAAAATCCTTTGAGCTGGCAGCATAGTTGACAAGGTCGAATTATCTGTAACGGGTGAGGTATAACGGGATATAAACGGTCAAGGCCGTGAATAGCAGTAACCAAGCAAAATAGCAATGATGTTTCAATGAACGGGATGTTTGGCAATGAAAACGAAAGATACAAATCAATTGGTAATTATTAATTATTGTTTAAATTAAGATAATGTCTAGTATATTAAAAATGACTACTTACCAGCTTATTTTACTTACAGGTCTTCTTAGAGAATGATTTACTGTTTGAATGTACCATAAAAGTGACTGTCATACAATTGCAATTTGAAAGCTTTTTTTGAAATTATTTTTTTTTTTAATAACAACAACTTCACTGTTGTGTTGTCTTTAACCACTTCTTATGATATTCATATCAACTTAATCAGTTTTTTTTAAATAAGATAAGTATTAAATTTAACTTTGTGTTAGTTGAGCAGGTAGGCGGCCTCGTGCTTTCTTTGCTAAATAGCTTTAAGAGCAACAACAAAAATAATGTCACACTCTCCAAATACGTGTACTTACTTTAATTTTTTGGTTAAACTTTCTATTCATCTTTTTTGCGTACGTGCTATTTTATCGATTCGTTTTTTTTGTTTAGCTTTTCCACAAAAAACAAAAATTAGTGAAATGCAACGGCAGATTTTTTCACTTAAAAAAGATAAACAAGTAAACGGCTGGTTTGCTACAGAAAAGATGACAACTTGCCGTCAAAACAAAAACAAATTGTACAAATTGTCATCCCAAATCAGGGATCGCAAATAACAGTTACTTTATAAAATTTATCAAATTCGATTGGAAAATAAATATTTTTCTAAACCCAGACCCGGCAGACGTTGTCCTGCCCAAATAATAACTTTTTTCATTTATAAAATGTGACTCGCCCTCCCCATTTCAGCTTCACAACCTTCTTCCCGTCCACCCCACCCTCATTCTTCCATATACTTTTCTCTTTTCATATTGTTTTTCTAACTGTCATCCATATACCTATCCCTTTCTCAATACCACTCACAAAATGACTTAAAATGACTCCCCTTTAAAACTCTCATCAACACCTTTCATTTTATACCCATTTTTCATAAAAGATTTCTAGCTCCACTCCTGGTCCACGTATTGATCAACACGATCCGAAACCTTGGTCTTATATGGGAAAAATACTAAAACATGTTAAATCTCTTGTCACCACCTTTCATTTGATACTCATATCGCATTAATGCCATCGGGGTCCCCTCCTGGTTGAAATTTTAATCAATTTCTCGAGTACGGGGTCTCATATTGGAAACCTAAACCATTTTAACACTTATCAATACCTTTCATTTGATGCCCATATTGAACGAACACTTAATAATGTTTCGCTGGTCCACATTTTGAGCGATATCTCCAAAACCTTTACAAATGCCTAGGCATAGCCATTTCGATCTGATACAAAATCTACCTTCCAAATTTGATTTTATTATGTCAAGCCGTTATCAAAATAGATGCTAGCTTTAAAGTAAAGTTCAAATGAAACCTGTGGCCTTACCCCTTCGTTTGATACCAATTTTATGCGAACATTCCAAAGTTTACCCGAAACCACATTTCGACCGATAACTCTGTTATCAATAAATATAACGAAATTTCATGATGCCTGTTGCAGACTTTATACTCTTAAGAATTCGTCTACAAAATTTCGTAAAGATCGGGGCGTTAAAGAACCACAAACATCTGCTGTCAGTCACTAACTTACGTTTTTATATATTAGTAAGATAAGATAAGATAAGATATATACATTAGGGTGATTCAAGTAAAGAAAAAATTGTTTTTTTCGGTCTTAGCCCCTGAAACTATAGGTAGTTGATAAGTCTTGCAAAAAAATTAGCGCCTTAACTTAACCCTCAGGGTGGCTATTTTTTTCGCCCTTTCCCATACATTTTGTAAGTGGAAGAATGGCATTTTATGTACTTACGTTTTTATTTTTAATTTTTTTATTTCGATTTTTATTTTTTTTTTTAAATCCAATCAAAATTGAAAAGTTAAAAAAAAAAAAAAATAATAATTTTCTAATTTAAAAAAAATTCAATCGAAATGAAAAAGTTAAAAAATCTTTTCTGTGCCAAAAGTAATGAAAAAATTTGGCCCAAATAAACATCTAAAAAATTAAAAAACAACTTATTTTTTGTTAAAAAATAGTAAAAAAAAATTGTGCAAATTGTCATTCAAATTCAGGATCGCACATAAAAGTCATTTTTATCGTTATTTTTCGATTTCAAAATTTAAAGTAAAATTTATTTACATTTTTTTTTTTGAATTTGGTTGAAAAATACTTACCTTTTTTTAAATTTTGGTTTTGATCGAAATTTTCTTTTTTTTTGAATTGAAAAAAAAAAACTTTCAAAACCAAAAAAAAAATTGGAAGATAACTTATATTTTCCAATCAAAATTAATTCATCTTTCAATCTAATTGAAAAAGTTTGAAAAAAAACTTTTATGTTCCAATTGAAATAAAAAAAATTGAAAAATATTAATATTTTTAATTTTTAATTTTCTTTACTAAAGTTTGGCTAGTAACTGTTATTTGCGGCCCATATCCAAAATATTATACACCGCAACAACAAAGTATACGCAAAATTCTTTAATAATTGATTGTCTAATATCTCTTTCGTTTTTTTTTTGTTTTTGTTTTTTTTTTTTTTTTTATTACATTTATTGTATATCTTGCAATTTATTCATTCCGATGGAAATAATAAGCTTTTTTAGCAATTTTTAAATTTTTTTATTTCGATTAAACGTTCCTATCGAAACTTTTATATTTTAATCGAAATGAAAAAGTCGAAAAAATGTAACTATCGATTGGAAAATCGAAATAAAAAAATTTTTAAAATTACTTATATTTTAAATTTTTAAATATTTTTACTATTTTTTTTTTTACTAGCAACTGTTATTTGCGGTCCCTGCCCAAAATATTGCAATCAACAACAACAAAGTATATGCAAAATTCTTCAACAGCTGATTTTCTCATACTTTTCCTTTTCTTGTTTATCTTTGATTATTGTTTTTCTCGTTTACATGTTTTTTTTTACTTGATCCTACACAAAATTTTAACGATAGCAACCCTACATAATTGTAACAGCCAAACAAACAGTCACAGCTATTGTTAATACATATATTGAGACGTGTTTTGATCCACTAAGTAATTTCACCGAGTAATTTCGTTGTTGTTGTTTGTTGTTATCCGGTATCGTGACCTTGGCATTCACAGACACAAATTGTATTGGGTGGGGTGTTTGGCAGCAATCGGTAAAAGTCGATAGTTAAATTTCGATAATTTATATCGGTCTAACGAATATAAACATGGGTGTAGCCAAAATCAATAAGAACAAGGGGAGATATTATATAAAAAAATTTTAAAATGCTGAAAGGATGAGAACAAATTGACGACTGAAAAATCACGGTGAAAAATCACCGTATATAATTAAAAATATTGTTGGCGATTTTGTCTGAAAAACTTACAAAAACAGACCATTAATTTTGTTGAATATCTCGACGCCAGCACCATCTAGTGGGTTCCATTTCATAATATTTTTTGACTACTTTTCAAATATAACTGCCACTAACAAGCAGAATCGGATCAGTAATACGGATTTTGAAAGAAAACCGACTCACCTAGGAGAACATATGTAGGCATTACTAGAGAAAACGAGCTCAAAAATCCAGTCAGGAATGAGGAGGTAAAGATAGTATATGTGAGAACAAGGACAGTGTAGTTATATGTAGCTTGCCAAAAGCAGATAACAATCAGAGCGTTCCATTTCGTGTAAAGGTATCCTTACATTTTTCTGGGTAAATTTTGTATGCCTTTCTTAGCGGATCCGTATCGATTCGGTAATATTTTGCCCGTGATACGTGGATAGGCTTCTGGAACACTAACTCATGATTTTATTTCCTTGACAAATTGTCAATCGTGATAAATTATCAAGAACAAAATATTTGTAGAGGGTGTTTTGAATTATTATTTTTTTGTTTATTTTTGACTGAAAATTCAAAAAAAAAAAAAAAAACAAGATATATATTTTATATATCATAAAGATTTATAATGGGGTCTATCAGCAATTCCGACGGAGCTTCCTGTTGGTAATGATTCGGGAGAGTTGATAGATAATTCATCGATTTTATCAAAATTTGGTAGAGGACTTCGATTAAGTGAGCGTTATGTTGACGGCTAGTTGAGATATCCGCCCTTAGAACTATAATTTGTCAAGTGGTAACGGTAAAGCTGAACAGCCTCAGGCTATTAGAGGTTGTAACGCTGAACTTGCAGACTGTCCCTAGGGGTATAAGCTAATGGATTCGATTAAGTCGATATCTATCGACTTTTACAAATTATTCCCAACGGGAAGCTCCGTCGGAGTAGCTGATAGACCCCAATGTTAATCTTCGTACTTACCTTTAAAATCAACCGAGATTCATTGCAATTTTAGTAACAATTAAACAAAGCTTTTAAAAGTCGGAACAGGTTAATAGAAAAAGGACGATTTTCGGTTACATAACCTCTAGTTAGAAAATTACCGGTAACTATCAGAGTAGGGTCGTTAAAGTAAGATGCAACTGCTATAAAGGCGAATTAAACGCAAGGTGAAACTTATCAGCTGTTAGCTACTTTTTTTTTAGAATTTTGACACTACAAATTTGACAGCAGTATAATTGTGACATTAAGGTCCGCTTGCATAAAAGCCGATAACGACTAATCGGAGCTTAATTGACGTATTTTGTATGGTTAGCTGTCAAGCCTACGAATTACAGAAACAAAATATATTGCAAATTTACGAATGTATGTTTTTATTGCGTTCACCTTTTCTTGAATTTACCGTGCTCGATATATAAAAAATTATAGGAACAACAAAACCCGATTACCTATATTAAAATCTTTTTTTACGCTGCTGTAATTCATACAGGAGTTTAAGTAGGTACATAAAGTTAGGAGCAGAGTTTTTGACAGATCGTCCATTGCAAATTATGGCAATGATGGAAAAATGAAATTTTGACAAATTGAAGTATGGTTTTGACATTTATCGCAATGAATACGAAAGTCATAACTGTCAGTAGCCGATGGGGAATAAACACAACAACAAATGCTTAGTAGTTGAGGAATGATTTATAAAAGAGTGGCACAATGTTACTGTTCTTGTAAAATGTGGGATAAAGCGTTATGTTTTTTATTTGGCATTTATTAATATTTCAATATAGGTATGTATGTATTGTATATGGTTGTAGTGTATAGTTATATTACAATATTTGCATTAAATATATTATATTTATAAATAAATATATGTACACACATTTAGGTAGGCATGTATGATTAACTACTTATAAATTGTTTGTAGCAGCGATAGCGCAGACATAATCTTGTGTAATCGGGTTACAAAAAAAAACAAAGTTTTTTTGATATCATCTCTAGTTCTTTTCGTAATAAAATCAATATTGTAATCACAAATTAAAAAAAAACACTTATTTTACCCAACATTATTTTTTTGTAACTCGGCTGCAAAAGATTACGGTTTCATCTTTTTATAAATATATGTTTTCATATGGGCAAAAAATAAATGTATATGTATATTAATACGCATAGTTAGCTTATTTATTTAGAATGTGAAAGTTTGTTTTTATTACAAGCTTAACAATAAATATATTTATCAATTTTTATTTGCAACAAATGTATGTGTGTAAGTTTCATAATCAATTTTTTTATCATTTAAATAATTTTTTGTTTTAAAAAATATAGTTCAATAATATGTGCAATGTGCTTAATATGTGCAAAAAAATATTGTTTACATAATCTTAATTGTGAATAAAATACTTGGTTAAGTTAGTTAGTAGATATTTTGCTTCAAACAAGGATCACGTATTTTATATGAAATTTTCTATTAATCATTCTATCGATTTTTTTTAATACTTTCTAAATAACTAGTTCAAAATATTTGTATGTATAATAGATATTTAGGGCCTTATTATGTATGACGATGATAGCTCAGGCGAACGATTCGTCTGCTCACAAAATCGCATTTACTTTCATTTTAGCTTTTTATGTCAAAGAAAAGTCGAAAATATTTTAAAAAAAATCTATGGAGCGAACGAAAATGATTGATAATGCGATGGCTACGCTATATTGTGAGCAGACGAATCGTTCGTCTGAGCTATCGTTCGCCATACATAAGGAGGCCCTTAATTATAAACAACTTATCACGCATAATAAATTCTTTTTTTTTTTTATATTGTAATGGGTTCTATTAGCAATTGAGTCGGAACGGAAAAGTCGATAGCTATAACCAAAAGTATCGAAATTCGGTAGATTATTTCGAGTAATTTCGCTCCATAGAAACTACACGATTTATCGGAATTGGTTAGACAATTTCGATTAATTCCGCTCGATAGAAATCAAAAAATCTATCGGAATCCGGTGAATAGTTTCGATTAGTTTTGGGATTTCTATCGAGTTGCTCGCTCTGAAGAAATTGTTGAAGAACACTCTTATGTTTTTTGAAATGAGAAATGCATTCCATGAGAAAAATTGATGTAATTTTAAAAACACGATCATAACACTGCATTCATTCTTTTCACAAAGTCGTTTCTAGACCCATAAATTATGTTCAAAAATTAGGGATCATAATAAACACGTTTTTCGTTTACGAACATAGTTTTTCTAATAAGGCGTTCACGTAGGGCTATAAACATTTCATTAGATCAAGGATTGTTTTGAATTTTTTATGAAAAATTTTTTTGCGTTCGAAATTTTTCGAGAATTTTTTGAGAAAGTTTTTAACTTTTTTCAAATCATCATGTATACTAAACGGTGTATCGATTTATCTTGGCTTAGATATCGAAAATTTCGTGAACAACGTAAGTAGAAAATATACTTAAAAAAACTACGTACTCCATTTTTGGAAGTTAGCCTCCAAAATTAAGGTATGGACTTTCGAATTTCGAAATTAGACACTTTTAATTTGCCTTTTCCAATTGCTACATAGAAAAAAAAAAAATTAAAAATGGAAAAATGTGGGCGTGGTCTGCTAGACTTCCTTGTTCGATTGATATTCACTTTTTGTTTAAAAAGTTGTCAAAGGCTTCAAAAGTTAGATCTTCGAAAAAATTAAAAGACGTATGTTTAAAAATTTCGAAAAACTGTATGCTGTTGTAAAAAAAAATAAAAAATTATACCAATCGAACAAGGAAGTCAAGCAGAAAACGCCCTCATTTTTCCTTTTTTTAATTTTTTAAAGACAGCAATTAGTAAAGCAAGTTTATAAGGGTCTCACTTCGAACTTCGAAAGTCCATAACTAAATTTTGGTGGCTAACTTCTAAAAACGGGGTACGTAGTTTTTTTATGTACATATGTCTCAATCTCTTCAACAAAAAATTTTGATTTTGCTGTATAGTGTAATAGGTAATTTCTCTGTGTCTAGAAATCTTAGAAAACGTAGAAAGTTTTTCACTTTGCAATCAAAATTTTTCTACACGAACAATTTTCAGCACGCAAACTGATAGAATTTTGTAAGTAGTTTTTATGGTAATGATGTTTTTTTTAAACTCAATTAAGGCTTATTTACATGGGTCGATTTTTGTCGTTCCACTGTTTTCTACCTTTAAAAAGATGTATTTACACGGTAAACGATAAAAAATCGATCAGAAAATCGAATCTTATAAATGAGCCTTTACATTCGAAAGTACACTTGGGTAGTTTATGAACGAATTACTTAATTTATAGAGTTTATTGAGAAGGAGAAAATATCTAGAAACCGAAATGTGTGCTAAAGAAAAGTCCCTGCCAACAAGGGTGGTGAAAACAAAATCACAAATTATTGCTGTGCAATTCCAAAAATGGCTGTGGGTAAGAGTAGGCATCGAAATAACAACGCGTTAATCGACATAATTTGATAATTTTCGACACGTATTAGCAACTCCAACATGGGTGAAAACAGAATAAAACTGCCCACTTTTTTACCCTCTTTTTCGGTAAGCACGACCCAGTAAAATCCCAAGATTTTATCCAGAGTTTCTACTACGGTACATAAGGTGGTATTTGTTTCCTTTAAGAGCCAACTGCAAAAATACTTTGAAAAGTGTAGGAGGAGGTATTAAAATACGCGCCTCTGGATTATTTGGGGCCTAAAGGTATCTTTTGAAACCCCTCCCAACATTTTTGCTTGTTTTAGCAGTTATTTCCTAGGAGAAACAAATGCAATTAATTGAACTAAACACGAACTACATGAACTAGTTCATTTTGTTGAGCCAGTTCGAATTCTCTAATAACTTTAATGAAATAAAATTCCCAGCTCTATTCGAAAGTATTGCCTTTTTTAAATGCAGGCGAACCGTTATATTCAAAAATAGTGCTTTTTAAAATTCAATTATAAAAAATTACCCATCTAACCGAACAGAGGGGAAAAAGACTTTGTTAGAAGCTATAAAACGCACATTTCCATAAAAAATTAGCACTTTTCGTAGCCTAAAATGAGCAAAAAATCACTATAAGTAGGCCATAAAAAATAATTCAAAGTGAAATCAAATAAAATGAAATTTGGAGCGTTTTATGATTTTTTTGAAACAAATTTCTGTGTGTTGTTGGACTTATATTTTAGTTTTTTTGTATAGATACTTTTCTGAAGCTTTTTGGAGTATTTTATTATTTTTTTTGTCACATTTTTAACTCGCGAGTTTAATTTGACAGATTTTCAAAAAAAATTTTGTTTGTGCAAGTGGGCCTTAGTCTTTCAGTCTACTCTTAATTACTGTTTCCAACTACTCAGGAATGTAACTGTAATTGCAACTACCCAGGTCTGCTGAGTATAGTGTTGTATCTATAGGATAAAAGTAGTTGGTGTCTAACAATATTTATTTTTTTTTTAATTTTAGCACGTTAAGCTGCACTTTTCTGGCTTAAAAATATTATTATTTTTTTTTAATATATATAATTTTTTTCAAATACTTAATGCATTTAACAAAATACTCTTTTTGTGTTGAACATTTCACATCCATACTTCATTCTTTTCTTAACAATTCACATTTGTGTTAGACGCTTAAATCTCTACACTTAAATCTACGTAATTTTTTTTATCTTTATTTATCAATCATTTGAAAGGCTGGGAGTAAAAAGGAAACGTATTTTTTCATCATGGTAAGTGAAAGGGGTAAACAAAGTTGTTCAGTAAAAGGTAGACAACCGATTTTTTTTTATTTAAAGGGAGAAATGTCGTAGCTAAAAAAAGTACTTAAAATGGAAGCATACAATTTTTGACAAAAAGGGATAAAAAAATGTTTTAGTAAAAGGTAGACAAATCGATTTTTTTAATAAATCGTACTAAAATTAACGACAGTTAAAAGGAAACTTAAATTTAATTTTAATTAGGTAAAAGGGGTAAAAAATTGTTTAGTAAAGAGTTACTAAACGGGTAAAAATGGGTAGAAAAATTTGTTCGTTAAAAGATAGACAAATAGTTTTTTTTTTTCTTAAATTAAAAGGAAAAAAATCGTTGGAAATTTAAACGCGAAGTAAAAGGCAAATTTAATTATAAATGTTTTAATGCAATTTGGGCAAAAAAAAAAAAAATTGTTCAGCAAAGGGTAAACAATGGGGTAAAAAGTTTTCTAGTAAAAGGTAGACAAATAGCGGTTTGAATTAAAAAGGATAAATACCGCGCTAAAATATACGAGAAGTAAAAGGTAAACTTACCTATAAAGGTCTTAATACAACCGGGGTAAAAAAATCATTCAGCCAATGGTAAACAATGGGGTAAAAAATGTTTTAAGTAAAAGAGGATAATCGCATTATTTAGTTAAAATGGAGAACTGTCGTTGCGAAATTAAACTTGAACTAACAAGGAAACTTATTTAATTTGTAATTAAAAGGGGTAAATAAATTTCCAGTAAAAGGTTACCAAATCGGGTTTTCAATTAAAAAATGGAAATGTCTTTGAAACATTTGTTTACCCACTTTAATATATAGCAAACAAAATTTCACCCTTTCAATTGAAAAACGACTTTTCAATCTAGCAAAAGTTAAGAGTACTCTCTTTCAATAAAAAAAAAGGATTTGTCTACCGTTCACTGCAAATTCTTTTTACCCTCTTTATTACCCACTTTATAAGTTTTGTCCACTCCCAGCTTCTCACTTATAACCTATTATTTATAAACATACTTTGCTATTAATTGACTTCATTTGTATTTAGTATGTATTCCCCACAAGACAGCTGATCATCATATGACGCATCAGATTTGTACTAGCAATATGAAAAATCTGATGCATTTAATAGCTGTGTCCTGTGTAGGGTTAATTACCACTTGCAATTCAATTCAATACTTTATGTAGTACTTGCTTAAATTCGCGTTTTAACGAGCGTTTCGTTTCGACCATTCGCTTCTAGGAGAATAAATTATTGCGCCGCTTCAACGAACCGAATTTCTTTTCTGCCTCCAAAAGCATTTTCTCATTGCGCACCACCTCAAAGGGTAATGTCTTGGATAGACGATCGATCTCTTGATCGGATGGAAAATCTTCAAAACTCATATTGGCAAAACCAGTTTTTGGCGAATTTTGTATTGTATTCGATTGGAAGCTATTCGACATGGCCGCATTGGCGGCACACTTAGCAGCACTGGTACTCGCACTTGTCGACATTGTATTTTTGGAATGTTTTGTTAGGTTTGACGTGCTCGTGTTGCTCGTGCTTACACGAAGCTTACTCGATTTGTCGCTAGCAATGACAACGTCATTATCGTCATCGTCATCATCATCCTGCGATTGACTTTGTAGTCGCTGATGCTTTTGTTTACTGCTTGATGTGAGCGATGAGGTTGAACCGAGTACGCTAGCTGAGACGACTTTTTTATATGTATGACCTTTGACCTTTTGTGTAATTTTCGCCGGCAATGTTCTTACGCCCAAATGGGATTTTTCTTTTTTAGATTTTGTTGTTGCATGCGTGGCGCCGCTGTTGTTGAGTATTGCTGTGGTGGCCGAGAGCGCTGGTGGCGTTGTTGTTGTTGCCTTTGTGCCCATGTCGGTAAGATGCGATACCACGGGCTCCGCCTCATCATCTGTAGCAAAATCCGAACAACGTTCTTGAGAAATTTGCACAAAGCCATTATCGGCTATCGGGAATAATGTTTGATGATTGGGATTTTGTAGATGAGGTGGTGGTGCACCGACGGCGGCACTCGTTGAGCACGTGGAAGTGTTGTGGGAGGAGGTTGAGTTGGGGCTCGGAATAGTCAAGACGACACCATGTGTGGTGGGGGCATGCGCGCTAACTTTAAGAGTTTGCTTGTGTATTGGAGCGTTGGAGTTTGGAGCCGCGAATGATGGCGCTGAAGTGGGCGTGGCTAGGCTGTGTGCAACATGCTGCGCCACATGTAAACTCGTTGCAGGTAATGTTATATATGCGCTACTACTTGCAGTCTGCGCTGCTGCGCTACCCATAGATGGCGCTGCATGCGGCGGCGCATTCAATGAATTGTTGCGATACAACAAAGCGGCGTTCGGCAAAGGTTCGGGTGTTTTATTGATAATAATCGAATGATTTATTGTGACAAGTTGTGCTGGTGCTGTTGGTGGTGGAATGTGTGGTGTGGACACTTGAGCTGTGCCCGCAAAGGTTGGTATGATGGTCACATTGGAATGTGGGTTCGGTACGGGTGGCTGTTGGGCTGGTGGTTTGATTTGCACAACACTGTTATTGGACTCTCTCGGAGCACTCTCAGTGCCAGCGCTGATATTAATAGATTTGCGAATTACCTGTGGAAATGGTTCCGAACCAAAGAGATCTTGTTCTTCGTGCGAGCACAGCTGCGGTGCGGTAACAGCGCGCGCGGTAACGCCGCGTTCAGTTGTGGTAAAATTAGGCACTTCAGCTGCACCTACCGCTGCTACTGTGTTTATAACCGTGACTGTACCAAAGTTGGATGCGCTTTGCAAATGTGGTTTCGGCGTAACCGCTGTGGTGTGCTGAGCAGCGCCGCTCTGCGACACGACGAATGGATTAAACACCGGCTCATTGAACTCATCCAGCTGCGGCGAAGGACCTGCAGGAAAGTTTGCAAAATTATCCAACGAGCTCAAACGATTATCGGCGCTCTTCACGGGTGTCGAAGTCCATATTTCCGAGGAATGCGCTTTATTTGCTGTAGGTGGTGCTGGTGCTGGTGGATTGCGCGCCGGCACCCTTGGTAGACCACGTGTAACTTTTGTCGAACGTTTTTTTAGCGGTAAACCAACAGGCATTTTGAAGGGAGCCATTGCAAAGACATCCAATTCCTCCTTCTGAGTGCCGTCTGCTATCAATTTCGTCTGCGGACCACTTTCGGGAGATTCCTCTGTCTCATTACTACTTTTACCCTTCGAATCGGAATCACCGGACCCATAATCTAATTCATCATCTAGCAAGAGCGGTTTATCACCCAGCTTATTTAGGAAATCATTCGAATTTGGACTCAACTCACTTTCGTCATCATGCGCTGTGAGACCACTCGCCTCGGCAGCCGCAGCCACGGCCGCCGCAGTGCGATCCTTCTTGCGCATGCGCACTTTCACCAGCACACGACTCACATCATCTTCGTGTGTGGTGACGCTTTCGCATTCGGCATGATAAGCCGATGAGCTGCATGTCTTTACACTCTCACTAATACCATCCACATCCATGACGTTGGGACGCCGAAATTTCGTATTACGTGCATTCAAATCATTCTCATCAAAGTAGTCATCATCCTCGGCGCGCAAATCACTCGCGGAACCAATCGAGTCATCGCTATCTGACTTTGTGCCCGTTTTGGCTGCTGCGGCCGCGGCTGCAGCTATAGCAGCTGCCTGTTGGTGTTGTTGCTCGTGCTGCTCCAAAGCCGCATTTACCTGCTGAGCGACTTGCTGCGCCGCCGTAGTTGGTTTTTTTGTGGAAGAACGCAACTTCTTTACAATAGGCACTTTGATTTGGGTCTTATCGACTTTGTGATAGGCAGCTTGTTGTATTTTATGTATTGTATCAGGTATATTATTTGTAACAATTTGTTTGAAGATCGCTTTAGTGCTACTCGGCCCAGTCGTATTGGCGTAATCTTCTTGAAAGAATTCCGAGTCGGAATCATCTGAAGTGGGTTGGTCGTTGCACCTCAACTTTTCATATTTATTACGATCTTCTAATGGTAGTTTTACAAAACCACCACCAGGTAGCGCTACGCCCGCTAATGTAGCCACAGAATCACCATCTCCACCACCAGCTCCACCATGCAGTTCACTCATACCACCAACGCCACCACCACCTTCAGAATCGGTTTTCAAATTATTTATTAACGAAGTTTTCTCCTCACTCGATACTTCTAATGTTGGCGAGAGTAGCCATTTGGATGAAGCTGTCGACGAGGTAGCGCCACAGGCTGCTGTCATTGTAGTACTAGCGCCACCACTGGGCGAAGTCATTGTTGAGCTGGTGCCACCGCCAACGCCGGAAATGATAAATTTAGCTGAAAATGAGATTTGAGTTCTTTTATGCAGTATAAAAATAATGAACTAGCTAGCGCAGTTGTGCGTATATGAGTATATGCATGTGTGTATGTATGTTTGTATGGGTGTAGGATTTCTAAAGGGTCAGCTAGACTTTGCATAGCAGCGCAGGGCATACGTAGCATGAAAGCTCTAAAAAAAGTATCTGTATTATAGGATTTCTGTGTAATAGATTAATCTAGGCGGACCCAGTTGTTTTGGAACCAGTATATTTTAGCCGGTCACTATTTCGGAACAGTGTCTTTTGTAACCACACCTTTTTTCAAATTACCTCTATTTTTACTTGTAACTAGTTCCCACACGTGTTATTTTTTTGGGAATCAGCGATTTTTTTAGCTGTCACTACCTCGGAGCAGTGATTTCTTGGGGTGTTTTTCACCCTTCACTATTTTTTTTGGATCGAGTAAATATTTTGGATTTGGCCCTTATTTGGACCAGTGACTTGTTTATTTGTCACTATTTTGGACCATTATTTTTCAATCTGTCACTATTTCGGAGCAATGATTTTGCAAATTTGTCACTGTTTCGTTACAGTGATTTTTAGTTATCATTATTTCGCCACAGTGATTTTTCAAGCTGTCACTATTCCGAAGCAGTAACTTGCCACTATTTCGGAACAGTGACTTTTGTCGATATATCGGACAGCTTTATTTTAAAACAGTTATTTTTTAACCCGTCACTAACTAGTTTCCTAGGTCGTACTACGGGCGAAAATTAATGCTACGCATGCTATGCCCTGCGCTGTGCTGCAAGTATATTTAGTCTAATGGACTATTTTTATGGTAACTATAATTAAATTCTACTATGATTTTGCATAATTTGTTAGCTTAATGATAACCATCTATATCAGTGATATTTTATCCCTAAAGCCACTGAGAGAGAGAGCCACGTAACTTCAAGCCTTAGGGCCGTTTTCTCAACTTCCCTTTAACGTCAACGTTCATTGTCACATCACTGTCAAGAACGGACCTATCGTCGAACAGAATTCAGTAAAAACTGGCAGGCAAAACAGCTGTTACGTTTCTGATTGGCTAATAATTTGAATTAGCATTTCGTGTTGTTGCTTTGCTATGTCACTATCAACTGTTTATACTTGCTAATTTTTGCTGTATGAAATATTTCCAGCAATAACTTGCAACTCTGTCTCTCTCTCTCAGTTAAATGTCAAAATGCGCTCTTTCGCTGATGAATTCGCCGTGATCTGTCTAATAAAGTACCCTTTTTTGCATAAGCCAAGACAAACTCAATCATATGGTAATGGCAAGTGAACAGCTGTGTTCCTCTTCTTCTCGTTTTTAACTCGCCGTGTATTATAGAATGTCAGAAAATGAAGCAATCGATTGTTATCGATTCAAATTCTTGTTCACTTTGACATTCTACGTTACAAAAAGCGTAAAACGATTCGAGGCGAATATTGCCGAATTCGCCCTGCTAATACCATATATATAAATTTGCCTTGGCATAAGCCATAATTGTCTGTAGTGATTTCAAAAATGGGGTTAAATCACCCCATATGTCGTTTGGTACCCATGACCATGAAGTGGGACAAAAATGTGAAGTATTTCAATAGTGATTATATGCATGTGATATGTACAAATATGTTTACACTTATTTAGCACCAGTGGATGTTATATACTACTAAGCATTTGTTAGGTGGAAATGAACGAAGTTATGAGTAAATTTGGAGTCGTCTAAAGATGGAATTCTGCAAGATGGAATCATGCAATTAATGGGGTGTAAAAGTAGGTCGCCTCCCAGTTGGTGCACCCTGGGTAACGCTAAATGACCTACATAGCCTGCACGGCTAGTTTAGTTTCTTGTATTGCCGGATCTACGAGAACGGTACCAGTACTTGTGCTGTACCCATCGTGCCGAAACGACCCGGGCCGTTTTCTTATATCGACCCGGCCAAGAGCAATACGCTCGAGGTGACCCTGTCTGACATTTAGGCAGGGCTACACCTCGTTACAACAACAACAACATGCAATTAAATGCGTGTATTTGATCAAACTCGAGTAAGCCATTTTAAAAATCGAGTCTAAGCAAATGCTCACTTTTTCAGCATGAGGCCCATTGAGTTAAATATTTAGCGAAATCGAAGGGGGTCAGGAAAAAAATTTGTTGATTTTGCATGGAATGACCCATATGTATGATCCCTAATTTACACAAATATTTAACTAAATGGGCCTCATGCTGCGAAAGTGAGTATTTGTTCCATCATCATGATCCTCTGGAAAGAAAACCTAAGGTGACCCGAAAAATCTGATTTCAGATTTGGATTCAGCGCACCCAAAAGCTTTACTGATGAGAATCCCTCTGGGATTTTTTGGCCAAAAGCTTCAGAAACCGTCGAGAAACCCGATGGGATTTTCAAAAAGTTCAATTTTTTTGTACAGTCTAATTATACTCTGAAACAATTTTTCTGTTCGATTCACTGAGTAGGCAGCCGGCGCGTTACAGGATATATACTGGGCCAAACTTTTGGTGTGGCAAATTTTTTTAATAATGTTTTTCGAAAAAAAAAAAATCCGGTAAAAAGGTCTTCATTTATATTCATTTTAAGAATTGTTTTTTAGAAAATTTGGGACTGATCAAAAATGATAAATATTTAAAATTACTTAAATCGCATCTAAACTAGCAACTATAGAACTTTCAAAATTAATATCAAGGTCTGAATTTTGTGTAGTATTTTTTATCACTACACTGAAAAAAATTTCAAAAAAAAATATATATATATACTTGGTCCAGTCTTATGTAGTATAGATATATGTATGTAACAAATAACGTATTTAATATTTTTGAAAAAGTTAGTAAAGTTTTTATGATTTAGTAATTATGTGCATGTACACTGTGAATACCCCATGAAATATTTTTTTTTTGTTTGTTATGAATTTTGACATAGAATAATTTTAATAACGTTTTTTTCGATAATTGCATAGATTTTAATATATTTTCATAATTTATAATTTAAGTTCATAATAGATAGATATATTATATTTATATATAGTAAATATATATTGCATTCAGTTAATTATTTACATATGTAAGTATAACTGCATTTTGTTGCTGCTTTAATCACGCTCACTTTACATTTGTAACTACTACATATTACATTACATTACATACTAACCTAATTGCAAAGGTTGCTCAACTTTTTTTTCTTCTTGCATCTAAGAGCTACACACTGGGGAAATACACACTTGAGCCTTGTCAATCTTGTCAAGTAATTACAACTTAGATTTTAAATTCTTTACATTTAGTACGTTATCATTTACATATTGCAACGTTTTTAGAAGTGCTTTTAAATTTAAGCATGGTAATACATTTAATTTTGTGAATCACATTCTTTGCTCATTATTTTTCTTAGTGTTTTTATTTTCTTAGCTGACTCGTGTTTTTCATAATACTCTCTTTCTTTAAGCTCTCGTTTTTTTTAAAGGTTTATGTTTTTTTTTTTGCCGTTTGTTAAGTTCACAACGTTTTTGTGTGAAAATATTGTGTATTGCATTTGGTGAGTTTAGATTTCATTTGTAAACACTCTGCGCCACTTGTATGGCGCCACTTTTTATGGTAATATTGACAGGCTGCCTACTTTTATTGCCACCACTATTATTTGTTGATGGAACAAAATAATTTCCTCCTTTAAAGAGTGTCCTAAACTTTTGAGTTAGACATCTAGCTATACTTTGGTGAAAATTTTATTAAATTTCATATAGCAGTTTTTGAGTGATGAGCGAACAAACTCAGAGACACGACAGTCAAAAAACGTAGTCCGTTATCTGTTCGAAAACGTCTCATTCCAGAATTTGTTTTAGAAACGCCTTATAGCGACTAAAATCGGTAATTCTTGATATAGCAACTGTCAGTACTAAACATTAAAAGTTGCCCCTATTCAAATGACGCGGAGTGTACTTTAAGGTACAATTTTTAATTGATTGTTTCTTAATTTTTTTTTTTGAAATTTTAAGTAAATTTTTAAGTAAACGAAAAAAGTTCTTTGGTAATTTTTTTAATGTACTATTTTATTTTTATTTTTTTCATTTAACAAATTTGAGTGTTTTAAAGGAACCTTGTTCACAATTGGTCGGATAATTTTTTTTTTTTCTCATCTTAAGATTGTGTTTTTTTTCATGTAAATGATTGAAGCAAAAATACTTGAAAATTGCATATTAATTCGTTCTTTGAGAACAGCAAAGAATTTGTTTCCAAATAAAAATAATAAATAAAAAAATAAAATTGTAAATAGTAGAGTGTAGCATATTTTTTTTTTTATACTAAAGGGGAAATAGTAGTACCGTTTACGATTTCAAGGCTGTTAGAGAAATTTTTAAATTACACATTTAAACATGCTAGAGAAAAGTAACAATAACACATAGTAGGTACATATGAATGGTTGGGAGTAAAAAGGAAACTTAAGAGGGGTAAAAAAGAAATTATTCAGTAAAAGGTAGAAAAATCGCTTTTTTAATAAAACTGAGATATATCGTTGTTAAAATAAACGACAAAAAGAAATTTATAATAAAAATGGATAAAAAAATGTTTCAGTAAAAGGTAGACAAAAAGGTTTTTTTTTAATAAAAGGGGGAAATATCGTTTATTTTGCCCTTTTAATTAAAAAAAAGTAAAATGATTTGTCTATTTCATTTTAGCAACGTTATTTCACCGTTTTAATTGAAAAAACGATTTGTCTCACTTTTACTGAAAATTTTTTTACAATTTTTTATTAAATATTTTAAAAGTTTTTCTTCAAACTTGCAAAAAACATACGTTTGCTTTTGGCTCCCAGCCTTTCATTTATCCTACACTAGGTCAAATCTATACTGCATGCATTATACTGTGATACATATATATTACACTGTGCGAAAAAAGACTTCAAAAGTTTCAGCTCTATCTAATTTTTAATTAAAACTCCCAAGGCATTAAAGTTAAAACAAAATTAGATGCAAATTTATAAATGAAAATTGTTTTCATCTTCAGTACTAAACTTCTAAAAGTTTTACAGTATTTTTTTCTCACAGTGTAATTTATACAATGGCGGAAGAAATAATAGAGACGCACTCTTATATACATGTGTCTCAATAACCGGATTGCAATCTTAGTATTCCTTTTGTCTTTTTTTTATTTGACACAAATATTCCTCTTTTTTTCTTAATTTTTCTTTTGCTTCCTATTTCCAAATGCAAACATTTGCAGCATCTTCACTACTCGCCACCGCAAACAAGCGCGACTTGAATCTTGATTTGCAGCATGAAAAGCAAACAAGTTAATTGAATTTAATTAAAGTAGACTTTTTCAATATCGATTGTCAAACAGGGACCGTAACAGTTCTGATGTTTTTAGATTGAAAAAGTTGCATATATATTTTTTTTTGCTATAGAGAGCCAAAAAAAAATGTCTTATTTGATATTTTAATATACCCGGTTAAAAAAATAAGCCTAAATTTTAAACCCGTCTAAAGTTTAAGGGATTTTTTAAACTTTATTTTTTTTTTGGAATATTTTAAACCTTCTTTCGATTTAAGATCTAAATGAAAAAGCAGTCTTTGCCCACAAAAAAATTTAAGGGGCGGCGTAGCTCAGCGGCAAAGCAGTTGGCTATGACTCCTGAGCGCTTCCGTTCGAATCCTGCCCAGTGCCACATTTTTTAAATTTTATTTTATTTTTAAACTTTTCGGTTTAAAATTGAAATTCTTCGGTTTAAAATTAAAACTTTTCGGTTTAAAATTAAAACCTTTTCTGTCTAGAATTTTTTTTTGTTTACATTTATTTTTGAAAGCTTATTTAAGATTGAATTTTTCCCACAACATTTTTGTATGCGATGTAGCTCAGTGGTAGAGCAGACGGGCATGATGCGGGGAGTCTTGGTTCGATTCCCTGCTAACCTACAAAAAAAATTATTTTTTCTTTCAAAAATTGTTAAAAAATTTCTGGTTTAAAATTTAAACCCCATTCATTAAGCCAATTTTCTAGAAAACTCGTCTAGATTTAATTTGAAACCAAATTTGGTTTGGGCATATATGTATCTAGTCCACAAAAGTTTAAAATTTAGGCTCAAATTTTTAACAGTGTAGCATTTTAATTTTAGCCAAAACACATCTCTTGTCTTGGTTATTTAAAATATAAATTAGGATATTTTTTAGGCTTTCTTAATTCAAAGATCGCTAATAACTGTCATTTTCGGTCACTGTTGACAATATTATTTTAACCTTCATACATAGTTATATGCATGAGAGAATATATCGCCGGATGAGTGAAAGAGCATTCTATACCAAAATATTTTTTTGAACAGGCAAGATTTGACAATTTCGAACCAAACTCTAAATATGTAGAACTCGTGCGCCACCTACCGGATTTGTATCTATTTATGCTCTTATTTTACGTGGAGCAATCCTACTAATGCCGCCAGCGATCAAAAAAAAAATATTCTTTTACAAAGAGTTTGGCAGTCATAATTTAAAAACAAAAATTTTAGGTAAATAAAAGAAGGGCAAATAAACAAGCAAACAAATTTTCTATTAAAATATAATACTTTTTATAATATGATATGCTTATTTAGGTGTGTATATTGCGAAATAATGATATGTAAATGTTTGAGTATGAATCAGTGTATGTGTATAATACCATTATTTTTATTTGAAAAAGCATTTAGGATTAGTTACCAAAGTTAAAGGAAGAGAGACAGAGCATATAATCAGAGTATGAAAAGAAACAAAGGTATTCGCAAAAGTATCGAGTAAATTACGAAACTTTGGGATCATTTTTAAAAAGCTTCGTCAATTCATTGCTCAAAAATTTCAAAACCATTTTTACAAAATCCTAGTTTTGTTTCTTTTCATACTCTGCATATAAGAAATTTTTATTATTAAAGAGCCATAACCGAGTTACTTACAATCTACATATGCCCAGTAGCCAGCATAGAAGTACATACCCTTTATTTAAATTAGCATTCATTGTTTACAGATACTACATAATATAATATTTTAGTATTAAAATGTATGTAAACTAAAAACCAACACCCACATTTTTATTAGTAAAGTACATACATACATATTTCATTTAAAAATAATAAATAAGAACTGACTTGAGCATAATAATATTTTAATACATACTATATACAGCTGTATCACATAAAATCATACGTTTCTTATTTTTAAATTTTTAATACTTTTTTTTAAATATTTGTGCAAAGTATTTAAGAGCGTTAGAACTTCAGGTGTTTGGATTTTTTAAGTTTATTAATTAACTAAATTTATGGCTAAATAGTATTAATTACTTTTTGAAACAGAAGTAGAAGCATTTTAATATACATTTTTACAATTTGAAATATTTAGAGAATAATATAATAGGGTGATTCAAATGAAAAAAAAAAATAAAAATATTTTTCGGTCTTACTCCCTTAAAAATTAGTATTTGATAAGAAAATAAGTCTTTCCAAAAATAAGCGCTACAACTTAACCCTTAGAGGTCACCATTATTTTTTAAAATTTTTCTATACATTTTGTATGGGAAAAAAATGAATTTTTCTTTAAACTGAATTTTCTCAGTTTTTGAAATTTATTTCAAAAAAACTTTACATATTCTTAAAGTTGAAGCTTTGAAGTTTCTAAAACAATTTACCTTATGTGATTATCGTAACTATTTGTATAATTACAGACATTTGAAAATGTCTAAATATGGGTTACTTGAAATGGTAAAAAATTGTGTCATTTTCAAATGGCTATAATTAGTTGAATAGCTAGTTGAAACGCTAACAATTTTTAAAATTTTAAAGTTTAAACTTTAAGAATATGTAAAGGTTTTTTGTAGAAAAAATTCAAAAATTAACTTTGAAGAAAAAAAATTTTTTTGTCGCCCCAAAATATATGGGAATTCCAAAAAAAGCGAACTGTAAGCGTTAATTCGCGTGGTTTATTCTCTTCTTAGTTATCAAATTTTTAGGGAGTAAGGCCTAGAAGAAATTGTTTTTGAATCACAATATTTTTTTTTTATATATTTTTGGAATTTTTTTTTGCAATTTTTTTTTCAATAAATTTTTATAATGCATATTATTTATTTAATATTGCAAATTGACGCTCAAAACAAAAGCACATAAAATGCTTAATTTGAGCTTAATTTTTGTTTTTTGTTGCTGGCATTCTTACTTAAATAATTAATTTATTAATTTTCTAATTTTTATTTTCAATCTAAAATACGTTGAGCTAAAAAGAACTTTTGCACTCTGTGCCAAAAAATAATACTTTTTTTAGTCATAATATTTCATAGCATTTTTGTTTAGTACATGCGCGGGAGAGAGGAAAGAATGTCACTTAAAGGAGTAACAACGCAAGTAAAACTTTTTTTTAGCAAAATAACTAGCATTGCTAAAACAGTGTGGTATTTAGTTTAATTATTTGTTCTTAAAAGCAGTTATAATTTGTTAGTAATTTGGTGCTTGGAGTAGGATAATTTGTTTGGGTATTAGCATTTTTGGTTTTTTTTTTTTTTAAATAGTTAATAGGTACTCATACTCGTTTTAGGCGTATTTTAGTACACCGTGTTTACATACCTACTGCATACTACAACAGCAATGGTGGCTATGTTTGAGTATAACAATTTATGCAAAAAATAATTTCATGCTTTACCTCCAGTTTTTCGCAGCGTTGTTGCTTTCTCACGCAATCCGGCCGGTAAGCTGAATGGCGCCGAGCCAAATGGATCTTCGGGTATGTGTGGTGGTGCAGCGACATTGGCACTGCTACCATTTCCTGTGACAGTGCCAGTGGCTGATGGGACGAATGTAGCTGTGGCGGGTAACGGCGTTTGTGTTTGTTGTAGGGGAGTTGTTTGTGCCGCGGCATTACTTTCAGTGGGTGTGAGCGTTGATGTTGTTGAAGCCGATTTGGCTGTAATGCCTGAAAGCAAAAGAAGATGGTGTGTTTAAAAAAAATTTCAAATTACGGTCAATTTTTTTTTTAAAGTCATACATTTTCCGTACACCCTAGTAGATCAATTATTACTTTCATTAACTCAAAATACAACAAAATACTCACTTCCTTGACTACCACGCTGACGTATCTTATCGAATTCCGCCTCAAATATATGGTCTTCGGTCATTTGTCCGAATGGTTGTTCTTCAAATGGATTCCATGCGCCAATCGACTTCTCCAGCGAACCACTATGGCTGGCGACACTATTACCAGCAACGCCTTCAGCATTCGTCAAATTACTAGTAGCAGTGCTGCTAGTATCCATATTAGCGGCGCGCATAGCTTGAGCGCTTGTCAATTCAGCATTTGATATGGACGCCGATATGGTGGCACCTTGTCCTTGCATATGTAGAGTTTGTGCAGCTGGTAGAAAGAGTCCCGGATTGGATCCACCATAATTTGTGCCTGAATTGGCCATAGCATTGACAAGCATACTATCATCCCCACCACCACCGCCAACGCCGCCACTGGCTTCATTCGACTGTGGCGCTCGACTTTTAACCGATTGATCATAGGGCGCCAGAAATTGTGATGTCTCATTGGCGAAGGTTCTAAGCGTGTGCGTAGTGAGTCCAAGTAGAATTTTGGGTGGTGCGAGCGTGTTTTTTTTTTTTTTTGTTTTGTTTGGTTCGTTTGGGTGTGGTTTAGAGGGAGCGAGCACAGCAATAGATGAAGTATGGTGTGTATGGAAATAAGAAAAATTTGATGAGGTTAAAATTTGAAACAAAAAAAAAAAACTTGTTGACATTTGGGAGGTAAAAAGTGCAACAAAAAGGGTGCTTAAAAACATGTAGAAGGTGTGTTGGAAATTAGAGAAAAATTACAACACTGAATGCGCTTTTAAAGGTTGTGGCTCTGTCGACACAGAGAGCTTTTCAGCATATATTTTATGAAATAGATATATGTTTTTTGGAAAATGTTAAACTAATAAAAAAAAAAATAAAAAAAATTAAAACTAAAAAACAAAAAATTAAAACTAAAAAAAAAATATTTGAAAATTTGGGAAAAAGTTCAAATTATTATAATTTTTTTTTTCAATTTTAAGTTTAAAACATTAAATTTTCTTAAATATCATATTTTCAATTTCTATAAAAAAAATATATTGAAAAATTTGAAAAAATTTGATAAAAAACTTTGTATTTTAAAATTTTTATATAAATTAAGAAATTAAGAAAAACTATAAAAATCAAACTTTTTATGCTTCACGCAGGCATAAACTATTATAAAAAGTACGTATATACACATGTAGATAAAAAAAATTTAATTTTTTATTTGAAAAAACTATTTCGAAAAAAAATTTTAAAAAAGTTTGATATTAAATTTTGGATTAAATTTTTTAATTCGTCGAATTAAATGACAAATGTAGTTAAACACAAAATTGAAAGTTTTCGAGTTTCAAAATATTTTTTTTTTATAAAAACTTAAGTTTTTTTTTTAATTAAAATTTTTCACTTATTTTTTATAAAAATCTAAACTTAAGAAAAAAAAATGTTTGAAAGTTTTTTAGTTTTTTCTTTATAAAACTTTCATATTTTTCCGATATGTACTTTTTTTATTAAACTTACATATATTTTAATATACAAAAATTTGCCCTCTTTAATCTTGCCGATTAAAAAAAAGAAACATTAGGGAACAATTTAATGTCGAACTAAAATGTGAAATATAACCCAGCAAACCATCAGAGTTATAAATGAGTCAAAAAAAAAGAGACCCAAATGGGAGCGTTTAACTCCTCCTTTAAAAATATATTTTTTTTGAAATACTTTTTTATAAAAACCCAATTTGTAAATTAAAAATTTAAAAAGATGAACAAAATTCAATGGAAGCGGATGAGTCCAACCATTTGACGTTTTGACATGGAATGACCCTTATTTTTTTGTTTTCCTCGTAAACGAGTACTTTAAATTGATTCATTAAATATGTAGGTATGTATTTATAGACTTCATTTAATTTCCATAAATTTTAAATGAAATTCAAAACAATAACAAACTAAAAAGCTATGACTCCAAAAAGCTCTCTGACGTTAATAAATTTGATGACTATTCACTCAAGTGATCGTCTTCATCAACAATAGCCGACCTTAATTAGTTAAATAGCAAGAAGCGCATTTTTTTTTAAAGCCAAACAACAATAACAATAAAAAAATACACAAAGACAGTAAATATATACCGCACATTTGCAAAAAACATTTAAAAGTTTTTATGTAAGAAATTGCAGAAAAAAAACAATCACAAAACGAGAAAGAGCAGAAGAAAAAGAAACCGTACAGAAGTAATGCACACAAAAATCGATACGTACAAGCATAGGCAATCATACATTAATTAAAAAAGTAATAGAACAAAGCAAGAACAAGTAAGCTTACTTATTAAACGCAGAAGTATCGCTAACATTGCGACGATGTCCAGCGCCGGAGCCGCTGCTGCTGCTGCCACCAGCACCCACACTCGATACAGTCAACATACTACTTTTTGTGGGCGTATTATTAATCGCTGAATGTGCTGACAAACTACTACTCGCTGCTGCAATATTATCTAAACCATCACCCACACCTGCACCAACTCCACTGCTGGCTACACTTTCTAATGTCGTATTCTTTAGCGTCGTCAAAGTTGATGTATTCTCACTAAATGGATCAGGATAAATAGACGATTCGAAAAGACTATTCAATACCTCGGGTGGTGGTGGAGGTTGTGTTTCGGATTGTTTTGTCGCATTGCTGGCATCGACTTGGGCGACAGTTTGTATTGATTGGGTTGGTAGTGGTGCTGGAGTGGGTAGTGCAGCTACCACATTTATAGGTGCTTGTGCTGGAGCTGGTGGTATTGCCGGTACTGTTGTTGCTGTTATAGCGACTGTGGCAGCAATTGCAGCTGTTGTAGGTTGTTGTGGTGCTGGTGGTGGCTGCACAACTGGTGGCGTCAACTGTGGAAAATTGGCTTGAAATTGTTCGACTATCGGTTGTTGTTGTGGCTGTGGCGATGTTATGTTATTGCGTGGCGATGGACTTGGCGGTAAGCCAAGGCCAAGCGCTTTTTGACCATGTACTGCAGTTGAGCCTTTAGGACGTTGACGTGGCGCCACGCTTGTGCCCGATTCGACGATGGGTACGGTTTGTGGTTTTGCGGCCTTTGAGGTGGCAGCAGCGCCATGAATGCGCTTCGCTTCGGACTCGAATGGAGGGACGACGAGTTGATCGTAGTTTGGTGGCGGAGATTTCTGAAAAAAAAAGTTTTTTATTTTTTAAATGGTTTACTATAAATATTGAATTATTTTGAAAGGATTTTCCGTCATCCCTTGTAAATTTTGAGACAACCCGGTTTCGGCAATGCGCCATCCTCAGTGTAAATTTTCGTCCCCAGAACGGGTTTTAAAATAAATATTTTTAATTTTTTTCCAAAATTTCAAAATTTCCCTTCGGTATATTCAAGGATGTCTTTAGATGTATCAGAAATATAATATAAAACTATTTCAGTCAAAAACTTAATTTCGGATTTTGAAAATTTAAATCACATATTGCAAATTTTGATTTTTTTTTAAATTAATTAATTTTATTTTTGAATATTTTTTTATATCTGCAAGTATTATAAGTATCAACATTTTAGGTCAAAATTTAACAAAAAACTTTAGTTTTGGAAAATGTTAAAATATTTTTTAAAAAATTATTTTTAATTTTTTGCCAAATTTGAAAAGAAAAGAAAACGTCTGAAATTTTCGGGCTGATTCTAAATATTCTCGCGGAATTTTTATCCCTCGGATTTTTATTCTTTCGGAAAAATTCTTTCAATTCCTTTCCCAAGGGAAAATTTGAAATATTGGGAATAATCTGTTTTGAGAGGAAACAAAATCTGTGCGGAAATTTTCTAGACATAAAAAAAAAAAAAATATTTTTTTTTATAAAAACATTTCAAAATATTATATTTATAAAAATTTAACCTTTTTTTAAAATTTTATAAAAAATTATTTTTTTTATAAGTATTAAAACTTTTTTTAAATATTTTTTTTTCTACTATTTTTCGGAAGAAGCCGATTCCAACCATTTGTCTATTTAACATGGAATGACCCATATACCAAGTATGTAGTATATTGGAAGTTTGAAAAATATTAAAAGTTTATGCCATATTTAGCGAGTCTTTTTTCGTGCCACCACCACTCGCTTTTCAAAACTTACGTGCAAATTTTGTACTGGATTCTCCTTGCCAGCCAAACGAAAGGCCACCTCACAAACTTGCCAAATATTCGGTCGCTTATCCATATCCGGTTCGAGCATATATTTAATTAATTGATGCATACCTTTTGAGAATTTCGAATTATCTGGTATTGAAAATTGACCATTTTGTATTGCCAGCAAACTCTCGCCAAAGGGCAAATTAAAGAAACACAATTTATAAAGCATACAACCCAGCGCCCATATATCAGCTTTTGTTGTAATACTTTTACCAGAATAGAGATCAATCATTTCGGGTGCACGATACGATAGTGTTGTATATTTTTGTATTTCCTCTTCGGCTTGTGTAACGCCATGTTGAGTTGGATTTAATATTTTTGCTGTAGCTGAACCAAAATCACATAATACAAAATTGCCAGCATCATTTTGTAATATATTTTCAACTTTCAAATCTCTATGTATGATGGGTGTTTGACAGTAATGCAGGCGTGACACTGCCTCAGAAATATCACAGAATATATTGAGAACTTCTTGCTCGTTGAAGCCAACTTGCAAGCTGTTTGAAATTAATTTTAAAAAATGTTAATTAAAAAAAAAAATAAATAAATAAATCATGGTGTAAACATTGGCCATGGCAGTACTCACCGTGCATTCATCATGGCCAGCATGTGCTGCTTACAATAGGGCATGAGTAACAGTACTTCGCAAACACCGTTACCAGTGTGAGTAATGCTTGAGTCTACATAGCCTATAATATTCTTGTGACCGCTTAGATTACTCTGGAAGAAGAAATGGTGGGTGCTGAGTATGTATTTACATCAGGGACCTTATCATGCAATCCGATCCGAAAGGAAATGCGATTCGAAAGCTATCAAATCATATACATTTTTTTTTTAATCGAACGAAATTTCTGTCGGATCGGATTACATGATAACTCTCGTTTTTTATTATTCTTTTTATATTTTTTGTTGACGATTACATCGATCTATCGATGATTTCTGTATCTATCGATATATTGATGTTAGCCAACTATCGATAATACTACATGAAAAAGTATCGCTGATTAAAACGAAATAAATATCTATCGATTCAATTTAAAGCTATCGATTGTCTTTTAAGTTTCTCTTCAACTTTTTTTTGTTCGCCCTAATACTCATACTCAAAACATACGGGGTGAATGAACTCAAGGATGAAGGTGGAGCATGCGAAAGTTTCTCATAATGAAATTTCACCTGCAATCATATTTGTAACAATGATACCTAATCTATAATAAGGAATTATTTAATAACACTGTACAAAAAACTGAAGTTTTTGAAAATCCCACCGGGGTTTTTAAGATTTTGGGTGTGCTGAAACCGAATATGAAGTCAGATTTTTCGGGTCATCCTAGGTTTTCTCTGCAGAGAGTGGTTTGTAGTTGTAAACAATTTTTTAAGCTATTGCATAGATTTTATCGCAGGCCTTGGCGGTGGGAGTGAAATGAAAAAAAATGTTAATGTTAAAAAAGTTCGTAACGGACTTTTTTCAATGTTAAAAGGTTCGGCGTTAGCAACATAACTTGACAAAAATAAATATAAGCGTTGCCTATATTTAGGCGTATTACGTTGTACTGATGTTAGTAGCAGGCGGATTACATAAAATTGGAGCTGTACATTACATTACATTAAAATTGGATCTGTAAGCGTTGCCTACATTTAGGCTATACTACTAACAGTATGACGTTGTACTGATGTTAGCAGCAGGCCAATTACATAAAATTGGAGCTGTACACTACATAAAATAGGTTGTTGACTATTTTTATCCTTTTTTTTCATAATTTTGAACAATTTTTCTGTGGTCAAGAAACCATAATTTAATTTGGTTTTTATATTTGGCGGCATACAGAAAATTGTTTTTACTACATACTACCGATCTCTAAAAAAAACCACCCTTTGGAGAGAAAACCTAGGGTAACCCAAAAAAACTGACTTCATAGTCGGATTCAGCACACTCAAAAGCTTTAGAAACCGATGAGAAACCCTCCGCAATTTTTTCGCTGCTGCACAGTGTAATTAAAGCGGCACACGAAAGCACGAAACAACAGCCGTGACAAATGATTCACAACGCCCGCCCAACACAGTCAACTGCTAATAGACGATTTTCTCAGTTAAGCATGCATCGTGTTTACTTACAGCGATCTGGATCTCCCTCTTGGCCACGTTCAAATCATGCTCATTATTTACATACATACGCTTTAGCGCATATTTGGTATTGCCTGTGTTGGCTTTGGCGAGAAACACCATAGCAAAACCACCTGTAATGTGGTAAAAGAAGGAAAATTTAGATGAATAAAACATTAAGTTTATGCAAAAAATTCAAGTACGAAATTTCGTGGTGCAGAAAATAGTTAAGAATTCATAGAGGCTAAAGCTAGTGAGCTTCTGGTACATCGGATAGAAATAAATTTATGTAGTTAAACAAAGGGTCGGTCTAGTATAGTGTTATGATTACCAATTTTTTTTAAGTGGTTCATATGAGGCTTATTCCATTTCAAATTGTAAAATTTTTGGAATTGAAAAATTCCGATTTGAATGAAATTCTTTTATTTTCATATTATTTTGTTATATTTTATTTATTTTTTTAATTTTATTTATTTTTATTTAATTTTAATTTTTTTTCTTTTTATTTTATTTTTTTTTTTTCTTTTTATTTTTTTTTTCTTTTTATTTTTTTTTTTTTCATTTTATTATATTTCTTTTTCTTTTATTTAAATTTAAATTTGATTTTATTTTGTTTTACTCTACTTTTTTACTTTATATTTTTTTTAAATTTTTTATTTTTTTTTATTATTATTTTACTTTTTTATGTTGTTTTATTCCAATTAAATTTAATTTAATTTTTCGAATAACCCGAAACCCGGTTCTAATCACCCACCACCCTATTAGTATCTAACAAAACAAGCAACACTTAAATTAACAAGTGAGTGTACGAATGGGAAAAGGGTGTTGAACAGCTGATGATAATGTTGATATGCAAAATAGTAACCACACCAACAAAAAACGAGAAAAAAAACAACAAAAAGCGTAAGTGATAAGCAACAACAGTAATACTAAGTAAAAATAAATGCGACAAGTCACAAACACAAATTGTGGCACTCGCTGCTTTTATTGAGTGGCGACAATGAATTGTACGTGAATAACTTATACCGATTTCAAGTACTGAAAGGGGAGATTTATTTGAGCACTGGCCTTTCTCCATAACTGACGATTTATGTAGTACAACATCATTCATTGCTTTTATATGAACCAGTGTGTAGATATTGCTCATGTGAACTATTCAACTACACAAGCATTACTTCAAGGTCAAAATGGGTGCGAGGAAAAACAATAAAAGTTCGCTTGATTTCCAATAAGTACTAAATGGAGAAGGGGGTTTGACAAAATTTTCTATGTGCTTTTATTTTATTTACTTCTAATTTATTTAATTTCAATTGTTTCTCATTTACTTCTTTTCTTTTATTTTATTATATTTTAGTTTATAATTTAATTTGATTATTTTTTTTTATTTTTTTTTTTATTTTTTTTTTTATTTTTTTTTACTCTTTTTATTTATTTTTTTTTTGTTTTTTTTTTTTAATTTGTATTATATGTAATTTTTATTTAATTTGATTTTTAATTTTTTTCATTTATTTATTTTTCTATCAATTTACCTTTATTTATATTTAAGATTTAAAATGTTTCGTTTTTTCGCTTTTATTAGACCCCCCCCCAAAATAGGTTTTTTGGGGCAATAGACGTTTCAGTCTATTAATTGAGGTATTACTTTGAATTGGGCTGATAATACTTTTCAATGAATTGCATTGTAATAAATAAAATACCAACGTACTACAATGTATGTTGTTCAGATTAAAAACAAAGTTTGAAATGAGGCTAGAATTCTCTCTGAATACCCAGATATCATTTTCAAATTCTTGCCTCAAATTTGAAATTAGCAGGACTAGACCAGACAAGAACTATCTATACTTTCAGGCCCCTGCGGGTTAGGGGTTTAGAATATGCCCGAGGTAGGCATACCGGTCGTAAGAGGCGACTAATATGCACATAGGTAATTGACGTGCTACTCGATGGTTGATCTACGGATATGATGCCTCTCACCTCTCATTACCCATCTTCTCCTTCCTCATGGATGGAGGGATGCCATGACCTAGAAGGTTCCACTAGTCATACCAAATCGCTACCACGACAGTCGGGCAGTACCGCAAGGGAGTACCGCAGCGTACCGGGGTCATATCCGGCCAAGGACTGTCAACTTCGGCATCACTCCCCAAAACCTTCGGGGAGTGTTTTGTTGTTAACAACAACAACAACAACATCTATACTTTCATATTAAATAAACAAAAATATATTTTAGCTTCAGAAGTTCCCAACAAACACACGTTAGAGGAATGTTGATTGCTACATTAGATAACTCACGTAATTCTCGAGTCGAGAAAGTTATATATCGGATCGGGAAATATCGGATTCGAGAAATAAAGCAAATTCTATTAAGATTCGAGAAATAATGGGACATATTCATAGTCGAAATAAAGTAGACACTAAAGTAAGCGTCAGCTTTTCGACACCATTTCCAACGTTCTTTTATGTCAGAAAAGTCTAGCTAAGTTCAGAACCTACTTTATTTCGGCCGCCGTGGTGTAGCGGTTAAGTGCTCGGCCTACTACCCCAAGTCGTGTCCCATCAATGCCCGCCAAAAACCAACATCAAAAATTATTGAGAAAAGGCATTTTCTAAACGGGGTCGCAGTAGTTTAGCAAACTCTCCGGATGTATTTCTGCCATGAGAAGCTTCTCAGCAAGAACTCATTTGCTTTGCAAGTGTCGTTCGGTGTCGACAAAAAACTATAGGTCCCGCCAACTTGTAGAAAAAAATCAAAGCAGCACACTACAAGTTAGAAGAAAAGCTCGGCAAAATTCTCGTTAGAGGTTATTAACCTGTTGGTATATCGCCGACATTAGTTAGTTTATTTCGACTCCGAATATACCCCATAGATTCGAGAAATAATGCAAATTCTATTAACATTCAAATCCAATTTCAGAATGAGATTAGAACTCGATAGGAGAACTATGATTTTGTCGATTTGAATTGAGAGCACTATGTTTCGCAAGTGGTTCTCGAGTCGTCCTCTAACGTTGGAGATTAGAAAATGGGGCTAGTTATGTAATCTGCCTCTAATCGATATCTAACTTTGTGGTTTGTTGGGTTAGTGAAACCAACTATGCCATTTTGAGTGACAGTCACTGTATTTCCATACAACTAAGTAATGGGAAATGTCGACCAGCTAATAAATGTCGAAGGTGAACAAAACAGTTAGAAAAAGCTTTTAATAATTAAACTGCTAATTCGAGCTAGGTGTAAAACACTACTTCCAAGGAAGAAAGAGCAAAAAAGTCAAGTGAAAATGTAATTTAAAAAAATTTAGATGCAGATCAGAAAGCCTCACTCGCAGTACAAAAGATATTCAAATGGAAAAATAGAAACGTTTTGTGGTGAGGCAGTAGAGTGCATACTTTCATAAAATAAAATAAAATAAAATTTAATGAAATTAAAAAATTAAAGTAAATTAAAAAAAATAAAACAAAATTAAAAAAAAATATATAGCATACAAAATAAGTAGAACAAAGCAAAATAAAATAAGAGAAAATAAGTTCATAAAATAAAATATAAAACAAAATTAAATTGAATAAAACAAAATAAAATAAAATCATTTTAAATGAATAAAACATCATATAATAAAATAAAATAAAGTAAAATTTGTTCATCGTAAAGCAAAATATTTCTTAACAGATAATGTTTCAAGATCAAATGCTTTGTATTGTATGTATCCATAATAAATTCTAATTGCTCCAAGTATGATCTTTATAAAGGTACATCGTTCAACAGACTTCCAACAAATAAGGCTTGGCTTGTATAGAACCTTTAGATATGTGATGATATAGCTTCGCTTAATAGTTATTTAATGGTTGATGAGAATAAATAGTTTATTATGTACTGTATATATCCATTATAAATTCTCAAGCAATTAATGTTTACCTGCAAAACAAACAGAAAAATAAAAGTTTTTATTAAAAAATGCTATAGTCTACAAGCCTGGAATGATATGAGAAAAAATATAGCTAAAACAGTCAAGGCGAATTCCTGGCTACTTAGTAAAGGCTATCCTGTCTTTTATTTAAATTCTTTGCAATCATTCCTATTTCTGACTGACCTTGTTAACTAGTGTGCTGTTGTTGTTGTAGCGAGGTGTAGCCCTGCCTAAATGTCAGACAGGGTCACCCCGAGTGTATTGCTCTTGGCCGGGTCGATATAAGAAAACGGCCCTGGTCGTTTCGGCCCGATGGGTACAGCGCAAGTACTGGTACCGTTCTCGTAGAACCGGCAATACAAGAAACTAGCCGTGTAGGCTATGTAGGTCATTTAGCGTTACCCAGGGTTCACCCACTGGGAGGCGACCTATGCTCTCATATGCCACCGAGTTCTTCAAAGGACACGTCAGGACAACACTAATGTAATAAAGTTAACAAACTAATAAAAGCGTGGTAAAAATAGAGTTTCTTTTAATGTAATTTGTTATGTATATATGTTTGAAAGCATATAGCGTGTTTGCCTTTAAATAATTTCCTTGTGTAGCATATACAATGGCCTACTTAAAAAATGCTACTTACTGCAATTCGTTTGAAAAGTTACCAATGTTTTCTATAGGTGCAAGTGAATTTTTTGGATGTGTATGTGTGCAAAATTTGCATATTTTATATTTACCTTTGCAAATATATTTGAACTTTGTTATTCTATTATAGCCAGGAAATAAGTATGGCGAAGTTGTGTCTAGGTCACTAAACAATTCCAAGGTAAAATAAAATGAAATTTAAGGAAATGGAGTGTTGGTCGACCAAACAGAGTGAAGTGGTATACATAGACGGCTCTAAAACACTCGATGGGATCGGTAAAGGGACCTCGAACAAACATATAAATTCCTCTGGGTGCATATCCGAGCATTTTCGACGCAGAAGCATACTTATAAGCTCAACAGTCCACGACGTGGATACTAAATTGAGACGTAATAAGCCTAAAAGACATGCAAGCCAATGACACAGCTTTGTTAGCCTGTGTCAGGGGTAAAAGAGGAATTGGGTTAGGGTTTTAGAAAATGCCTGAGCTAAGAGGCGAATAATATGCATATATGTAGGTAATGGCGTGCTAACTCGATGGTAGATCGACGGATATGACGGCTCTCATTACTTATCTTCTCCTTCCTTGCGGATGGAGGGATGTCAACTGGTCAAACCATATCGCTACCACGTTCACGTATTGCCGGTTCTGCGAGAACGGTATTTGTACCTGTACAATACCCTTCGTACCGAAACGACCCGGGTTGTTTTTTTTATAATGACTCGGCCAAGAGCAATACATTTCGAAGTGACCCTGTCTAACGCGTCACGATTCGCTCACAGTACCGCAGGGGAGTCCTGTAGCGTACCGGGGTCATATCCAGCCATGGACTGTCCATTTCGGCATCACTCCGCAAAGCCTTCCGGGAGTGTTTTGTAGAACTACTATGTTATAGTAGAACTATTTTTTCTTAAGGAAGTCGGCTTGAAAGTGCAATCCTCCAAAAATATCTATCTATCTATTAGGCTGGACAAAGTCCTTCCCTCATAGTATTCCGAAGACTATTGTAAATATATTACTCTCTCGCCCTGACAAACGGTGTGGTCGAAGTGAATTTCTTGGATTGAAAGTCCTCTGAATGCGGCTTATTTAATATGGAACTCAAGGTTGTAAATGGAACTTTCACATTGACCCGTAACGAAAAGCACAATGGCTTCCATGCCAAGGTAATTTGTAAGTATACAAATTGATGGCAAATCAGCCGCCCACAAGACCTAGACATGCAGAATAAGTAAAACTCTTCAAGAGCTTGCTAAGAGGAATACAAAGCAGCATGGCTTGCTGTTGTTGTTGTAGCCATACTTTGCCCTGTCTAGTCGGAAGATCCACTTATAAAAAGTTACGTGACACACCAGACGGGGTTGTACGGGTGTTGACAGTCCTTTGCCGGATGAATCCGGTACGTTCCAGTACTCCCTTGCGGTACCGCCCGACTGTCTTGGGAACGATTTCGTTGATTTTAGTCGCCTCTTACCACCGGCATACCTACTTCGGGCATATTATAAACCCCTAACCCGCAAGGGTCAGCAGCATGGCTTATTCTAGCAAAGTGTCACACTCATCTACGAAAGGTGTTTTCAGTTTCCAAAGTGGGTTGCTTTAGTGGCATTTCTTTAAGCACGACAAACAATTATAGCAGAAATGTTATCTTATCGTAAAGGCTTATTCCACATACAGTTATACATACATATCTACATCAAAACAGACACATGTTTCCATGCGGTGTTTTGTGCACACTTAATCTTTACAATTCAAATGTTATTCTAATCAATCGACAATGTTGGCTTATTCAAGTGGAAACGACATAGATAAGAATAGAGTATGCAGGTATGTTTCATAAGTGGGCAGATAAGTGACCCCAATGCCTGAACATACTATCTAATTTTCATGTATGTACAAAGATACTACATATTATTATGTTATGCGCGAAGAAGACGTACATGATGCGCGTACAATGAGTACAATAGAGCTTAATTACAATAAGTTACTTACTTCCTCATATTCTTACTATTTTCTGCATGAAATAAATATGTAGACAAAAAACATAAAAATGTCCAACTCACCTTCAGCCAAGACATCTTCCACGGTCACACTTACACGTCCCACTGTAAACACTTTACCAACAAAACTATTGGTCTCTTTTGAAGTTGAGTGATTATGCGAATTATCCAACTTTTCATTTTTATCAAATTTTGAAAATATTTTCTTCATATTGACGTCAAATTGGTTGACCACAAAGATGTGGTCGGGGTGCTGCGTTGCACGCAAAAATGGAAACGTTAGAGGAAGCTGGACACACAAAAAGGTAGTCAAAATATTTTATATGTCGCTTTTGTTGTACATTCAGTTATTGTTGTTTTCGCGTTATTGCAATCTTCTATGAATTGCGCATCCACCTGAATTGGGCACAACAACAACGATTCATACGTTTCGTGGGGCACGGTTGTAGTGGCGCATTAACGGGCGTTGCTGATGATGATGACGAAACGCCCCAAAGTGTTTGATCCCAGCGCCGCTGCTTTCCGGCGTCAGCCAGACGGACGTGCGAAATTCGGAATGCACTCCAAATATTTTATGAATTTATCTTTATTTTTCTAGCACTTTAACACTTATCCACAGCTTTTTTTTTGCTTATTACACAGCTGCACTTACTTTCGCCTTTTTTGTTGGCAGAAAAGAAAGCTTTGATTTTTTTTTGTGTTCGATTTTATGCACTTTTTTGCGTTATAAAATTCAAACTTTTGGGCTCTCAACTGCACGCATTAACTAAAGAATTGCATAAATAGCAATTTTTTTTAGTTATTTTAATATTTTTTATGATTTTTTTAGAATGGTTCAACTTTTTGCTGGAGTTTTTCACAAAACGAAAATTTTCTCTTGCCAGCGATAGTGAAAAAAATTACACAAAAGTGGGCAATTGACATTGACAGCTGGCTCACGTCAGTTAATCGTACACTCCGTTTTGAAAGTGATTCGTCTAACAGAGTTACCATTCCTACAATATAGTATAGATAATTGTTAAGGGCCAGTTACATAAAGCTTTATTTTGACTTTACCTCAAACTTTGACTTTGACAGAAAAGTTCAGTATGCGTATTTAAACGAAGCATGGCAAATTGGAGACTTCAAAGTTGAAGCAAGGTTAAAATTTGGCAAACTCTCAAGGGTCGAATACATAAAGCTTTGTTAACCTCGCCTGACATTTGCTACCTCAAAACTTTGCGTCCAACTTTAGAGGTATGTTACAACGAACGTCTTGACGCTTCTCTTTTATACATTTGATTTCGTTATTTATTTCTTTGCATTCATAGTGGTTTGGTTAATTTATTAATATAATAGAGAAAAAATTAATTAATTATTATTTCCTCCAACTTTTTATTCTTTAATTAAAGCAAATTCATCAACATCTGATTGTCAAAGCAAGCAAAATTTGAGAGTTTGCCTAATTTTAACCTTGCTTCAACTTTGAGGTCTCCAATTTGCCATGCTTCGTTTAAATACGTATACTGAACATTCCTGTCAAAGTCAAAGTTTGAGGTAAAGACAAAATAAAGCTTTATGTAACTGACCCATCAAATTTTGCTTGCTTTGACAATCAGAGGTTGATGACTTTGCTTTAATTAAAGAATAAAAAGTTGAAGGAAATAATAATTAATTCATTTTTTCTCTATTAAATTAATAAATTAACCAAAACACTCTGAATGCAAAGAAATAAATAACGAAAACGAATGTATAAAAGAGAAGCGTCAAGGCGTTCATTGTAGCATACCTCTGAAGTTCGACGCAAAGTTTTGAGGTAGCAAATGTCAGGCGAGGTTAACAAAGCTTTATGGGTCAGTTACATAAAACTTTATTTTGACTTTACCTCAAACTTTGACTTTGACAGAAAAGTTCAGTATACGTTTTAAACCAAGCATGGCAAATTGGAGACCTCAAAGTTGAAGCGAGGTTGAAATTTGGCAAACTCTCAAATTTTGCTTGCTTTGCTTGCTTTGACAATCAGATGTTGATGAATTTGCTTTAATTAAAGAATAAAAAGTTGGAGGAAATAATAATTAATTAATTTTTTCTCTATTAAATTAATAAATTAACCAAAACACTATGAATGCAAAGAAATAAATAACGAAAACGAATGTATAAAAGAGAAGCGTCAAGGCGTTCATTGTAGCATACCTCTGAAGTTGGACGCAAAGTTTTGAGGTAGCAAATGTCAGGCGAGGTTAACAAAGCTTTATGTATTCGACCCTTTAAGGGACGCTTCTCTTTTATACATTTGTTTTCGTTATTTTTTTCTTTGCATTCGTAGTGTTTTAGTTAATTTATTAATTTAATAGAGAAAAAATGAATTAATTATTATTTTCTCCAACATTTTATT
Source organism: Campiglossa producta (assembly GCA_964058755.1). Lineage (NCBI taxonomy): Eukaryota > Metazoa > Arthropoda > Insecta > Diptera > Tephritidae > Campiglossa > Campiglossa producta. The sequence continues at coordinate 6,706,484 of CAXKVI010000003.1, forward strand.
CTTTAATTGAAGCAAAGTCATCAACATCTGATTGTCAAAGCAAGCAAAGCAAGCAAAATTTGAGAGTTTGCCAAATTTCAACCTCGCTTCAACTTTGAGGTCTCCAATTTGCCATGCTTGGTTTAAAACGTATACTGAACTTTTCTGTCAAAGTCAAAGTTTGAGGTAAAGCCAAAATAAAGTTTTATGTAACTGACCCATAAGAACCTCATACAGTTCCGTGTGAACGTGAGCGTGAATGAGTGGAGTCTTTCCAAATCAATTCTTTTGTGCGTTCACGCACATCAGTCAAATGACTTCAACTCTCCAAAAAATGTAAAAAAAAAAATCACAGTTTGACGTGGTAATTGCCAAATTTCAACACTCACTTGCGAAGGGTTTGTGCCCCTTTGAGTTCGCACACAATTCACTGTGAAATAGTAAAATATGCATTTTAAATCATATTTAACACTTTCACTTAAATTTAAATGCAGTAATATCAAAGATACTTTAGTTGTTTATCCACTTACGGATGATTTTTTTTTGGAAAAGTGGAGTAATATCAACATATTACACAACAGAAAATTGTTGACGCTCACCCTCGTTCACGCTCAAAAATAAGTGTATATAGGGCTTTAAGCGGGCTACTCACCTGGCCAGAAATGTCAAACTCCATATAAAAAAACGGTCAAGAAATGGTCAAGAACTGTTTTCACACGTCAATGTTTCTTGAGCCAATACTCAGCTCATAAGAAAAAATACTACAATTTTCGATGGTTGGCAACGCCGGTTTACCTCAAGAAATAAATATGCTCGTATATATTTATTGAGGTAAACGTTCAGATTCACGGCAAAGATGAGTATATACTTCGCTACACATGTTTTATACATTTTTATAATAGTAATCCTCAATAAAATGGAAAATGCCATCAACGTCAAAATTTCTTGACCAGGGGGTGAATTCTGGTTCTATGAAATGATAACGTGAAAAAAAATTTGTATGAATTTGAAGTTTCTTTTCACAAATTTTGTATGAAATTTCTTTTCATTTTATCATTTCATAGAACCCGAATTTGCCCTCTGGTATAAGAAATATATGCTCGTTTTTTTCTTGAGGCGTTTCTTGGCAGGTGGGTAGCCCGCTTTAAGGGCTGATTTACATGAGTAAATTTTTTTTTGTCGTACCACCGTCCTGCTAACAGCGAATAAAAACTTGTGAAATTACCAGGCGCGTTTCCCAAAAAGGCGAATAAAAAGTGGATAACTTTGTTCAGCGAGGCGCCTTTTCTAGCCATGTTGAAGGTGCAAATTAGTGTTGAAACTAATATATAATTGTGCGTTGGTATTTTGATCATTGTGAATCAGTATAAGTATGAACTCTTCTTTTGACAACACACATTAAAATGTCGCCAGCACCGAATAACAGAAAAGCAATGGCGTTGTTTAACATCCTGCACACATCAACATGGCGTTCTCCTATCTTTTACCTAATGGTAGAAAGAGATGGGAAGAAGTAAAGAAGTGAGACAAAAAAGGAAATTAAAAACAGGTGACCAAACTCACTTTGAAATTTTCACGCCTATGCCTATGATATCACACTTGTTATTAACCACAATCTCAAACAGGCGTTAAACTCATTTTGGAATTTTGATGTCTATGCAGAAGAGCTTACACTTGTATTGATACACAATGATTTTGATGCCTACTTTTACCCACACTCTTTTTTGTTATTACACAGCACTAATTTCTGTTGTAGCTATTTGTTAAGGCTAATTTACATGGGTCGATTTTCTGGTCGATTTGCCATTCGATTTTTGTCGTTCCATCATGTAAATAGCAACTAGATTTACTGGTCGATTTTCTGGTTGATTTTCTGGTAAATTTTGGTCGAGTGGATGGTTACACGGTGGAACGACAAAATTGAATAGAAAATCTACCAGAAAATCGACCCGTGTAAATCAGCCTTTAGGTATGTTCGCGATGAAATTCAGAGTTCTCAACAGCTCATTTACACGGGTCGATTTTTCGACGGTCCACCGTGTAAATAGGAATTCCATCGATCTACGCCTTGCTTTCAACTTCATATTTAAGCGGGCTACCCACCTGCCAAGAAATGCCTCAAGAAAAAACCGAGCATATATTTCTTATGCCTGAGGGTGAATTCTGGTTCTATGATATGATAACGTGAAAAAAAAATTGTATGAATTTGAAGTTTCTTTTCACAAATTTTGTATGAAAATTCTTTTCATTTTATCATTTCATAGAACCAGAATTCACCCCCTGGTCAAGAAATTTTGACGTTTACAGAATTTCCCCTTTTATTGCAATTTACTATTATTAATATATTATAAATGTATAAAACATGTGTAGCGAAGTATATACTCACCTTTGCCGTGAATCTGCACGGTTACCTCAAGAAATATATACGAGCATATTTATTTCTTGAGGTAAAGCGGCATTGCCAACCATAGAAAATTGTAGTATTTTTTCTTATGAGCTGAGTATTGGCTCAAGAAAATCTGACGTGTGAAAACAGTTCTTGATCATTTCTTGAGCGTTTTTTTATATGGAGTTTGACATTTCTTGGCAGGTGAGTAGCCCGCTACAAGGTTTAAATCGATCCAATTGCTATTTACACGGTGGAATGACAAAAAATCTACCAGAAAGTCGACCCGTGTACATTAGCTTTAAGGGACGTCGGGTCCCATGGGTCACACCTCAAGTTTTGACTGGATCCGTTAAAAATATTGTTTTTTTTTTGCCAAAAAAGTTTCACTGAAACAAAAAAATTTAATTTCTGCTTTTGGATTATTGAAATCGAAGTCAAAACGCGTCTTTTAATATCTCACCTGACATTATTCGGACGTATTTCAGCAGCTTAGTGGGATTATGGGGTATATCAGCTGTTGTTGTTTTTAACAACGAAGATTTTGGGGAGTGATGTCGAAATTGGCCGGATGTGAGCATCAGAGTACTCCAATTGTGCTCCAATTAATATTGCGATGTCCTAGGACTGGCGGCCGCCGTGGTGTAGTGGTTAAGTGTTCGGCCTTCTACACCAAGTCGTGGCCTTCTACACCAAGCCGATGCCCGGCAAAAGTACCATCAAAAATTATTTAGAAAAACAATTTTTCTAAACGGGGTCGCCGCTCGGCAGTAGTTTGGCAAACTCTCCGGGTGTATTTCTGCCATGAGAAGCTTCTCAGCAAAAAATTAATTTGCTTTGCAAGTGCCGTTCGGAGTCGGCAAAAAACTGTAGGTCCCGCCAACTTGTAGGAAAACTCAAAGCAACACACTACAAGTTGGAAAGAGAAGCTCGGCTAAAAATCTCGTTAGAGGTTATGATAACCTGTTGGTATATCGTCGCCATTAGTTTTTTTTTTTTTTTTTTTTTTTGTCCTAGGACTGGACGACCTACTCCAACCTTCGCTTTGTTTCTGCTACTCCATAGAGTACCTACAGTCAGAGTACTTTGCAATGTAGTCCTTGTTACTCCTTGGAGTATATACTGCCAGAGCGATAGTGTCGTAATTTTCGTCGATAAGGCACAAGCAATGGTCGATTTTCAAAAAGCTGATCGTGGTGCGATGAGGTATACAAAGGATTACCATTGGAGTACTACAATATCAAAAAATTGGAACACATAATCCAATGATTTTTGCAGGGGATTTGATATGACCAGTGGAACCTACTAGGTTATGTCATCCCTTCATCGGTAAGGAAAGAGAAGATGGCTAATGAAGGTGAGAATCATCATATCCGTAGATCAACCATTGAGTTGCATGTCATTGCCTTATGTATCTTAGTCGCCTTTTACGAGCGGTATGTCTTACTCGGACATATTCTGCACACCTAACCGACAGGGGCGTCTAAATCCTCTACCAAATGTAATCGAAATTTTAAGTCCATTAAATATCTACCGGGAGGACACGTCGGAATACCATTTCGACCAATACAATCCTGGGATTTCGGGACGAAAAAATCGCACGGGATTCTCCGGGATCGAAGCCTCAAGGCTCATTTACACGTGTCGATTTCCTGGTCGTTTTTTTGTCGTTCCACCGCGTAAAAATCACTTCGACCAATCAACAACCTGTATTTGATGGTTGAACGTAGTCGACCGTCAAAAAAATCGACCAGAAAATCGTATCGTGTAAGTGAGACTATAGGTAAAGTAGTTTAGTTTTGCTCAGTTACAGAATCGACCCCAGCACAATGGGATGGCAGCTCTGTATAGCCAACAAACAACAGCTGTTTTTCTTGCACATGTTTTATTTGTCATTCTATTTTAACGTAAATATAAACAAAAATGTGCGACGCCGATATTGCGAAATATTTAACTGTGCTGGAAACTTTGCAATTCAATGAAGATGAGAGTGAGTACGGGAATTAGTTTCTTTTCAAATAATGGATTTTATTTTGATATAGATGAATGCGTGAGAACACAAAATTGCAACAACAAGCAGCGCTTGGAACAAAACATTGCAGAGCTACAAAAGTGCATGCCAGAAGATGTGAATATTGTTATATCGCAAACGCTGAGCTTGCTTGAGGCGCCTTGGTTTGGTGAGGAGCTTAAATCGAATGCATTGATGAATGCCCACTACGAGCAAACATATGCGATTTACTTGCAATACCTGCTGCTGCAACTTACCAACAAAATCAATTTCAATAGCGAAGCAAAAGAAGATCTCATATCAACGCGCCAGCTCAGCAGGTGTATCAAGGCGGTACAGGAGCTAAGCGAACGCGCATTACGCAGGCAGCTGCATGCGAAGTTTTATGAGTCGAGCGTGTTTGGTGACGCAGGTGGTAGTGGGACGCATAGTGGCGGAGGCTGTAATTACGCATGGCTCTTGTTGACCACAGAAGTTTTTGAACGCTTGCTCAAAATACAGCAATTACATATGGCGAATGCAATGGAAACGGTAATGCGCGACTATATGGCAGCTATATTCAGTGTGCGCTTAGGAAGCGCAACCAAAGACTGCGCGCTTCAAGAGCAAACGCTGAAATCGCTACAAAACAAATTGAATTACATCTGGTTGCATATGAGCAAATTAGCGTACATGCGTAATATCATGCTGATGAAGAGTATTTCGAATGCGCCAGCGGAACTACAAAGACTACTACATCAAGAGCTGTTACAGAAGATATTATCCAAAGATGGGTTTACTACGTTGGTGGCTACGCTATACAAAGCGCATAGCACGGAGGAGAGTAGTCGCGTTGCGCCATCGGCAGCAGCAAGTAGAGAAAAGCGAGCTCTAGATGATAAGCAAGTTTTTGAGATTATCGCTAACATTGTTGCATTTCGTGGCCATACGCAACGCGCGCAAAGTACTTTGATCAGGCAGATATTTAAATTTTTAGAAACATGCTTACTAAACGAAAGCGCTATGATTGACTGCATGGGCGCGGGTTTGCTATCACTGAGAAAGCTGTATGATTTAAACGCTATAAACAGAACCGAGATAAGCGATATAATCACCAACAAATTATCTGCACTAAGTCGACCAACAGACGTGCTAAGCGGCCTAATTGTTATGGAACATCAAGCGCTAACATTACTTGTCACTACCCTCTATCAGCTTTTCTGCAGTTCAACAGTTGAATGTTTGCCAAGTGAACTCTTGATTGCTTATCAACCAATGCTACTGCAAATGTACCATCATATGCCTGAAGGTTATATACAAAAGCAACATATTGCCAGCCTTATCACGCGCTGTCTACATAATCGCGCTGATGATGAATTGCAGGCGATTATAACAAAGTTGTATAAACAAGAATTTGAGAGTCATTGGCAGCAGTTACATGCGCGCGTCATCATTTATCCGAATACAGAACACACGCAGCTCACTGTTAAGATAGCAAGCAGCGATATGAAACAAGAATTCAGCGCTGCATTAGCGCTACCTGAGCTCCTAATGGGATGCGCGCATCATACGCTCACTTATAGGATATTTATGATATTATTGAAAGAGATGGCGCATATATTAAATGATCGCGCAGATGATGCTCAAATCGAATTGCTGCAAAGCGAAGAAGAATTACTAACATTTCTTAACGCAAAATATCCGCTAAAAGTTGAAATTTTACTTTCACTCAGCACACTAATCACGCATCAGCCGCTCAAAGCACAAATTGCTGAGCACGCCTTAGATTTTATACGTTTTTTGCGCACACTACTGCAGCAGCGCTTGGATGCGCGCACGAAAGCTGAGGCGCGCACACAACAAACCGAAGCTATGGATCAAACTTTACTCATTTTATTGACCCTCACTCAGGAGTTACTTGAGCAACATGAAGAAATAATACCTGCAACATGTGTCAGCGACTTGGCGCCTGCGTTGCAACAGCTAAAAACGCAAACACCTAACCAATTGATAAAGACGCGCATCACTTGTCTGCTCAGCTTACTGAGTGGTGAATGCAAGGCAAGCGCGACACAAAAATCCAGCGCCTTTGATACAGCGCGCTCGCTCGTTGAATCGCACGAACCACATTTGCAGGTATATGGCATACAAATGTTGCTTGATTTGTTGCGCAAGCGCGATAACGTTACGTTGGCCAATGCGCACTTGCTGATAGCATTGGCCTTGAGTACATTGAAAAATCGTGAATCATATACATTTTTAAATTGTGTCCGCCTATTTGTGGGTTTGGTGCAAGTGATGGAAGCAGAGGTGCTCGAGACATTGGCGGATGAATATCTGAGCGAGCGCGCTCATATGGATTATCGGTTAGTGGTGGGTGAAACTTTGCTGCAGGTGGGCAGGGAGTTGGGTAAGTAGTATATGAATGCTTTTGCTTACGGTAGGCGCGCCTTCATTGAATATAATATCTTCTTGCAGGCCCTTTGTGCTACAAATACAAAGATGTATTGCTCAACTGTTTTATGCATGGCGCGCGCAGTCCGCTGAACGAGTTTCGCATGTCCTCCTTTTCCAATCTCGCGCAGTTGACGCGCATACTTTGCTATCAAGTGCATAAGTTTTTCCAAGAGGTGAGTACTTATAATATGTATACCGAAATCACATTTAATACAATTGTGTACATTTCAGTTGCTTAATCTCATCGATTGTGAACTCAGCACAGGCACATATTTGCCTGCTAAACGTGCTGCTACTTTGGTATTAAGTGAACTGTTGGAAGGTATTGATAATTTGTTGGAGTTTGAGCAGATGCTGCTGCCTATTTATCGCGTACTCAAAATAATTGAAGCTGATGAAAATGCTGATGCGCAGATGCGTCAACATGCTGCTAATGGCTTGAAAACGTTGGCGCAAAAATGCAAGAAATTTCTTTTTCCGGAAACTCTACTTCGCAAAGAGATACGCATACTGGGCTTGAATGATACAAATGAAAGAGGTAGTAATGCAAAGAAACATATTTTAGAGCTTAATTAGTATTATAGTTGTACATACACAATTTTTCTAATTTTTAAATTTTTTATTTTAAAAAACAAATTTTATAAATGCACTGTAAATTGCTACAGATGAATTAATACGTTTTCATTAATGTGCATGTATAAATATTTATGAAGACGTAAATCTACACAACACAAGCCCATGAAATGCAGTAAACAAAAATTAACAAGCGTCAATAACAAAGAAAAGAAAATAAGTCAGAATACAATAATTTTAATACCAAATATTTTTTGTTTTGAAGTCATCAAATGATTTCCTATTGTATACGAAAGGCATTGGTTAAGGAGCTATTAAAGTCACAGCTGCGTCTGCTAGAGCTTGATTCAATTTCCCTTTTAAAGACTAGTCGCACTATCTTTTGTGCGCGCATATTTAATATCAAATTCTTTTTCCAGCTTATCAACAATCATTTTTGCAATAGCTAAACTGCTAGTAGCACCAGGTGAGGGCGCATTACGACAGTGCAGCACTTGCTGCGCTAGCGGACTATCACCTTCGCCCTTATCGAAAACAAAATCATCGACTAAATTGCCATAGCTATCCATGGCTTGTGCGCGCACACCCGCTGGACCATTACTTATATCAAACTCATCAATTTCGGGTATATACTTTTGTAGTTCCTTTGTTTGCAAGCGTATAAACATCGAGTTTATCATTTCCTTCACACCAAATTTAAAATGTTTGCTAGCCATTTTTATGAAACCCGGATGACGCACAGCATCAAAGAGTTCAAATAAGTTGATGTCAGTCCAACTGCAAAAGAAAATCATTAGTAGAATGTATATAAGATTACAATTGTAAGTGCACTACTCACGTATAACCTTCACGTTTGAAAGCTAACACTGCATTTGGTCCCAGCCACACCGAACCATCCATACGCGGTGTAAAATGTACACCCAAAAAAGGCAGATTTGGATCGGGTACGGGATAAATGTTGCCGCGCACCATATGTTGCTTTTCCCTGGCAAGCAATAGATATTCACCACGGAAGGGTATAATACGCGGATCACGCGAACAACCTGTAAGCTCAGCTAACTTATCCGATTGCAGGCCACCGCAGGTGAGCACATAGCGGGTACGTACTTGTTGGTAGCCGCGTGCGCCACGTATTGTTACCGGGTAATTGTCGGAATCTGTATCAGTGCTTTCCACAAATTTTGATACCTATTCAATATGCAAACAAAAATTAGTAAAAAATTATGCTGCTTATTCTATTTCAAACTGTAAAGTGGTTGGCATCGACTAGTTGCGATGTTTTGGAATTTTGGTGGGGTGTTTTCTTTGAAATACTATTTTTTTTTAATGGAACCTGTACTGTATTAAAAAGATAGCTCTGGTTCTTTCAAAGCGGGTACTTAGAAGTATAAAGAATACTTGCAAAAAAATTCAAAATTAGAAAATTGAAATTTTTTTAAAATCGTCAAAATAAAGTTCGCCATCATTGACATATTTAAAGACTTTCTAAAACTTAAAGGATTTTTTTTTATCAAAAATACGATTTTGAAAACAAAAGTTTGGCCTTTTGAAAAATATATTTTTTTAAATTTCGGCAAGACATTTTTATTCTATACCTTGACATATTTTAAGATTAACTAAAACTTTGAAAGGATGTTTTAAATTTCGGCAGACATTTTGGAACTATTTAAAAAAAAAAATGTTGCCTTTGAAAGCTTAAGGATATCTTTACATAAGTTAAAAGTAACCTGTAATTTTACGATTTTAAAACCCTATTTTTTAACTTTCAAATTTTAAGTATGCATAAGTTTTGATCTAAAAATAGTTGAACAATTTAATTCGTCATTCCACTTCTGAATTATGCGAAAATGCATGTTTCCTCGTTATTTTACTGATCCAAAAATATTTGGTTGGACAACTTCCACTTCTGTTCAATTTTGTTGGCTTTGTTGAGCTGAAAAAATAGTATTTAATAGTATTTTTTATGATAAAAGAATACAAAAATTCTGTCAAGTCGGAAGCGGTCGATTCCAACCATATGACCATTTGACATCAAATGATAATACAAAAAAATCAGTGAAAATGATTTTACATATTACATACTCACATTGAAATTGAGATGCACCACACCGCCGGCAAGCTTGAAATCCTCAGCATAATATTGTGTCACCATTCCCCAATCTACGATACCGGTATGTGGACTGTGTATCGCCTTGACGCCTTCACAATACGGCTCAATATCTTTAATATCTCTACCTTCGATTAATTTCAAATCTGGACACAAATTCTTTTGACCACGCTCATATAAATCCAACAAACGTTCCACTTCATCCTCGCTCGTAGCCACAATTAGTTTTCCAACTTTCTTGTATGGTATCTTGCGTTGCTCCAGGTAATCATAGGCCAAATGCATACCCTCCACGCATAATTTAGCTTTCAATGAGCCAGGCTTGTAGTAAATACCAGCATGTATCACGCCTGAATTGTGGCCACTCTGATGTACGGCCAATTTATGCTCCTTCTCCAGTAGGCCGACACGTAAATGTGGATGTCGTAAGAGAATTTCACGTGCTGAAGCAACACCAACAATGCCACCGCCCACCACCACCAAATCGTAATCACTTTCGATTCATACATAGCGAAAAGAAAATTCACAAAAATTAGTTAATAATAACAAATGTACCTATGCTTATGCCTGCTTAGGCGCTAAAATATTAGTTAATTAATTAATTTACTTGTTTTGACTGCTCTTCCAACGTCGCTGTCCAATCACCGCCCCGCTCGCTGTTGAGTTTCTCAGTTGTTGCTTTAGCGCAAAGCTTGTTCCTCGAATACTATTTATCATTTTTACAGGATTTTTGTACTTTTACTTTCACCTTTACTCAATTCCTTTTATGTCTTATCTACTGAATTCGTAAAGACCTTTGTTGACCTTGCCGTTCCTGCCCCTTAAATGATGACTTTTGGATGCCTATCGAGTTATAAAGATGCTTTTCTTTCTTACTGATTTATCGCTTTCTGTCGTGTAAGCAAATGTAGAAAATCAACTGAAAATACGTCGTCGGCCCGTGCGTTGGCCAACCACCCACAAATATCTACCCGCAGTAAATGCAATTGTGCTTTGTACGCTTGAATGTGTGTGAATGTATTTCGCAATACGATTTTTCTATTTGTTTTTATTTTATTGATAAGAAACGTAAAAATATTGTGCAAATCAGCTGTTGATCAGCTTGTACTTCAGTGTAGCCAGACCGGTAGAGTTGTTTCGCTTTATAGTACATTTACATTGTACCAAATTGTTTTGCTTTATAGTACATTTACACTGTACCAAATTTGGCGAATTCAAATGAGCCACTTCGACACCGTTTACATTGGCAAATTTGCATTTGGCTTCACCTTCCCTGCAAGCACCTTCTACCAAGACAACGGATGTTTTAAACTAACTAACCAATGGCGGCGATATACCAACAGGTTATCATAACCTCTAACGAGATTTTTGCCGAGCTTCTTTTTCCAACTTGTGGTGTGTTGCGTTTGAGTTTTTCCTACAATTTGACGGAACCTACAGTTTTTTGCCGACTCCGAACGGCACTTGCAAAGCAAATGAATTTTTTACCGAGAAGCTTCTCATGGCAGAAGTACACCCGGAGAGTTAACCAAACTACTGCCGAGGGGCGATCCTGCACTATTTTTTCACAAGACCCACACGACAATGAACCAAGAATTGTTTGAATGTCCATAGAATTTATTTATTTCACAAACAAAACGAGTTTCATTTAAATTTGCGCACAAAACTTTCAACATAAAAATGTAAACAAAAAATTGTCACATAAAATAGAAGAGAAACGTCCAACTGACAAAGAATATGAAATTTTTGATTTGTTCGAGCCCCTATTTTGTAGTTTTCGTATTTAAAGAAGTATATTATTAAAATTTAAATAACTACAATATTGTTGGTTGAAAATTGAATGAATAATTGAAAAGTCTCTTGATGGAAAACTGAAAATTATATGACTGATATTTGTTGTTGTTGTTGTTAACAATGCATTGCCCTGTCTAGAGTGTATGATCATTCCGAAGATCTTCATCAAGCTCTTCTAAGGGGAGTCCAAGGAAACGTGCAGTTTCAACAGGGTTTGTCCAGAGGGACAGAGGGGTTAGAAGAGTAGGTTCAAATGAACAATTGAAGAGATGTAGAGTATCATGGGGGGTCCTACCACATGCAGGGCATGTGTTTGAGATTGTGTCATTAAGTCTGGACAAGTAGGAGTTTAACCTTACACTATATCCAGACCTAAGCTGTGCCAGGGTAACTCTTGTCTCCCTTGGTAAGGTGCGTTCTTCTTCAGCAATATCCGGTGGAGGACTGTTCAGAACGGGGTTCACAGGTAGAGATCCGACAAAAGTATCTACCGACTCGGTGTGGATGTCGGTTAGAGCCCGCTTATGATTCTGCAGATCAAACGGCAAGGTAATATGATGCCGGATCTCATCATAATGTTTACGGAGATGTTTCCTTATGTCTCTCGGGGGCGGATCTATGTCCAAAAGATGACGGTTTGGATGTGCTGGCTTGTGGCAGTTCAGAAGGAATTGCTTGCTCAGCATTTCCGCATGCTCTTTTACATTGAGCAGTTTTGCCTCCTGATGGAGGTGAGACTCGGAAGACATGAGGAGACATCCCGTAGCAGTTCTGATGGCAGTATTTTGGCAGACTTGTAACTTCGTCCAGTTGGTGTTATGTACATTAGGCGACCATATGGGTGCGGCATAGTCAAAGACTGGTCGGCCAATGGCCTTATATGTAGTCAACAACGTTTCTTTGTCTTTTCCCCAAGTACTGCCGGCAAGTGACTTGAGGATCTTGTTGCGACCACGTACCTTTGAGACCATTGCAGACACATGACCAGCAAATGAGAAAGTATTATCCAATGTCATCCCTAATAACTTTGGGTGGCTGACAGTTGGTAGCTTAGTGCCGTCAACGAAAATGTCTAATTCATTTCTCACCTGTTGCGTCCACGTCGTAAAAAGCGTCGCCGTTGATTTAGTCGGAGATATCGTCAGATCTCGCTCTGTGAAAAACCTGGAAAGGTCGCAGAGGTAACCGTTGATTTTATTACAGAGTTCATCAGTATAGGGGCCCTTCCCCGTCGCCATTATTGTACAGTCGTCAGCATAAGAAACGACGGAGACACCCTCTGGTGGTGGGGGCATCTTCGATAGATAGAAATTAAACAGTGTCGGGGATAGGACACCACCCTGTGGCACCCCCTGTCTAATTCGTCTTGGTTTTGATGTTGCGTTTCTAAAGTTGACCGACGCCTGCCGCCCATTCAAGTAATTAGCGGTCCATCTCTTTAACCCATCAGGTATTTGTGTTTCTAATAGATCTTGTATGAGAGTGGCATGGTTGACTGTGTCAAAAGCTTTCGACAAGTCAAGTGCCACTAACACAGTCCTGTGATTTGGTTGGTTTTGATTTAGACCGCTATTTATTTGCGTTGTAATGGCATTGAGTGCGGTGGTGGTGCTGTGCAGCTTACGGAAGCCATGTTGATGATTAGCCAGGTGCAGATTTGCGGTGTAATACGGGAGCAAAATGGACTCTAGCGTCTTCACTACCGGCGACAAAAGTGATATAGGGCGATATGAATCGCCTATGTTTGCCGGCTTTCTAGGTTTTAATAATGGAACCACTCTCGCCTTTTTCCATATTTCAGGAATGACGAAAGTGTTCAGTGAAAGATTGAATAGAGCCGCTAAGTATTTGTGTCCCTCCTGGCCTAGATGTTTCAGCATCTTCATGGCAATGCCGTCGGGGCCGATGGATTTTGAGGGCTTAGCCTGTCTGATGGCTTCCTTGACCTCTGAGGCAGTGATGACAATGGGCGTGTTTTGGTTTTTGTATTTACGCGCCTGTCGCATGGTTCTACGTTTAGCTCTATCGGGTGGGGAATGTAGTACAAATTGTCTACAGAAGGAGTTCGCACATCCCCTAGGGTCCTTCTTCACCCTGTCACCGAAAGTAATATCTACTTTATCCTTGTGTTGTGTTGGATTAGATAGAGCTTTGACCGTAGTCCATAATTTGCCAACACCGTCAGAGAGGTTGCATTGCTCTAGGTGTTGTTTCCATTTGGCCAGTTTGTGTATGACTGATATTTCATTGTCTTTACATAGTGTTTTCAGTTCCAGTAGGTACTAGTATCTACGTCCACTTCTAGTTGTCATTCCTACATAAATACAAAAAATAGAAGAAAATACTAGTCAAAATACGTAGTGTCATATAGCTATAACAAAATTAGTAGAAATTGTTATTTACACCTGTGAATAGTGCAAAAGTTATCACACGTCAAGGTTCTTGCTGGCCAGTTCTAAACGTGGAACACCCGCAGGGTTGCTATTTTGAGGAACTGTGGATTGTATTGTTCGGCGAATGAGGCCAAATGTGATGGAATTCCAAATTTGGAAAATGAGATTTGTATGGAAAAAAGCGCCAAATTTGCAATTTTTCGCCAAATTTACCAAATTTGGTGCAGTGTAAATGTACTCTTTTACCAGGACAATATGCCACTACCCTGCAATTTGGTGCGGTGTAAATGTACTATTACCTGCAGTATTCGTTTAAGAGCAAAATGTGAATGGGTTGTTAGGAAATTTATAATTTTAGTGTGGCATCACCCATTTCCACTTTGTTTTTTCTAAACAACGCCAATTTTTTGGGAAATGTAAAATAATAAACAATTTTTAGTATTTGCTGAATAAATAAAACAATATAAAAGGCAAAAATGCCTTCTTTTTGTGCTGTACAAAGTTGTGATGATAAATATGGACATGCGGAAAATATTTCCTTTCACAAGTAAGGTGCATCGTTCCATGATTGGAAATGTGCGATTGCAGCTTGTCTGTTTTTTTCCACCTACAGATTCCCATTCAAGCGGCAGGAGCTGATGCAAAAATGGTTGGAATTCGCGCAACGTGGTCCCGATTGGCAGCCATCCAGATGGAGTGCTGTTTGCAGTCGCCATTTTCGTGATGAAGATTTCACATGCTCGACGGATCGCAAAATTTTGAGAAAGACGGCGGTGCCGTGCGTGCAAGTCAATAAAGTGGACCCAGATCTAGCAAGTAAGAACCTGCAAACTGAGCAGAGTAGTGATAAGGAGACAGCGCTTGAGGAAACGAAACAAAAGGCAGCAGATGGTAAGGCGAGCAGAGTGGATTTGCCGGAGGAGGTTTGTGAGGGTGTCGAGGCAGAAGAGGAGAACGTAAGTAATATTTTATTGTTCTGGATGCTAAGTATTTTAAGTATAACCCATTTGGTGAAAAAAATTTCTAGCAAACTCCCGTTGGCCCACTACTACAGAATTCACCGACTGCACCGAAAATTAAATGTCGCCTCTGTGGCAGCGTCTGCTCATCAGTGGTGTCTTTCTCAACAAATTTCGAAATTTATGGAATGATACAAAAATGTTTTCCCACTCTAAATATACAAAAAGATGATCATTTACCAAAGGAAATGTGTCGAGTGTGCCTCAAGCGTTTGGAAAGTTTTTCACATTTCATTGATAAAGTGCTCGAGACACAAAGTGAGCTGCAACGAAAATATCGCTTAGAAAAAGCCAACACTAACACACGCACCACCGAGCGCCAACTCAAAGTGAAACAAGAGCCTGTGGTGCGTGTAAAACAGGAAGTGGCAGAGGGCTTGGAAAGTTTTTTATCCGACGATTTGGATATGGCGGTGGATGAGAGCTGCGAACAGGATGCCGAGGTAGAAACAAATGTTGAACAAAAATATGATTTTTGTGATTTTCCCATGTTGAATGCGCAAGATATTATCAATAATTGTGACATTATGGAGATTATTAATTTGGATGATCCATTCATTGATATACCAGATGATGATGCGAATACGAATTGTGAAACGGGCAATGCAGAACCGCCAGAACAAGCGCAGCGCGAACGACAAGAAACATACGAGCAACCACAACAAATGGATAAACCTTCATTTCCTAGTGCTCATGAATTGCTGCAGGCGCACTTGCTTAGCGAGGAACATAATTATGCTTATGCGGCGGCGGAGGATATGAAAGAAGAATGGCAATCGCGGCATATTTATAAGACAGAAAAAACAGAGGGAGGTGAGCTTGGCGATGATGTAGAAGAGTTTATTACAAATGCAGAGACTGAGGAGGAGGAGCAGGTGGTCTATGCAGGCGAACAGGAACATAATACCGAAGAGAGCGACGAAACGCGCGTGGATGTGTATAGTAAGTTGATGACGCGCTCATTTTGATTTACAGTTCTTCCTAAACTATGTTTTTGATAATAACTAATTTTATTCCCTAGAAGAAAACTATCCAACTAC
Organism: Campiglossa producta; assembly: GCA_964058755.1. Lineage (NCBI taxonomy): Eukaryota > Metazoa > Arthropoda > Insecta > Diptera > Tephritidae > Campiglossa > Campiglossa producta. Next base: position 6,722,222 of record CAXKVI010000003.1, read on the forward strand.
CACGTTAATGGCGACTACAAACCTCGAATCTAACAAATTACAGACAACGAGCACCGCCTCTGTTTCATCATCAGAAGAAACACGTTCAGCCAGACCAATAGTCACATCAGTTAGTGAGCTTGCCGATGCATCAGTGGCTTTGCCCAATACCTCATCGACAGCCGAACATATACACCGTGAAAAATTAATGGTCACCGAAGTAAATAATTTATCAGCACCAAATACAAGCAGTGGCACGTCGGCTATAACTGACAGTACAAGCGCGGCGCCTTCTGTTCCAGCAACAAAGCCTCACACGAAACCAAATATTGTAGTATTGAATGAAAGTATTGTCAAATCTTCATCAGCATTTCAATTACACACTTGCCATTATTGTCATCTGAAGTTCTTCAGTGGTGAATCATTAAATCAACATTATATTGTGGCGCATCAAATGCAACCACAGCTAGGACAGACGCAGCAAAAGCTACAGCCGGAACAAATGCAGCAGCAGCACCAACAACAATTGCATCTACCGCATAGCTTCAATCAACAAGAACACACTTTAATGACGCAGAATCAGTACTACCAGCAACAGCAGGACCAACAACAAGAACTGCAACAAGCGCAAATACCAATGGTTAGCGTGCCAGCTGAATATCTGTGGAAGCCTTATGGCATGTCAAACGGCAGTGGTGACGAAACGCTCAATCTTAATTGCAAAATTGAAAAGGGCTATGGTTCGCCAAATACGCGCGCTGATGGCGCATATCAACAAACAAATATGTATGCGCAAACATTTGATTTTGCGCATGGTACAAACGCAAGAGATGTGCTAGTAACGCAGAATTGTAATAGCAACACTAAAGACAACATGAGCGCGCCGAATGCTGTGCAAATTTTGGATATGAAGCGCACTTTTCTGCGACATCATGAACCATATAGCAATGGTGGTATTTTAAATGCAAGCTGTGCATATGATAAGATGCCAACAAATGGCGTTGATAATTCGTTTAGATCTACAAATTTTTGCGCTATCAATGTAGCGCGCATGGAGGAAAATCAAATGAGAAATATAACGCCCGCACAACCAATGTCAATATCGCCGCGCTTGATAGAAACGAAGCGCACTAAGCAAAGTATGCGCATTAATAAGAAAATCATAGCACGTCTTAAGGCGCTCGAACGTAAGCTAAGTAAAACTGCAGCGCCCAAGCTTATAGCGGCCGAATATCGTAAGATGCGCCGACACTATACAATGTTGCAACTGAAATGTAAACGCTTGGAATTGCAAATAAAGGAAAAACACCCAATTGACCTACGCGCTGAAACAAAAACTACTCGCGCCACAAAACAACAGCGGCGCCAATTGAAAGAAAAATTCAAAACGCGCTTCAGCTGTCGTGTGTGCCAGCGCGCGCAATTCAAGAATATTTACCAACTGCTGCGCCATAAGCGGTTACGCGCACATTGGACGCGGCGTATGCCTAAACGCTTTGCCGCCACATGCAGCGGTTGTGAGAAGTTCTTTCGCCATAAACTTGCCCTACACAATCATATGCGCTATATTTGTCAGGCGCTGCCATTGTGCTGGTTCAAAACGCAAATGAAAACGTTCAAGTGTCGCATATGTCGGCGCAGCACATTCAATCATTGGCGTCTCTATCGGCGACATGAAGTTAAATGCAAAGCACGCAAACAACGCCTGAAAAATGCTAGCGTGAGGCGGCGCGCAAAAACTAAGCAAAAGGTAGCAGACAAAATGATTGCGGCGCCGCGTACTAAAAGCTTAAGCGATGCGTCTCCAAAAAAATGTCTGGGCGAAGCGCTTACAAGAAGTGTAAACGACAACGCGCCTATAAAAAATGTAAGCGACACGCCAAAAACGTCTAACGTGAATGCGCCGCCGTGTATACTTCATGAACTTAAACCTTCCGCCGCTGCGACACGCACATACCCTTGTACGCTATGCGCCAAAGTATTTCCATCTCCGCGTCATCTTAGACAGCATCACATTACGCATACTGATCAGCGGCTGCACAAGTGTGAGTTATGTGGGCGTGCGTTCAAACGCCGCAATGGTCTGACACAACATGTGCGCGCCTTTCATTTACATTTGAAGCCACATAAATGTACTGTTTGCCAGCGCGCTTTTGCGCTTAAAAGTGATATGTTGCGTTGTCGTCATGTGTTCAAAGGAATGGCAGTGCCCTGTAGTAACTAAAATATAATTTTAAAATATACATATGTATAAACTAGTTTATGGAGAAATTATGTTGGACTTTATAAAGGCTCACTCTCATTTATATGTATAGTTCATACTTTACTAATAATAAATATAAAGTAGAAATTTTGTAGATTTTAAGCAATGTTTAAAATAAGCTTGAATGATTACTCTTTCGTCGATTTATGTTTATGTGTGTTTGTTATAAGATGAATCCTTATTTAAGTTAAATTATTGATATTAAAGAGACCTGTTTGTGGTATAAAGGGGTTTTTTTTTTCTCTTTTGGTTCACGTTCTAACAGAAAACGTAAAATACGTGTAAACGCTTTAATTCTCCGTTTTCTTGAGTTAACTATTTCTAAATAAAATCGAAAAAATGCATTTTCTCTGTTTGACGCCTAAAGATATGCATCAATTTTAAAGTGTCACTACCCAGCAGTCAAAGCAACTAGTTGCAAACAACTAATGGATGATATCGGATAATAAAATGAACCTATTTTCGACTTCAATAATTAAAAAAAATATATATATGTGTATATATATTAGGGTGATTCAAATAAAAAAAATTTGGTTATTTTTTCGGTCTTACCCCCTGAAACTTTAGGTATTGACGAGAAAATAAGCCTTGCAAAAAATTAGCGCTCTAACTTAACCCTTAGGGGTGGCTATTTTTTTCGCCCTTTCCCATTTAAGAGGATGTTTTTTATCTTAATAGTTAAGATAATCGCGCATGGCTTACCGTTTTGGAAGCTTCAAAGCTCCAACTTTAAGAGTATTTAAAAATATTTTCAAAAAAGTTTCAAAAATTGAAAGAAAATTCACTTTGAAAAAAATACCATTTTTCCCCATACAAAATGTATGGGAAAGGGCGAAAAAAATAGCCACCCCTAAGGGTTAAGTTAGAGCGCTAATTTTTTGCAAGGCTTATTTTCTCATCAGTACCTAACTTTTTAGGGGGTAAGACCTAGTCGACATTTTTTTTGAATCACCCTAATATACATATATATATATATATGGAGGACCTATTTTTTTGCGAAAACCATTACTTTGAAAATTCTAACATACAATTTCGGAAATTCGAACATTAATTTTTTTGGGATTTTGAGGTCTATTTTAACACTTCAAAAACACTTACTTCGAAAATTCGATTATGAACTTCAAAAGTTCGAACATTAAAATTTTCGAATATAATATCAATTTTGAATAATCCGAACTAATTATGTACATATGTATATCAGTTTTTTCACAAAAAAAGGCACTTCGAAAAATTAATTCCATGGTTGGTGAAGGTTGTGTGGAAAGTGGGTGAAATCGGATGAGTACCCGAGCTTCGACAATTCGAACATAAATTCCGGAAACTCGAACATTACGTTTTTCTTTGGAATTTAGACCCAAAAATGGTTATTAGTTTTAAAAAATTCAAGCATTGAACTAATATTTCATGTATATGTTTTGCAAAAACACTAACTTCGAAAATTCGAAGATTAAAAATTTCGATCAAAAAATTTTATTCACAAAAAAGGTACTTCGAAAAATCAATTCCATGGTGAGTAGACTTTAAAGCTCTTAACATGACTTCGTCTCCGATATATACAAAGCTTACTTTCGGAAAGGTTGTGTGGAAAATGGGTGAAATCGGATGATACAAAGTACCCTATTTTCGATTTCCATTTCGAACATGAATTCCGGTAATTCGAACATTACTTTTTTTTGGAATATAGACCCAAAAATGGTTATTAATTTAAAAAAAATCAAGCATTGAACTAATCTTCCATGTATTTTGCAAAAACACTAACTTCGAAAATTCGAACATGAACTTCGAAAATTCGAAGATTAAAAACTTCGACCAAAAAAAATTTATTCACAAAAAAGTTACTTCGAAAAATCAATTCCATTCTTGGTAGACTTTAAAGCTCTTAACATTACTTCGTCTCCGATATATGTATGTATAGCTTATTTTCGGAAAGGTTGTGTGGAGAATGTGTGAAATCGGATGATAAAAAGTACCCGATTTTCGATTTCCTTAATTTCAAAAAAAAAAAATATGGCGAGCGCCTATTTTTTACAGAACAATAACTTCGAAAATTCGAATATGAATTCCGGAAATTCGAACATTAAATTTTTTTTTGGAATATAGACCCAAAAATGGTTATTAATTTAAAAAAATTCAAGCCATGCACTAATCTTCCCTGTATTTTGCAAAAAGACTAACTTCGAAAATTCGAAAATGAACTTCGAAAATTCGAACATTGAAAATTTCGAACAGAAAAATTTAAAAAAATTAATTTCGAATAATCTCAACTAATTATTCTATGTTTATCACAAAAAAAGTACTTCGAAAATGATATCTCGTGAATTTGGATGATAAAAATTACACTTTTTTCGATTTCCATTATATCGAAAAAAATAATATAGCCTTACCTTACATTTTTCTTCTCTCTTGAAACCTGGTGGTGTCGATGAGAAAACCTTCTGAGCCGTAGCTCACGGAAATTTAAATGAAAAACTAATTTGTAATGCCATTACATATTTAAATAGAGAATATTAATTAATTTATTGTAAATTATTATTACTTCACAAATATTTAGATTTTACAGCTTTTTTTAAAATAATTAAATATACAGACATACATACATATATAATATTAAGCTTGGTGGTTATTTAAATCATATACAAGAATAGTACAGTACACATATACAAGTACATAGATATACATATACTTAGTAGCTATGTATATTTTTTTACACAAGTGCAAACAAAAATTAAAAACAAAAATTTTTTTTTTAACAAATAAAAGCTTTTCAAAGTTAAAAAAAAATTCTCAAAATTGGGACATCAAAGTTAAAATGGCACTAAAATAAATCTACATTCAAACATACATATACTACATATATTAATTGCGCTGGGTGCACGTCAAGTTGTTGCAACATAAAAAAAAAAAATTTTAATTAAGCAAAAAAAAAATAAAGTATAATAAAAATTGTATGTATAGAACACATTTTTTTAAGTAAAATAAAATTTTCTGAAAGTAAGAAATTAAAAAAAAAAAAAAAAATTAAAAAGTAAAAAAAAAAAAAAAAATTTAAAAATTACAATATTGCTTAAATCCCAGAGTATAAGACAAAAATTATAAAATTAAAATTATCTTAAAAAATTTACAACACAAGCGTACTAGGATTAATTATCGGTCACGATTATTTGTAAATATTTAAATACAGTGGTGGGCGAAAAAATAGCAGCATAGTTTAAAATGACATTATGTATATTCGCAAACTACGATTAATTTTTGAAAAAGTTTTCAATGAATGTGTAGCGCAAAATAACACAAAAATGATGATGAAATCAAAGCACAAAAATGCCAAAAAAAATTACAAAATGTTTTTTTTTTTAAATAAATTTTTTTTCCAATTTTATTTTTAATAATTTCCAACTTTTGCGTTTTCCGCTATATTTCTGAAAAAAAAAAAAAAAATAACATTTATAAAAAATATTTTCTATTTCAAATTGCACTGCTATTTTTCCACACACCACTGTTTTTTTTTTTTTTTTTAATATATATTGTTGTATAGTTAATTGTTTTTTATATAGTGCGTTTTATTGCTTGACAATTAATTGTAACTCATTTTGCTTACACTCTAATCGGCTACAAAATTGTAATGCTGTAATTGTTTTTTTTTAACTTTTTTGTTATCGTCTTATATATAAAATCAATCATACATATAAACTCTAGTGCGTAAATTTCAATGTCAAGAGAACTTGTTTTTATTTGTGGCACACTTTTTCTTGCTAACAAGTTCACGCATTGTTATTATTTATTTCTAAACGAATTTAGTGCACTAAAGGCGTTTGCGCACAATCTTAATTGCCTTGCTAAAGAGTTGAGAAATTGTTTTTTTTTTTGAGATTGCATTAACTTGGCATTGACTTTACCAAATTTGGTTGAAAATTTGCGCAGAAGTAGACTTTGAATTAAAAAAAAAAAATGCGCCTAAAAGTTTGCAATCATAAGCAAAGTCAATGTTGGCCAACAATCCAATCGAGCCACGAGGGATACGTTGAAAATTGGGCAGAAGTAGACTTTGAGTTAAAAAAAAAAAAAAGCGCCTAAAAGTATGCAACCTTAAGCAAAGTCAACGGCAAGACTTTTCTTGAATAGTTCTCTTTGTATTTTCACACTGTGTTGATACATACTTTCAGGCTGCCTTTCTAACAATCACGCTCCCTAGCCTAAAAGTATGCAACTTTCGATCAACCTAACAAATTTGGTTTTACAACAAAAAATTAAAAGAATTATTGAATATTTACAAAAAAAAAAAATAGAATAAAGTTGAAATAAAAAAGGCAGCACAGCCTAAAAATATGCATTTGAAAGTTAGGTTACGAAATTCATAAATATTAATTTTCCAATTTTTACTCCAAAGTTTTTTTTTGAAAATGAATTCAAAAAGAAGGCATTAAAAGGAGTTTGTTTCAATCATTTCAATTGTTTTTATTGAGTTTGCCTAAACCCAAAAAATGTTTAATAAAGTGATAGCATACTTTTAGGCTCCAACCCGGAAATAAAATTGCAGTTCATTGCATACTTTTAGGCTGACAAATGCCAAGATTCCTTACTGTAGTACTTTAAACTGGCTTCAAAAGTCACACATGTTATTGTATGGCCAAATAGTTACAACTTCAAAATCCTAGAGCATACTTTTAGGCGCTAACATGCTTTCTTGAAGCAAAGCAATTAATTTTCACACAAACGCTAAATCTGTTTCTAAAACTACTTGGCGCTTGCTAAAATACAGCTAAATGCGCACAAAAATTTGGTATAAATACTTGTGTGAATACAACAATAATGTAGTTATGCACTTTTGATTGAAGGGTAAATTTGTATGCTTACTAGGGTGGAGCGAATTTTATTTTTTAGATTTCATATTTTTTAAATTTCAATATCTCGACATTTATCGATTTTGGTAAATAATATCGATAATTCACGTGATTTCTATAGACCTTCCTGTTCCGTTGGAACTGTTGATAGATACAATTTTTTTAGTTAAATTCCACGCGAAAGCTTACATTTGTTTTTTGTTTCCAGAAATCTTCTAATAATTTAGAAAAGGTATATTCTTAAGGTCAGTGTGCCTAGCAACGATAGTTTCAGAACAAAATATTACTCGATAGTTTCATAACGATAAATATTTATCGACAGTTTCATCAATATCTCTCGATATAAATTTTTTTCTAACGATAGTTTCAAGCCAATATGTTAGTCGAAAGTTTCATAACGATAAATATTTACCGATAGTTTTATAACGATATATATTTATCGATAGTTTCATAACGATTAACATTTACTGATTGATTCATAAATCGATAATTTCATAGCAATATACATTTATCGATAGTTTCATAACGATATACATTTGTCGATATTGCAAAACAAGATATATTTATACATATTTTTCCAACGATATAAATTAAACGGTAGTTTAATAAAGATTAAAAATTATCGATAGTTTTCACGCCGATATTAATTTATCGATAGTTTCATAACGATAGTTATTTATCGAGAGTAGCTGACCATAAACATTTATCGATAGTTTCAAACCGATATACATTTGTCGATATTGCAAAACAAGATATATTTATCCATATTTTTTCAACGATATAAATTAAACGGTAGTTTAATAAAGATTAATCGATAGTTTTCACGCCGATATTTATTTATCGATAGTTTCATGACGAAAAATATTTATCGATAGTTTTATATGGTATAATATTTTGATGATCTACTTGCGACATTAATCGATATCGAATAGAAAGATTAAATATAATAATTGAAAATGTTGAAGACTTTTTACCAATATTTTTATTTTTATTTTTTTATTTCGCTCCACCCTAATACATACTCGATCGTTTTTATATACTTTTCATTTGCTTTCTGCATGTAAAACTATTCTTTTTCGACCCATAACACAATTCTCGAACAGAGTGTCAGGCGACCACAAAATGACATAAATTGTAAAAGATTACTCGTCCAGCTGTTATCGATAGTCACTTTCGCGTTCACTCGACAACCGTGTTAGGCGTGATTTACTCTTAGCTGTATATATTTTTATCTTAAAACATATTTTATGCGATATGCGATGTGTGTGAGTGGTTCTAATTAGTCCCTAACGACTTGATACAACGCTGCAAAAATCGTTGGGCTACGCGTAAAATTTGGTCATACTGAAGTACTCACAGAGTGCTCCTTTCTAAAGCAAAAGCTGATCTATTTGCCAGATTATTCTTAAATGCTGAGTGCTCGTGTTTCAACTAACGTATGCATACGTATTAAACTGCTTTTAAAGAAGAAGACTTCTCCTAAACTTTTTTTTTTTCAAAATTTCGAAAAATTCTATAATGATAAAATATTTCCGTGCATTAAAATGAGTGCAAAACTTCAAGTTGAATTCGCAGAAATACGACAGTGAAAATCGCAATCAATTTTGTACAACAGTTTTTAAGTGATACGCGAACAAACAGAAAGACCGATAGACAAAATTTTTAAAAACTGTTGTTTTTGCTTCACAAAATATTAAACTTGGCTGCACTGGTAGTCAGGGCGCTATGTAAACATAATACAGCTCCATGCTGTATGCATTAAGATTAATTTTGGAGCACTTTTGCCTCTTAATGGAGCACTCCATACATCTTAAAGTGAAGTCCAAACGATATTTGCAGCGAGCACACTACTCTTGGTGTGCTTCCTCTTGCTGTTTACTATGTATGTACCTAGTTAGATAAATGTTGTACTTAAAAAACTACAAATTGATGATGAACATTATTAAAACTTCAAACCCGCCCCTTACTTATATTAAAAACCCCTCCTTACTTAGTCAGCCCAAAACAGCTTCCTAATCATTCTGTTATCTAATTAATGTAGTAATTACTTTACTGAAAAATCGCAGCACGTTGTTGAAATTGTAAACGTCTACTAGCACGTTCCTCTTCCTCGCGACGTCGCTCCTCTTGTTCTTGTCGTATCTCATCATGGAATTTATTCGAACGCAGTTGTTGTTCAATTTTGGCTTCAAAGAAATTTTTCGCCCCACTAACACCAACCTCTTCCACATTGATTTCGGTGAGACGTGCCAATTGATTGAGACCCGAATCATTATCCAGTTCACCAGCTTGTGCTTTGCGATAGATCAGCAAGAATTCACGAAATGAAATTTTACCATCGTGATCTTCATCGACTTCAGCGATCATTTGCTTGAGGCCCAAATGAGTTTGTGGTGCACCCAATTTTTCCATCATGAATTTTAATTCGGTCAAATCTAGATAGCCATCATGACCAACGTCATATCTGCAAAAGGGAAAAAATTAGGAAATTAGTATAAAAATTTATTACAAAAATGCTACTAAGGTCATAAGGCAACTCAAATGATGATGCGGCAATTTGATTGCTGTGACTGATAGTAAAACGCCCAAAAGTTCCGTAAAGGTCAGCCAACGTTTCGTTGATATGATTAAACGCTAGTTTAGCAATTAAGTAATGAGAGCTACCGACAGATTGCACAAAATTGAAAGAGCATGCGCAACGGTGACTAAAAATTATATCAAATTTGTAAAAGAACTTAATACTAGTAATAAAAAATAATTGTAATGGTAGTTTAGTTTCGGCTGCTGCGCGTATAAAAAAATTGTTCAAAGGGTTTTTACAAGCTTACTACATGGCTGAAAGAGTTTCAGGTGATTTTAATTCGGTTAGGTGGCAACCCTACTTGAAATTAATAAATAATAAATAAATACATTTCATTTGTTACCCATATTGGCATATTTAGCTCAATGTTTAACAACATTTGAGAAAGGTGGCAACCCTGCAAACCAAAACAAGTGGCAACACCAAAGCAGAAAGTCTTCGAAAGAAGCATACTATAAATAAGCGAAATTTCATCCTAATATCTTCAGTCCTTACCGATATAGTGGTCGGTATGTGAAGGAATAAATAAAAGTCGGTTACCATTTTTGGCACTTTTTATTAAAAAATTAGTCAAATGGCTGTTTTTTAAAGTTCTTAAGAGAAAAATTAACTCCAAAAAGAAAAAAAGATAGTCGATTATGGTGATTATTTGAAAATTTTTTATTGGGACCCCCACAGGTGGGGTGTTAGGGGGTGTGCCACTGGCATGGGTGGGTGGCCCTACAAAGTTGGTGGGGGTCGGTCATACATTTGGACTCGACAGGAGCACTCTAAATGGATCAAAGTGGAATTTTTCAAAATTTGCCCCTACCCAAAAGTTCGACCCAAATTGGGGGACATCAGAATTCGTTTTAGAGGTATGGTTCCCTCGGCAAAGTTTCTTATTTTGATCCCTAGAATATTATTTTCACAGAGAAATGGGCGATTTTTTTGCCTCCCCACAAATCGACCCGGCCTAATCTGCACATATTCAAATCTCATCCAAATCACTATAGGCTTTCCAGAGATAGTGGTCGATGCGCGAAAGAATAAATAAAATGCAGTTAAGTGGCAACCCTAGCTGGCAACCATCCTTGCAAATATCTCTGTTGCCATAGTTTCTTAACTTTTAAATTATTTTAAAAAGGTGGCAACCTCGCAAATGCATTCTCGCGGAGCATAAATACGTTTTTTTTAATACATGGACTCCAGCACCATCTAGCTGATTTCCTTTTTGAAACAAAGTTTTTGAACACCAAAATTCTCGAATCGCCTGATTTTTATAAATTTAAAAACTTGGAGCGTGGGCGCTGCTAGTATTTTGGATTTGAGCCAAACATGTGGCAACCCTGATATTTTCTTGCAGCAAGTGTTCCTAGGTACATATACACGATATTATAAAAAAAACTTTTATTTTTCCTAATTTGGGTTATCTAATTTTTTTCAAACAAGGTGGCAACCTTATTTTTATTTTTTTTCCTAAAAATAATCCTGGTATTATTGGAAATAATTCGAAACCAAAATCGTTGAAATCAGTTAAGTCGCTCTCGATGTTTGAAATTTGGCTATTTTAAAAGGTGGCAACTCTACTTTTTTTGCTTACTTTTATTCCGGTATTATAGGGAACAAACCGAAAAAATTGCATATTATATAAAACTTTTATTTTTCCTAATTTGGGTTATCTAATTTTTTTCAAATAAGGTGGCAACCCTATTTTTATTTTTTTGCTAAAAATAATCCTGGTATTATTGGAAATAATTCGAAACCAAAATCGTTGAAATCAGTTAAGTCGCTCTCGATGTTTGAAATTTGGCTATTTTAAAAGGTGGCAACTCTACTTTTTTTGCTTACTTTTATTCCGGTATTATAGGGAACAAACCGAAAAAAAACATCATTGAAATTGGTTAAGCCATTCTCCAGTTTTGAAGAGTTTTTTAAAAGGTGGCAACCATAATAACTTTGTGTGCTAAAAACTAGGAACAATCCGAAAAAAAAACTATTAAAATCGTTTCAGCTGTTCTTAAGTTTTAAATCCTGTTTTTTTTAAGGTGGCAACCCTAATTTTTTTGCTTAATTTGATCCTGGTATTATAGCAAAAGTCCGAAAAAAGAATCAGTTTATTTGTTCTCGAGTTTTGAAGCCTGTTATTTTGAAAAAAAGACAAAAAAAAGTGGCAACCCTGAATTTTTCAAGCTAAAACTGATTGTGGTGCTCTAGGAAACAATACGAAAAAATAACCATTGAAATCGCTTAAGCCCTTCTCGAGTTTTGAACCCTGTATTTATGAAATGTGGCAACCCAAATTTTTTTTTTTTAACTTTGAGCCCGGCGTTATAGGGAACAGTTAAAAAAACTGACCGTTTCTCGAAGAGAAAGGGAAATCGCAAGATTCAGAGTGAGAGAAAGAATCAGAGAGGGAAGACAAATAGAGAAAGATGATTAGGAAGTGAGAGATCAGAACCTGAGACCTGAGTATTACGGTCCGGATAACGCCTTCGAGGTCTATGCGTTTTATACAAAAATTGTTTATTTCATTATGAGGAAGTCAAATTAGACAAAAAACCACAACACAATTAGTTTATATAATGCAGGAAAACCATTGAGAGTTAACTCGCTAATAGCGAAAAAATTTAAGAAAAATTGCTAACAAGAAGAAAAAAAAAATCGCTAATGGGGAAAATCAAATTAATGATTGTGGCGAAGCGCATGGTGTCTTGATTTTATTTTTCTATATTCGACAGGCAGGCATGACACGCGCCCATAATGGCCACATGATGAGCTGAAAGGCGCTTTGTTGGCGTGCAGAAAAAAAAGAAAAAAAAAAAAGAAAAAAAAAAAAAAAAAAAATAAATAAATAAATAAATTAAATAAAAGTGAATACAACTAAGTAAAAATTGATGTGCGCATGCGCAAACTGCAAGTAAAGCCAAAAAAAAAAAAACATTCAAAGACAGGTAAATCGCACAAATAAATTACAAAAAACGCAGACAACTGTGAAAAAGTAAAGATGCGCAGGCGTGTTTGCTATTTTCTGTCCAGATAAACGTGTTGCGCAGACGATGCGCAGAATCAATAGCACAGTCAGAAAAAGAGCAGAAGCAAAAGCAAGTTTTGCACAAAAAACAGGTTCACTTTCAGGCTCACATTGGAAGTCCATAACTCAAGATGCAGCAGCAGCAGCGTGGCGGGCGTATGGCAAAAGCTAACGATAGCACGAGACAGAAGGATGTAGTAAAGTTTGAAAAAAAAAAAAAAAAAAATTAAACCAGGCATCGCCATCTAGTGGCTCCTTTGGTCCAAATTTTTTTTTTTTTGTACCTAATCTGCAGTTTTACTGGTTTGGTTTTTTGTCTTAGTTCAATAATAATTCCATCGAGTAATTTTTGTGATTCCAGAAACGATATTTTATAAAATATGACGTTGCTTTGTATGACCCAGTAGGTTAAAAGACCGGGTGACCCCTGATCAAAAGTATCTCGTTGCTTTTGTGCTTTCTGCTTGCAAGTTTAACCTGTTTTTATTGCAAGAAGGAGTTGCTATTGTGCAATTTTTTTGCCCATTTTTATGTACGTATGACGATTTTAAAGGCCACGGTCAATGTTTGTGACTTACAACATCGGAAGCTGTATTGTCCATTTGTGTGACGCAGCAGCTTAGTATATATGGTACATGCAAGTTTACCACCCATTTACCACCACCACCACCACCGCCTTTTAACCGATTACAAGAAAATGCAAGTCCATGGCAACGTAATAGTTTATAGAGCTCAGGTAATTTAGCGAACATAAGCGCTGTAGGCTTGTTTAGCGCATCTGTCGTATAGATTGGGGTGTGCGCTTTGTCACAAATGTTTCCGTCTCTCGTTAAATTTATTATTTTTTTCTCACAAAATACTGATATTGATGATTAATTTGCCAGGAGAACTAAATATATATAGTTTTAGTGATAATCTGATTTCGGCACTTACACAAATAGTTCACCAAAGGGTGAATAAATGGCACTTAATGGGTTAAAACATTGCTCGTGCATAATTTTCGTAGAGATATAGCGATTTCAAAGAAATATGGGTAACTAATGGGTTAATACATGGCACTTAATGGGTTAAGACACAACCCTTTGCTATTTTTGTGTGGGTTTAACGACATTCATTTAAAAAAATTTATTTTTCAAAAAAAAAGTGGACAAAAATGGGTTAACCATTGGGGACAAAGGGTTAATACATGGCACTTAATGGGTTAAGACACTGATCGTGTATTATTTTCGCAGAGATATGGCTATTTCAACTAAAATTATTTGTTTTCAAAATAAAGACAAGAAATATTGGTTACTATTGGGTTAATACATGGCCATAAATGGGTTAAGATGCAACTAAAATAATTTGTTTTCAAAATAAAGACAAGAAATATGGGTTACTATTGGGTTAATACATGACCATTAATGGGTGAAGATGCAACTCCTTTGCGATTTTTGTGTGGGTTTAGTGATTCTCATTTAAAAAAATGTACTCTTCATAAAAAAGTGGCCAACAATGGGTTAACCAATGACGGTTAATGGGCGTAGGTGTAGCGTGGGAGGGAGAATATGCCCGTTGTAGGTATACCGGTCGTAAGGGGCGATCTAAGTCCCCTTAGACCCCTACTATGGGGTCAACGAAATCGTTCCCAAGACAGTCGGGCTAGTACCACAAGGTGCCGGATTCGTACCCGGCAAAGCACTGTCAACATTCGTACAACCCTGTATGGTCCGTCAAGTAACTCAAGGAAAATCCACATCCTTCGCTTTCTAAAATGAATTCACAATTGGCTTCGATGACCATTTCGGGCTTTGTCATTATCATTCAAATATAGGGATACCGACCGATATGTGAACAATTTTTTGGCGTCGTTTTGGCATTGTTTTGGGACTTTTCGAGATCATTTCGAGATGGTTTTCGAAACTTATTCGGGAACATCTACGAACCTTTTTGGGGTCTGTTCGAAATTACTTCTAAGCTCCTAGTGTATTGTTTTCAGGAATGTTTTCGAGAGTTTTCGGAATGGTTTTCAGGACTTTTTTTGGTTTTTTGTTTTCAAAGCTTATTCGAGAACATTTACGGACCTTTTTGGGATCCGTTCGAGATTACTTTGTGGGTTCTATCGGGATCATTTCAGGACTATATCAATATAACATTGGGAGTTTTTAGGGATCATTAACATTCATTTGCGGAATCATTCCTGAAATGTTTTCGAAACTTATTCGTGAACATATACGGACCTTTTTGAGATCCGTTCGAGATTATTTCGGGGTTCTTTTGCGATCATTTCAGGACGCTTTCGATATAGATTTCGGCGTTTTTGGGAGCATTACTGAATTGTTTTCGAAACTGATTTGGGAAGATGTATGGACCTTTTTGGGGTCTGTTCAGGATTACATCGGAAATCTTTCGGTATCACTTCTGGCTTTTTTTTTTAGATCTCTTCAAGTCATTTTTGAGATTGTGTTCGGAACTATTTCGGGACTGTCATTAATATTCAATGGGGATTTCGAGTGGAGTTTCATTTTGTAACTCACATTTCGAAAACCTTAAGTAACTTAAAAAAAACTTGTTGAAAATTGGATCGAGTTTCAAAAAACATAGCTGGAAAATACCACACACCCTAAAGTACATATGTAAAAGTAAAATTGAGCGTAATAAATACCAGAAAGATGCCATTATTACGTACACCAGCTGCAACTGTTAGCTAAGCACGACTCATCACCTATTTGGCTTGAGCGCTTTCGATTTCAATTTCCAATGAATTGCAAGTGTGGCATCTTTAATGCTGGCAAAAGTAGTTATGTAAGTAGTATATGCATAAACAATTAACAGGAAAAGTGTGAGGAAAATAAATTACTAAAATAAATAAATAGGAAATTTAAAGGAAAATTAGTTTGAGTATTCAGGTGGGAAGAAAATTAGGTGATTCTCATGAAGACTTTACTCGAGAACCACCAGGGTATATAAATAACACCCTGTGGTTTTGAGAAAAAAGGAGGAAGTACAGGGTGACTTACTTACTTAAAAAAGCGTTTAACAGGGTGACACAAAACTAAAATATCGGCACATCAGTAATGTAAGTACTTTTAAGCATAAAGAAAGGTTCAAGTACAACAGGTTAAAAGAACGAGTATAATCCGAGGCTTAGCGAAAGTCCAAAGTCGTGTTAAATCACCTATTCTCGCATATGGCACGTTAGAACCAAAGTACAGAAATAAACAACAAACAAACTCGCACCATAGAATGTTGTTAGTCATTAACCTGCATTTCGAAGAGTGCCGCTAAAACCATCAACAGTTCATTGCAACATATTATGTAGATTGTTGGTGTAATTATGAGTCGGTAAGTAACGCGGTGTGAATGAGTGGTGATGACAGCGTGTAAACAACAATAAGAACAAATCTACATCAAAAAGGTATGTTTAACATAAAACACATTTGTATACGTAGTGAAGGTGAAGTGATGACACGCTGTGCGGTAGCCAATGATGACTACTGGTGGTCAGTGAACGCTTGAATGGGTGAATGGAAAATGTTGGGTAAGAATAAAAAAGATAAAACAAAAATAAATTGCACCAAAAAATGTAGCAAAACGGAAGCCCTAAACAACAACAAAAAATTGTGAATTTATGTTAGCTTTCGATATGCTGCAAGCAGGGAGCGTAATTAAATTTTCTTTTTATTTCTTTTTTAAGTCAAAAATAAAAGTTCAAGTGTGGTTTATTTTAAGTTAAAAATAAAATTTTGTTGTTTTTTTAAGTCTCAGCCAAAAGTTAAAGTTAAGTTTTTTTTAAGTCAAAAATAAAATTTAAGGTCGATTTTTATTTTTTAAGTCTGAAATAACTTTTAAAATTTGGTTTTATTTTAAAGTCAAAAACTTGACTCAGTCAAAACTTAACTTACTTGTTTTATTTTTTAAAAGTTAAACTTTGTTTTTATTAAAAAAGAAAAAAACATTTTAAGTAAAAAATAAAAGTTTGGTTTTTTTTAAGTTACAGTTTTGTTTTATTTTTCAAGTCAATTTTTATTTTTTAAGTAAAAAAAGTTAGTTTTTTTTAAGTCAAACATAAAAGTTGAAATTTTTTTTTTTTTTTTTTAAGTCAATTAAAAGTAAAAGTTAGATTTTGGTTTTTGCTTTTGTTTGTTTTATTTTTTTTAAGTCGAAAAGTTAAAGTTTGGTTTTATTTTTTTTAGTCACAAATAAAAATTGACATTCTGTTTTTAAGCAAAAAAAGTAGGGATTCAGTTTACAAATAAATAAAGGTTAAAATTTGGCTTGAATTTAACTTGAAATTTTAAATTTAAATGTGGATATTTTTTGGTTAAATCTGAAACTTAAGACAAAGTTGGATTTTTTTATTTAAGTCAAAAATTAAAGTTTAAATTTAGCTTGCTTTTTGATTAAAATTTTTAAACTTGACTTTTATTATTCAAGACAGTAGAAAGTTACAATGTGAGAAGTTCGAGTTGGAATTCGAATTTTATCATTTAAGGCCCTGTGCCAATTGGTTGAAAATCGTAAATTTTGACAGAGCGATGGTAAATTCTGACAGTTATCGTGGTGAATATAAACGTCAAAATTTACCCTAGCCCAGGCCAATTGTAGAGTCCTTAGTTGTTGAGCTACATACCAAGTTTCAATAATATTCCATGAAATTAAAAAATTAAATTACAAAATCTAAATGAATATTCCATAAATCGCGATCCTTCCGCCACCTAGCGGATTTTTCGAATTTTTTTTATGGAAATGAGCGTATAAACTGGAAAGGGACTTTTAAATTTTCAATTTAAAAAATAAATATCAACAATCGCTCCCTGATCACAAAGGTTCAACTAGAATAGAGCGAGGAAGCTATGACGAAAACCAAAAAAAAATATTGCATTAGCAAAAAAAACAAAAGAGAAAACAATGTTGCCTCCATAGAATGCAAGTCGAGTGGGTGAAAAAAAAAACGCGCTGTAGAAAATTATATTGACCTCCTTAGTTGTTGAACTGTGTAAAAATTGCAAAGTCAATAATAATGCCTAAATCGCTATGGCAGCATAGAGAAACTAGAGAGAAAACGTGCAATGTTGCAAGCGCCCACTTAATGCACGTGCAACGCGGCTAGACAAAGTTTGCAAAAGGGTTTATGCTTTAGTGATTTAATATGAGCTGAAAATGAAGTTAAGTGGAAAATTATGTTTAAATGATGGAAGAACAACGAGATTTTTGATATTTTATTTTTCACTCAAGTAGGTACCTTTATTTTGCTTTACATATTACTTTTATGGGGTAGAGTCTACTAGACTGTCAGAATCATAAAAAGTATATCAAATTCTGTGCTGATTGCTTTTTTATAACACAACACTGTTAACACAAATTTATTTATACATTGTATGTATTTAAAAGAAAAAAAAATCGCTGCATCTACAACATAATCTATTTATAAAAAGAAATTGTGAAAACTTCACGTGTGGGCTTTGAAAATGAGTTCAGCTAAAGAGCGTGCTATATGTAGATATGTAGCATGCAGCGTCGCATCGCATGCCCTACAATTGCGCCTAAATTTAGAATGTCATCGTAAATGAGAAAAGGGTTAAGTAAGTGATGGAGGTGAGTGAGGCAATGTGCTCCAGCAATTTTTCATAAAATTCTATTATTAATTCATATACATACGTACGAATAGATTGTTCATATTCTATTATCACCCACTGTGTGAAGAGTCACTTAAGTGTTGATGTCGCTGACAGCCAAGAGTTGCTACTACGTTCTCCCATCATTTACTCTCACGTTTTAACTAATGCTAAACTAATTGACCCACACGGTGATACTGACATATTTTACATATTTTTATTTCTCTAGCAATCATCAATTGTTTTCAAATGGAAAGGTCGAATGAGCAAACAGCGATTTAATTACGTACGTGATTGCTTGGGAATATGCTGAAGAGAATAATCGACGAAAAATAACATTTAAAACATCAGGATTTCTTAGGTTATGGAAAAAAAATTCCATTATAGGTGGAATTTTTTCATTACCGATGAAAAATATTCTGTCCATTTTTTCCCGCGGAATAGTTCCTTCGTACATCGGCCAATATCTCGGAAACGGCTGAAACGATTTGGATCAATTTTTGGGATATATTATTATTATTATTAGATGGCCTTATTAGGTTAGGTTAGGTTCAAGTGGCTGCCGCAGAGTCACACTTAGGTCAGTTTTGAAAGACCCGTTGTGATACCACCAACACCACGAAAGTCATCCCGGGACCCGGCCATATGGAAAATCCCTGAGTTGTTGGGATTTTTCACATAGCAGAATCCCGGGACATGACACACCTAAACCGACACCGTTACTCCTCCTCGAACCACTTAGATGACTTTATGAAGGCCAGCAAGTCCGCGATCTGGCGTAGGCTATCCAGGAAGGGAACTCCCATAAAGCGCGTTCTCGCGCCGCTTTAAAACGGGCAGTTGCAGATGAGGTGCTTCATCGTTTCCCCTTCCTCATCATCTTTGCAGCTCCTACAGCATAGTCGGTTGGGCACACCTAGCCTTTCTGAGTGCCTACCAATAAGGCAGGGCCCCAGTTACCTACTAATATGGAGATTTCTCTCCTTCTTAGGGCGTGAATGTCTCTAGATCTTTTATGATCCCATTTTGGCCAGGTTTGTTCGGATGTCCGACACCCTGGGGATTGTTGCCACCTTTCGTTGGCTTGACGGAGTGTGTACTCCTTCAGCATTAGCTTGCATGTGGCAAACGGCATACCTAAGCGTTCTTTGTCCCGAAGAACCTGCTTGGTCGTACACTGCCTGGCAAGTTCGTCTGCCTTACAGTTTCCCTCAATGTCCCTGTGTCCCGGGACTCACGCGGTTCTGTTGGGCCATCTCTTGAAGAGATCGACGACAGCTGAGCGTTAGTTTAAAGTTGAACGAATAAGAGCCAAGAGCTTTGATGCCCGCCTGGCTGTCGCTGAAAATAACGATATCCTCGCCGATAGCGCGTTTACTTATCCAAATCGCGGCATCCGAGATTGCTGAAACTTCGGCCTGGAAGACGCTGCAATGATCAGGTAGTCTGTAGGAGAGCTCACGTTCCAGATCCCTTGAATAAACCCCTCCTCCAACTCTGCCGTCTAGCTTCGAAAAGTTAGTGTAAACAAAAATGCCGCCGACCGTTTACACGATCTATTTTGTGACCTTTCAGCTTATTGCTGCTTGCGGAGGGATATAGACAGTACGCTTAATTTTAAGACTTTATTCGGGTGTTGCCCCTTCGGACAGCTTAGAGGGTTGCCACCTATTCTAATTTTTGGCAGGGTTGACACTTATTTTTTTATTTCTCCGTATATCGCCCACTATCTTGAGATCATATTGACCTTGTAGTTTTAAGAGTTGCCATCTATTTGATTTTTATGTAAAACAGACAATATTGCCCGATACATTGAGCCTTAATCCCCAAACAGGCTGAAGTCGCTTGATTCTCGTTTTCTCTCTTTTTTGCGGGCAAGTGTTCGATATGTTTTGGAAATCTATTATCACAAGCTTATAATGTTGGTAAGTACGATTATGGCACAACTTTGAAAAATACCGAGCGAAGCTGTGTGAAACCCGGTTTCCTATTCCGATAATCTCGCAACTACACTTGAAATTTGCCTGCGACATTTTTATCGAGACACACGTGCGCTTATCAATAAAAACTATTTTACATTTTCCTCATAATTTTACGCATTAAACTAAGACTGCCAGCAAAGATAAAGAGCAAAGCAATCTTGGAATTCATTTATAGGAAGTTGTAATACTGTTACAGTAATGAAGTGTTTTCTTAAATAACGTCTTGATTAAGTACGCATGTGATAAGCCCTAGTTGTTGTTTTACTCGGAAGCTATTTTGATTAAAATATAATTTACAACAGCAATTTGTCTACAACGACGTCTCACATGAGCGCTGATAACTTCTTAATTAATTACGCAGAAATGTGTCGCGCAGAGAACTTGTAATGTAGCTATGCGTATACATATAATAGACCGAGAGCCCAGAGCCGCCATACATCACTTTTTTATAACGGATGAAACCATTATCCCTGGATAGTTCTCCCCGAATCAAGACCGACGTGAAAATTTCCAAGCTGTAACCATGTCCGGGGCCTAGGAATTAGGGGTCAAAGTCGCCAAAATTGGAAATCGATTTCAAATATTTTTCGTAGGATACCACCCTGAGTTAGTATCTAGCGTTGTTAGACCCAAGGTCGCGGATTTTCCTATTGAAATTTGTTCCGTTTTAACAATTTAACGGATTTGGCCAACTTTAACTGTTTCCAAGTACCCAATTTTTTACAATTTTTTGTAGAACACTACCCTTAGGTAGTATCAGGCATTTTTAGACTTCGTCCCATGACAAAAACTTCTGCCAGACACCTCCAAACTGAGGAATTTTCATAATTCTCACTGCGCTTTCACATGTTTAAGCGGGGTTTTTTCAACTTTGGCTGTTTTTAAATGCCGGATCTTTACACATATGTCGTAAAACACTGCTCCTTAGCAGAATCAGGCATCTTCATACTTCGTCCCATGACATAAACTTCAGCCAGACACCTCAAAGCTCGGGAAATTTTTTTTACTCTTACTTCGCTTTTATTTGTTTAAGCGAGTTTGTCCAACTTTGGCTGTTTTTAAATGGCGGATCTTTACACAAGTGTCGTAGAACACTACCCTTAAGTGGTACGAAGCGTTTTTGGACTTCATCCCATGGCAAAACCTTCTGCCGGACACCTTAAAAATCGAGACTTTTCTTTAATTCTAACTGCGATTTCATTTGTTTTAGTGGGTTTGTCCAACCTTGGCCCTTTTTAAATGGCAGATCTTTACACATGTGTCGTAGAACACTACCCTCAAGTAGTACCAAGCATTTTTGTACTTCGTCCCATGGAAAAAACTTCTGCCAGACGCCTCAAAAATCCGGACTTTTCTTTAATTCTAATTGCGATTTCATTTGTTAGCTAGATTCGGGGAAAAAATAAAATAAGTGATGTCTGACAGCTCTGGGCTCTCGCTCTATAATAACGTATACGGCACAACCATACATGTCAATTAAATTAAAAAATGATGTAAGTAAAACTAAAGCCACAGAACCACCCTCACTTTAATTATGAGCTTTCACACAGAGGGCATTTTAAATTAAATTGAATGTTGCCTCAACTTGTCTGCAACTCTTTGATAATAAATTTATAACAATAGTAACAGTCAGACGCACCCTTTACTTTCATATATTTCCAGACTTAAGATCTTATCATTTTATGTGCTACCCTGGACAATTTCACCCTCTTTTTAAGCTGCCCACTCTAATATTCGTTCCGTGGTCCACCCTTCCTTTTTTGATTTGATATAAAATACATATTTGCTTCAACTTATTTGCATATGTACTTATGTATCAATTCTGTGTATGGGTGTATGTAAATTTCTTCATCCGGTCAAAAGCGTGAATGCATTGAATTATGCACTGCACTGGTCGACTATCGATTTTGTTATCTTTGCTGCAGTAAAAGTGCGCTTTTATATTATTCGAACATTTTTATACCTAGTTGCGAAAGTGCTCGAATTGGACAACATAGCGGAGTTTTTGAAAGGGAAAGAGAAATAATTTGCTATTTTAGGTTTATTTACAATCCAATTTTTTAGTATAAAAATAGTCAGATACGTGGCAACCCTGTGCCTCGCCTCGAGTGGCAACGCCCAAGTAGAAAATCCTAGAGTTAAGTATTTATCCCTATGCCAAATTCTATATAAATCGTGTAAGTCGTTCCCAAGATAGTGGTATATATACGAAGGAGTAAATAAAACGCGGTTAGGTGGCAACCCTGCTAGAAAATATCATCCTTGCTATAAGACCGAAAACACATTTCTTTTTATACCCATAATGACATATCTAGCTTAATCAAAAATCAAATAGGTGGCAACGCTGTAAATCGTCCAAAGTGGCAACACCCAAGAAGCAAATCTTAGAGTGAAACATACTATTCATATGACACGAATTGCTTCAGCCGTTACCGAGATTTTAGTGGATATACAAATATATAAGAATAGCTCGTTTTGAGTTATCTGGTACAATCGCACCTCTCTTTCTACAGTGCTGCCACTTATGCTCTTTTTACATGGTTCATACCTATTTGAATTTATTTGAAATTAGGTGAGGTCTATCAATATGAAATCAAAAAAGTACTAAAAAAAATCGCACTTGAGTTGCCACCTAATTTTTGTATACTTACTATTTTGTTATTAGCTATTATCTTGTAAGCGATTTAAAAAATTTTCTACGTAATTTTGAATGTTAACATCAGTAACTCCGCAATCTAAGCTGTCTAACATAAGTCCGTCCTTACGCGATATTTTTACCGGGTTGCCACCTTTAATTTTTTTTTTTTTTTGCAAATTAAGTATATAATATTTTTCATAAGGGTACAAACGATAGAAAAGTTAAGTCGTAGTTAAATCAAAGATAGGTTAACATATAGAGTTGCCACCTTACCTAAAGAGAGATTTTCTTTAAAATACCCGTGATTCGATAACAGAGCACAATTAGGTATATAATATTCAGTTTCACCCGAATTTAGCCGTCCCTACTGGCTTTATTGTGCATTTCTATATACCCAGACATAAGTCTCTGTATGCGCATTGACTGCCAACCCTTTAAAATTTCAATTACTTGCGTACATTCAATGTATCTGGTGGCCTTTGGTGTCCATTAGCAAAGGGTTCGAGGAGATCCATAGAAACGCATTTGCGATAGATAGTTTACAGAGTTTTTTTCTTGTTATAAATTTAATTCTTGTTTAATTCTATAAAATAGTAACGATAACAAAGGGAATGCTGTTGGCAGTGAACTTATTTGTAGTAATAATACTTGTAGAATACGTTACTGGTAGACTCCGTAGTTGTTGTTCTCCCACGACCTTCCTTTTAAAGTCTAAACTTCTCCTACGATATCATCAAAAAACTTCAAGGGAACACCCATTTCATTTACCCTGTCCTAAGCTGTTTTTAGTACCTTCGAAACCGCGCGTTATATCGCGTTTTTTTCTGGAACAATGAATAACTCAAAATAAAAGTTTTAGAACAACTGCTTCTTTAATGCACTTTTTCAACTTCAATTGCGGGCGTTCAATGGCAAAATAGTATTTCTAACCTCCCCTATCTTGATTCATATACATTCCAAACTTATTATTAAACATGGTTGTAATTTTTAGGTTATTGATGATGTTCACTCGCTTTGTTAGTTTTTATTACATCCATACATAGTAGCCGTGCAAAATTATCATTAATCATCAACAACACTTCGCTTAGGTTATTGAACAATCAATTCCATTTAATAGTTTTTAGATTTATTGCAGTAATTTCCAAAAAAAATTTTCTTTGCAAAATGTATCTAAAGATGCCTTGCTAGGAGAGGGAGATTGAAACGAAGAAGAAGTACAGAAAGGGAGTGTGGTGATAGAGGTAGGCCAAAAGGGTTAAGAAGATGGAGAGCAGGAGGTACAGTTTTACAGAAAGTCATGTTAATTTAACAGAGTCATGTTAATTTAACAAGTCATGTTTATGTAGCAGAGTCATGTAATTTAACAGAGTTATGTTAATATAACAGAGCCATGTTAATTTAACCGGGTAATGTTAATTTAACAGAGCCATGTTAATTTAACCGGGTAATGTTAATTTAACAGGGGCATGTTAATTTAACAGAGTCATGTTAATTTAACAGAGTCATGTTAATTTAACAGAGTCATGTTAATTTAACAGAGTCATGTTAATTTAACAGAGTCATGTTAATTTAACAGAGTCATGTTAATTTAACAGATTCATGTTAATTTAACAGAGTCATGTTAATTTAACAGAGTCATGTTAATTTAACAGAGTCATGTTAATTTAACAGTTATATTACTTTAACACGAAGTAAAGTTATTCAACATGAGCTTCATATTAAAATAACATGAGCGATAGCGTTGAAAAATAATAACCTTAAAGTGTTAAACAAATTTTAATTTTAGTTGAAAATTGTTCAGTGTGTATGAAATCACATTAAAACAATGTACAGGGCGAAAATTTGGTGATTTTGACGAATTTTTTAAGGGCAACCCTGATACCAATATGTGTATCAAATATTATACTCGAAAATATTTTCATTAACCGCATTTTATTTATTTCTTGGTATATCGACCACTATCTGGGGACCCTATTGACTTTGGAGTTATTTTCAGGGTTGCTGCTTTTTAGGTTTTTTTAAATAAGTCTTTTTATGACCAAATCTAAAAAATATTGGGTTGTATTCCGAGATTGCTATCCTGCTTCCCAACAGCGGATAAAACCTTGGGGAATGACTGGGTCGCGCTTACCAAAAAAAGCGGATAAGAAAGTGGGCAATTTTGTTCAGCGAAGTTTTTTTATTCAACCCATTTTGAAGGTGCAAATTAGTGTTGGAAGTTTTCGTTCTATCGAGTTATAACGAATTACGCGTTGTTATTTCGATGCCTAAAAGTAGGCACCCACATTCGTTTTGGTATTGCACACAAGGCTGCACAACAAAATAAACAAAATTTTTTTGAAAGTAACGTTATCAAAAAAAATTATTTAAAAAAATTTCGATTTTGCTAGCATCAAAAACAAATCCAAGAATTTTCGTTTCCATTTGATATTTCGAAGTTTGAGTAATTTTTTGAGCATTTTTTGTATGGAATAATATACTCTGACTCAAACAATCAAAATAAACAAAATTTTTGAGATTTTGATTTTGGTTTTAATGAAATGAAAAGCTTTTCGTTGTTCTAAAAACGTTTAAACTTTTGAATAACGAATTGAAAACAAAATATTTTTATTTTTTTTGATAAAAATAACGTTATTATGCAGGCCTGATTGCACAGCACAAATTTTTGATTTTGTTTTCACAATGGCTAGCGCTGGTTGGCAGGGTAGGGGTCTGTTGAAACAAATTTATGTTTTATTTCTGGTACAGATATTATAACTTCAAACAGGTGTCGGCAAATTTTTCGGGATCACTTCACGATTGTTTTTTAGTACCATTTCGTTTCAACTTTAAGACCTTTTCGGAAAAATTTTTGAACAACTGGGGTACCATTTTGAAATCGGTTTTGGTATTGCTAACGGGATGATTTAGGATTATAACAGGATTAGTGTGGATCCAAAGATTTCATTGCTACTATTGAAAAAAAATCTCTGACATTTGATTATTTGGTTGAGTCCTCTCGACAAAAGCTATATTTTCCCCATAGATGCCGCTGGAGTCGTTTGATTTGCAAAATCCATATTTATGAAATGTTAGAAATGTTGTCAAAAACTTTTTTCACGAGAAAAACCCAGATAGTTGGCGCTGTAGTCGAGATCTTGGCTAGTTTTTCTATAAAGTTTGCAGTTTTCCAACTCTGTCCTTTTAAATCGAGTTGGTTTAGTTTATTAACCTTAACCTCACTTTTCTGCCGAGTGCTCTTTTTCAACTCATTTACAAAAGATTACGTCTACTCTTGAATTTATGGATTTATTTAGATATGTATATTTACTCGTAGTGTGTTAAATAATTATTATTTTATTAATTGTTTATCCCGCAAAATGCTACTCATTACATATTTACAAATGACTCAACCGCATTAAAGCCGCAGCTTACAAATGAGTCATCGCCGCGCGGCAACGTGATTTGTTAAAGTATTTTTTTCTTTTGTTCTGTGCCCCATTTGGCCCATACTCTATGCTATAATTTACTTTGCAAGCATTTTCAATAACAATTATTCTTTTTGCACACAATTAACCCATTCAATCACAGTAAATAAATTAAATGGTGCATTAAATAAAGCTTACACTTAAGTAGGTACGAGTTTGAGCTAAAGAGAGCGCCAAAAAAGCTATAAAAGTCGATCACGCGATTAAAAGTAAGTAAATAAATAAGTTGTGAATCTTTAAGAAAATAGAAAGTTATAAAAAATTGCATAAGAAAAGGTGCATTTAATGGCTCGTAACGCATTTACAAACAGAAATACTTGAACAAATGCAACGAAAGCAAAATTTGCGTCTAAGCCAAGTTTATGCCCAGTTTTGGTTTTTTTCAGTTGACATTTAAATGAGCGGATCGTTTGTGCGTAGAGACTAGACTTATAAGTGCGAGTAAATCAGGGTACTGGAAAAACGCATTCGTACAGTGGTACACTAAAAGGTTAGCTGTTGTCAAAGCAATAGACCTGGGTAGTTCATGAACTAATTAGTTCATTGAACTACATCATGGAACTGATGGCGGGAACTAGTTCCGAATTTGAAATGAACTTCTTGAACTACGCAAAATGTTCGTCAAAATTATAGAATTTATTGAGAATGAGAAAATATGACTGTGTGTAAGAGAAGGCATCGATATAACAGCGCTTAACTCAACATAATTCGCTAATTTTCAACCCGAACTCCAAACGTGGGTAGAAAGAGAACCTCGCTGAACAATATTACCCACTTTTTTATCCTCTTTTTTGGTAAGCGCGACCCAGTAATTACCAATGATTTTATCCGTGGCTGATTAGCAGGGTTTGTATTTCCGTACATAAAGTGGTAATTATTTGCTTTAAGAGTCAATTACAAAAACACGTTGAAAAGTGGAGTGGTAGGAGGAGCTGTCAAAAGACGCGCCTCTGGATTATGCGACCAAAATGCATCTTTTGATACCCTTCCCAACATTTTTGGACGTGTTTTAGCAGTTAATTTCTTAAGGAAAACAAATACACATAATCGAACTAAATGAACTAAAAACGAACAACGTGAACTAGTTCATTTTGGCAAGCTAGTTCGAAATTTTTGATCATAAATTATTGTGAAGTAACTATTCACACTTACTAACTTTGCTCAGCTTTAGTAAACACGCGATTTCTACTAAAGCTATATTCAGCTCGTGAAAAAAGTATTCAGCTCTTTAGTTAGATATTCAGCAACGATATTAAGATTTGCAAAATGCTAATCAGCTCATTGAACCGATATTTAGCTCGCCGAGCCGGTATTCATTCATTTATAGAATCCGAGTTTCAGTCGAAATTTCTTCGAAAATGTTTTCAGCTCTTTAGTGAGATATTCAGCAAAGGCTTTAAGGTTTGCAAAATGCCAATCAGCTCATTAAACCGATATTCAACTCGCAGAACCGGTATTCATTCATTTATAGAATCCGAGTTTCAGTCTAAATTTCTTCAAACATATTTTCAGCTCGCGAAAAGGATATTCAGCTCTTGGATGAGATATTCAGCAAAGACGTTAAGGTCTACTAAATGTAATTCAGCTCAATAAATCGATATTCAGCTCACAGAGCCGGTATTCACTCATTTATAGAATTCGGTTTTCACTCGAAATCCTTCAAAAATGTTTTCAGCTCGTGAAAAAAGTTTTTGGCTCTTTTGTGTGCCAATCAGCTCATTGAACCGATACTCAACTCGCACAACCGGTAAATTTCTTTTAAAAATTTTCAGATCGTGAAAAAAAGTATTCAGCTCTTGGATGAGATATTCAGCAACGACGTTAGGGCCTCAATAAAGCGATATTCAGCTAGCAGAAGCATTATTCATTGATTGATAGAACTTGCTGGGGTTACCATTAAGCTCTATTTTTCATTAGCTACGAAACCACATCCATTTCGAAAAAAAAAAACGAAATTCAGCTCGGCTAACCGTTGAGCTCCCACTGCGATCCTACTCTTTCGTAAAACGACGCTGGACTATCTTTCCGATATTTCTCTCAAATATTCACTCTTACAAAATGCATAGAGCTGAATAATAAAGTAGTTATATTTCTAGTAGGGAAGGATGGCTCCGGTTCGACTTTTTTTTCACCCAGTGTGGTTGTGAGAAACTGCTCGCTCTAGCTTTCGACTTCTTTCATTCTAAATTGGCCTTTGCGAAAGTACTTATGTCAGCTCAGGTTTATAAGATAGGGGTCAAAAACCCCTTTTCTATAGGTTAAGGCTAAAAATGGCCCATTATCCGATCAACGCGATTTTGATGTCAAAAGGATGCTATTTCGCTGCTTGGAGAAGTATATGAAGTCTAAACATATGTTGATGAATGTCAGAGAAAATGTAAGTTTAATTTAAAAAATTTAATTTTTAAAAGAAAAAATTATATTTTTACTACCGATTTTGTATATTTAATTTTCAACGCCCACTGTAATTTTATCGGTAGCTTTTTGTGTTGCTGCTTAAACTCATTTTGTTTGTGCTCAATGCCAAAGTTGTCAATTTTGACACACTCCCTCTCCGACTCGTTAACCAGCTGTGGCGACATTAGGTACGCACACACTTGGTTCAACCGCAGCGGTTCATTGACTTTCAACATTTCTGCACGCTCTGGTTTTGTTGTTGCCCACGTGTGTTTGTTTGTTTTATGCGCTTTTGTGTGGTTATTAAAAACACAAATTAAATAAATTATTATTTTTTTTTTTGTTACTATTTTAAAAACTACGCGGTTTTTATGACCGCTTTTGTCGCATGCATTTTTTTGCATTATGCCACATCTGCTTTGTTTATTGTTATTATTTTTAATTTTTAATTTTATTTTAAAGCCATCACCCAAATGCGCCTCATCCGTTCGATAGCAATCCATGTCATTATAGCCCAAAGCTGACCGCTCTTGTCTGCGCGCTTTAAATTAGTTTAGTTGTAAAATTTTTATTGCGTTTGTCGCATATCGCAATTGTAAAAAAAAGAAACAAAAAAGCGTATTAAAAAGTAAAACATGTATTTAATATTTAGTACAAATGTACAGTAGTGCACAGCTGTAATGGGACGTTTTTTTTTTTTTAAATTTTTATCATTTTTCACAAAAGTTTTCAAATTTATTTTCAATTCTCTTCAAGTTACATAGGTAAAAATCGATAGTAGGATACCCAAAATCAAACGACTTTTTTAAATAGCTCGTTTGTTAAATTCGATCATATAATATCAGATGAAATAAGATCGCTCCGCCGGAGTTCGGATTATTACTCGACAAAGCTGGAGGAGGGCAGTATTTTCTTTATTACAACAACAATAACGAAATCAAATAAAATCATATGATACAACATCATGCGATATCACATCAGACCTAATCGCATGACTCCAATTGCTAACTCGATTTTTTTTCAAAACTTATCAGATGATATTTTGTGAATTCAAAACGGCGATATCATATCACGAAATTTAAAATGGTAGTCGATAACATCATATCAGCTAAATAGCATCATATCACATCACAAAAACTCACATCACATCGGTACTACAAATTAAATCATAACGATTATAATAGATCGTCATGTCACATCATATCAGATCACATCACCTTAATACGATATCACGTCCATATGAAGTCTTTGATGTGACAATAACAAATCAACTAAAATCATACCACATAACATCATGCCATATGGCATCATATAAATCACATCACATCATAAGAAATCATATCACAACATATGAAATCGCATCACATCAGCGCACGACAAATAAAATCATATTGGAAAGCGCTAGTCAAATCTAAAGCTGTGTGTTTTTAGCTCACAGAGCAGTTACTCAAAAATCGATCGCTAGATTCCCCCATTTTAACGACATTTTAAAAATTTTCAATAATTGAAATTTTGATTTATACAAATTATATTGTTATCATCCAAGTCCTTTAGTTGCTAAGAAATCTGTTAAAACTCCATTGCAGGATTCCCAAATTCAAAGAAATAGCTCGATCCAAGCGCCACCTACCGGAATTTTGTTGATAAGGTATTTCATTGTCATGGGGGTGTAAAGCACATCATGTGATATGCCTCCAGTTTACCGGAAAGTGGATCAAAATATACTGTTTTTCAAGACCTATAAATTACAGTGAAACCTCCCTAACTTGAACTTCTCTAGCTCGAACTTTTCCCTAAGTCGAATTTTCGCCACTGTATCTAGTTCAGTACACCATGTAGCGGAGTTTTACGTACATCGATCGGTAATCTATGTATCAATTCTCAATAATCGACCTTGCCGGAAAGTTACATACAAATGGGTCGTAACTCCAAATTTTAAATGAATTTTCCGAATATCTCACTGCGTGCTCCACCTAGCGGATTTTTTTGTTCGGATTGTGTGTCCTGGAGTATTAAAAGATGCAAAATAATGAAATTTCGTATGGAAATGAGCATAAAAACAAGAAAGGGACTTAATATAAAGGTAATAAAAATTTATTAAACTTAGTTGGGTAGTAAAAATTAAAATTTAAAACTAAATAATTTTTTTTTTTTTTGTTATTAAAATCTTTAAATGATAGTAGATCATGAAAAAAAAAAACTTGCGAGATTTAAAAGCAAAAGTAAAAATTAAAAAATTATGAAGAAATTTATGTACATGAAAATTAACATTTTCAAAAATAAAAGTTTTGAAAAAAAAAACTACTTTTATTTACGAATTTCAAAAAAATATTTAAAAAAAAAAAAATTATTTGACCCAAAAAACTATTTTAACATATAAAAATGTTAAAATGTTTAAATAAGTTTGTATGTAATTGAAGAAAAAATGGAACAGGGTTAAAAAAATATGCAACAATAATACATTTTTGGGGAAATTTTTTCACCATTGAAAAAAAAACTTATTACAAAAAATTCCAAAAAATTAACTTTAAAAATTTTATGAATTTTTTCCCCAAAAAAATGTTAAATACTGTAACGAATAGAAATATATGTATTTCCATGAAGCATAAACTTTTTGTTTGAAACCATGTTCAAACACACAAAACACGTACCACCGAACCTAACAAATTCCCTCCTCACACCTAATTTTTTAATTTTATTTCTTCATTCTTTGTTTTATGCGCACACAAAATGTTGCTGACCCCGTTTATTTACAACAAATTTAATTTCACATTTACATTGTCGTATGCCCAAGTCTCTACATAATATTTCGCGCTATGCATATTTACAACTCAATTATTATTATGACAGTTTTTGTCAACTCACAAATAATTGACGTTATGTCCAAATAACCACAGAGCAGCGCGCTTGAGGGCGATAGCGATGGCGTTGGTGGCTTTGTTTTTTTTGGTTGTGCTCTGTTTTAGTCCATGCTCAACACATTGCTGTTGTTGCAAGCTTACAGCCTGCGGGGTTTTAATCAGTCAGTGTAAATCACCATAAGCGGAAAAGCAATGAGTTTTTTTATTTAATTCTACCGCGATCGTGGAAGGCTTCGGCACACAGCCAAATAAAAACCTTATATGCAGCAGCAGCAACGGAAAAGTGGGTTCTATATTTTAAGATAGACTTCCACTATTACATCGGCGAAGAAACCATAGAATTTCAACTGGTCGTTCTTTAGTAATGAGCGTACAAACATTAAATTCGGAACTTTTTGGAACCGTACGAAAATAGTCACGAAATTATCCCGAAGAAGTCTCGAAACGATCCCATAAGCATCCCGAAACGATTACGAAGAAGTTCTGAAATGATTTAAAGAAAATACGGCAATGATCTCAAAAATATTTCGAACGAGTGTCGAAATCATCCCGAAAAAAATTCCGGATGATGCCGAAAAGTTTCGAAATTTTCCCCAAAAAAACTCCAATATGTTCCCGAAAAATTCAGAAATATGTAGTCCTGAAACCCCGAAATTATCTCACCAAAAATACCGAAATATCGCAATAAAAAGTCCAGAGATCAAACCAAAAAAACTCCGAAAAAGTCTCAAAATTATCCCAAAAAAAAAAATCCCGAAATAGTTTTGAATTGATTCCGAATGGTCCCGAAATTATATAAAAAACTGCCGAAATGTTTCCGAAAATCTTGAAAAAAAAAGTTCCTAAATGATCCCAAAAAAATCCCGAAGAGTCCTGAAATAGCCCCAAATAAAATCCTCAAAAAGTCCTGAAATGTTCCCAAAAAGATTTAAAAAATATCTTAAAAAAATTGCCGAAATGATCTACAAATTCCGATATTATCAAAAAAGTCCATAAAATATCCTGAAAATTTTCAGAAGTGATTCGAAAAAGTCCTGAAATGATCCCGACGAAGTTCCAAAATGATCTAAAAAAAATGTGCTGAAATGATTCCTAAAATATCGCAAAAAAGTCCCGAAATGATTCTGAAATAATCCAGAAATTATTGAAAAAGAGTTCTAAAGAGATTCCGAAAAATTCCCAAAATGATCTAAAAAACGGGAAGAGATGATTCCGAAATCAAAGCTCGAAATGAAGGCTCAAAAAGTTCAAAAGTTTCAAAAATTTGAAATAAGAGTCCCGAAATGAGATCAGATTTGTTCTAGAACGGTTTGAAGATCGCTCTATCTTCGAAATATGGGAGTTACGGAGCTTCGGTCGGATATCTAATGGACGGAACTTACGATTGTTTTGTACTTTTGGTTCCGAATTTGGTGTCTGGTGACTGTGGCGAAGTAATAACTACAGTGGATCAGTGGAACGGACCTACGTAAAGGGGTAGGGAAGTAAATTGGATTGAGGGGATTTATTAGGAGGCAAAAATATTTTTAAGTTCTCGCAAATTAGTAGTAGACTCCTGGTATATTAAAGTTGTTCTTTTTTTTGGTTAGTTCGCTTGTAATTTGTTCAAACCATTGAACTAGTTCTTTAGAATCTTGGTTCGCCCGCCTTATTAAACTGGTTACATATAGTTCTACCTATTAAACTAACTTAATAGTTTTTATTAACAATTAATATTATTTTAGGTTGTTATTAAAAATTACATGATTAGTTCAATTGGTCGAACTCTAGTTCAAAAAAGTTAAGAAGATCCAAAAGAACTAGTTCAATGTTTTAAACAAATCAGAACAAAACCCAAAGACTTTTTGTATGAGAAAATCGCACTGAAATCATTTGAAATAAGTCTCATTTTGTTTTATAATAACAGCCAAAGTTAAGTTTGGTTTCAAACACACAAAATTGTCTGCAGTTCCGCGGTTTCGATATATGTTAACGTGGTGAATTTGTAAAATAACTTACATAAATTCTCTCCGGAAAAGTTGTCAAAGAAAAGTTTAGTTCACTTCAATGAACGATCTAGTTCATATGACCTAGTTCAGTTTTTATTCCATTTCGCTAAAAAAATTTGTTCCTTATTTTTTGTGTAAAACTATCGTTTCTCGAAAATGTTTTCATTGACACAAAAGACAACGATTTTTAAGCGAATACCGAATTTTTTCCAAAATACATATTTTCTCCCTCTCATTTCGATTCCTCGGTCTGAACATAGTATGAGTTATGTCACAGTGTTTAATGCAATTTAAGTCGCTATTGACTTTGAAAAGTACATAAAAGATTAACATTGTTGCAATTACGTATATGAGTCATGTATATTTACTACTGTTGATGAACTTAAATATGGAGAGACTGGAAAAAAACAAACAATCATCTATCTATCAAAGTACATAAACGGCTGACAAATAAACAGCCGACGGACGCTTTGTGCATTTTTATGATTACAAAAAGACTTACTACATAAATACATATATTTAAACAACATATCAAATGTATACCTATATGCACCGATATAGTCATTTTGTTTACTGTTCAGCCGTCATCAGGTCTGCGCTTCTGTTTGTCATCAAAGCGCAAGCACAAATTTCTGCGGATAAAGCAAACGCCAGCGTAACTAAATTAAATGTCAACAACCACGAAAAAAAAGTATACCAAAACCATCAACAGCTGATTGGCCTTAACTATCTGTGCAGAGATCAGGGTCCAATAACAAAAGCATTAATATATAGTAGCAAATAGTCCAGCTGTATGACAATGACAAACTTGTGTCTGTCAATTAGTTTGGAGTGCGCTTTGATTGAATCTCACTAAATTGAGGAAACATCAAATCAAATTTTGTATAGCTCGGATCTGAGTAGTGTAACCCGAACATTTCATAGTTCTGTGTGATAATGAACGTGGTACAAGGTCGGGGTTAATGCAAATCAGCTATTCATTATTCACGAAAGTTTAATGCTCGGGAATAACGTTTTAAAAAATTATTGTTTAAAGAGCTCAAAGAGCGAATCGTTTCTAAAACTAACGCAGTAAGCTCAAAACAAAGCATGTTCTTTGAAAAGAGTCTGTCAGGAACGCATTTATCAAGTCGAAAATGATCCCAAATTAGCCACAATGTGAAACCGAAGAAGTTTTGAAATGGTCCCAAAAAAGCCCAGGAATAATCCTAAAAAAATCCCAGAAATAATTCCGAAGAAGTCCCGAAATTATGGGAAAATAAGGCCCGAAATGATTCCGAAAATATTGCAAAAAAAATCATTAATGATCCCAAAAACTCTCGAAATAATTTCAAAATGATCCCAAAAAATTCCGGAATGAGTCTCGAAATAATCAAACAAAAAATTTCAAAATTATCCCGACAAAGTCGTGAAATGACATTTATCAAGTCGAAAATACTCAGCTTGTATCGGCACAAAAGGTCATGACGCCCAACGTGATGTTTTTTTGCCGGGTACCTTGCATCTCCCCCCTCTTTGTCTGGTGCTCTCCAGAGTCTAGTGAACTCCCACAAACAAATCTTCCATTAAAGTATCGCACCACTACTAAGTCAAAATTGGTGGTAGAGATAGATTTCTTACTTCAATAAAAGAATTAGTTCGGATCTAGTTCGTTCAAAACTTTGAACTAGTTCTTTATGATCTTAGTTCGGCTACCTCTTTGAATTATAGTTCGACCAATTGAGTTAGTTCGTTAGTTTTTAATAGCAACCTAACTTAATAATGGTTGAGAGGTTGAACTTAAATTATCCGAAAGGAATTTCATTTCGTTCTGTAATAACAACCAAAGTAAAATTTAGTCTCTAAAAATAAAATTATTTGCTGTTACCGCGGTTTCGACATATTGCAACGTGGTGAGTTTCTAAAATAATTTAGGTACATAAATTCTAACCAGAAAAGTTGCCACAGAAAAGTTTTTGTTAAACGAACTAATGAACTAGTTCTTTAAAAACATTTACATAGTTCACAAGTGAGGTAGCAGTGAAAGGTATATTTTAAAATAATTAATTTACACAAATTTTAAACTGAAAAGTTGCCACAGAAAAGTTTTTGCTAAACGAACTAATGAACTAGTTCATTACAAATATTTAGTTCACAAGTAGAGGTAACAGTGAAAGAGCATATTTCACAGGTTTTCAATAATACATATTAAAAAGCCAAGAGCAGTAGAAGCAAAAACAAGAATTTTTAGAAATTGCGTTTGCCTGTTTGTTCGCGCATCACTCGAAAACCGCTGTACAGAATTGAGTCCAATTTTCACCGATGAGTTCCTAGATACCCATCATAAAATTTGGTATCTATTTCACCGTACAGAAATATTTGATTTCCGCTGTGGCCAAAAAAGGTTGACTCATGTTTGTTCGCACATCACTCAATAACTGACACACGGAATTGAATGGTTTCTTCAATGTTGTATTGCTGGAGGTCTATGCTGAAATATAGAACTAGGGCTTTCCCTACAAAGCTACACACGATCGCGGCCATTTACTATTGCATATATAAAAAAAAGATATGCTATTTCTTTGAGCACCACTGTAGAATCAAAAGTAAACGATATTTCAAAAAAAAATACTGACCAACGCTACGTTTTTACACCACCTCACAAGCGGCAGCAATCACTTTCTATTGTAGGTAAGAAACAAAAGTTTTGTGACGAAATCAAAACAAAAGGCAAAATAAATTTTCGTGCTATATCCGTGATGATTTCAGTAATTTGTGTTGCTGCTTGTTGGTTGTTCCAATTACCAAATGTCATTTTATTTTTAGACACGCCTCTACCCTACCAGCGACCCATGCACACAAGTTCGCCCAAAATGCGTCCACACAATTTTTAGCTTTGCAAGTGTTGAAGACCCGTTTACATACCGACATGCATCAAAATTTATGCTATGTAGTGTTATGTTAGGTAGCCGCGCACAAAAGGCATAAACAAAATGTTGCAATGGCAATGCGTAACCTGACTTTTATGTTGCTTTCATTTTTTGTTTATTTGGCTTTTCAGTTTTCTTTTTGAGGAAACCATCATCCATCCAATAACAAACTAAAGAAGCAGAAAATTCTTCGAATATAAAATTCTTAACTGTTGCATATTTCGTTTAGCCACTTTATTATTGCTTCACATTTCTCACTCATTAGCAGCTGCAAAAGCTGTTTACTTGTAGTCAAAGTCCAGCAAAAATGTTTATAGTTCAGTGCAAGAAAGATCTCAAAATGAACCAGATGCATTGAGGAGTGATCAGTTTGTTGATCTGCACTGAGCAGATGTGTGGGTGAGCTGCCGAAACTGTGGTCTTTTTCGCTAATTACTTCAAAGTTAATTGCTTTATACTAGACTTGGGTAGTTTATGAACAAAATAGTTCATTGAATGGGAACTACTTCCAAATTTCAAATGAACTATTTGAACTAAGTAAAATTTTCTTCAAAATTCAGTTAATTCCAGCTAATTGCATGTCATTTGACAGCGCAAAAATGAAAACAGTTTAGTGCATTTTCTTTCGATGGCTTTGTATCCCGGCAGAGGATTCTCGCAGGGAAGGTGAAGCCGAATGCAAATTTTGCCAGTGTAAACGGGTTCTAAATGACTCATTCCAATTGGCTAAATTCGATGCGGGCTAAATGTAGCATAAGGGGAAAAATACAAATTTTTGAACTAAATGAACTAAACACGAGCTACATGAACTAGTTCATTTTGACGATCTAGTTCAATCAACAAAAACTCCCAACTCTATTTTATACTACTTTCAGCCCCGTTCCATATCAAGAAATAGCGTACTGTTGCGTTTTTACGAGCCCATCTGTTACAAATACTTGGAATTTTTGAGAAATTGATTGCTGCAATGCAATGTTTGCTTTTATTGAAAGCGTATTCGTTTCGTTTTCCGGGTTAATTGCACGTAAATTATAATGTAATTTCACGCTATAAACTTTTAATTGTAAATTGTAATTGCACGAATTTATTTATTAATTTATTACTTAACGATTTTAACAAAAGTATAAATAATCGCAATGATTGATTTTTGATTTATGAAGATATGAGTTAATAGGTTTTTGGATAGGAAATTGATAACACAACTCATCGAATGTGGAATGGAAGACCTAGCTCAAAATAAATAACTTGCAACTGTTTGAATTAAGTTTGTTGTTAGAAATAAATTTTATTTTCTTAACGATTAATTGATAGATTAATCACATTTCGATTAGTTGTAGTGCAACTAATTTTATTATTCAGAAAAACTATTAATCACTATCTGATTAAATGAAAAACTTAAGTGGTTACGAGTTAACTAAAGAACTAGTCAACTAGGTCTTGTAAGTGCACTAGTTCATTATTTCTTGAGGTACGATGCGAAATGCAGCACTGCCTCGGACAAAAAGGACGCTGCATACAAGGAGACGTTGCAAACGGGCGGAACCCGCACTGTATGGCAAAACGTTACCGTGAGGCA
This sequence comes from Campiglossa producta, assembly GCA_964058755.1. NCBI lineage: Eukaryota > Metazoa > Arthropoda > Insecta > Diptera > Tephritidae > Campiglossa > Campiglossa producta. Next base: position 6,760,311 of record CAXKVI010000003.1, read on the forward strand.
AAGAAGGAAGAGAGAGCCTTTTCAAAAAAAAAAAAAAAAGAAATGTCAAGCCGAAAGGCGAGAGTGCGAGGAGCGTGAGATGCTGGCTGACCGTACAGAATGTACTTCAATTATGGAGGGAGCACTTCTCCTCACCGCTAAATTGCGAGGGAGACGTCGAACTCGATACCCCAATCTCTGACGATGGAAAAGTCGTCCCACCACCTAACTATGATGAAGTGAGCAAAGCTATATCCCGGCTCAAAAACAACAAAGCGCCTGAAAAATACGGACTACCCGCCGAGCTGTTCAAACACGGAGGCGAAGATCTGGTAAAAATATGGTCAAACGAGTGCATGTCTCCGGATTGGAATTTAAGTGTGCTCGGCCCAATTCACAAGAGAGGTGATCCCGCTAACCGCACCACCTACCGGAATCATAATAATAATAATAATAAGAGCTTATTCCGATTTTTAACTTGCTTTTTTGATGTAATTTACAGCATTTTTATGATTTGGCCCTTGTGCGGATAACTACTTAAAATAAACGATCCTTTTGAAGATTTGAACGTATTTATGGTGCCCTCAATAAGAACTTTGCATATCGCACCAACTAATAACTGGTTTCAAATGGGTATTAACAAAGGTTCGCTTGAACGGTGATTCTGCTGACAGATGCTAGTTCCCCCTCCTACTGTAAAGATCATTTCGGATCCTCCCTTGAAAACTGGAATGCCAAATTTCGAAGTGGATACCCCATCATTACAGTTCTTCATGGAAGGGAAGTTTGTCTCGCAGAAATGTAGTTGAAAAGACAATCAGAAACAATTTTTTTTTGCTCATCTAAGCGATCTTTAGTTAGTCCTTCCGTAGTTTGTGAATACCTGTGTACTGAAGTTAGAGTCCGCAAAGGAATTTCGCATGCATATGAAAGAAAACGAAAAGGTAGTTATAGAGTTGTGAAAACATAAAAAAAATAAAGCGATTAACAATCAGCAAAAGGGATAAACAACTTTTCAAGTTGACCTGTGATGATATTGGTGCATTGCCAAGTGCAAATTTTGTCCAAACAAATGCCAAGAGAACGAGTTGTAAAAAGAAAAAAAAAAAAAAAAATTAATTGAGAAATATGTATTAGGGTGGGTTGAAAAAAATATTATAACTCAATTTAATTATTTTTTTTTTTATTTTTTATTTTTTTTTTTTTATTTTTTTTTTTTGAATTTTTTTTATTTTGAATTTTTTTTATTTTGAATTTTTTTTCTATTTTATTATTGATCGAATTTTATTTATTTTTATTGTTTTATCTAATCAAAAAAAAAAAAATATTTTTTTTAATTCTTTATTTTTAAAGTTTTTTTTATTATTTTAAGATTTTTTTTAATTTAATTTTTTATTATTATTTTTTATTTTCATTCTCGACGACAAAAAAAATGTTTCCAATCAAATTAATTTTGCTAATGAACATTTGTCAGCTAATTTAAATATTTTCTAGAGAAATGACAAATATTAGCTCAAGATAATACTATCTAATTAGACAAAGCTAATTGCAAGAAAAATATCTTAATTAATTATTTATTGACATAAAAAAATTACTTAACAAAGTTCTCATTAGAATCCACTTTAGACGTCGCATTAATTACAAATAGTACAACAAAGCCCGCCGGCTACACTCGTACAAAGTTTGTAAATACAGGTGGTCAAAGTGATTCAGACTCGCTAATATCTTTGCAATTAAACAAAAAAAAAAGCTATCTAGTTAAATATGTTTATGCAATAACCAATGCGAAAAGCGTTCAAATTTCAAGTCCAAACGTTTGTTTACATACATTTAGCGCGCACTGTACCAGCTGCTTATTGTCTATGTTGTCTAAGTTTACTTTGGCTTACACTTCAAGGAGGATTCACACGTTCTAGACTTGCAACTCAAGGCAAATAATTACATAAATACTGCTGTAGATATCTCAAATGAGTGCATGGCATAAACAATTGCGCGCACAATTTGAAGTTAATTAGCGGTAATGTGACTCTCACACCCATTTCAGCGGCACGACAACTTCACTTCGACGATTGCGTAAATGTATGTAGATAATTTTATGAAAATTTGCAAAAGTTTGCATTGGCATGCTGTTTCTTTTGTGGAATGCTGCCGCTTTGTAATTCTCAGACAGTTAAAAAATATTTTTCAATTATCAAGCATCGGATTCGGATGGCGCTGAGTTCATCAATTCATGTAATTCGTGAATTTGAAGGCCGAAAAATCACTAAATATATGGTTATTTTTTTAAATTTTTTTTGTTTTATTTTTTTTTTTTTTTTTTTATGTTATTTTATTTTATGTTTATTTATTTTATTTTAATTTTTTTATTTTAATTTTTTTTTATTTTTTTTTATTTTATTTTTTTTTTATTTTATTTTTATTTTTATGTTATTTTATTTTATGTTTATTTATTTTATTTTTATTTTATTTTATTTTAATTTTATTTTATTTTATTTTTATTTTATTTTTATTTTAATTTTTATTTTATTTTCATTTTCATTTTATTTTATTTTATTTTATTTTATTTTTATTTTATTTTATTTTTGTTTTTATTTTATTTTTATTTTATTTTTATTTTATTTTATTTTATTTTTATTTTATTTTTATTTTTATTTTATTTTTATTTCTTTATTTTTATTTTTTTATTGTGTTTTTACTTTATCTTTTTTTAATTAATTTGTTTTATTTTCATTTTATTTTTATTTTATTTTCATTTTGTTTTTATTTTATTTTTATTTTATTTTTATTTTTATTTTATTTTATTTTATTTTTATTTTTATTTTATTTTTATTTTATTTTTATTTTATTTTTATTTTTATTTTATTTTTATTTTATTTTCATTTTATTTTTATTTTATTTATTTTATTTTTATTTTATTTATTTTTTTTTATTTTTTATTTTATTTTATTTTTATTTTATTTTTATTTTATTTTTATTTTTATTTTTATTTTATTTTTATTTTATTTTTATTTTATTTTTATTTGGTTTTTATTTTTTATATTTTTTTAATATAATTTTTGTTTATTTTAGTTTTATTTTATTTTTAATTTTTTTAATAATTTTGTTTTTATTTTTTTGTTTTATTTTAATTTTTTTGTTTTGTTTTTGTTTTTTTTTATTTTTTTTTTGTTTTATTTTTTTTTGTTTTTTGTTTTATTTTTATTTTTATTTTTTTTTATTTTGTATTTGTTATACTCTTTTTTATTTTTTTATTTTTTAATTATTTTTTTTTTATAATTCATTTTTGTCTTTTATTTATTTTTTTATAATTAATTTTTGTCTTTTATTTATTTTTTTATAATTCATTTTTGTCTTTTATTTATTTTTTTATAATTCATTTTTGTCTTTTATTTCATTTCATTGTATTTTATTTTTTTATTTTATTTAATTTTTTCACATATTAATTTTATTTTATATTTTTCTAGTTTTTTTTTTTTTTTTTTTTTTTTTAATTTTTGTTGTTTGATTTTATATGACGATTTGCCATGGAATGGCGCACATAGACTCATTTAATATTCCTTATGACCAGGAGCAATTTTTTTTTTAATTCGGTCTTCATTTAACCAAAGAGTTAACCTAAAAATCTAATTATTCTTATTTAAACATAAATTTTTAATTGTTTTATGTCTGCATACATTTATTCAACGCCGGTTTCACTATGTTACTTAACATCCTTTTGTAGCATCATTTTCGTCACTTGTCTTGTGGCAAGTCATCCTTGTGCTACATTACTCGCATTCGCATTTGCATGACTTTCAACGCAGGTACCCACATATCTACCTCTTTGTAACACATGCTGCACATGGCCCCAATTTGAGTAGTTCATTAGAGCTACTCATATGACAGCCAGTACTCAGACCATCTGCCTTTTGTTGTTACCTACATAATTACAAACCTAAATACAACAACCAGATGAATGAAAAAACCCAAAGAAGACGACCATCAGGAAGGAAGTAGCTACTCTCTTTCATATTTCTATTGTCTGTTGAGGGTATTACTTTTTCGTGTGGTGGCTGCATTTTAAGTATTTATTGTTGTATGAAAGTGAAAGGAATCGCAAGACAAGTACGCACATCCTTTCCTTTGTACTGCTTGCTGAAGATAATCAAATTAAGATTTTTTATTACAACTAAAACTCAATTATTCGTTTAATTATGTTGTAGAAAATGGGAGCCTGTGAGTTTTCTTTAGCATGAAAAGGCGTACAAGTTGTTTTCAATACTCATTCTAGTCTTTCCGGAAGTATCTAATCGTCATTTGATAAAACTTGTATCCTCTTTAAGGGTTGCACTTTGAGATGTGTCTTTGCTGCAATCTAAAGCAAAGGTTAAACGGTTACGAGCACTTTGCGTCCTGTCAGTTTGCTTGAGAGACGTTTGAGAGTATTGGTCTAGTGTTCTCGAATCTTGAGGGTAGTTATTCCCCACACAGAATATTTTTTGTCAACATGAACCATGTTAAACTAACAAGAAAGATCCTATAAAATTTGCATGAGATAATGAGGCAGATAGCGTTGTTTTAACAGGAATCAATGTTAATTTAACAGGAATCCATGTTAATTTAACACGAGGTCAAGTTTTTCAACATGAGCTTCATGTTAAAATAACATGATCGAATCATCATGATGGAACCAGATCTTACATTGGCAAATATCAATCATAACTTACTTAGGAATGTGTTGTTAAAAGTATTTACATTTCGCAAAACCGATAATAACAAATACTACTTTGAGAAAAATGTCATAAAATAAAAACCAGTTGACTTTCAATCAGTAACTGAATGTGCAAAATATTTGCATAAGCAGTAACCGTTAATGAATCACAACAGGTGTTTTTACGTGACTTTGAATTCATATTCTAAAACTTTCGAAATTCTTAATGATTACGAAGAAAAAATATTGAATCATTTTATAAAAACAGTACGAGTATAGTTAAACAACTATTAAAATATCATTGATGGAGGTAGTTATATACATAAGTAAGTTAGTTGTTAGAGTTCTACTGAGAGACGATTCAATATCTGAAGGCAGACAGCGAATTTTTATATAACAATCGGCCAATTACTACATTCACTTTGAACTATAAAACGTTGATGAAGAAATAATAATGTCTGATTTCTTAATAGTACTACAACCAAGTATTGTCTGCATCAGTAGCGAAGTAATCGGTCTGAATCTATTATATGACATACAATCAACATCAACATCAATACAACTAAACAAAAATTTGTATTTATAAAGAAATACACGATATAAATATAATTGGGTGATGATAAAATTTGCATAAGTTTTGAATACGGCTAAGCTAATAAAATAGAAGAGAAGCAAAGGATTTATAATCTTAAAATACAAAGAAAGTTCTTTGAACTATACCCAAATTCAAGACAGTTTTACTATAGGGCTATATGTACTCTTTAATTTTTTTTTTTCAAAAATAACATAAGCATCTTCTAGACCATTGTCAACATTTTTTCCGGCAAGTACAAAAAACACACGAATTTTGATGTTGCATGAAACAAACTTTAAAAAAAAATGTTGCAATTTTTACAATATTAGTTAAGTTCTGCGTTTTTATGAAAAAAAATTTAGAGATAAGACCCTATTATTTTTTGTGAAATTTTTACCATATTTTTTGTGTGTATATTGTACTATCTTTTTTGTGTAATTTTTACTATATATTTTTACGTAGTTTTTACTATATTTTTTTGTGTGTAAATTTTCCTATATTTTTGTGTAATATTTCACTATATTTTTTGTGTGTATATTGTAGTATGTTTTTTGTGTAATTTTTACTGTATATTTTTACTATATTTTTTTGGGTAAATTTTACTATATTTTTTACGAAATTTTCCTTTTTTGGGTAAATTTGACTATATTTTTTGTAAAATTTTTACTATATTTTTTGTAGTATCTTTTTTGTGTAATTTTTACTATATTTTTTTGCGTAAATTTTCCTATATTTTTGTGTAGTATTTTACGAAATTTTTTGCATCATTTTTACTATATTTTTTTTTGTGTAAATTTTACTATATTTTTTTGTGTAAATTTTACTATCTTTTTTGCGTAATTTTTACTATATTTTTTTGTGTAAATTTTCCTTTATTTTTGTGTATTTTTTACTATATTTTTTGCGTATTTTGTCCTGTTTTTTTATGTTGTATATATGCCATATTTTTGTGTAATTTTTACTATCTTTTTGCGTAGTCTTTACTGTATTTTTTTGAGTGATTTTTACTAAATTTTTTCCATAATTTTTACTGTATTTTTTTTTGTGTAAATTTTACTATATTTTTTTGTGTAAATTTTACTATCTTTTTTGCGTAATTTTTACTATATTTTTTTGTGTAAATTTTCCTTTATTTTTGTGTATTTTTTACTATATTTTTTGCGTATTTTGTCCTGTTTTTTTATGTTGTATATATGCCATATTTTTGTGTAATTTTTACTATCTTTTTGCGTAGTCTATACTGTATTTTTTTGAGTGATTTTTACTATATTTTTTGCGTAATTTTTACTGTATTTTTTTTGTGTGTAATTTTTACTGTATTTTTTTTGTGTAATTTTTACAACCAAATTTTTTGCATAGTTTTTACTACCAAATTTTTTGCGTAATTTTTACTAAATTTTTTTGCTGTGAAGTACTATGAAAAATATGACTTTTTGGATCCCTAAGGGCTTGAACTTGAAAATCATCCCCTTAGATCCGCCCCTGGCTATGACCGTCAAGTTTATCACTTGTGCTAATATTTACATAAAATTCTTTCTAAAAAACTTAATTAAAGAATTGGAACACAGCATTGACGTCAATTTGGCATAGAAGAGAAATTAATCTGCAAGTTCTTAAGCAAATATTTATAGGCACTTAAGTAGATTCTGTTTCTTTTTTCTTGAGTTTATTCAATTTAAATATAGGTAACTATACTGTTTTCTTCATGAAACACTGCATAACCGGAAACTAATAAAATTGTGGAGAAAACCAAAAACTTTTCAAGACCTAAATAATTAACTCATTCTACTCTTTCAATTCCAAAGTTCTCTTTTCTAAAACAACAAAGTTCTAGAGTAGAGTTCCAGGAAACATTTTTTCTGTTCTTCGAAACACATCGTCCCAAAAAAATGTACTGTCTGGTAGTCCAGTTAGGTACTTCAGAAGTCTGTCTAAGATCACACATACAATAGTTAACCCTCTTCCTTTCTTAAAAAATACCGGTCACTTTAAAAAATTAACATCAATTTTGCTAACTTCAAAGCAGCGGGTAGGCAGGTGCCTTAAAATATTTTTTCTGCTAATTAAACTCAACTTTATTTTACTGATATTTGCTCAGTTGGTGACGAAAACGTGATCTTAGCTCAAATGACATGTAAATAAGAGGATCTTTGTATGTACATATAAGAGAAAAAAAAAATGCAATAACAAAAGCGTTTGACATGTTCATACGTCTTTCTGACGACAATTCTACTCACAAGTGAAAAACACAGACGTCTCATATAACGAGATTTTTTTTTTTTTTTTTTGTTTTTTTTTGAAGAAATGTAAAGCAAAGCGCGTCACTGGTAAACATCAGCTAACAGCAACAAATTTTTTGTGAGTAATCTTAATTAACATACATAGTAAGAATTGCGAGTCAAAACAAATAGGTGATAAATATGTTAATTAAAAAAATCAAGTTTAAAGTGGATTAGATAGAAGAACGAAGCTGTCAGCTATATTTTGTGGATCTACAGTCGAAGACAAAGAGAGAAGTCTCAGATGCTGATAATTTTCAAAGAAAGGTCCGAACTCATTGAAGCATTGAAAATCATACTTAACTTTATCATTCATATAAAAAAAAAAAAAAAATCAAGCAGGAAACTAAAGTTAGAAACCTGATTAGATTACTTGGGAACGGGCTTTGAAGAATATAGCTTTCATAAAGCTACCTTCAGCAAATAAGCGCTCAAGCTTTTAAGGTATTTTTTCGCCATTTCAACAAAAAAAAAAAAAAAAAAAAAAAAGTGTTGGACCAGTCTAATGTTTCTGTACTATAAAAACAATCAATGTTAAAGTGCGAATCACTTGATTTAATTATGATCATATGCCTAGACAACAGCTTGTTTATAATATTTACTTTCAGCTTATCAAATTAGAAGCTCACCTTGCATAAGTCAATTGCTGCGAATTTCTGATAATACAAAATTTGAATCACAACAAAATTTTAGGAAAATTTTAAGGCTTCCAACGGTAGCTGAAGCGATATATTTGGGTATCTATTGAGTAACTTTGGGGCAATATTGATAAAAGATAAACTTTGAAATTTGTAGCATAAAATAGTCAAATCAACACGCATACATTTCGAGTAAACGGAAGCCCAAAAAATCAACATAATTATCTTTGGCTCACATAGGGTTAAGATAAGATAAGTAACTGAGATATGGTATAACTTAAAATCTGGTGATTTAAATTTAATAACACTGTACAACAAAATGAAAGTTTTTGAAAATCTCACCGGGTTTCTCAAAGGTTTCTGATGCTTTTGGGTGTGCTGAATCCGAATCTGATGACAGATTTTTCTGTTCAGCCTAGGTTTTCTACCCAGAGAGTAGTTTGTTCAGAGATCGGTAGTAGGAATTTTTTTTTTTTTTAAATAATTCAACAACTTGCCTGCGGTCAGGGAACCATAACACAAAAAAAATCCCAGAGGGTTTCTCAGCGGTTTCTAAAGCTTTTGGGTGCTGAATCCGAATCTGAAGTCAGATTTTATGGGTCACCCAAAGTTTTCTATCCAGAGGGTAGTTTGTTCAGAGATCGGTATTTGTTAAATTTTTTTTTAATTTTTTAAGATTTTACTTAACTTATTCTGGGGCGGTTTACCGGGTTGCCACCTATATAAATTTTTTTTAAATTATGCTGCAAGATATGCCAATATAGATATCAAATGAAAGGTATTTTCGGCGACATGCCAACTAAAAAATTTTCAAGTAGGGCAACCCTAGGCCCCACCTCACCAGAAGTCAGCTGATGGCCATCGTTGATATAGCTGTTTCGTTAGCCTATAATTTTAATTATAAGTTAGCGATAAAATAAATAAATAAATCAAATTTTCGCCGACATACCAACTAAAATATTTTCAATGAGGGTTGCCGCCCAGGATTACCATTTTAGCGTATTGTATTTGTATATTTTGGCGTCATTTTGGGATCATATTTAAATTATTTTAGGATCATTTATGAATCACTTTGGAATAATTTTGTGGCTATTTTGAGGTCATTTTAGATTCAATTTTAGATAATTTTGGCATCATTTTTGGATTATTTTGGGAGAATTTTTCGGTCATTTTGGGGTAATTTTAGGATAATTTTTGCGTCAGTTTTGGATCATTTTGGGAACATTTGAAGGCCTTTTTGGGATTATTTTAAGATTATTTTATGGTCATTTTGGGATAATGTTGGGGTCATTTTCTGATCATTTTGGCTATATTTAAGGGTATTTTTGAGGTCATTTTGGAATCATTTTTGGATCATTTTGGGAACATTTAAGGGTATTTTCGGAGTCGTTTTGTGATCATTTTGGGTAAGTAAAGTTAGCTCTTAATTGATAACACCGAGCACGCTCGGTCACCCAAGTACTTAAACCATAAAATAAGCTAGAAACTCATTTCTGTTCGAGTATTAGTTTATAGAAGGAAGGATGTTAAATACTTAATCAACACTCGTATTAAGCAGCATTGTAAGCTCTTCACGTGATTGCGAGTGTTGCTTCTAAGTTGAGATAAGGGCGCACAAGTGCCTACAACACTTTAAGATAAATCTAAACACATACAAGTATGAAAGTGTAAATAAAGGCGATAAAAATGCTGAATGAGTTTATTTTAAGAAACATAAAAAATATGGGTAGAAATTACATAGGCACAGTGTTGTGCAAAAGAAAAGCAGCTCAGAATTGTAATTATTTAAAAAAATAGATGATATGAAATTCTTGGGGGTATTAGTAAAGAAATTCTATCTTGCCCCAAATATTTTTCAATTTCATCAGCATGGCGTGTTGCTATTGTATTGCTCAAGACTGTGTTCGGTATACATTTGCGTTTAGAGTACTTTTTTTAGTTTTTTTTTGTTCAGTTATCAGTTGAAGTATTGCATTTTATATAGCTTTGCAACTTTTTTAATTCGCTTGACATGCTTTTGATCAATTGTAATTAAATGCAATTAGGTCGGAAGTTGACACTTCTTAAGCAAAAATGAGTTTGCTGTAAGTAAAAAAAATTACAAATTGAACTTTTTGTCAACTATTTGAACCAAGGCGAATTCATACAGGTGGGTTCGAGCGATTTCATTTCTACACACACGCACACACTCCTTGTAACTGAAAATGTCAGACAAAGCAACAACATAAGCAATTTGACAGCTACGATTCGATTTTCAAGGAAGAAGAAGAAACCATATGATGGGAGGATGCCACATGTAATGAATTCGCCTTGATTTGAACTGAATATTCTCTTTTATAATATTACGGCAAAAAAATCAAAAAAAAAAAAATCTGATTTTCCAAAGACTTTATCGCTTTTGAAAAACCTTGAAATAAGTCAAAGCGAAGAATGTCAAGTCATTTAAATGTCCATTTACATATGATTACTTTATGTACAAGCATAATTTGAATATAATACGAGTACCTACAAGGAAATTATGTAAATTTTGTGGTAAACGGAAAGACAAACCATGAATTGAAAAACAAACAAAAAATTATATGTATGCATTCGCTGCTACTAAGTACTAGGTATTACTGAGGTGCGGGAAAATATGCGTGTGGTTTGGTAAAACTTCAATAAAGAAATTGAATAAAAAAAATATGAATAAAATAAACGTGCATAAATGCGCCAAGATGTCTGGCTGCCGTATGCAATATGAAAATAATCGTGATTACCATAATGATTAGGCTTAAATTTACGCAAGGGGCCATTCCATGGCAAATCGTAAAGAAAATATTTAAAATTTAATTTTTCACTGTTTTGATTTTTTTTTAATATTTCGCAAACTTTTGATTAAAAAAAATATAGTATTTAAAAAAGGGGGAACTTAAGAAAATACAAAATATTTTGAAAAAATTAAAAAAAAAGTTTCAGAATTAATAAAAAAAAATTTAAATTTTTGCAAATCATAAAACTTAAGACACGGCAGTTAATTAGTTAAATGAAATAAAACTTAAGATGAAAAAAAAATTAATTAAAATTAAACAAAATAAAGTAAACCGAAAAAAAACAAAATTAAATTAAATGATTTGAAAAGAAAATAAAACCAAATACATATAAAAAAAAAGTAAATAAAAACAAGTAAAACAGCCAAAAAAATCCCAGAGGGTTTCTCATCGTTTTCTAAAGCCTTTGCGTGTGCTGAGTCCCAATCTAAAGTCAGGCTTTTTGGGTCAACCTAGGTTTTTTCTCCAAAGGCTAGTTTGTTCAGAGATCGGTAGTAGTAAAAAAAAAAATGTTACATTTTTTTCTTAATAAATTAATATACCACAATTTTTTGCACTATGGAACATCTGAATGCCGTTAATTTTAAAAACCAAAATTAAAGTATGGTTCCTTGACCCCAGAAAAATTATTTAATTATTGAAAAAAAAAATAAAATTTTACAACTACCTATCTCTTTCAACCACCCTCAGAAGAGAAAACCCAGGGTGATCCGCAAAATCTGACTTTAGATTCGGATTCAGCACACTCAAAAGCTTCAGAAACCGCTGAGAGTTTTCAAAAACTTCAATTTTGTTGTACAGTGTAGTTAAAATAAAATTAATACAAAAATAAATAATATAAAATAAATAAATCTTAAATAAAATAAAACATAAAAATTAAAAAAAAAGAAAAAAAATTATTTGAAATAAAAAAAATAAAACCAAATCAAATAAAATAATGAAATAAAATCAAATAAAAACAAAAATAAAATTAAATAGAAGTAAACAAAAATAAAATATAATAAAATAATATTAAACTAAATTAAATGATAAAAGAAAACCTCCTCATCACAATTCATTGAAAACGCAAAATGTGGCTTCCAAAAAAGTTATGATTTGACATGGAATGACCCATATTAAACGGCATAATAAATATGAAGATGTGAAAAAGAAGTGAATTACAGACAGCCATGAGATGAAAGCCAACCACTACCACCACCACCACCATCAGCCAGAGATGCACCCAAGTTAGTCAGTCAGTGAGTCGTATTAAGAAAACTCTGCCCATAATTACATATTATGAATGATACGCGATATTGCAGTTAATTCATAAATTATTAAACAGTTTGCAAGTTGAGGAAGTGCAGCAGAAAAAAAATGTGACACGCTCTCAAGTCACAACAAGCAAACCGCACTACCAACCGACAGACCGAACGGCGCAATGGATAACAATGACTGTGATGATTGGTGGGAGCGCACAAGCTTTGCATCATCTCTATGTTGTTTTGTGCATTTGTTACACTTTTCTGCATTACATATTTCTAAGCATTTTTTGCATTTTTAAGCTTCATTGCAGACTCGTGACGCCAAAGCTAATGCTCCCTTAGTTGGTTGCTCTCGAACAGTAGTAGGAAGTGGCTGTGTGTTGTTGCTGGCATGGAAACGCATGTGGGTGGTTTGTTGTTGACGTTGATACGCGTGCATTGACTTTGACAAAGAGCTTCAAATAAACTTTCTTGGCTTATGAATTATGAGGGATGCTGCCCCAACCCCAATTCTATTAGCCAACGCCCTACGCTTTGCTTTGAAAAAATGCCTTTGCGTATTTGATGGGGTTGTGTGTGACCTTGGCAAGGATGCTGACATTCACTCAATGTTTATTGACATAAGCAATCAGCATTGAAAATATATAAAAGTATGGAAGGGTGGGTTGTGCACGGGGATGCAAGGCTACGGGTATGAATCTGGTACGTTCCGGTGAATAGGAGCACCTTGTGGTACCAGCCCGATCATCTTAGGAACGACATGTATGTATACCTATATCGGGCATATTCTAAACCTCTAACCGGCAGCGTGACCTTTGGTATCTCCTATTCAAATTTCACAAAAATTTCGGCAATACGAAAAATCTGATGCATCCATCAACAGAGTTTTGTAGGAGAGAAAAAGTTACCAAATATGTTTTATAATCAATAAACACACAATCTTATAGGCACCACTTACTTGTTAAACGTCTTCTGATAGTCCTTAATTTGTTTCCTTGAAAACTCATGGAATTCTGTATAGACATTAACCACCTTGAATTGTAGCGGCACCTCAATGCCAGCCTCTTGTGAATCCATAATTACTTGTCTGCGATTCAAAATGTGTGTCAATTCGGATGTCTCACTGCCAGCTGAAGAATCACAGCTGCCAGGACGTCCTAGCGATGGTCTGCTACTGGTGCCATTGCTTATGGGCACACCGGTCACAGACGACGATGCCGATGAAGCATTTGATGATACCGACATTTTTTCACCGATATGTATGTATGTGTACACTTAAAAACTGGGCGCTGTCCTTGCACTTCGTTCAACTATTTTTGATTTGTGCGCTGCAGTTGGTTGCAGGTGTACACAAGTGTTTTTTTGCTTGTTTCTTTTATTATTTCACTTTGTCTTGAGTATATTCTACAGCAGCAGCAGCAGGCGCAAGTACACACCCTTATCAATGTTGAGTGCGCAACGAAAGACAGGACGAAAAGGATAACAGATTAAAACACACACAAACGCTCTCACATGCACTGGCTGTATTGGTTTTTGTTGTTGCTATCACTTGTATAACCGTTTTTCTACAAAATACCACAGCACGAACGCACATGCACAAGGATACAGAAATTGTTTAAAAATAACACCACTAATTTCTGAGTCGAGTTTCCACTACCAATCAAGTGTGGTGAGCGGCAAGCTGATTTTTTTTTATTTTTGCGTCAATTTTAATTACATTCGCTCCGTCGCTTAATTTTCTCAAAAAGCTTCTACTTTTATCTTATTTTTAAAATATTATTTAATTTTTCTTCGATAATAAAAGAATTTCCGTTATTATTTACCGCACAATAAACAACAACATCCGCTCACAACAACGAAAGAAATTGCAATGAGATAACTAGCACAGCACTGCCGAAATGACGTTTCCATTTGACAGCGCAATAGTGTTGCCATGCGTTGTCATTTTTCTTGCACCGCACAGAGTGATGCCAGTTGTTGCGAAAAAATGATTTAACCCTGGAAGGTGTTCACGCAATTTTTTAGTAGATACAAACTGTTAATGCATAAATTTATTATTTCTGTGGTAACGTGTAATAAAAGCCAAAGTCATTTCTTGTAATTTTCCAGTAGAGATCTGTTGTATTTGAAGTATACATTTATGGATAAATAAGAAAACGGAAAACACAATTCTGGCAAGAATTCCTTTTCATTCTGTCTTGAGCTTGGCTCTAACTGTCGATATTTGGTAGCACCAAGGAAGGACTCGTCTTTCTCCAGCTGCTTTTTCATCTAAGCAAAAGCTTCCCTTCCAGCTAGAGGAGCCTTTGGGAACTATGATCATACCTGCGTAAAGTTTATATAGTTCATATGGGAACTATCATCTAAACTCGCCTATACCTTATCGAGAAGAGACATGCTTCTTCCAAGGAAATTTCTTGAATACCTAAGGCCCACTTGCACGACGGTGAGTTATCTGTTTAACTCAAAGTTAATTTGAAAAGTTGTCAAAAACGTATGAGTTAACCCCTCATTTGACGTTAACTTTGAGTTAAAAATATAAATTTTCGATGTGCAAGTGAGCCTAAGAGGATCTCATCTTTGAGGCAGTATATGGTCATATTCACCGGACCGTGCCGGTTTGAAAAGGACTGTCAATATCGTCTCCCCCCGTTTCGTCAGTCACGTCTCATTAAATGGAAATAGGAAGTGACGACCAAGCAGGGCAGATTACTGTTACGTACGATGAGAAATCTATGTCCCAGCTTCGGTCCGGATACTGTAACAGGTTTAACTCTTTCTTTATTTGAAGACAGCTAATACTTTGTCTTGTCCTCTTTCACCGAAAGACTCGGGCCTGTTAGGGGAAATTATGCCAATATTAGCTCTTCTGCTCGAATTATTATCTACTGAATAAGATTGAGGAAATCGAACGAAAGGGTGTCGCCCCGCGTGAATCCTCGTTTAGTTTCGACTGGCTCAGAGAGATCCCTTCCAATTCATACTAGCTCGACTGCCGTTGGATGGATTTCGTTGACCGGGATCGGTTTTATTCTAACAGTATAGTCGAGTGTGGAAATCTTCCATCATACGGTGCATACTTTGTCGTATCTGCGGACACTATTCCTGTCAGTTAACATTTCAAGCTGTTCATATTCATTTCATTCTCTTTGGAAGGCCGAGGCCATGATTATATGTGAATACGCTGCGTAATGCACTTTAATCTAATTCAACAATTTCGAATAAATGCAATTTTTTTATATTATACTAAAATCGCCAATATGATGTAGCTACGTATAAATATTGGATTTTATGAATAAAGTCAGAATACTAATTCACGTATATATCTTAACACATACTTTCGTTCGCTAATTAATAATCTACGTCCAGACTACTCTTACTGCCTACGTTAGACGTTTCCTCTTGTTCCAAATTCCGATATAATGTCATACCACGATGATTGAAAGTATAAAATGATGGGAAGTTACCCAAAGTATCCCAAGACTTTTCTTGCATGTCCACTGTAGCGCGTATTTCCTTAAAATTGCCGACAATTTGTATTAAATTGTATAGAACCATCAATAAGCTGAAAACAGTCTGCACGACAATCTGGAAACAAGAAAAGTAGAAAAATAAATTCAACGAATGCAGCGAAGCAAAATATTAAAAAAGCGCTTCCGGATTCGGGAAACGCGTCTTTTGAGGTATCTCCCATATTTTTAGCTAATTTATTAGGAGTTGTCCCCTAAAGGAAACTAATACCTTTTGAGTGTGCAAATTATTCTACTCACATCAACCGGCAGGCTCGTCCAATCTTGTTCTGTTAGCCGTAAATATGTACGATCTGAAAAATGATAAATTGCAATTCATTTCAGGGCATGTTGTTACTTGTCCCTTTTTCATACTTACGATGGGCAGCCGAGAAAGCAGCATGCAAAAGACTCACAAGTCCTGTTATTAGTAAAATACGATTTACAATTTTAGTGCCCATGGTTGGTTTTTGTGCAGCCAGTAATATTAATTAATTAAAAATTGGTAAATAGCCTGCTGACACACAAAATACACCGATTTTTTTTTTAATTACAGCTGTTTGGACAGTGGTGGAAAAGCAACCGATAGTAGTCGATAGCAATAGCGGTGTGCAACCGCTGTACTTAATTACCACAGTGCTTATCAAACATTTTGTCGCAAATATGGGGTTGGCTTTATGCAAATGCTTTTTTCCTTTTTACTGCGAATTTTTCAACGAAACTTACCATAAATGTTCAAAAAGAGTTCCTTTGACTAAATTTAATCAAATTACGTAGAAGTCTACAATTGCCTTCCTAGAAAAACGGGATACAGTTTTGTGAAGTTGATGACCATCTAAAGGGTCGAATACATAAAGCTTTGTTAACCTCGCCTGACATTTGCTACCTCAAAACTTTGCGTCCAACTTCAGAGGTATGCTACAATGAACGCCTTGACGCTTCTCTTTTATGCATTTGTTTTCGTTATTTTTTTCTTTGCATTCGTAGTGTTTTAGTTAATTTATCAATTTAATAGAGAAAAAATGAATTAATTATTATTTTCTGCAACATTTTATTCTTTAATTGAAGCAAAGTCATCAACAACTGATTGTCAAAGCAAGTAAAGCAAGCAAAATTTGAGAGTTTGCCAGATTTCAACCTCGCTTCAACTTTGAGGTCTCCAATTTGCCATGCTTGGTTTAAATACGTATACTGAACTTTTCTGTCAAAGTCAAAGTTTGAGGTAAAGCCAAAATAAAGTTTTATGTAACTGACCCATTACAACGGGAGCCCTGCACAAAAGTTGAAGTAGCCATATTACTCTGCCAACAATCTTCGGATAATTTCTTGGGAAATTACTGGGTCGCGCTTATCAAAAAAGAGGATAAAAAAGTGGATACTTTTTTTTTCAGCAGGGGGCAAATTCGGGTTCTATGAAATGATAAAATGAAAAGAAATTTCGTACAAAATTTGTGAAAAGAAACTTCAAATTCATACAAATTTTTTTTCACGTTATCATTTCATAGAACCAGAATTCACCCCCAGGGCTCCTTTTCTATCCATATATAGGTACTCCAATTAACATGGCGATGTCCTAGTATTCGACCACCTAATTATATATTGGCGAGCTTCTCTTCCAACTTGTAGTGTGCTGCTTTGATTATTTTCCTACAAGTTGGCGGGACCTACAGTTTTTTGCCGACTCCGAACGACACTTGCAGGGCAAATGAGTTTTTGCTGAGAAGCTTCTCATGGCAGAAATACACCCGGAGAGTTTGCCAAACTACTGCCGAGGGGCGACCCCGTTTAGAAAAATTCTTTTTCTAAATAATTTTTGATGTTGGTTTTTGCGGGGCATTGATATGCCACGACTTGGTGTAGTGGGCCGAGTACTTAACCGCTACACCATGGCGGTCGCCTCATACTATTACTATTACATTACTACAGTCCAATTCGATTCACACTTCATTTGTTACAATCGCACAACCGTTTTCATGTGGAACTATTGTTCATAAGTAAGTAATATTTGCAAATTTGATTGCTTTGTGGTTATCGAACAGTTTATTACTGTTTACATATTACATTGCGTTGTTGGATTGTGCACATTACTTAACAAGAACATACATTTTTCGAATTCAACTGATAATGTATTTAACTGTACCCCCGTTTTCGCGGAAAAGTTTATAAATAGATTACAAATGTAGGTAAAAAGGAGTTTAGATACAATTGTTACCAGGTATATATTGATGGGACATGGGCCTAATAGGTCAAGCTGCATAAAAAGTCTGCAGATTATTTTCCAGTGATGAAGGGCCTTAAACTGGCCAATCATGACTACCCTATGGGCGTTGTAGACTTCACCTCGCTTTTTGGATAAATAATATACCCAGCAAAAAATAGGTGATATCTAGAACACCAAAAGGGTAGTTATAGAGTCACTCTTCGATTGTTATCGATAAAATTACGAGCCACTTCGTAAAGTGCCCATTTTTCTCCCTCAAGAGCTACTCCTCTGCTAACCAGCAGCGGATAAAATCTTGGGAAATTACCGGGTCACGTTCCAAAAAAGAGGATAAAGAAGTGGGTAATTTTATTCAACGAGGATCCTTTTCTATCATGTTGAAGTGCTATTTAGTGTTGGAAATTTTCGAGTTATCGACTTATATCGAATTACGTGTTGATATTTCGATGCATACTTTTGCCCACAGTCATTTTTGGTATTGCACATTGGTAATTTCTGATTTTAGCTTTGTTTCTTTCCTGCTAATTATGAATAATTATGAATAATTATTCCTAAAAAAGTGTTCTTTGAAAAAATTAGCAGCGAATTCAGCAGCTTTTTGAAATTTAATTGTGAGAGAAAGCGCCAATTCGCTGCAAGTTATTGCTGGAGATTTTTCGTCCAGCAGAAACCAGCAAACAATAACAGCTGATCGGTGGCATAGCAAAACAACAACAAGATATGTAAATTCAAATTGTTAGCCAATCAGAAACGCAACCGCTGTTTTATCTGCAAGTTTCTGCTGAACCCTGTTCGATGAAAAATTAGCAGAAATGAGATTTTGACAGCTTTTTACAAGACTCTCTTCTGCTGACAGTTCTTTGCGGGAGATTTCAAGAAACAAAGCTTTTGTTTTCACAATGGCTCGCTCTGGTTGACAGGGTCAATATGCAAATAAACTCTGATTAAAATATTTACGTTTCTCATTCGTCATGCATACCTTCATCGGTCTATGTGTCAGAGTATTTTCCTATCAAGTTTGCATATTTTCACAAAATAATAAATACTTACATGCCGATGTATAGACTCATGATTCTATAGATACTCGTTTCTATCCTATTTATAAAAAATATCTTCGATGCAAGTTCAATACTTATAATACAATGTCTTACTTGTACATATGTATATCATTAAAACGGTATACGTCAATTAAATGTAATCCATCAATAATCCACATACATGTAAATTCATAGGGTATACCCATTCAGATATACATATATACACACACAGATATTTATAATTCAAGAGATACGTTTTTTTTTAATATGGGTCCATATTTATTATTAAAAATAAATTTTCAATAATAAAATTTAATATAGTAAGCGGCCCTGAGAACTATACGATTTATCTTCATACAATCTTATGAGTCAGATATGAATCATTTGACGACGATCGCATGAGTCACATTTGACTCATTTTAACGAGTGATCCTGAGCAACAGATGTATCGTATAAAGCGGGCAACTCACCTGCCAAGAAATGCCTCAAGAAACAAACGAGCATATATTTCTTGTGCCTGGTCAAGAAATTTTGACGTTTACCAAATTTTCCATTTTTTTTTGCAAATTGCTCTTATAAAAATGTACAAAATATGTTTAGCGAAATATTTACTCACCTTTGCCGTGGATCTGCACGTTTAGCTCAAGAAATATATGTATAAGAGCTTATTTATTTCTTGAGGTAAGCCGGCATTGCCAACTATATAAAAGTGCTGTGTTTTTTCTTATGAACTGAGTATTGGCTCAAGAAAATTTGACATGTGAAAACGTTTCTTGACCATTTCTTGAGCGTTTTTTTATATGGAGTTTGACATTTCTTGGCAGGTGAGTAGCCCGCTTTAAGATGTTATGAGTCACATATGACTCACTGAATAGAAAATGGAATAAAAAAATAAATAAATGGAAAAAAATTAAAATTAAAATAAAATTAAATAAAAATATATATATATATATATATATATAAAGATAAATTAAGTGAATTAAAAAAGGTAAAAATATTAAAAAACTTGAATTAAATTAAATGAAAAAATATGTCTGGAAAAACTAAGGCATCCTGGTACTTCTTGTAAACGCTTAATGTATGCATATTTTTGCCCTCATTCATAGTTCTACTTCCTCTTACAGTTTGTCCACCATACACGCTTATGGGTCAATGTTAATTCGCAAGTAATTTCCATGAAACACGCTCACAAGTGCCACCAGTTCACATCATTAATAAATCAACAAACATTGAATGTGAGTCGTCAACGTTTTGAATAGAAATTTCACTGTCATATTACAAGTCAAATATATGTATCTGGTAAACAATGTGTACATATATCTATATCCAGACATATGCATATCCATAGCGTAAATACGTAGCTACGCCCACAAATCTTTCGTTACACGACACAAACAAGAAAAACTGTCTTTTAATTATGTATGTACTTATACATGTATTTCATATAATTTTTCCAGTTATTTTTTAATTATTTTTAAATATTGATTGCATGATTGGAAATTATAACGGTACACGTACTTTTATATTGTCCCTTTACTTTACAGTTAGTTAAGTCCACTTTGCTTGACAGTCATCATAAAACGTCCGTGAAATGTTCATCATACGCCGTGGCATACACATCAAGTTGCTGTTCGAGAGTTATTTGCTCGTATTAAATATTTGTTCGGTCTGTTAGTTGAGCAATGAGATTAAGAGTGGAGTTTTAGTGTGTTGTTGTAGCTAAAGTGTGATTTTTGCTGATAAAAAAATAACTGTAAACTGATAAGTTTATTTAATTAGTAATTGAAGTGAAATCCGAATAAAATAAGTAATAAAAGAAAGCATGGATAAATTGTGAAATCTTTGATTGAATTCTTATTTATTGGATGTTATCAGTTCGAGCTAAGAAACTTTATTTACTGGGTGCGGCATGAAATACTTACGATAGGAGATTTACGATATATAATTATGATACAAGATATACAAATGAGACTCCAGGTGTGAGAATAACTATAGTAAATTAATCATAGAATATTTTGACCTGGGACTTACGATATTAGATTTACGATATAAGACCTCCGTTAAAAGATTCACAATACAAGACTGAAGATAATCAAATTGCGATGGAAGATTTAAAATATGATAATTGAAAAATACGATAAGATATTATCATACGATATGCGATTTGAGACTTACGGTAATAAACTTATCGTGATTCTGATATTGTTTATCCGCTATCTTAAATTTATTATCGCAAGTCTCATGGCATAAGTCTCATATCGTATTTTTCAATTATCAAATTTCAAATATTTAGATCAAGACAATTACGATATGTGACTAACGATAATTAATTAACGATAGAAGATTTGCAGTTTAAAACTAACTACATACATTTAATAAATTTACGATATGATACTAACGATAATAAACTAAATAAGCAGATTTAAAGTAGCAGACTCCAGTTATGAGACCTCAAAAGATTAACAATATGTGACTTACGATATAAGACTTACGGCATCAACTTAGAAAAGAAGACTTACAACATGAAATTTATTATTATTTATTATAAGAATATTACAATAAGAGATGTACGATATATCACTTACGATAACATATTTACGATATGTGACTTAAGATATTAAATTTACGAAATGAGACTTAAGTAATACAACGATCTTAGCATACTAAACTTAATAACACACAATTACGATATTAAACTTGACTTACCACTAAAAACAATCTAAAAACTTTTGTATAGAAAACACAACTTGCGCACCCTGTAAATTTTACTAAAGTTATAAGTAATTGAGAATTATTAAAAAGGCTATATCGTCATATTACACAGTGAGTTGTGTTAAAAAAGTTGTCAGCTCCGGACATATCTGAAGACAGCAAGCTTATTGAAATTGAAAAAAAAGAAACGAAATAAAGTAAAAATACTGTAAATATGAAAGTGAAAGTGAAGACAATCAATTTGGTATTTTATACAATTTGTGTAGTAATTTTACCAACACGAGCCGATGTGGAAGAAAATGGTAAATTGTAATATGGCAAAATAAGTAAAAAAAAAGAGAAAATGAAAAAAATATAACAAAATAGAATAAAATGAATAAACTAAAATAAAAAAAAATAAAAAAAATAAGATAAAATAAAATAAAATAAAATAAAATAAAATAAAATAAAATAAAATAAAATAAAATAAAATAAAATAAAATAAAATAAAATAAAATAAAATAAAATAAAATAAAATAAAATAAAATAAAATAAAATAAAATAAAATAAAATAAAATAAAATAAAATAAAATAAAATAGAATAAAAAAATAAAATAAAATAAAATAAACTAAAAAAAATAAAATAAAATAATATAAAATAAAATAAAATAAAATAAAATAAAATAAAATAAAATAAAATAAAATAAAATAAAATAAAATAAAATAAAATAAAATAAAATAAAATAAAATAAAATAAAATAAAATAAAATAAAATAAAATAAAATAAAATAAAATAAAATAAAATAAAATAAAATAAAATAAAATAAAATAAAATAAAATAAAATAAAATAATATAAAAAAAATAAAATAAAATAAAAAAAATAAAAAAAAATAAAATAACATAAAATAAAATAAAAAAAATAAAATAAAATAAAATAAAATAAAAAAATTAAAAAAAACTAAAATAAAAGTAAAATAAAAAAAATGAAAAAAATAAAACATAACAAAAAAATTATAAAAAAATATAATAATAAAATAAAATAAACTAAAAAAAATAAAATAGAATAAAATAAAATAAAATAAAAAAATTAAAAAAATAAAAATAAAAGTAAAATAAAAAAAAAACTAAAAAAAAATAAAACAACAAAAAAATTATAAAACAATATAATAATAAAATAAATAAAAAAAAAATATATAAAATAAAAGTTTTTACCTCTCCATGTTCACACTTTATATTTTTAATATTCCATCTTTCTTATTTTCGTTCCAGAAAATCAATCTGCGGAATCAAACTACCATAGCCTCGAATCGACTGTCCTACCAGTGCCATTAGCTTTACAAATACTAACAACAACTGAAAGCACAAAAGAAGCAGAACACAGTACCTATCGGGTGGAAAACCCAATCGATGCCGCCGATCATAGCAAACCTGAAACGGAAATCAGCGAAGACAATGAAACTCAAGAAGAGGCAAGTGTTGATGGCGATGATAAGTCCTCAGAGATCGTAAGTGAACCGAACGCAGTGGATGCAGAGCAAAAACCTCAAGAAGCTGAAGAGGAAGGTAAAGAAGAAAGTGAGCCTGAAGCGGAGAAGGTAGAGGATGTGGAACAGAATACACCTGTAGAGCAAGCAACAGAAGAAAAAGAAAGTCCAGAAGATAAGAAACCTGTCCAAGCAAGTACAGAGGAAGTTCAGCCTGACAATGGAGACACACAGCCTATAACGACTGCTGTTGCCGAGGTTGAGGAGGCAGAGTCAAAGCCAGCAATAGAAGCTGTAGATGGAGAACAAGGTTCAGTAGACTATCCCGCTGATGCACCAGCTATGAATGAGGACAAAGAGGAGCAAGAAAATACAAATGACTCTACGAATAATGAAACTATAGATAAAGGTAAAGGGGAAGGGCCAACAGGGCACGTAGAGCAAAATGCTATGACGGATAAGCCAGAACACGAGAGTGGTGGTGAAGCTGAAAAGCGTCCTGAAGGCGGTGTAATGCAGAATACCGAAAATACTGCGGCTACAACTGCCACAAACTCGGTGTCAAGTTTAACGACAAATACAATGGCGCCTACACAGCTAGGTCAAGTTTTAACCTGCTACTCATGCGAAAGTTCAACGGATGCGCATTGCTCGGCTGGACCGGGAAAGCCGATTAATTGTCAGGCAATTGAAAATAAACCGAATGGGTGTTATACGCTTTATAAGGGTGAGTCACCTTTTTAAAAGTTTTATTCGATAAATTTTTGTATTTAGTAAACGAAAGTCCATAAGATAACGAGATTTTTGAATCGGTTTTATAATATATGGAAAGTATTTTCCCGATGGTTTCCGTTAGTAATGTTTTTTGGCCAAGTATACAAAGGCCAACTTCCTCCGGACAGGACTTTCGTTTTATATGATATCGATATTTTATACTCGATAGTTTTCATGGTTAGTAAACAGTTATTTGGTGTCTAGTATTTATAGTTAGGGACAGATTTTTCCACTCTATACCATTTAAAAACTTTCTACTCGATAGTTTTGTATGATAGTAATCGAGTATTCTAATTCTTATATCGCCGGGGACAAGGATTTTATACCATATCGGAATTTCCTAATAGATAATTTTTATATAGCCGTAATCGAGTACTGGCAGCCTAGTATAACTGGGGATAAGACCTTTGATTTGATAGAATAGCAATATGTTTTTTTTTTTTCGAAGTATTTGGGTTCTAGGGCGTCGGTGATAAGGCTTCTGATATCATATCGGAATTTCATAATCGATAGTTTTTGAATTATATATCATCTTATCGATAAGTAGTAATCAAGAGTTTCGAAATTTTCTGCTCGATAGTTTTTATAATCGAATATTTCAACCTTAGTATCGTCGGACAAAAAATTTCGATTCCATACGATATCGAATCTTCTACTTATTAGATCTTTTTTGTAATACAGTATTCGAGTATTCGTAGTAATCGAGTATAGGTATGTCATGAACAGTAATTTAT
The DNA here is from genome assembly GCA_964058755.1 of Campiglossa producta. Classification (NCBI taxonomy): domain Eukaryota; kingdom Metazoa; phylum Arthropoda; class Insecta; order Diptera; family Tephritidae; genus Campiglossa; species Campiglossa producta. The sequence goes on from CAXKVI010000003.1 coordinate 6,784,973, forward strand.
ATTTTATCCAACAAGAAATTTTATACTCGATAGTTTTCGTATGATAGTAATCGAAAACTCGAACTCTAATATTAAAAAAAAAAAAAACGATATATCTTATATATTTTAATGATAAGTTAGCGCTGACACAGCCATAACTATTAAAAAAGAATGAGCTCCACTAAGCTTGTGAGCAAGTCTAACCTTAACCGCAGGAACCTTAAACATCTGATTTTTGTTTATATTTTTTATTCGATTTATTTATCAGCTAGATATGGTAATTCAGTTACTACTTTATGGTGTTAGAAGCTATAGTTATGGCTACGGATAAGTTGATGGCTACGGAGTTACGGCAGACATAATTTAACTCTTAAGACTGGAAATCTTTGAAAAGAAAGAAGTTTTAGGCTAATGCTATTTTTTTTTTTTTACTTTCAGCTGATACCAACACCACAACACGTGGCTGCCTCTCGGAGCTCACTGAGGCCGGTTTTAAGTATTGCCAGTCCAATGTCAAACTATGTATTTTCTGTCATAAAGAGAATTGTAATAATCTTGTAGCGCCGTCGGCTGGTGTACAAATTAGCTCGGCGGTTAGTCTCTGGCTGGGATTTGGTAGTTTTATTTGCTTGAAATTTTTCTTATAAACATGAAAATGTAGCACGTTTGAAGTTATATGAGTTAAAAAAGTAAACCCTTGATTGGTATTTTTTTTAAGTAATGCAGTAGAAATTAAAAAAAAAATTAAACAAAAAATTAAAAATTAAAAAAAATCGACTTTTTAATGTATAAAATAAGGTTTATTTTAATTTTAATTTAACGAACTCAATAAAATAAATTTATATTTTAAAAGTTTTTATTTGTTTTTATTTTTTATTTCACACGCCACAGGGTGACTATAACTAGAGCTAGTAGTCCATTTGATAAGAGAAAATGCGCTGCTCCTGCACTATGTGGATCTTTAGTGTTACAATTTGGTGTGTTGCAGATCTCACACATTTTGTTGTTAGTGTTATTGCAGGCGTATTGATCTCTGATTTCTAAGTCAATGAAGCAACCACGTATAACCAAGCCATTATCTGAAAAAAAAAAATAAAAAAAATAGTTTAATAAAGCATTAAAGTATTAATGTAATGAAATGGAAAAAAAAAAAAAAAAAAAAATTAAAGAAATTAATAAAAAAATTCATAAAAAAAAAACAAAAAATAAAATTAAACAAAATAAAATAAACTAAAAATATAAAAAAAGTAAAAAATTAAATAAAAAACAGTTTATGTATTTAAACAAATAAACTAAAAATATAAAAAAAAAATTAAAAATGAAATAAAAAATAATTTATGTATTTAAAATAAAAAAAAAAAAATAAAATTAAACAAAATAAAATAAACTAAAAAATATTAAAAAATACAAATAAAATAAACAATTAAATAACAGAAAAAAATTAAAAAAAAAATTATGATAAAATAAAACAAAAAATAAATAGAAATATAATAAAAATAAAATAGAATAAACCAAAATGGAATAAAATAAAGAAAATGGTTTTAGGAAAATTAAAAAAAAATAAAAAAGCCCCAAAAAAAAAATATAAAACAAAATAAACGAAAGTAAATTAAAAAGTAAGTTAAAAAAAATTAATAAAAAAAATAAAATAAAATAAAATAAAAAAATTAAAATAAAATATGTAAAAATTAAAACAAATAAAAAAAATAAAAAAAAAATAATATAAGTTATTTATAAAAAAGAAATAAAAAGATAGAAAAATTAAATAAAAACATTTACAAGATCCTTCAACAAGATCGAAATTGCAATCATCAAAAGGAATAATTTGATAAAAATTATTCGACTGGTCAAAAGTCCACAAAATTTTCAAAGATCGAAAATATAATGACCAATAATAACAAAAACTAAATTTAAAAAAATAAATACATAAAAAACAAAAAAAAAATAAATAAAATTAAATAAATTTAAAATATAAAACAAAAAATAAAAGTAAAATAAAAAATTAAATGATATAAAAAAACTAAAAACAATAAAATAAAAATAAAATAGAATAAACCAAAATGGAATAAAATAAAGAAAAAAATTAAAAAATAAAAAAAAATAAAAAATAAAAAACCAAAAAAAAAAAATAAAAGAAAATGAAAAAAAATAAAGTAAATAAAATAAACGAAGTAAATTTAATAAAATAAGTTAAAAAAAATAATAAAACAAAAAAATGAGAGAAAATACAGTAAAGTAAAATAAAAAAGAAAAAAAAATATAAAAAATATATAAAAAAATAAAAATAAAATATATAAAAATTAAATAAAATAAAATAAATTTAAAAAAATAAAATGAAATAAAATAAAATTAAATTAAAATAAGTTAAGTTTAAGTAAATTCTATTAAATTTAATTAAATTATTTAAAAAAGTAAAATTAATTAATTTAAAATAAAATTAATCATTAATATACTCACTCCAAACTCCAGCAAAACATTTAGCATCCGCATCGGATTCCACCACATTTCTGCACTTTTGACCACCCACATTTTTTCCAATGGCCTTCGAACAACTCGGCAACATATCGCTGCGACAATTGATGCAACTAAAGTCCTTGGCATCCAAATTATTACAACCATTCGCATTTGAGCAAACTGCGCAATTTTTACCCTCCGTACATGCTTGTTGACCCGCCTCATCTAAATCGTAGAAACAGCCGCGCGTCACCACCTTCTCCTCGTCGGTATGCGTATAACACTTCCCCACAGCCGTGTATAATATTTTCTTCGCACAACTCTTGGCATTACTGGCCGGCTGTCCCCAAGCACATTGACCGTTATCTTTGCTCGTGCATGTAATACACGTCAACGATTGCTCCTGCTCATAGGCCCATTCATTGCAATTGTTTGTTGAGCAAGTTTTGCATTTAGCATCGTCCGTTTTCGCACATTTGTTCGTCGTTGCGGCATCCGAAGTGCAACCGCGTGTTACATGCGTCGCATCACTGCCATACATATAACAACATTTGTCATCGTCCACGTTTAGCAGGCATGGGAGTGCAGTGTGTGAGGTGGTGGTGGTGCTGCAATCTGCTTCATTGCACTGGTGGCAGAGAAGACGATTGGCTGGGAATATGCCCACATTGCAAATACCTCCACTGCACATTTTACACTTCTTATCGTCGGTGCACTTCTTTTCAAAGTCCTCCGTAACACATCCTCTCTCAGTTTTACTCTCTAAAACGCTGATCATGCATTTCGTATCAAATTTGGTGCAGATCGCATTTTTAATGTCTGTTGCATCGGTTTGCGCGCATTTCGGATCGTTTGCTGAGTCGCATATTTTACATATGTTGTTGTTGTTGCAATTGTTGGACTCACAAGTGGTACAGCTTGGGGCTTTGCAGTCCGCGGAGTCCGCTTTGGTCATACAACCGCGCGAAACAGTGTTGTCATCTGTGAAATTAAAGATTTGAAGTTAAAAAATTGGTATATAAATAACATAAAAAAAATATAAAAAATAAAAAAATAAAAAAAAAAATAAAAAAAATGAAAAAAAAAAATAAATAAAACATAATAAAAAAAAAAGAAATAAAAAATGAAATAAAAAAAAAATAAAATAATAAAAAAAAAATTAAATAACAAAAAAAAAAAAAAATATTAATTTAAGCTATGTATATAATTTATTTACATTGTTTTCTTTTATATTATTTTTACTTTGTTTTATTTTTAAAATTTTTAAACCAACTCCCTGTTGAGCTAGGGATAATACGATGTTATAAGAAAAAAAAAAATCCGATAGGTGGCGCGTGGGTCGTTATATTTTCAAATAGCGCATTTATTGTCCGATTTGACAGAAATTTAGCCTCTGTATTACTTAATTATTTTATTTGATTTTGTTTTATTCATTGCTATTTCATTTATTTATTTTTCGTTTGAAAATATTGAAAAGTTTATTAACATCGATAGATAAGCAATACCTTCTACTTACGATAAGATTATGATAACGATTGTATCTCTAGCGAACGTAAAAAAGCTATAGATAAGATCATCCTAGACCAACTGAATATATTGATTAAATTTTGAATAAAGGCTTTGTCTCCAAGAATTCTAACGGAATTGATAAAAAGTATGATCGTCATAGCTGAATGAAATTTTTTTATGTATAATCCAAGTGAGGAACTAATCGGCTTCTAATAAAATGCTATTTAATAATTTTTTTTTTATATTTCCCTTTATTTGATTTAATTTATATTTTTTTTTTTAATTTTATTTCATTTTTTTTTTTTTTTTGTTTAATTTTATTTTTTTCATTTCGTTTTATATTCAATTTATTTTTTTTTTTTTATTTTTTTTTATTTTTATTTTATATTATTATTTTATTTTAATTTATTTTAGGTTATTTTATTAAATTCAGCTTTCAATAAAAACATTTATTTTGTTTTATTTTATTTTATTTTTTTTATGCATATATTCTCATTTTTTTTAGTAGAAAATGTTTTTTTTTTTATTTTATTTTACTTTATTTAATTTAAATGAATTGAATTGAATTTAATTTAATTTTAATT
>CAXKVI010000003.1:6796998-6806998 GCA_964058755.1 Campiglossa producta
TCTTTGTTTTTTTTTTTTTTATCGCGCTACACTGCAATTATTATCTTTCTTTCCACTTTGCGCCGTATTTTTTCGCTTCACTTTGTGCACACAGCCATTCACCTGGAACTCTATGAACTTTCTGAAGTGCGCTCTGTACAAATAATTTCATCATAGCCCAACGCAATCTTATCACACCTGTTGCCTTATCATATCACCATACACCAAGTGGCAAAACCATTGAAAACAAACGGCGATAAGAGTTAGTTGTAAATAATAATTTGTATTTGTATTATGTTTACTCTTTTCTTTTCGATTGCACTTTTTTAATCGCCATCACTGTATGCATAAAATTAGAAAAAAATAAATACTGGCAAGAACGAATTAGTAATCTAATTATGTAGACCCATTTGACTATATCGGAGGAGAAAAAATGTTTTTTGATAAAGCCTCTATAAGAAATTCGAAGCATACCTGGAAAAAATATGCGCTAGGTGGCGCTGTTGTAGCGATATTTACAAAATCCGCATTTAAGGTCTAAGTACCTGGATGATGGAGCTTGCTCGATGCTATCAATTTAGCGCTAACTTTACCTACCAAAAATGACCCTAAAATGACCCCAAAATAATCCTAAAACGACCCCAAAAGACCCTTAATGTTCCCAAAATGATCCGAAATTGAAGCCAAAATGACGCTAAAATGACCACAAAATGATCCTAAAATGTTCCCAAAATGATCCAAAAATGATTTCAAAATGACCCCAAAAATGATCTCAAAATGACACTAAAACAATCCAAAAATAATCCTAAAATAATCACAAAACGACCCCAAAAAGACCCTCAAATGTTCCCAAAATGATCCAAGATAAAATCCAAAATGACCCAAAACTGATCGCAAAATAATCCAAAAATGATCTCAAAATTATTCCAAAATGATTCCAAAATGATCCGAAAATTACCTCAAAATTGTCCCAAATTAATTCAAAATTAAACCCAAAATGATCTTCAAATAGCCCCAAAATTATTCCAAAGTGCTCCCTAAATGATGCCAAAATGATCCTAAATTAATCCAAATATGATCTCAAAAATATACAGTATAACCCTGGGCGGCCTTACTTGAAAATACCTTTCATTTGATATCCATATTGGCATATCTCGCTCCATAATTAAACTAAATTGAGATACATATGTGGCAACGCTGGACACCGATCAAGTGGCAAACCCCAGGTTTCATCCATATCGGCCAAGCTGTTCCCGAGATAGTACCGGATATACAAATATACAAATATACTTCGGTAAGATGGCAACCGTATTTTAGTTGATATATCGCCGAAAAAACCTTACATTTGATACCCATATTGGCAAATCTCGCTCCATAATTTAAAAAAAAATTGGAATAGGTGGCAACCTTGTAAACCGCACTAAGTGACAACCCCCAATTGGATAGTTTTATAATCAATCATACCATCTATATGCCAAATTTCATACAAATCGGTCAAGCTGTTCTCGAGATAGTACCGGATATACAAATATACTGGGGTAAGGTGGCAACCCTATTTCAAAATATTTTAATTCGCATGTCAGCGAAAATACCTTTCATTTGATACCCATAATGGCATATCTTGCTGCATAATTTAAAAAAATTTAGATTGGTGGCAACCCTGTAAACCGCCCCGAGTGACAACCCCGAAGTACATAGTCTTAGAATCAATCGTACTATTTATATTAAAATTTTTTATCCATATCGGTTCCCGAGATAGTCCGGATATACAAATATACATATATACAAGTTTAGCTCGTTTAAAGTTATAAGATTTAAAAAATAAATTTTTTCAGACTCGTTTATTTATACCTTATATTTATAATACTAATCAATAAATAAAAAATATAGAAAGAAAAATATTACACTTAAATATATACCTCTGTTATTTTATAAATTGCAAAATAAATTATTACTATGGAAATCTTAATTTGGAACCATATCGAGCCCTGTGCGCAAAAAAACGTATCAGCCTCTTTGCGTTCACTAAAAAAAACCATACCTGAAATTACGGCAAAATTGTGTTGCTCTAACTTTATAAACATTAGCTGGCTATGCTTGTAATAAAAAAGATCGATTTTCATAAAGAAGTTAAAATCGAAAAAAATGGCGCTTACGTCTTTTTTGCGCACAGGGCTCGATATAATTGTTAATATCACATGAATGTATACATATATATGAAATTTTTCTAGGCAAAATGATGACGTTTATAATCTTCACGATAAATGTCAGATTTTTTTTACGCTCTGTCAAAATTTAGCTTTTCATGTAATGAATATCTTTGCAAATATAACACAAACTAGAGCTACTAGAGAAAGATTTCTGATAGCTGAACCGTTACATAAATCTGCCTGACATGCCAAGCACTCGTCATCTTCATTCAATGCGGTGTCCAGCATTAAATCCTCTCGCACCGTCTGGCATGCGCTCTTACCATAAGGAATAGCAACACAGCCAAGTTTACGTATCTTGATGTCTGTAACTAAATCAGAGAGGTTGAAAGAAGGAAAATTTTGATAAATAGTTCAACAATCGAAAAGTAATACCACCTCCAATGTTGGCTGGTTAATTTACCTGGGATCTGGATACTATAGCAAGCGTAGCCCTTCACATCTTTGTAACTAGAGCGTGAAACTGAACGATAATTATGAAGAAGAGGTCCCCTGTCTTCCCTAATAGCAGTACTTCTTCGTACATCAGGGCAGTTTATCAGCTCCTTATTTAGGCAATCGCCTACACATGAATAGCATTGCAATGCAGTACCCACTAAAATTTAAGGAAATATTTGTGATTAAAGAATTGATCAATTTCCGCAGTTTCGGAAAAAGTATTTTATAGTAAAAACTTACCAACTGTATTGTTGTCGGATGGTTCAGTTGATGGTGCAATGTCGGTAGGAGTAGTTGTTACGCTAATTAGTGGAAAGCTAGATCCAGGAGTGGGATCAGTAAGAGGAAATTGTGGAGCAACTGTTGTTTTGTGAACTGGTATACCCAGAATGGGTTCACTGCTTGGATCTGTATCACCATATGTTAGGTCGGTGTCTGGAGAAGTACTGCCAGTATCGCTTGGTGTATTAGTGGTGCCCAGACTTGGTTCGCTGCTAGGATCTGTATCACCATCTGTTAGTTCGGTGCTTGGAGAAGTACTTCCTGCACTGCTTGGAGGTAGAGTAGTGCCCAGACTTGGCTCGCTGCTAGGATCGGTATCACCATCTGTTAGTTCGGTGCTTGGAGAAGTACTGCCAGCATCGCTTGGTGGATTAGTGGTGCCCTGACTTGGTTCGCTGCTAGCATCTGTATTACCATCTGTTAGTTCGGTGCTTGGAGAAGTACTTCCTGCACTGCTTGGAAGTAGAGTAGTGCCCAGACTTGGTTCGCTGCTAGGATCGGTATCACCATCTGTTAGTTCGGTGCTTGGAGAAGTACTGCCAGCATCGCTTGGTGGATTAGTGGTGCCCAGACTTGCTACGCTGCTAGGATCTGTATCACCATATGTTATTTCGGTGCTTGGAGAAGTACTGCCAGCATCGCTTGGTGGATTAGTGGTGCCCTGACTTGGTTCGCTGCTAGGATCTGTATCACCATCTGTTAGTTCGGTGCTTGGAGAAGTACTGCCAGCATCGCTTGGTGGATTAGTGGTGCCCAGACTTGGTTCGCTGCTAGGAACTGTATCACCATCTGTTAGTTCGGTGCTTGGAGAAGTTTTGCCAGCATCGCTTGGTGGATTAGTGGTGCCAAGACTTGGTTCATTGCTAGGATCTGTATCACCATATGTTATTTCGGTGCTTGGAGAAGTACTTCCTGCCCTGCTTGGAGGTAGAGTAGTGCCCAGACTTGGCTCGCTGCTAGGATCTGTATCACCATCTGTTAGTTCGGTTCTTGGAGAAGTACTGCCAGCATCGCTTGGTGGATTAGTGGTGTCCAGACTTGGTTCGCTGCTAGGATCTGTATCACCATCTGTTAGTTCGGTGCTTGGAGAAGTACTGCCAGCATCGCTTGGTGGATTAGTGGTGCCCAGACTTGGTTCGCTGCTAGGAACTGTATCACCATCTGTTAGTTCGGTGCTTGGAGAAGTTTTGCCAGCATCGCTTGGTGGATTAGTGGTGCCAAGACTTGGTTCATTGCTAGGATCTGTATCACCATCTGTTAGTTCGGTGCTTGGAGAAGTACTGCCAGCATCGCTTGGTGGATTAGTGGTGTCCAGACTTGGTTCGCTGCTCGGATCTGTATCACCATCTGTTAGTTCGGTGCTTGGAGAAGTACTGCCAGCATCGCTTGGTGGAGTATTGGTGTCCAAACTTGGTTCGCTGCTCGGATCTGTATCACCATCTGTTAGTTCGGTGCTTGGAAAAGTACTGCCAGCATCGCTTGGTGGATTAGTTGTACCCAGACTTGGTTCGCTGCTATGATCTGTATCACCATCTGTTAGTTCGGCGCTTGGAGAAGTACTGCCAGCATCGCTTGGTGGATTAGTGGTGCCCAGACTTGGTTCGCTGCTAGGATCTGTATCACTATCTGTTAGTTCGGTGCTTGGAGAAGTACTGCCAGCATCGCTTGGTGGATTAGTGGTGTCCAGACTTGGTTCGCTGCTAGGATCTGTATCACCATCTGTTAGTTCGGTGCTTGGAGAAGTACTGCCAGCATCGCTTGGTGGATTAGTGGTGCCCAGACTTGCTACGCTGCTAGGATCTGTATCACCATATGTTATTTCGGTGCTTGGAGACGTACTTTCTGCATCGCTTGAAGGTAGAGTAGTGCCCAGACTTGTTTCGCTGCTAGCATTTGTATTACCATCTGTTAGTTCGGTGCTTGGAGAAGTACTTCCTGCACTGCTTGGAGGTAGAGTACTGCCCAGACTTGGTTCGCTGCTAGCATCTGTATTACCATCTGTTAGTTCGGTGTTTGGAGAAGTACTTCCTGCACTGCTTGGAGGTAGAGTAGTGCCCAGACTTGGCTCGCTGCTAGGATCTGTATCACCATCTGTTAGTTCGGTGCTTGGAGAAGTACTGCCAGCATCGCTTGGTGGATTAGTGGTGCCCAGACTTGGTTCGCTGCTAGGATCTGTATCACTATCTGTTAGTTCGGTGCTTGGAGAAGTACTGCCAGCATCGCTTGGTGGATTAGTGGTGTCCAGACTTGGTTCGCTGCTAGGATCTGTATCACCATCTGTTAGTTCGGTGCTTGGAGAAGTACTGCCAGCATCGCTTGGTGGATTAGTGGTGTCCAGACTTGGTTCGCTGCTAGGATCTGTATCACCATCTGTTAGTTCGGTGCTTGGAGAAGTACTGCCAGCATCGCTTGGTGGATTAGTGGTGCCCAGACTTGGTTCGCTGCTAGGATCTGTATCACCATCTGTTAGTTCGGTGCTTGGAGAAGTACTGCCAGCATCGCTTGGTGGATTAGTGGTGTCCAGACTTGGTTCGCTGCTAGGATCTGTATCACCATCTGTTAGTTCGGTGCTTGGAGAAGTACTGCCAGCATCGCTTGGTGGATTAGTGGTGCCCAGACTTGCTACGCTGCTAGGATCTGTATCACCATCTGTTAGTTCGGTGCTTGGAGACGTACTTTCTGCATCGCTTGAAGGTAGAGTAGTGCCCAGACTTGGTTCGCTGCTAGGATCTGTATCACCATCTGTTAGTTCGGTGCTTGGAGAAGTACTGCCAGCATCGCTTGGTGGATTAGTGGTGCCCAGACTTGGTTCGCTGCTATGATCTGTATCACCATCTGTTAGTTCGGTGCTTGGAGAAGTACTGCCAGCATCGCTTGGTGGATTAGTGGTGCCCAGACTTGGTTCGCTGCTAGGATCTGTATCACCATCTGTTAGTACGGTGCTTGGAGAAGTACTGCCAGCATCGCTTGGTGGATTAGTGGTGCCCAGACTTGGTTCGCTGCTAGGATCTGTATCACCATCTGTTAGTTCGGTGCTTGGAGAAGTACTGCCAGCATCGCTTGGTGGATTAGTGGTGTCCAGACTTGGTTCGCTGCTAGGATCTGTATCACCATCTGGTAGTTCGGTGCTTGGAGAAGTACTGCCAGCATCGCTCGGTGGATTAGTGGTGCCCAGACTTGGTTCGCTGCTAGGATCTGTATCACCATCTGTTAGTTCGGTGCTTGGAGAAGTACTGCCAGCATCGCTTGGTGGATTAGTGGTGTCCAGACTTGGTTCGCTGCTCGGATCTGTATCACCATCTGTTAGTTCGGTGCTTGGAGAAGTACTGCCAGCATCGCTTGGTGGATTAGTGGTGCCAAGACTTGGTTCATTGCTAGGATCTGTATCACCATCTGTTAGTTCGGTGCTTGGAGAAGTACTGCCAGCATCGCTTGGTGGATTAGTGGTGTCCAGACTTGGTTCGCTGCTCGGATCTGTATCACCATCTGTTAGTTCGGTGCTTGGAGAAGTACTGCCAGCATCGCTTGGTGGATTAGTGGTGCCAAGACTTGGTTCATTGCTAGGATCTGTATCACCATCTGTTAGTTCGGTGCTTGGAGAAGTACTGCCAGCATCGCTTGGTGGATTAGTGGTGTCCAGACTTGGTTCGCTGCTCGGATCTGTATCACCATCTGTTAGTTCGGTGCTTGGAGAAGTACTGCCAGCATCGCTTGGTGGAGTATTGGTGTCCAAACTTGGTTCGCTGCTCGGATCTGTATCACCATCTGTTAGTTCGGTGCTTGGAAAAGTACTGCCAGCATCGCTTGGTGAATTAGTTGTACCCAGACTTGGTTCGCTGCTATGATCTGTATCACCATCTGTTAGTTCGGTGCTTGGAGAAGTACTGCCAGCATCGCTTGGTGGATTAGTGGTGCCCAGACTTGGTTCGCTGCTCGGATTTGTATCACTATCTGTTAGTTCGGTGCTTGGAGAAGTACTGCCAGCATCGCTTGGTGGATTAGTGGTGTCCAGACTTGGTTCGCTGCTCGGATCTGTATCACCATCTGTTAGTTCGGTGCTTGGAGAAGTACTGCCAGCATCGCTTGGTGGATTAGTGGTGCCCAGACTTGGTTCGCTGCTAGGATCTGTATCACCATCTGTTAGTTCGGTGCTTGGAGAAGTACTGCCAGCATCGCTTGGTGGATTAGTGGTGTCCAGACTTGGTTCGCTGCTATGATCTGTATCACCATCTGTTAGTTCGGTGCTTGGAGAAGTACTGCCAGCATCGCTTGGTGGATTAGTTGTACCCAGACTTGGTTCGCTGCTATGATCTGTATCACCATCTGTTAGTTCGGTGCTTGGAGAAGTACTGCCAGCATCGCTTGGTGGATTAGTGGTGCCCAGACTTGCTACGCTGCTAGGATCTGTATCACCATATGTTATTTCGGTGCTTGGAGACGTACTTTCTGCATCGCTTGAAGGTAGAGTAGTGCCCAGACTTGTTTCGCTGCTAGCATCTGTATTACCATCTGTTAGTTCGGTGCTTGGAGAAGTACTTCCTGCACTGCTTGGAGGTAGAGTACTGCCCAGACTTGGTTCGCTGCTAGTATCTGTATTACCATCTGTTAGTTCGGTGTTTGGAGAAGTTCTTCCTGCACTGCGTGGAGGTAGAGTAGTGCCCAGACTTGGCTCGCTGCTAGGATCTGTATCACCATCTGTTAGTTCGGTTCTTGGAGAAGTACTGCCAGCATCGCTTGGTGGATTAGTGGTGTCCAGACTTGGTTCGCTGCTAGGATCTGTATCACCATCTGTTAGTTCGGTGCTTGGAGAAGTACTGCCAGCATCGCTTGGTGGATTAGTGGTGCCCAGACTTGTTTCGCTGCTAGGAACTGTATCACCATCTGTTAGTTCGGTGCTTGGAGAAGTACTGCCAGCATCGCTTGGTGGATTAGTGGTGCCAAGACTTGGTTTATTGCTAGGATCTGTATCACCATCTGTTAGTTCGGTGCTTGGAGAAGTACTGCCAGCATCGCTTGGTGGATTAGTGGTGTCCAGACTTGGTTCGCTGCTCGGATCTGTATCACCATCTGTTAGTTCGGTGCTTGGAGAAGTACAGCCAGCATCGCTTGGTGGAGTATTGGTGTCCAGACTTGGTTCGCTGCTCGGATCTGTATCACCATCTGTTAGTTCGGTGCTTGGAAAAGTACTGCCAGCATCGCTTGGTGGATTAGTTGTACCCAGACTTGGTTCGCTGCTAGGATCTGTATCACCATCTGTTAGTTCGGTGCCTGGAGAAGTGTTGCCAGCATCGCTTGTTGGATTAGTAGTGCCCAGACTTGCTTCGCTGCTAGGATCTGTATCACCATCTGTCAAATCGGTGCCTGGAGAAGTACTGCCAGCATCGCTTGGTGTATTAGTGGTGCTCAGACCTGGTTCATTGCTAGGATCTGTATCACCATCTGTTAGTTTGGTGCTTGGAGAAGTACTTCCTGCACTGCTTGAAGGTAGAGTAGAGCCCAGACTTGGCTCGCTGCTAGGATCTGTATCACCATCTGTTAGTTTGGTGCTTGGAGAAGTACTTCCTGCACTGCTTGAAGGTAGAGTAGAGCCCAGACTTGGCTCGCTGCTAGGATCTGTATCACCATCTGTTAGTTCGGTGCTTGGAGAAGTACTGCCAGCATTGCTTGGTGGATTAGTGGTGCCCAGACTTGGTTCGCTGCTAGGATCTGTATCACCATCTGTTAGTTCGGTGCTTGGAGAAGTACTGCCAGCATCGCTTGGTGGATTAGTTGTGCCCAGACTTGGGTCGCTGCTCGGATCTGTATCACTATCTGTTAGTTCGGTGCTTGGAGAAGTACTGCCAGCATCGCTTGGTGGAGTATTGGTGCCCAGACTTGGTTCGCTGCTCGGATCTGTATCACCATCTGTTAGTTCGGTGCTTGGAGAAGTACTGCCAGCATCGCTTGGTGGATTAGTTGTGCCCAGACTTGGTTCGTTGCTAGGATCTGTATCACCATCTGTTAGTTCGGTGCCTGAAGAAGTACTGCCAGCATCGCTTGTTGGTTTAGTGGTGCCCACACTTGGTTCTTTGCTGGGATCTGTATCACCATCTGTTAGTTCGGTGCTTGGAGAAGTACTTCCTGCACTGCTTGGAGGTGGAGTAGTGCCCAGACTTGGCTCGCTGCTAGGATCTGTATCACCATCTGTTAGTTCGGTGCTTGGAGAAGTACTGCCAGCATCGCTTGGTGGATTAGTGGTGCCCTGACTTGGTTCGCTGCTAGGATCTGTATCACCATCTGTTAGTTCGGTGCTTGGAAAAGTACTGCCAGCATCGCTTGGTGGATTAGTTGTACCCAGACTTGGTTCGCTGCTAGGATCTGTATCACCATCTGTTAGTTCGGTGCCTGGAGAAGTGTTGCCAGCATCGCTTGTTGGATTAGTAGTGCCCAGACTTGCTTCGCTGCTAGGATCTGTATCACCATCTGTCAAATCGGTGCCTGGAGAAGTACTGCCAGCATCGCTTGGTGTATTAGTGGTGCTCAGACCTGGTTCATTGCTAGGATCTGTATCACCATCTGTTAGTTCGGTGCTTGGAGAAGTACTTCCTGCACTGCTTGAAGGTAGAGTAGAGCCCAGACTTGGCTCGCTGCTAGGATCTGTATCACCATCTGTTAGTTTGGTGCTTGGAGAAGTACTTCCTGCACTGCTTGAAGGTAGAGTAGAGCCCAGACTTGGCTCGCTGCTAGGATCTGTATCACCATCTGTTAGTTCGGTGCTTGGAGAAGTACTGCCAGCATTGCTTGGTGGATTAGTGGTGCCCAGACTTGGTTCGCTGCTAGGATCTGTATCACCATCTGTTAGTTCGGTGCTTGGAGAAGTACTGCCAGCATCGCTTGGTGGATTAGTTGTGCCCAGACTTGGGTCGCTGCTCGGATCTGTATCACTATCTGTTAGTTCGGTGCTTGGAGAAGTACTGCCAGCATCGCTTGGTGGAGTATTGGTGCCCAGACTTGGTTCGCTGCTCGGATCTGTATCACCATCTGTTAGTTCGGTGCTTGGAGAAGTACTGCCAGCATCGCTTGGTGGATTTGTTGTGCCCAGACTTGGTTCG
>CAXKVI010000003.1:6816998-6819498 GCA_964058755.1 Campiglossa producta
TAGGGTGGCAACCCTAGGCGGTAACCCGCATTGAAAATGTTATCGTTGAAATACGGTCGAAAAATACTTTTCATTTGATACCCATATTAGCATACCTTTCTATCAAGGCGAATTCATACAGGTGGGTTCGAGCGAATTCAGTTCTACACGCACGCACAAACTCCTTGTAACTGGAAATGGCAGACAAAGCAACAACATAAGCGATTTGAAAGCTCCGATGCGATTTTCAAGGAAGAAGAAGAAACCATATGGCGGCAGCATGCCACCTGTATGAATTCGCCTTGCTTTCAACGCTGTGAACCGTCCCAAGTGGCAACAGCTGTTATAATTTTAGAATGCAACATACTATCTTATGGCAAATTTTGTCAAAATCGTTCAAGGAGTTCCCGAGTTAGTGGTCGATATAAGAAAAAAAAAATAAAATGCGATTAAATGGCAACTCTAGGTGGCAACCATGCTTGAAAATGTTATGTTTGTCATACGGCAGAAAATACCTTTCATTTGATATCAATATCGGCATATATTGCTAAATATTTAAAAAATATTGAGATAGGTGGCAACTCTGTAAATCGCCCTTAGTGGCAACACCAATGTATATATGTAATCTTTAAATGTATCATACTACTAAATGCCAAATTTTATCCAGATGCTTGGTGGTAATCCTACTTGAAAATGTTATCTATTGGAAGATGGCGGAAAATAGCTTTTGTTTACTACCGATTTGACAAATTTCATCCAAATCGTTGACGTGGTTCCCGTGTTAGTACCGGATATACAAATATATAGGAATAGCTCGTTTAAAGTTATAAAAAAAAAATTAGATTTTATTGTCACTATAAATTAAGTAATCAAATATTTGATTTCTATATCGGAATATAATGGTGCTATAATAATTTTATCATGTGTACTCTGACTCATTGGTAGTATTTTGACAAATTTATTGAATAAGAGCAACATCACAAAATTTCCTTTCCTTAACATCTTATGAGTACTAAGTGAAGAAGAAATGTTGCTAAAGCCTAGCAAACCCTTAAAACTTATCCAAGTTGTATCCTAATCTTCCTTCACCTCTATTCATGATTCATTCATCATATATCATGGTGAATGTCGATTAACTTATCAAACTCATTCGACCATATTTTGACTGAGAGTACTGTTAGTGATATTAATAATGAGATTCTATGACTAATTAATTAATAAACAACAAAAGAGAGGCCCTTTCAAATCATAACCAAACACTCCAAATTTATTTGCATAGACAGTTAATAATTGATTTATGCGCTAAGTATTCAACATAAAAAAAAAATGTTATCGAAACATTGTAATTAATTAACGTCATTCAAATTTTTATTTAATAAGTACTTATAATTGACATTATACACCTTCACAAGTTAATTGTATCGCACCGAAAAAGTGTTTGTGTACCAACAATAAAAGAAATATCCCCGTCTAATTATAGATAAATACAGCAATTTTAATGGAAAAATGATAAAATTTTAAAATTTATTATGAAATGTGTTGAAGTGTATTTGATAGCCACAAAGAGAATTATCTAGACCGGATAGGGACCAGTGTTTGTATGTATGTATTTCAAATCCTGCTCTAGATCAGTGATGCCCCTTTATTATAACCAAAATCTTTACGACATTACTTGCTTCAAGCTTATTTCCTTGCCTGACTCATGTCACGCAAATTTATTTAAGGTCGCAACTTTTTGCAACGAATTTATTTGTTAGAACTTTGCGAAAGTACTTGCACGCGTCGTTAGCTCTTCATTTCATTTTTATGTGTTTAACATATTTTACAGCAACAATGGTGCCAATGATAAGAAAAGTAAGCAAACGCACTCTTATTGCGATCGTTAAGTTTTATTTACTTTTTTCGAGTTCAATGTCAGTATTTAGTTGTACTTTTTTGAATTTAATTGTACACTAACGGGGTTTGAAATAGGGATGTTGCGAATAAGAAGTTTTTTACATTTATTATTTTATTTTATTATTTACTAGCTGGTGCCCGCGACTTCGTATGCGTAGCTTAGGTATTGAAATTGATAAAATAGTTTAAGACAGCATTAATAAACACCTTTCGTTTGACACCCATATCGTACTAAGACATTTTTGGTTACTTCTGGTCCACATATTGGGCGATAACCCCAAAACCAGTTGAGATATCGCAAACAATAATATCTTAAACTTTCAGTTGAGCGTCTCGCAATCTAACGATTCAATACCATTCAGTACTTTTAGAGTGTAACGACCACAAACATACAGTCAGACATAGTCCACATATTGGGCGATAACTCCAAAACCGGTTGAGATATCGAAAAAAGTAATATCTTAAATTTTAAGTTGAGCGTCGAGCAATCCAACGAAAAAAGTTTGATGCAATTCCATTCATTACTTTCAGAATGATACAGCCACAAACATACGGACAGACAGACACACAAAAAATTTTAAAATGGTTGATTTGGATTCTACTCGCTTAATAATGTTTCCCCCAA
>CAXKVI010000003.1:6824498-6834498 GCA_964058755.1 Campiglossa producta
CAGTATAGTTTTCGGGATAGTTTTGGAGCCATTTCGGGACTCTTTTGGACTTTTTTGGGATCATTTCGGGATGGTTTTCAGAACTACTTTGTGCCAATTTTGGGACTTTTTGGGATTATTTCGGGGCCTTTTTGAGATCATTTCGGGACTTATTTGGGATAATTTCAGTACTTCTTCGGGATCATTTTCTTACTTTTTTTCGGAACTATTTTGGACCAATTTTGAGACTTTTTTGTGATCATTTCGGGACTTGTTCCAATGTTCCCTAATACATTCCGCAATGGTCCCAAAACAGTCCCGAAAATCATACCGAAGTGATACCCAACAAAGTCCAGATATGATTCTGAAAACCATTCCGAAATGTTCACAAAAAAGTTCACAAATTATTGCAAAAGTACAGAAATGAACCCGAAAAACTCCAAATTTCAGCTATCGATTTTTACGATAAGCTGATAATGCTACAAATGTCACTCAAAATAGGTTCGCATAGTTGCCATTATGTCGAAACCAAATTTAAATTAAACTCACACTGAAGTTTAAACTTACACTGAAAATTCGGGCAACCCAACAATCAATTTTTTTTTGTTGAAATACACATATTGATTTAATTTTTCACAAAAAAAAAAAAGCCGGTAACATTTTTCTAGAACTTTCCTGAAACTAACCTACAAAAGACTGCCTGTCACATCGTTTTATCTTTGTTCTTTGATATGAGCCCTCACTGTCATCAAAAGCTAACCTTGACGTTTTGAATGTCATCTCTCCGATATGACAAACATTGATAAGAACTTTACTTGACCTTATATTTATATTTATTTTATTTCTTTACTTTCATTTTTTAAAAGTGCAAACAAACTTTGTCGTACATATCTTCTTTGTTTTCATTATCATTCCGTTATATTGTTTACCAAAATCAACATTTGTTGTTCCTAACTCTCATCTGCACGAGACAACCCCATCAACTGCCTGTCATGCTTTGAATGTTTGGCTTCAAAAATGATATCGTGAAAACAATGAAAGTGAAGTAAACATAACAAGGAGGGAGATAAATAGTTGTAATAAACATTTTTTACATTGTAAAAAAAAAGGCGTGAGTACCAAGTATTCGTGAGGTATGATGTGTAAACATGTGTATTCTGCATGAAACTTCATTTAATAAATGACTCATTTTTGACTCATCAATGAGTCATATATGACTCTTCCACGAAAAAAGGAAAATTCAACTGGTCGTAACTTTTAAACTGATTACGGTAGAACGATGAAATTTGGCACATGGCAGCATACTAGTATCGTTGGAAGTATACCTGATAAAACTGAATAAAATCGCCCTCCAACCACGCCCACTTTCGATATCGAAAACTTCGAAAATCACATAAATTGACATAATTCGGTAAAGGAAATGGCTAAAATGATGTAGTTTGTTAGGATGAACCCCCTAATCATTCTATTATGAGTTTTTGATAGATTTTTGAAAGTAGGCGTGGCGCCGCCCACTTTTAAGGGAGGCATTTTTGAAAATCCGACTAGTCGTAACTTTTAAACTAACTACGGTAGACCGATTAAATTGGTACAGGTATACTAGCATAATAGGGAGTATACCTAATGTAATTGGACGAAATCGCTTCCCAACCACGCCCACTTCCGAAATGGAATATTTCGAAAATCATATGAAAACTACCGCTGGGTATTTAATGTTCGGTTTACCCGAACTTAGACTTCCTTACTTGTTTTATTTTATTTTATTTTTAAAAATTTTCGGTTTAATGATGAATCTTTTCGGTTTAAAATTAAATTTTTTTGGTTTAAAATTAAAACTTTTCGGTTTAAAATTAAAACTTTTCGGTTTAAAATGAAAACTTTTCGGTTTCAAATTTAAACCTTTTCGGTGTAGATTTTTTGGTTTGTTTTCATTTAATGAGCAGACGAGCCAGATGGTGGGAGTCTTGGTTCTCATCCCAGCCAACCGACAAAAAAATAATTTTTTCTTTAAAAAATGGGCGAAATCATTCAATTCTGATACAGGGATGGGCATTATTAGAAAATTTGACTGACGAGTGACGAAAAAATTAAATATTATTTTTTTATAAATTAAAAAAAAAAAAAATCCGAGTGATGGTTTTTCACGGTTAAAAATTTGAACCTAAATTTTAAACTTTTTTGGACTACATACTTATATGACCAAACCAAATTTGGATTCAAATTCAATCTAGACCAGTTTTCAAGAAAATTGGCTAAATGAATCGGGTTTCAATTATAAACAACAAATGTTTTAACAATTTTTTAAAGATAAAATAAATTTTTTTTCCGTTGGCGGGAATTCGAACCAAGACTCCCCGCATCATGCGCGTCTGCTCTACCACTGAGCTACATCGCACACATAAATGTTGTTGGCAAAATTCAATCTTGAATAAGCTTTCAAAAAATAAATTTGAATTTTCAAACCCAAAAGTTTAAATTTTAGAACGAAAATTTTTAATTTTCAAACCAAAAAGTTTTAAATTTAAACCGAAAATTTTTAATTTTCAAACCAAAAAGTTTTAATTTTAAACCGAAAAGTTTTAAGAATAAAATAAAACTAAAAAAATGTGGCAGCTGGCAGGATTCGAACGTAAACGCTCAGGAGTCACAGCCGACTGCTCTACCGCTGAGCTATGACGCACATGAAGTTTTTGTGAGCAAAAATCAATTACATTAAAACAAACCAAAAATAAAAAATTTAGACTGATTTTTCATTTAGATTTTAAATCGAAACCAAAAGGAATTGAAAATCTTTGTAGCTATTTGGACGGTTTGAAATATTGTACAAAAAAGTTTGAAAAATGTATACACTGTTAAAAACTTGAATTCAAACTTGAACATTGCAGCTATTTTTTCACTCGCCACTGTTTATTAGTTATTGGGTGGCATTTAAAATGCAATCTACTTGCATTTTTGAAAAAAAAAAAAAAAAACTAATAAAATTTTTTTATTACCCATGAAAATATTCTCGTTAAATACATAGGCGTTAAATATAAATTTTTCACAGCTGCTACGCAAAAACGAATTCTTATATAAATAATGCATTTTAGTAATAACAACTCGTTTAACTAAATAGTTTTTTTCAGTTCCTCTAAAAACACGTAATTATCAATATTTATACCTATGAAAGTATGCACTTAAGTGTGTATATAATGTGCAATTAATATTTTAAGTAATATGCAAATACATTCTAAATATTATCCAACCAATTCTCACAAAAACAAAAAAAAAAAACAATACCATGAGAATTTGTGTTTTTGTTTGATATTTTTTTTTGCTTTGTTCTGTTTTCGTAACTTTTTGTGTGGCATTTATACATACGTGTTTATAAGTTTATTTTTGTATATATGTAATTTGCTGTATATAAAAGGTATAACAAAAAATCAATTATATAAATCTGAGAAAGCAGGTAGTGCTGAATTGAAGTGACTCAAATGCATTTTGACTTTATTTGATTGCCAAATCTGAGTTGAATGTCAGACTACTACTGTTTCAAATAATTGAAGTAAATACAAAAATACTCGTTCATAGGTACTTGCTTACATACATACATATGTACCAGTGGCGGATCCAGGATTTGGGAAAGGGGGAGGGAGGGGTTTAATTTTTTTCCGAGAACATTTTTGATTCTTGAAACTCGACTTTTAGGGTTGTTTTTCAAAAAATGTCAAATTCAAGGTATCACGTAACTTTAACTTCATTTTTTGCTTAATTTACTATATTTTTGTCAAATTTTATTACTATATTTTTTTGTAATTTTATTACTTTGTGTAACTTTTTCTATATTTATGGGTAATTTTTACGATATTTTTTGTGTAATTTTGTACTACATTTATATAAATTTTACTATCTTTTTTATCTAATTTTACTATATTTTTTGAAAAATTTTTACTATATTTTTTGTGTAAATTTTACTATATTTTTTGTGTAATTTTTACTACTTTCTTGTGTAATTTTTACCAAATTTTTTGACTAATTTTACTATATTATTTGAATAATTTTTACTATATTTTTGCTATGTTTTTTGTGTTATTTAATATATTTTTTTGTGAAAATTTTTACTACATTTTTGGTGTAATTTTTACTACATTTTTTGTGTAATTTTTACTAATTTTTCTGACTAATTTTTACTATATTTTTTTAATAATTTTTACTGTTTTTTGTGTTATTTAATATATTTTTTTGTGAAAATTTTTACTACATTTTTTGTGTACTTTTTTTTATATTTTTTTAATAATTTTTACTATATTTTTACTATATTTTTTGCGTTATTTAATATATTTTTTGTGTAAAATTTTACTATATTTTTAGTATAAATTTTACTACATTTTTTGTGTAATTTTTACTACATTTTTTTGTAATTTTTACTAATTTTTTTGACTAATTTTTACTATATTTTTTGTGTGTTATTTAATATATTTTTTGTATAAATTTTTACTACATTTTTTGTGTAATTTTTACTACATTTTTTGTGTAATTTTTACCAATTTTTTTACTAATTTTTACTATATTTTTTTAATAATTTTTACTATATTTTTACTATATTTTTTGTGTGCATTTTTACTATATTTTTGTATAAGTTTTACTACATTTTTTGTGTAATTTTTACTAAATTTTTTACAAATTTTTACTATATTTTTACTTTATTTTTGTGTTATTTAATATATTTTTGTGTAAATTTTACTACATTTTTTGTGTAATTTTTACTACATTTTTTGTGTAATTTTACCAAATTTTACTATCTTTTTTGTGTAATTTTTACCAAATTTTACTATCTTTTTTGTGTAATTTTTGCTAAATTTTTGAGTAATTTTTACTACATTTTATGTGTATTTTCACTATATTTTTTATGTTTTTATTTCATTTTTGTGTCATTTTTACTATATTTTTCTCGAACTTTTACTATATTTTTGCTGTATTACTGTAAAAATTATGACTTTTTGGATCCCGAAGGGCCCCCGCTGCACCTGAAAACCACCTCCGTGGATCCGCCCTGATATGTATACCTCTATGTATATTTATACTGAAATTGTTTATTGACTAAATTTGGAAGGTGTAAGCCATGCCACCAAAGTCAATTTCTGTATTTGGTTCGACAATAAGAGACGTGTTTTAACATAATTTTTCACCATATTTCTTACAAAATACAAAATTTAGTTTAAATCAAGAAAATATTCTCTAGCCAAAACAGGCCGAAATGATCATGAGAATAATCTAGAAAGATCTTGAAAACAATCTTCCCGAAAGGGTCCCAAAAACGTCCCTAAAGCAATTCAGAAATGATCCTGAAAACTCCCTCAATGGTCATAAACTACATGAACATGATCCAAAAGATCCCGAAAACAATTTAAAAGAAGTCCAGCAGTTAACTAGAAGAAAAAATCTACCAAAACCAATCTCGAAATGATCACAAAAAGTTTTAAAAACCTTTCCGAAAAGGGCTCGAAATGATCTCGATATGATCATAAAACATTCCCGCAATGATCTCGAAAACACACCAAAAACGATACCGAAACAAGTCGCGAACTGATCCAAAAAAACTATCAAAATAATTCAGAAATTATCAAAGAAAAGTTCCGAAAACCACTCCAAAATAGCCAAGAAATGGGATAGAAATGATGCAGAAAAAGTGCTTAAAATAATTTCGTAATTATCCAGAAAAAGTTCCGAAAATAATCCCACATCTTTTCAAAATGATCATGAAATCAATATAAAAAAATCTAAAAAAATATTAATGAGAATCATCGAATATATTCGAAAACAATCCCAAAATGGTCCTCAAAAAGTACCTAACTGATTCCAAAAACTACCAAAACCAAACCTGAAATTATCACGGCAAAGTCAAGAAAGCACTTGCGAAAGAGCTTCGAAATCATCTCGAAATTATACTGAATGAGTCTCTAAAACTATTCCCAAATGATCGTGATAAAAACAAGAAAACAATTCCTCAGAGATCCAAAATGATCATGAAAACAGTCCAAAAAGATCCCTAACAGTCTTAAAAAAATGGTCCCCAAAAAATTCCCAACATTATAACAAAAAACTATCAAAGCGATCCGGGAATGATTACTTAAAAGTACCGAAAACAATTACGAAAAAGCAAAGAGCACCGAAATGATTTTAAAAAAGTCCCTTAAACATCTCCAAAATGATCCTAAAGAAGTCCCAAAAAATAATCCCTAAATGATGCGAAGTGATCATGAAAACAATCGAAAAAGATCTCAAAAACAATCTTGAACTAGTCCCGGTATGATTCAGCATAAATTCCGAAAAGAATCCTGAAATGTCCCGAAAGCGATTCCGAAATACCCAAAAAACCCAAAAGAGTCCCGAAAAGAGCCGAAATGATTCCAATGAGTCCCAAAAACCATCCCGATATGATAACGAAAAAGTCCCGAGTTAATCCCGATACAATTTCATATGTGCCAAATTTTAGATTGCCAAAATTCTAGGACTTCCTTGCTTCTGTAAGAAATGTAATTACACCACTAAAGAACTACAAATTCTACTCACATCTACCGTCACATAAGAAGCTAACTTCCAAAATAGGAAAATGTTGTATTTGGTCCAGCCTAATATGGGCACATTAGGCTGGCACTGATTCTATAAACAACTATGAAAGCAGTGTTTTGTAGACCCCAGAAAAGTGGTTTAGGGGCTTGGTACTAAGAAGAAACTACAAAAAGTTGAAGTTGAGTGAGTAGGGGTATTCACTATTCGATGCAAATAATCTAATAATCGGAATCAGTGATTTTGAATCATCGTCATTACAAAGCCGCGATTCAAATAAATTCCTGAGTTACATAGCTACTTGCAAATAGTCGATCATAAAATTGTTTACAGTATGAATTATTTTCTAGTTTTACACCTTTCAATGGTAATAATTTAAGATGTTAATAACACCATTACGCGAGTAAACAGTAAACTGTTAAATTAATTTTAGAATGCTAACTGAATGACTGGCGGAGTAAAGTTAATTAATTGTAGCTTTGTAGAAATGTGAACGTAAATAAATATATATTTACATTTAAACTTAAATACAATTGTCTGGACATAATTGAATATTAATATCTACTTAAGTATGTTTATTAGACTAGACCAAAAAAAAAAAATAAATTTTTTTTTGTTGCAAAAACTGTGTTAATGCAATTTTTTGAAATAGAAAAAATAAAATTCTGAAAAATGTTCCGATGTTAGCATTAACTTTAAATTGTTGAGGTTGTGTGATGTCAAGCTTTTACTTTGGAAATTTGTAAAACACGTAAAAAAACATGCACATTAAAAACTATACCTTTTTCGACCAGTCTAATATATATTTACGTAAAAATATACCTATAATTGTGTGGCCATTATTGATTCTACATACATACCTACGTATGTTTATCATATTTGCTACTAAGTTATTTATTTAAAAATTTAGACACTTAGTAAGTGGTTTATAAGCTGCCCACAGTCATACAAATATTCGCAATTAAATATTTATAGACATAGTTATCGTCTTATATCACATGATTTTCATTAAAGCTACCAGTCTAATTAACATATAAATATTGCAAATAAAATGCAGAATATAGGATGAGCTATTGGTTGTTTGCATGTGCAAGCTAAGTAGGTATTCCCGTGTCCGGAAACACGTGAGCGAAAAAAAAAATTAGTAAAACAAAAAAAAAAAAAAAAAAATAGAAAAAAAATATATAAATTGAAATAAAACTAAATAGAATAGAAAAAAGTGAAAAAAAAAAAAAATTAAGAAAAAAAAATAAAGAAAAAAATATATAAAAAAGTAAAGTAAAAAAATCCAATTAAGCAAAACAATAAAAAAATAAAAAGCAAAATAAAGGAAATAAAAAAAATAAAAAATAAATTAAAAAATAAAATTAAAAAAAAAAGATAAATAAAATGAAATAAAACAAAATTAAATGAAAAAATATAAATTAAAATAAATAAAACTAAATTAAACTAAACTAAACCAAATAAAATAAAATACAAAAATAACAAAAGAAAAAATTAATAAAAAAAAAAAATAAAATAGAATAAACTAAAATAATAAGAATTAAATAAATAAAATGCAACAAAACAAAATAAAATTAAAAAATATAAATTAAAATAAAAAAAGGAAACAAATTAAAGAAAAAAAAAGAAATCAGTAAAATGACATAAAATTAAAAAAATCAAAAAAATAAGATAATAAAAATAAAATTGAACAAAAAAATGAAATTAAAAAAAAATTAATTTTTATAAAATTAGAAAAATTAAATTAAACGAAACAAAATAAAAGAGAAAAAAAAAAAACGAAAATAAAATGAATAAAAAAATAAAACAAAAAAAAATAAAATAATGAAAATTAAATAACATGAAATTTATGAAACAAAGAAAAAAAAAAATAAATAAAAAATCAGTTAAAACAAAAAAAAAAAAATAAAAAATCAGTTAAAACCAAAAAAAAAATAAATAATATAAAATAAAAAAATAATAAAAATTAAATGAAACAAATTAAAATTAAATTAAAAAATTAAAATAAATAAAACAAAATAAAGTTAAAAAGTTAAATTAAATAAAAGAAATAAAATTAAAAAAAAAAACAAAAGAAAAAAAATAAAATGAATAAAAAAGAATGGAATAAAAAAAAATAAAATGATAAAAAACAAATAACATGAAATTTATGAATCTATAATGCAATTAAAAAAATTGAAAAAAAAAAAAATAAAATAAAAAAATAAAATATCATAAAGTAGAATAAAATAAAATAAAATAAAATTAAGAAAAAAAAAATAAAAAAAAAATAAAATAAAAAAATAAAAAAAAAAATAAAAAAAAAAAATAAAATAAAATAATGTAAAATAAAATAAAATAAAATAAAATAAAAAAAAAAATAAAAAAAAAAAATAAAAAAAAATAAAACAAAATAATATAAAATAAAATAAAATAAAAGAAAATAAAATAAAATAAAATAAAATTAAACAAAATAAAAAAAAAATAAAATAAAAATAAAATAAAATAAAATAAAATAATAAAAAAAAAAAACAAAATAAAGTAAAATAAAATAAAATAGTATAAAATAAAATAAAATAAAATAAAATAAAATAAAATAAAATAAAATAAAATAAAATAAAATAAAATAAAATAAAATAAAATAAAATAAAATAAAATAAAATAAAATAATATAAAATAAAAAAAAAAAAATTAAATAAAAAAAAAAAAAAATAAAATAAAATAAAATAAAATAAAATAAAATAAAATAATAAAAAAACAAAATAAATTAAAATAAAATAAAATAAAATAAAATAAATTAAAATAAAATAAAATAAAAAAAAAATAATAAAATAAAATAAAATAAAAATATATAATTTAGTTATTGTTATTATTGGTCATTATATTGACGAACTTTAAAAATTTTGTGGACTTTTGACCAGTCGAATAATTTTTATCCTATTATTCTTTTGAGTTTTTGGCGAAAACAAGTTGCAAATGCTACATACAATTCCAACCACGATGATTGGAATTTCGATCTTGTTGAAGGATCTTGTCAAACCGCTTTGTATTGTTGCTTAGAAATTTTTCATCACCTTTAATGGTCATCGAAACAAGGAGAGAAGATTAGGAATTTCTAATAAAGCCGGGTCTTGGGCAAAAATATACCAATAAAGCTAAGGGTTAGTTAAAAAGTAGCAACTTGGGTAAGAATAACATTTTAAACCAAAAATAACAACAAAAATAGGCGAAGATATAGCTGCAATTTGCATGCAGGCACACTAAGCAGTGTTTGGCGTATGGTTACACACTTTGGTTTAGAAATTACTAATCTCCTCTCCTTGGTTCGAATACCAGTAAAGGTGATGACAAATTTCTAAGCAACAATACAAAGCGGTTTGACAAGATCCTTCAACAAGATCGAAATTGCAAACATCGTAGTTGGTATTGTATGTATATAGCATTTTTCAACTTGTTTTCGCCAAAAAAAAGGAGGGTGGGAGGTTCGCGT
>CAXKVI010000003.1:6839498-6846998 GCA_964058755.1 Campiglossa producta
ACAGCAATATTTTTTCAGAAACCAGGAACTAAAAAAAACTGAATACCATTGAAAAAAAAGTTAAAACTAAAACTAATGATTTTTTACATTTCTCACATCTCATGGCTTCTATACTTTTTTAATTTTTTTTTTTTTTTATTATACTTTTTTCTTTTCATTTTTTTTTTCCTTTTATATTTTTTTTGTTTTCGTCAGTTTTTTTTTTTTTTGTTTTTACTTTTTTTTTTCTTTTTATTTCACAAAATATTGCTTTGTATTTTTTCTTTTTGTTTTTTTCCCATCTTTTTATTTTTTTTTTCTTTTCATTAATATTTTATTATTTTTTCGTTTATATTATAATTTTGGTTTTATTATTTTTGTATAATTTTTTGTTCAAAATTTTTTTATTTTTATTTTTTTTATTTTTGGTCTTTTTTATAATTTTTTTATTTATTATATTTTATTTTTCTTATTTTTTTTTATTATTTTTTCTTTTTAGTAATTTTTTTTATAACTTTTTTCTGTATTATTTTTTTCTTCTAATTAACTTTTCAACAAATTTTTTTTATTATGTTTTTTTTTTGTTTTTCTTCAAATAATTTTTTTTAATTTTTTGTTTTAAAGATTTTGTGGACTTTTGACCAGTCGAATAATTTTTATCAAACTTTTGATTTTTTGCGAAAACAATTTGAAAAATGCTACAAAAAATACCAACTACGATGATTGCAATTTCGATCTTGTTGAAGGATCTTGTCAAACCGCTTTGTATTGTTGCTTAGAAATTTTTCACCACCTTTACTGGCCATCGAACCATGTAAGGTGAGGAACAAGTTCTAAGCGACAATACCAAGCGGTTTGACAAGATCCTTCAACAAGATCGAAATTGCGAGCATCGTAGTTGGTATTGTGGCAATCACCCCCTTGGATTTCGCTAAAAATTTGCTATCTTTTTCTAGCCCGTAAAACATTTTTCAGAATTTTTTCAAATTTTTTCCCCAAAACAAAAAAAGTTATGAACTTTTTAAAAAAGGGGTTTTTTGAAAATGCTGTAACTTTTTCAAAAATCGACCGTTTGGGATCATTTTTTTTAATTTTTGTTTTTAAATGTAGTTTTCGGAAAAAAAATAAAACAATTTTTAAAAGCCCAGATATGTATATACATTTTTTTCGAAAAATAGTCCGACCCTTTTTTTATTTTAATTTTTTTTTTAAACACCAACTAATTCTGCAATAAGTCCCGCTAATAACAAGATGTGCCGACAATCGCTTCTATTTTTTATTTTTTTATTGAAAAAATTTTATTAAAAAGTTATATAAAATGAGCCAAGGTTGAAAACAATTTTTTTAATAAAAAATATATAAAAGAGCTAAGTTTATAAAAAAAAATTTTCAATAAAAAAAAAATTAAAATTAGTTGGAGTTTAAAAAAAAAAAATAAAAATAAAAATAAAAAAAGGGTCGGACTTTTTTTGGAAAAAAAAAATTTATATATCTACATTTAAAAACAAAAATTAAAAAAAAAAATTATTCCAAACGGTCAATTTTTGAAAAGGTTACAGTATTTAACAGTAAAAAATTTATAATATTTAGTAAATATTTTCATTGGAGTCAACACAATTTAACCGAATTTTCCAAAATATATTGTTGTCAATATTTTCGTTAACAATTACTTTTGTTTAAAATTTGATCTCGTTTTAATTTGTTTTTTTGTTTACATAATCACTCTCAGTGGTGGTTTTCATCAATTAGTGTTAAGGTCAGCGATTCGATATGCAAATTTAACTATCACTTAAAAGCCAAATTTTAATGCAAAAACAAAATAACCCAGCAGTGAAATAAAAAAAGTAGTCAGAAAAAATCCTAGTTTGTAGCTAGTCACAAAGTGGCGCTATCTTTTTAAACTACTAAATTAAATGTTCGGGAAATGTCACTAGAAGTTTTTATTTTAATTTTAACAACTTTCGGCTTCAGGGCTTGAACCCTGAGAAAGTAACAAAATTTACGATATTTTTAAAATGAAGAAAAAAGAAACCATGATAATTTTGAAAAAATAATAATAAAACAATAATTTTTAAATTTCCTTTTTTTATTTTCAAAACATCAATTTTTGATACTTCTGTCGAAATATTTCATTTCGAAAAGTTTTTTTAAAATACTTCCAGTGGCT
Organism: Campiglossa producta; assembly: GCA_964058755.1. Classification (NCBI taxonomy): domain Eukaryota; kingdom Metazoa; phylum Arthropoda; class Insecta; order Diptera; family Tephritidae; genus Campiglossa; species Campiglossa producta. The sequence goes on from CAXKVI010000003.1 coordinate 6,841,645, forward strand.
TATTTCATAATTAAACTAGCATATGGGTCATACCATGCCAAATCGGCAAATTTTTTACCTGAATCCCTTCGATTTCGTTAAAATTTTGCTATCTTTTTCTACCCGCCGAAAGACATTTTTCGGAATTTTTTCAAATTTTTTTCCCCAAATCAAAAAAAGTTATGAAGTTTAAAAAAAAAGTTGTTTTTTAATGCCGTAAATTTTTCAAAAATCGACCGTTTGGGATACTTTTTCCTTAATTTTGGTTTTTAAATATAGTTTTCGGAAAAATATAAAAAAAATTTTTAAAGGAAAAAAACAAAGGGTCGGACTTTTTTTTCGAAAATTAAAAAAAAATGATCCGAAACGGTCGATTTTTGAAAAAAAAAAGTTTTTTTAAAGTTCATAACTTTTTTTGATTTCGGGAAAAAAATTTGAAAAAATTCTGAAAAATATCTTTCGGGGCGTAGAAAAAGATAGCAAATCTTTAACGAAATCGAAGGGGGTCAGGTAAAAAATTTGGCATGGAATGACCCATATATTATATTTTTTTAACTAGTTTGAGACGGATTTTTTTTTTATCCGAAATCTGACCATATCCATCTCGTGGATAATCTCCATTGTAAAAATCCGAAGCTTGTAATACTTGAAATACAGTTGGCTGACTAGTTGAGCTTTGGCTTCATACAAGTTCGTTTAACTGCTGGGAAAATGCACAATTGTACACACAAAAGTAAACATACTCAAAAAACTGTTACATTTGTATATGCAAAAAAGTTAGATAATTGTAATCGTAGTAATATTATTGTAACTCAGTCAAGTGGAAAACTTTACCATGGCGTACTTTCATACATTCATACATTTGTGCATACTAAAATACACAGTGGCGGGTGAAAAAATAGCACCAAAACGCAAAATCGCATATCATATTATATTTTCTTTGTGAGCTCAAGATCAGGTCATAATTGTTGTTTGTCAAACTAAATTTCTAATATCAATGGACGCCCGCTTAGATCAATGAAGGCCCTTTCAGTAAAAGAAAAAAAAATATTAATTGATATCTAACTCAATTTTTAAAATTGAAACTCGTATGGAGTATGAAGTTATTCTCAGTAATTTTTATCGATTCTGCACAATGAACACGTCATTTTCTTTCACCACCAAATATAGAAATCTACCACCTTACCAAAAGTATTAATGTGCAATTTTTTCACCCGCCACTGTATGTACTAGGGATGTCGCAAATATGCAATTTTGGAAATTCACGTATGGTTTAAATCTTCCATAGTGACGTCTATTAAATAAGTTTTTTTAAACCTCGAAAATACATTTTATACAACAACAAAAATTGCTTCAAAAATGCATTTCAGCATTCGACGAAGAGTTATCATGCCAACAACCAGCATTTTAAGTTGCTGGTATATATGGGTCTTTCCATGCCAAATCGACAAATTTTTTACCTGACCCCCTTCGATTTCGCTAAAAATTTGCTATCTTTTTCTGTACCCCGAAATACATTTTTCAGAATCTTTCCAAATTTTTTTCCCCAAATCAAAAAAAGTTATGAACTTTTAAAAAAAAGTTTTTTTTTAAATGCTGTAACTTCTTCAAAAAATGACCTTTGGGATCATTTTTTTCTAATTTTTGTTTTTAAATGTAGTTTTCGGAATAAAAAAAAAAAAAAATTTTAAAAGCCCAGATATATAATTTTTTTTTTCGAAAAAAAGTCCGACCGTTTTTTTATTTTTATTTTTATTTTATTTTTTTTTTTTTAAACTCCAACTAATTCTGCAATAAGCTCCGCTAATAACAAGATGTGCCGACAATCGCTTCGGAGGTAGAAAAAGATAGCAAATTTTTAGCGAAATTGGAGGGGGTCGGGTAAAAAATTTGTCGATTTGGCATGGAATGACCCATATATTAGTAAAAAATTTAAAATTACACAATTTTCAGATTTGTCCATTCCAACATTTTCCGAATATACGAATATCCGTTACATCGCTGTTATATTTACGGAAACATACAATTTATCGAATGAATTTTCTAGCTTAATTTTTTGTTTAATTTTTGGGGCGACGAACATAACCTCTAAATACATAATAAATAAGTTTTTTTTTTCAGTTCATGAGATTTCATTACATAATCACGCTTTTTTTTTTGCTATATTTGTGCAAATTCTCAAATAAATCACGTAGGTAATCAGCAACATGGTGTTAATTTGTTTATGATGATAGTCTGCATTATATTGCGATAATAACAACAAAACATGCACAAAATTGTTTAATATATTTTTGCAAAAAAATATTCTGTGAATATGGAGTTAAATATTTTAAATATATTGCTGATGATCCGAAAATTAAGATATGTGGCAACCCTGTAATACCCCACAAGTGGCAACACCCAAGTGGATAGTCTTAGAATCAAACATACTATCACTATGCCAAATTTCATAGAAATCCGTCAAGCGGTTCTCGAGATAGTGGCGAATATACTGCGATAAGGAGGCAACCCTAGATGGCAACCCTACGTGAAAACATTTTAGTTGGCATGTCGCCGTAAATACCTTTCATTTGACACCCATATTGGCTTATCTTACGCAATATTAAAAAAAAAATGAGATAAGTGGCAACCCTGTAATACCCCACAAGTGGCAACACCCAAGTGGATAGATCAAACATACTATCTCCATGCCAAATAGCATCCAAATCGGCTAAGCGGTTCTCGAGATAGTACCGGATATACAAATATACTGCGGTGAATTGGCAACCCTACGTAGCAACCCTACTTGAAAATATTTTAGTTGGTATGTCGCCGAAATAATTTGTTGCTCAATAATTTAAAAAAATTGAGATAGGTGGCAACCTTGTAAACCGCCCAAAGATTTTATTGCACGAGTAGGCTTGTTTGCATTTACAAAAAAAAAAAAAAAAAAAAAAAAAACTGGAGAAGGAAAAATTTAATAAATCAATAGTCTCGTTTTATTGGTTATGAATAAATCACGTTTGAATAAATTTACGCTTTCACATCACAAAGCTTAGCAACAAATAAACCGTTTTAGTATTAATGTTTAAATAAATATCTTTGTATAAGTACATAGTTGTTCGAAAAAAAAAATATATATCAACTTACTACTGATAAAATATGCTAAAAGTAATTATTGGAAAATTTGCGATTATTTATTATGTACAAATGAGAATGTGTTTAAAGCTTAAATGAGCATCACACGAAAGTCATGGGTTAGCAATTTGTTTACTATCATATTCTTATCATATATTAGAGTATAAATGTCAATTGGAGTACCGTAATCAATGGATACTAGTGTCACAAATGTATACATATGTTACAGCAGCGGTGTCTAATACTTAAGGCGTCTCCCTAGAACACTATGCTTCAAGTTGGTCCAAAGGAGTAGTGAAATTCGCTGAGCTTAAGAATGACAGATGACTCATTTAAAATCTTAACTTGAGGCACACATACTTCCAGAGAGGAATACTTCCCAGGGAACAAAAAGTTTTTCTATACAAGTAACAGGTCCCTCATATATATGTAGATACAAGTAAAAATATAACAACCTTAGTTCCCTTTTAAGTGCCTAGTTTTATTTTATCACGTAACTACTGTATTTTCTAATCTCAAAACTTGAATAGTAATAAGATTAGTTATTATGAAGTATGAATAAGTAATTATAAGTGATAGACGGGTATTTTTTTATAGCAAGTACTTGTTAATTGCTTTGTTGATGAAGAAGATGCCATTTTTACATACGTATGCTCAAATTGTACGACGCCGATGTCTGTGCATAATAGATCATAAATACAGGGTGTCATTATTAAAATAAAATAAAATAAAATAAAATAAAATTAAATAAAGAAAAATAAAATAAATAAAATAAAATAAAATAAAATAAAATAAAATAAAATAAAATAAAATAAAATAAAATAAAATAAAATAAAATAAAATAAAATAAAATAAAATAAAATAAAATAAAATAAAATAAAATAAAATAAAATAAAATAAAATAAAATAAAATAAAATAAAATAAAATAAAATAAAATAAAATAAAATAAAATAAAATAAAATAAAATAAAATAAAATAAAATAAAATAAAATAAAATAAAATAAAATAAAATAAAATAAAATAAAATAAAATAAAATAAAATAAAATAAAATAAAATAAAATAAAATAAAATAAAATAAAATAAAATAAAATAAAATAAAATAAAATAAAATAAAATAAAATAAAATAAAATAAAATAAAATAAAATAAAATAAAATAAAATAAAATAAAATAAAATAAAATAAAATAAAATAAAATAAAATAAAATAAAATAAAATAAAATAAAATAAAATAAAATAAAATAAAATAAAATAAAATAAAATAAAATAAAATAAAATAAAATAAAATAAAATAAAATAAAATAAAATAAAATAAAATAAAATAAAATAAAATAAAATAAAAATAAAAAAATAAAATAAAATAAAAAAAAATAAAATAAAATAAAATAAAATAAAATAAAATAAAATAAAATAAAATACAATAAAATACAATAAAATAAAATAAAACAAAATGAAAAAAAAAAAATAACAAAAAAAAAAATAAGAAAGTGAAATAGAAAAAAAAAAAATAAACTAAAATAGAAGAAAATTAAATTAAATTAAATACTCAATATCAATCTTATATTTACGTTCTAATACTATTACTAATACTTATCTTACTTACAGTTAATTATTCTACATATTGATATAACCTTTTAATTACGACCGCATAATATAAATCTTGTCTTCACTAAGCGTTTGTGAATCTTAAGTAGAAAGGGGAAAACCGCAGAAAGCTCAACGTACTTGTTGATAATAAATCCTATAATTTCATACCATATATGTATGTACCCACAGGAAAGTACAAGTTTAATTGTAAATTGGAATTATTCTTCTACTTTGTAATAACTCGTAAGCTGGTGTTTCCCCGAGATAATAGTCTACCAACTCATGCAGATTCAACATATTTTTGGTGATTCATTACCACTCAGCATACAGCTACAGACAGTCTGGAGATACTTTATAGTTTTTTTACAAGAAATTTTTGTATGACAAATCAAAGACCACAAGCACGAACTCAACACGGCATACAAAAGTGAAGGCATATGTACTTTCCGCCCCTGATTGCCTAACTTTATCTCTGTTTATATAGGGCGTAGTTTCCAGCCTATCTCACTACTTTCAGTATAACGCCCATTGTTCTGGGTACTAGTAGTGAAACAAGCAATTAATATTCAAATATTTCGGAATGAGTCAGCAAAACTGAAATTGAAAAACTCATAAGTATATACATATGTTTGTATATAGGAATCTACCTACATTTGTTTTATTTTTTTTTT
>CAXKVI010000003.1:6851998-6861998 GCA_964058755.1 Campiglossa producta
CTTCCTAAAACTTACCTAGAAAAAATGTATATAACTAATAATTAAGTTCCAACCAAGAAGAATATGCAATAATCAGTAGATTGAGAGTTGTTAAGTTGGTTTATTATTATTATTAGGCTGAGAGACTGTGCCAAACGGTAGAAAATTACCTACTTTCTCATTAACAATTTTGACAGATATGAGGTGAAAATATGTACTTTGAAGTGCAAGCACTTTTTCCCTTCATGGTAGGTACTTTGCTGGCGTTTGGCACATGTGGTTAGTATAACTTTTTTTTAAATATATAAAAATTACATTATAAATTCAATTTAATACTTCATTAATAGCACAAAAGGTAAGAAAGCAAGGATCCATATTTTCGTCCTCAGATTTTCACCACTATTCATGAAAGCCTGCCATTCGCCATCATCTTCGAAATACTTGTTACAACCATTTGTTTTACAGAGTTGACAATCAGAAACATCCTTCGCTGAGGCAAGCGACTCGCAGGTCAGAAGTTTATTTTGACGTACCATTGATGAGCAGCCACGTTGAGTGACCGTAGTGCCGTTGACTTATTTGGAAGAGAAAAAATATATATGAAAAAAAAAAAATTATAATTAAGAAATAGAAAATATGTTAACAAATTAAGACTTATTTAGGGCTATATTCACCACACCCGATTAAAGCTGTACAAAACTTCATTTGACAGACAGTTTTCTGTCAAGTAAAGTTATGGTGAGAGTTAACCAGAGATAATGGCCAATTAAGCCCCTAGTATTATGGTAATATCGTAAGAAATTGTAATATCATAAGTAATTGTAATATCGTAAGTTATTGTAATATCGTAAGTAATTGTAATATCGTAAGTAATTGTAATATGGTAAGTAATTGTAATATCGTAAGTAATTGTAATATCATAAGTAATTGTAATATCGTAAGTAACTGTAATATCGTAAGAAATTGTAATATCATAAGTGATTGTAATATCGTAAGTAATTGTAATATCGTAAGAAATTGTAACGCCATAAGTAATTTTAATATCGTAAGTAATTGTAAAATCGAAAGTAATTGTAATATCGTAAGTAATTGTGATATCGTAAGTAATAGTTATATCGTAAGTAATTGTAATATCGTAGGTAATTGTAATAAGTAATTGTAATATTGTAATTGTACTATCGTAAGAAATTGTAATATCGTAATTAATTGTAATATCGTAAGTAATTGTAATATCGTAAGTAATTGTGATATCGTAACTAATAGTTATATCGTAAGTAATTGTAATATCGTAGGTAATTGTAATATTGTAATTGTACTATCGTAAGAAATTGTAATATCGTAATTAATTGTAATATCATAAGTAATTGTAATATCGTAAGTAATTGTGATATCGTAAGTAATTGTAATATCATAAGTAATTGTAATATCGTAAGTAATTTTAATATCGTAAAAAACTATTATTTCGTAAAAAGTAATTTTAAAGTAATGACCATTAATTAACCTCACCATTTAATTTTATCATATAGCATACAGCATCATCTGCTCTACCGTCAATCAGCTGATATTTTCGTCTACGTCGATCACTATCATTATCATCATCATTATGATACTCACTGCCATCGCTCTCAAATTCCTTACTTTCATCTTCCTTCACACTCGGTTGTTTTGATTTACTTTTGCCAGCCAATCTGACAATATCTTCGATATCCTCATCGCTATAATCTCCATCATAATCGGTTTCTGTGAATAGCGTAATTAATATGGGATGAAAAAAAAAAAATTTTAAGTGTTAATTACCTAATGTTGGCTTATTATTTGCTGGTAGTTCCTTACAAATCTGAAGCTCATTATCGTCCGTCACTACTTCGCAATAGCGGCAAGTGTAACATTGTAGAGCTAAACAGAGAGAAAGAAGTTTTGAAACAGAAGTTTTAGTATAAAATTATAGTTAGCCTGAAAAATAGTAATCATAGTTTTAGTGTTGACACAATGACTCATAGTCATAGTCAAGATAAAGTTGGTACTAAAGTTAGCGTCGGCTTTTTTTTTAACCGACAAACCGTTGGAAATTGGTTCAAAAAGCCGACGTTAACTTTAGTACCTACTTTATCTTGACTATGACAATGAGCCATTGTGTCAACACTAAACTATCTTGACTATGACTATGCCTCAATACTACTAACCCTCTATTAGCGTAGATTCCAGGGAAACTGTCAATATCAATATCACCAGCCCGAATTTGTAAACATTTTTTTGAGCCATTGTTCCTATTTTGAGTTATTGGTTGCAAACCTGGCTAATGAGTCAAATTGCACTCTACAGTTGTACTAGTAGTTATGTGTAATATATAATCTCAAGTAGCTCTATAGTTCCAGATATAAACAAACGTATGTTATTACTCCAACTTGCTCGCTTTCAATAAAGACTGAACTGAACTTTTGTAAATTCCTGAGAAGACTAAATGAAACAATTCAAATATTTGGTGGCAAAATATTTGGGTGGTGAATGTTAGTGACAATATTTGTATGTCTGTAGAAAGTATGTAACTTAAAATTGGTATTTCAATATGCGAAGTGATACCACAAAATTTCCAACAATTTTCACTTAATTTTTTTTTTTTTTTGTCATCAAAAACCGGTTGGAAGAATATCTCATTTGTTTTTGCTGTTCTCGGTGCGTTGATGACATATTGATAAACAATTTTGATATTGCTTTTCGCCGTTGGGATCACTCTTGATTGTTGGTTGTCAGTGACAAAAATTAAAAATAAAGAAGCGTAATTTTCAGGCTTCTGTAGATAGTATGGGCAGTGTATATACTTACGTAAATATGTAGATAAGGGCCTCATTTACAGAGTTCTATCAAAAGAGTAAAAAAGGTTCAAAATTATATTTAAAACAAAATTCAAAAGAATAACATTAAATGAAATAAAAAATTAAATAACATAACAAAAAAAAAAAATTAACAAAAAAAAAAAATTAAAAAAAAAAAAAAAACAAATACAATAAATTGAGACAAAAAAAAATAAAACAAAAAAAAATAAATAAAATAAAACAAAAAAAATGAAATAAAGTAAGAAAATTTAAAAAAGGAAAAAATAATAACACATATATAGTAATAAATATTACTTCCGCTATTTATGGATAAAAAATTTCTTCAAAATAAGTTTAAAAAATTAACTCTACTTTTTCTATTAGAAAAATGTTAAAATGGAACGTATATATGTATATGAGTGATGCTTTCTGAGACGGCCACTAACAATTTTTTTTTCGGATGTCGTAAATTTTTTTCGATGGCTTCATTCGCCTATAGTTCAATTTTTTCTTAATTTTGATATTGAGGTCAAAAAGTGTCTTGCTTAACGGTTTGAAACGGTTTCGGTTTTGTTCTTTTTCAGAAAAAAATAACGGTTACGGTTTCGGTTTCGGTTTTGAAAAATGAATCGGTTTTAATCGGTTACGGTTTCGGTTTCACTCCTTGATATTTATGAAAACTCAATGAGCATATTTATGACTTTAGAGCAGTACAGCCTTAACCTGTTAACAGTATAACCTCTACAGCTCCAATTTTATGTAATCGGCCTGCTGCTAATATCAGTACAACGTCATACGCCTAAATGTAGGCAACGCTTACAGATCCAATTTTAATGCTATAAAATGTACAGCTCCAATTTTATGTAATCGTATATATTCTTGACAAGTTATGTTGGTATTTTTGACAAGTTATGTTGCTAACGCCGCACCTTTTAACATTGAAAAAAGTCCGTTACGAACTTTTTTAACATTAACATTTTTTTCATTTCACTCCCACCGCCAAGGCGTGCGATAAAATCTATGCAATTGCTTAAAAATGAAGGAAAATAAAATCAAATAAATTATGAATTTTTTGGCTACCTTTTTCCTTAAATATGTATTTTTGGTCCGTGTTCAATAATTGAAAAACAATTAAGACACACTTTGATTTTTTCTTTTAAAAATCGATATATTTCGATTGCTCAACGGTGTTTAAATTGTTTTTCAATAATTGAGCACGGACCTCGAGCCAGCCAAATATACATATTTAAAAAAAAAAAAATAAAATAAAATTAAAAAAAATAAAAATAAAATAAAACAAAATAAAAAAAAAATAAAAATAAAAAAAAAAATAAAATAAAATAAAAAAAAATAAAAAAAAAATAAAAAAAATAAAAAAAAAAAATAAAATAAATAAAAAAAAAAAAAATAAAAAAATAAAAAAAAAAATAAAAAAAAATAAAGTCAAGTGCCTTGCGTATCATAACTCCACCCTTAACATGGTTTCTAAATAAGTTAAACACTTTTCATTGTACAATTGTATTTTATTTTTTCCATGCTTATTGTGATTGCTAATATTTTTTTTTTTTTTTTTTTTTGATCAATGATTTTCTAAGTTGTATATTTCCCACAAGCTTCAATTGGATGCTCATGGGGTTAAATCTATTTGAATAATTTCTGATGTGTTTTTTCTATTAAAATATCATATTTTCAAAAAAAAAAAAATTATGAATCAGCTTTGAATTAAAAATTTTTTATGAAGCACTTGCAATATTTTTCTTTTGTCATTGATAGTTATATAAAAAAAAACCATTCACTTTATTTTGCGTGCTTTCTTTTAAGGGAGGGATAAATAAAAATTCAGCATATTCAATTTTTTTTTTTAAATACCAACATTTTGAATTATTTCTCGAAGACATTTTAATTCAGAGAAATTACAATTGGTGGGGCGTGTTTCAGTGTTTGAAAAGTTGTATGGCAACATAGCTACTGAAGTGACTTTTTAAGAAATTAATGCACCTACTATGTAAAGTTCTAAATTTTCTGCTTCAAAATTTTTTTGTGTTTTGTATTTTTGCATGCACTGTTAACACTGAACTTTTTCAATCTAATAAATATTTGCTTTCCCAATTTCATTGCATTCCTTCAAATGATTAGTTTTTTCATAATTTTCAGTGCATACATTTTTGTTGTAAATTTTTATTTTCTTAGTTTACTTTCAATTTCCTTCTTTGAAAGGGAAATGTGTGTATGTATGTAGTGTATTTGTATAATTATAACATTTACATACGTGAGCAGTTTACTTCCGCATTGTTTTTGCTTATATTGGGGTTGTGCCTTTGTTCTTCTTCTTACTCCTTATTTGCATTATAATGCTTTCGAATTAAGATAAGGTGTTACGACTGGGTACACAACAAACAAACGCATATTTGCTTTTAATCTTTTAATTATCATACAATATTAACGGCATTTGTTTAAATTTGCTCGCATATATGTAAATATGTTTATACACAATTGTATATGGGTGATTCCATGTCAAACCGTCATGCACTAAAAAAGAAATAATAAAAAATAAAAAAATAAAAACACAATATAAAAATTAAACTAAATAAAATAGAATTATATAAAGTGAAATGAAATGAAAAAAAAAAAAAAAAAAATAAAAAAAAAATTTTTTTTAAAATTTTAAAAATTAGAAAAATTAAAAAATTTAAGAATTTAAAATACAAAACAAAATCAGTCAAATAAAATAAAATACAGCAAAATAAAACAAAAAAAAACCTCATTTTATGATAAACGAAAACTCCGCCTATTTGATGTGGAATGACCCATATGAGTGTGCTTAAGTTATTAAAAGTACCAATTTTGCATTAAATTTGTTGTTACTCACACTGCAGTCACTTAATAAATTGTTATGCGTATTATAATTTATTTTATGAAAAACCGAAGCATTTTCGAAACCACATCAAATTTAATTATACAATTATTATTTTTAAATTAATTTTTTTTTATTTCCTTTTCAATCCATTTTTATTGCCATGCACGCTTCAGATATTTTTATATCCCTTCAATTTTTTGATTTTTTAATTTTCATTCAATATTGTTTTGAACATTTTTTAATTCCTAGTAAACTTTTTTTTAATCTACTCCTTTTTTTTAAATTATTATTGCTTCCTTTATTCCATTAATTTGACTTTTCATCATTTTTCAACAACTTCATATCTGTTCTTCATTACCATATTCCTCGCTCGTTTTGCCTCCACTTACAAAAATGAATTTAAAATTTCATTACTTTTTTTCCTTTCTGCCTTTTTTCTTATTTAATACTAATTTAATATATATATATATATATTTTTTTTTTAATTCAATACTTAAAAAACTTAAAGGCATTTGGTGAATATTAAATCTTATAATTTATAAGCAAACTGTTCTAAATATTTTTTTATATTTTTGGGCATTTTTTTATTATTGTGTATTTTGATTTCTTATAGCTAGCTATATGACACTACTTTTTTTCACTATTTTTTTACCGAGGTTTATCCTCTAATTTTTTTCTCTAGGAAGAAAAGAGACAATTCTTCCATTGTTCTGCACTTTTTTTTCACAAGAAACACACGAAAATGAAGCAGAAAAATAAAAAAAAAAAACAAATTTTTTCGTTTGTTTTTTTACAGCCAAGTTTGGATTTTCATTGTTTTTTTTCGTTAGTTTTTTAGCATAGCTTTCCCGCTTGCACCAATATGATAATTGTATAAGACGGTTTCTTTCGCAGAATAAATATAAAAAATACAAAAAAAATACAAAAAAAATACAAACAAAATACAAAACAATACAAGAAAAAATACAAAAAAATACAAGAAAAATACAAGAAAAAATACAAGAAAAAATACAAAAAAAAAATACAAGAAAAAATCTGAAAAAATACGTAGTGTCATATAGCTATTAAAAAATAAATTTTGCAAAAAAGCGCTCTTTTACTTGCACCAATATGATAATTGTATAAGACAGTTTCTTTCGCAGAATAAATATAAAAAATACAAGAAAAAATACAAGAAAAAATACAAGAAAAAATACAAGAAAAAATCTGAAAAGCACGTAGTGTCATATAGCTATTAAAAAAATAAATTTTGCAAAAAAGCGCTCTTTTTTTACTTTCTTTAAAACATCTAATTTTTAAATAATTTAATTTTTCTACTTACACATATATACAAATATACGCGTTTAACTATCATTCTAAAAAGTATTAAATCTTATCGCTAGTCTGGGAAAAGCTTTTCAAAAAACATAAAGATTTGAAAACGAAAAGGTACACTCAAGGTGATTTATTCAGGTCAACGTAAGCTTAATTTCAAGATTTAGCCCCGTCCGTTAATTTTCTGTTTCAAAAATGTATCAAGATAAATATAGGAGAGTTTCCACTCTAGTATTTCTATATCATTCTAAGATATTGTCCTTAAAGTTACTAGAGGTGAAGCTGTCATAGAGATGAAAAGGGGGTAAATGTGTAGTTAGAATGAATTTGAAAAGGTTTTATGAAAGTCGAGATCGAGGCAGGCCTAGGGGTATAAATGGAAGTAGTGGTAAAAGTACAGGTAAAAATGTAGGTAGTGGTAGGAGCAGACGTAGAATTGAAGGTAGATATAGAGGTGATAGTAAAGTAAAAGTAGAGGTTGCGATAGAAGTAGAACTAGATGGATAGGTAGATTTAAAGGTTCGGGGGAGATTGAGAGAAAGAAGTAAATGGAGAAGTGAAGATACATAGAGTGAAGATAGATAGAGGTAGATTTCGAAGATGTACAGCTAGGGATAGGGATAGAGAGACGGTGAGGGAATATAAAAAGGGATATTAATAGTAATACGAATAGGACGGAAAACGGGAAGAGCGAAATGGAGATTCAAATGAAGGGGTAATTTGGAGTAGGGTATGAAAAAAATAGCAAAAATTGGGAGAGTAAGAAAAGAGAAGAGTCAGACGACGCCAGAAGAAGGCGGACAAACAATAAAGAAAATATTTGGGGGAAGGTTACGGGCAAGGCAAAAGAAAAGATAAACAAAAAGTCGAAGAGAAACGTAAAGTGGTAGGTAAAGGGAGCAGAAGAAAGAGAGCGCAAGAGGCTCAGGAGGAGCAGGCGATTCGATGTATGTTAGTGGCAACTAGAATATTGAGTGACTGAACGTAACGAATAGAGATCTATGAGGAAAAATAGGGGATTTTGACGGCAAAGAGTATCAAAATTTAGAACTCAAAATTAAGGAGGCAGAGTGGATCCATTTTTAAATGCTGTAAACTCAATTTTTGGGACAGAAAAACGTCTGTTGCGTTTGTAAGTTCTTTATATAAAAAGTCATCGAATTTTCAAAACCGCTCGCGTTATTTCGCCAATTTGAAAAAGGATCTGTAGGGTGTGATGATAAATTAGAAGATAACACTTTGGGTTATATAACTAAAAATACACACAAAATGAGGTAAAAGAGTCTATTGATGCCAAAGCACTGAAATTAAAGAAAACATAATTTATTATTTTATAAAATATTCTATGGGCTGATCTCACCAACCGGTCTTATGTAGGGTTTAAGCTGCATTTAAAATGCAGCATTTCGCATTTTCGGACATAAGCGATCGAAAAGCGTTCATGCGGCTGCATTATGTAAATTTAGCTAGTTTTCGAATGTTTAAGGTGCGTTCCTACATCGCAAGTGAGTTCGTGGGTAAAGAAACCGACTTTCTAAACAAACTGGGAAACTTTTCACCTAGAAAATTACAACTTTTTACAGGAAATTGCATAAGAACGTTGACATACTTAGTGAGAAGATATCCTAATATAAAAAGCGGCTCTCCCAAAATTATGCAACACTTTTTTTTACTTTTTCTTCATGCAAGGAATTTTTGTTCGTACTGTATCTTCTAAGATGACAGAGTTGTATTTGGATTTATAATGCTAATAAATAAAGTAGCTTTTAGTGGCAGTTAGCTTTCAAAATTTGTATGGTAAATGCAGAAATAAATTCTGCATTTTGGGCTAAATGCTAAAGTGTGAGGATAATGCAAAATGCAGGCCTAGCATGAACCCTACATTAACTTAGTTGGGTCGATTTTTTTTTAATTTTTCAATTTCACCATGCAACTGCCAAGTCGCAAATTAGCCAAGTTCGCAGCTGACTTATTCTCAACTAAGTCAAAATATCGTGTAAAGCGGGAAACAGACTTCAGTCCGCCAATTCGACAGTTGCGTGACGTACGTCAATTTTAGAGCAAATTCTACTTTGACGTATCCGTCTTATCTGGAGTTACGCATACAAACATCCGCAGTCTACTTTGCTGTCAGTTATTTCGACGTACTGACGGATTGATTCTGCTGAACGCTTAAGACGTCAATTGTGGAGCAAAGCAAAGACGTCGAAGACAAAAGCATAAAGGGTCGAATACATAAAGCTTTGTGTACCTCGCCTGACATTTGCTACCTCAAAACTTTGCGCCCAACTTCAGAGGTATGCTACAATGAACGCCTTGACGCTTCTCTTTTATACATTTGTTTTCGTTATTTTTTTCTTTGCATTCGTAGTGTTTTAGTTAATTTATTAATTTAATAGAGAAAAAATGAATTAATTATTATTTTCTCCAACATTTTATTCTTTAATTGAAGCAAAGTCATCAACATCTGATTGTCAAAGCAAGCAAAGCAAGCAAAATTTGAGAGTTTGCCAAATTTTAACCTTGCTTCAACTTTGAGGTCTCTAATTTGCCATGCTTCGTTTAAATACGTATACTGAACATTTCTGTCAAAGTCAAAGTTTGAGGTAAGGTCAAAATAAAGTTTTATGTAACTGACCCATAAGAATCGGTCAACTGTTGTTCATGTGTCTAATTTTAATAATCGTATAGATAGGAGTTCCTTCAAAAAACACCATTGCGTGCGCTGTTAGTCCCAAATCTGGGCTTACTTAAGTAAACACTTAGTTGTGGCCTAGTCGCGAAGGTGAAACCGGGCCTATAAAGTCTAGGAAAAATGCAGTCGTTTGGAACTGTTTTACAGAAGCTTCGTAGATCCACTGCAATTGCCGAAAAGTCTGCACACCCTTAATTTTTTGAAATTCTATAACATTTTTCCCTTAAAGCAAATACTTAAAATGAGTTTTCAAAAAAGGTTTCCCATATTCTCTTATTGATTAACAGGACAGGAACATCTGCTTTAAAAACTATGCTCTTGGACCGATAAAAATTATTCTGC
>CAXKVI010000003.1:6866998-6891998 GCA_964058755.1 Campiglossa producta
ATGATATTAATTTTAAACAAAATTTTATTGAAAAATTTTTGTGAGAACCAATTTCCTTTAAAATTATACCTTTTTCCTTTAAAATTATACCTTTTTTGTAATAGACTTCGAAAATTTCTTTAATAAATTTTTAACCTTAAAAAGAAAAACAAATAAAATTCACCATACAATGCAATTAATCTAGGGATTTTTTTTTTAATATCCGATTTTAAAGCTAAAATTCACCCATTACATTTTAATTTATAATGAAAATTCAAAACTCATTGCATTTTATGGTGAATTTCTTGTGCTTTTTTGTTTATGATAAAAATAAATTAAAGAAATTTACGAAGTCCATTACAAAAAAGTTGTCACTTTGAAGTAAAAAGATTAAGCTTCTAATTAAAAGTAAAAAAAAAAAATATTAAATATTTCCAAATTTGAAAAAATTTAAAAAAGAAATTTTTTTAAAAATTTTTATTAAAATTTTTCAATACATTTGTTTTTTTAATTTTTCAACAAAATTTTTTTTTTTTTAATTTTTTATTAAAATTTTTAATACATTTTTTTTTAAATTTTTCAATAAATTTTTTTTTAAATCTATGTATATTTGAAAAGTTCACCAAATTTCATTCAAATCGAAGTGATGAAATTTTTGGGTGGCCCGGTTGACGAATTTCGTTCCACATAGAAATGTAAATAGTTACTCATACGCCCTGGCGAACCATATTGGAAAACCAATTTTACTAAGATAATATCACCTCACCCCAAAATTACACCAATCTAAAAATGACCAATATGATCTCAAATTACCCCATATAACCCTGGAAATGATACCAAAATTACGTCATTCCTCTCCTTCTACTTTCCCTTTTCTACACTGAACCAAAAAAGTTCATGTTTCGACATAGAGAAAAAGTACATGGATTTTAAGAATTATTTTTCATAGAAATTTAAGAATATTTCTTACAAATCTTCAGAAAGCATGAATTCATTCAGAAATTGTAAAATGATTTTCTTATCCTTTCCTCTCCTTTCTTTTCCTTTCCTTTCCTTTGCTTTCCTTTCCTTCAATTGCCTTTCCTTTAGTTTCCTTTCCTTTTCTTTCTTTTTCTTTTCTTTTCTTTCCTTTTCTTTCCTTTTCTTTCCTTTCCTTCTCTTTCCTTTCCTTTCCTTTCCTTTCCTTTTCTTTCCTTTCCTTTCCTTTGCTTTCCTTTCCTTTCCTTTCCTTTCCTTTTCTTTTCCTTTTCTTTTCCTTTTCTTTCCTTTCTTTCCTTTCCTTTCCTTTCCTTTCCTTTCCTTTCCTTTCCTTTCCTTTCTTTCCTTTCCGTTTCTTTCCTTTTCTTTCTTTTCCTTTCCTTTTCTTTCCTTTTCTTTCCTTTCCTTTCCTTTCCTTTTCTTTCCTATTCTTTCCTTTTCTTTCCTTCTCTTTCCTTTTCTTTCCTTTTCTTTACATTTGCAAAAACTAAAAATTTTATGGTAAATTTTTTTGGCGAATTTCGGTAAAAAATGGAGTTCCAAGACCGATATTTCAAAATGGTATTCTTCAAATATCCACAATATCGGCAAAGAAATTTGGCTTGTTCAAGAAAAAAAATCTTCAGAATCGCTGTCAGAATAAAGGGGCAGACAAAGTTGACTAGAGTTTTTCCTACCAGTTTAACCGTTTAAACTAAGTTTAAAATCGCACTTTAGTTTAAACCTTCACTGAAAAGCTAGGCCTAAGGTACTAACCAAATCGAACACCAAAAAGGATTTATTCCAAAAAAGGATTTATTCGTAGACCATAAGTGTGTTTATCGAAAATTGTGTGTGTGATAGACTCTTTCAGAAAAATTAAACTCCCAGTGGGAAAGTGGGTAATGCACTACCTTTTTCATCCTTCATGGACAAAAGTATCTAATGCATAAAAAATATTTAAAAAATCAATCGATGTAATGTATGTTGTAAGGTTTTATTTTTCCAACACATTACTTTTCCTATGACACCGCTGTAGAAAAAGTAATGCATGAATTCATGTATACATTACTTTATACATTACCAAGCATTACCTTTTTCGGATGGGTTGCTACCATTGTCAATTTGTTCGAGTATTGATATAAGTAGCTTTGCCCCACATTCAAGAACAAGTGGTTTATAATGCTCTTATAGGTAATTGCAAGATTCTGTGAAACTGTCACTTTAAAAAGCTTGATAGACCTCTTTCAACTACTTTTATGAGTATGGGTCTTATAATTAATTCATTTTAAGCATACAAAAATAGTCGTATAATGCACTCACCTCCGCCACAATACTGCTATTCGATTTTAAATCTGCACAACTGGGATTATCGCTGGAATCACAAACAAAACATTTGATGGCTGCGCCTGAAATTATGCCAAATTTTCGAAGGTAAGACGACACAAATTATTGGAACACAAAATTTTTTAGAATTTTTTTCGTTTTTTTTACACGGATTTAACGCTGTTTTCACAACAACAAAAAATTGGGTTGATATGAGATAAGAGAGATCGCAAAAATAGGTAAAATCAAGCGAATGAAAAAAATTGTAAATTCATTTTAAAAAAATATTATTAAACTGTGGCAACTGCGTTAGCATAATTTTAGGCGTTTGATTTTGACCTTTTTTTCGAGCTCTAGATATAAAATAAGCTGAAGAAAAAAACGATATTTTGAACTTTTTCTGAATATAGGTTTTAGGAGAAATCGGCTAATCTAGTAAAACTTTGACCTATTTTTATTTTTGACTCATATGATACGTACTAATTCCTTTGTAGATTAAAAAAGTTTTCTTATTTTGGCTCCAAAGTCATTAAACTAAGTAAAATATTCCTTAATTTAAAGGCTTTCTTCCTCAATTTAAAGATTTTTTACATTAAATTGAGGAAAAAGGTCTTTAAATTAAGGAAGCCATGTCTTTGGAGCCAAGTAAGGGAAATTTTTCCTTGAAATATGGAAACTCTTTTTTGAGTGTACCAGGTACACTGTACCTATTATCAAAAGTGGGTGTGGCTTTCAACCGATCCTGTTTTTAACCAAAAATATTGTTCTACATAATTGTGATATGTTCCTTCAACTGCGCTACAGAAATGTAGAATAGCTTCAGAGACGGGTGGTGCCACGCCCACAGTGAAACTTTAGGAATCCGAAATTAAACTTGAAAATCGGGTACTGACTCTGGAATGTAAGTTATCACCTCTCTGTGAAGGGTTTTTACTTTCGTAGTCAAATTGGCAAATGATGGAGAGCTTACCTCCATCAAAAAACTATGTTCTACTAAAGTAAACCTATTGATAAAAAAAAGTTTTAAAAGTTATGCAAGTTCGATTTTGGTCAAAAGAATACCCATCCCTCACTCTGTGTTCTTGATAAATTACATACCTTGACAAACAATAAAGAGAAAATATTTTTATCAGCTGTTTTGAAGTTTTGTTTTCGATGCTGACTCTTTATCAAGATTGATAACACTGTACAATAGCCAATAAATCCCAGAGGGTTTCTCATCGGTTTCCAAAGCTTTTGGGTGCGCTGAATCCGTATCTAAAGTCAAAATATTTGGGTCACCCTAGGTTTTCCCTGCAGAGTGTAGTTTAAAAAAAAAAATTCTTAATAACTTGCTGTACCTCAATTTTTTGCACTATGGAACATCTGTATACCGCCAAATATAAAACCCAAAATTAAATTATGGTTACTTGGCCCAAGAAAAATTATTAAATTATTAACATTTTTTTTACAACTACCGATTTCTTTACAAACCACCCTCAGGAGAGAAAACCTAGGGTGACCTGAAAAAACTGATTTCAGATTCGGATTCAGCACACCCAAAAGCTTCAGAAACCGTCGAGAAAACCTGTGGGATTTTCAAAAACTTAAATTTTGTTGCACAGTGTAATTTATCAAGAGCACAGGATCGTGTGATTAGAGTTAATCACAAACATTTTTTTTGTAAATTATAGCTCTGTCATATCTTTAAGTATTTTCAAAGGAGTTAGCTTGTTTTGTGGAAAAATATGATAAATTACTAAATTTTTAAGATGAAAAAATTGTTGTTATGCTTGTGGAATGCACAAACAAAAATATATAATACTTTTTTTAAGTTTAAGATATGGGCCCCTTTTCGGGAAATTGCCGTAAGGAACAACATAGAAATTTCAGCGGAGAGGATTTTTTTGGTTTTTATTACTGTAAAGATTGTTCCATACGTAGGAAAAAAGCCAATTTTTTGCCACAACTATGTGAATTTCAGCTATAATATTCAGATGATGCGCTCAGGCATGTTAAAGAAACTTGCATAAAAAAATTAATTTCCAAAATATTACAGTTACAGAAATTCTGCCAAAAGGGGTCAAAAGTTGAATTAAAAATATTTGCTAATATTGGAAGTTTCAAAAATATTTAAAATATTTTTTATACTTTCAAGTACCATTTTTGAAATGTCTGTTTTTTTTAAATTCAGTAGGTTTCCGAAATATTGAAAAAATAAACTTTAAAGCCAGAAAAAAAGTTTTGAAAAATTATCAACAAAAATCATGGTGATGACTTCAATTCAATAACTTTTTGCCATTTTTTTGTTTACTGATATGTATATATATTTTTCCTCGGTTAAAAAAATGCTCCTAAATTTAAAACCCGTCTAAAGTTTAAGCGATTTTTTAAACTTTTTTTTTTTGGAATATCTTAAATCTTCTAAATACCTACAATTATTTTCAATTTTTGTTTGGTTTCGATCTAAGATCTAAATGAAAAAGCAGTCTAAAACTTTTTTATTTGGTTTTTCTGAAAGTCATTGCATTTTGGCCACAAAAACTTCATGTGCCGCATAGCTCAGCGGTACAGTAGTCGGCTGTGACTCCTGAGCGCTTCCGTTCGAATTCTGCCAAGTGCCACTTTTTTTTAATTTTATTTTATTTTTAAAACTTTTCGAGTTAAAATTGAAACTTTTCGGTTTAAAATTAAAACCTTTTCGGTCTACAATTTTTGTTTTGTTTTCATTTATTTTTAAAACCTTATAAAAAATTGAATTTTTCCCACAACATTTATGTATGCGATGTAACTACAGTGGTAGAGCAGCCGGGCATGAGTCTTGGTTCGAATCCCAGCCAACCGACAAAAAAGTTTTTTTTTAATAAGAAACTGTTAAAACAGTTCTGGTTTAAAATTAATTTAACTAATTTTCTTGAAAACTGGTCTAGATTTAATTTGAAACCAAATTTGGTTTGGCCATATACATATGTTCCAAAAAAGTTTAAAATTTAGACTCAAATTTTTAACCGTGTATAAACAATTTTCAAATTTTCACTTATTAAGTATTTCGATAATATTTGATGATTTCACTGTTTTGTTTAGAGACGCATTTTCACAAAAAATTTCTATTATTAAGATTTGCATGATCTTCTTCTTGAAATTATATTATTTTTGATTTTGCACATTTTATTTTGTTAATGGAATTTTCTTTATTAAATGAATAATAACAATAAAATTGCTTTTATAGAGAGCAAAATAAGCTTCAGCTCTCTTTCCACACTTTTTTTAACTGCACTAACCATTTTGAATGCACTGCAAAAGTAAGGCGACCGTTATAATTAAAAAATGTAGCATACTTGTAGGCGCGTTAGAATGCAAATACATGACTGATGACATGAGACTTTCTTCACTTCGATCAACAAATGATCGGTTTGCAAATATTAGCACTAGCTTATTCCGATCTCAACTTTTTGCCACTTTGAAAAAAAACTTAATTTCTATTTCACAAAAAACCGACACACAAAAGTGTGCTTCTACATATGTAAGTTTTCGCAGCACGATCTACTAACTACGCGTTGGCACTACGCTAATTTTGTCCGTATTTCAAATCCTTTACGTGTCACAGCGTTTTTCAAACTAAACTCAACCAAATGAAAACGCAACTAAAAGCAAACAGCAGCAGCTGCGAGACACTCGGTTCGTTTCAAACCGAGGTGGTGTAGGCGAGTCCTGTCGGCAGCGCGATACGAGCCGAGTTTCAAATTGTGCAAAAGCAGCAACTAAAGTTGCAAAGAAAAGTGCGAACCAACTTTAGAAAGTTCCTTTTGTTTTCCATACCAACAAGAAATAAGCAATTTTTTTTATATTGGTTTCAATAAAATTGAGCGGAAGTAAGCGAGGGACGATAAGCAGAAGATGAAGGCAAAAAAAAGCGATGAGTGTTTAAAATGTGCTTGTGGGAGTTGTTAAATATGCCACTAACGCTGGCACTGCTGCGAAAGAAGCCAACGGCGCCGACAGCAACTATGAAGTCAGCTGAGACAGCAACTATGACGAATTCGATGACAGCAGCAGCAGCGTGAGTGGTTGAGAGGGGGGCCGCAAAAAATTAGCGTAAAAATGATGTTGTTTGCAAAAATTGAGACGACAGCAGGGATGAATTTATGTCGTTTTATGATGACGTCGCCAAAGTTGACAAACGTTATTTCAAGTGTGTGGGAGGGGAGGGGGAGGGGGGGGGGGGGGGGATATGTTGGCTATAAGGCAAGGCAAAGCGAAACAATGCGAATTGTAATGGATCGCCATTGCGCGTTCCTCAACTTAAATGAATCGCGGAAGGCAAAAAAAGTCGCAAAATTGTTCCGAATTAGAAAAGTTTTGTAAAGTTGAGTATATAAAAGTTAGCGTCACATTCCTTGTTTTTAGTGGTTTAATGTGTAACTGTTTGACAATTTTAGCTTACGTTTGGAGGGTATGCCAACTGACTGTGAGTGGATATATAAAAGTGGAGAAGAAGTAGATGGAGCAGGAAAAAAAGGTGTCCTTTCTCTAAAAACAAATTTTTTTATGGAAAACTGTTCTTATAAGGCAGATAAGTTTTAAAGTTTACTTGAAGAAAACAGTCCTAAGAATCGTGATTTGTATGCATACACCAGAGTTAAAAAACGAAAACAATACATTAATCAGAGGGTGTTTACGATCTGCGACTTACGATATAAGACTTACGATATAAGACACACCTTAAAATATTTACAAAATTAGAATTTTTATATACTATACGATATTTAAATACGATATCAGACTTACGACATGAGAATTACGGTATAAGACTTAGGGGTTATAAGACATACCTTAAAAGATTTACATAATAAGAATTGAAACTTACGATGGGATATTTAAATACGATATGAGACTTATGACATGAGACTTACGATAATAAATTAAAGAAGAAACTTACGTTATTAGACATACCTTAAAAGATTTACAAAATAAAAATTGAAAATTACGATACGATTTTTAAATACGATATTAGACTAATAGCATGAGACTCACGATAATAAATTTAAGATTGCAAATTTACAATATTAGGCTCACGATAAAAGACTTACCTCAAAGATTTACAATATGAGTATTATGATATACAATTTACGTTATAAGAGATATCTTAAGAGATTTACCAATAGAGATTTTAAAATTTCGATACGATATTTAAATACGATATTAGACTAATGACATGAGACTTACGATACTAAATTTGAGATTTCAGATTTACAACATCAGGCTCACGATAAGAAACTTACCTTAAAGATTTACAATATTTGAATTACGATATAAAACTTGCTAGAATTAAACTAGAATTAAAAATTACGATAATATATTTAAATACGATATAAGACTTATGACATGAGAATAACGATAATAAAATAGGCTCACGATAAAATACTTACTTCAAAGATTTACAATATGGGAATTACGATATGGAACTTACGATATAAGATATATCTGAAAAGATTTATACATTGAAAATTTTCATTTTACAAAATGAGAATTTAAAACTGTGATGCGATATTTAAATACGATATTAGACTTATGACATGAGACTTACGATAAAAAATTAAAGATTTCAAATTTGAAACTTATTATAATAATTTTACAATTCGAGCTATTCGATATGACACTTACGATAAATTACTCAGGATATGTGACATACGATAGTAATTTTATGATATACGACTTAAGTACTACAATGACTTTGAAATACATATTTTAATTAAACACAATTACGATATTAAACTTTCCCGTTGTTTTTTTTTAGCTCTGAAAGCACTCTACGAAAGTAGGTTGAATGACAGCCACGACATATAAGGGAGACTCTCCTGGGCCATAAAAAGGTCCAGTACGTTCCACTTTGGAGACTTTTACCGTAGAAGAGTTAAGCAAAAATAGTAGGATGCGCCTGACCGACCGTCCCAGAAAGCTATGGCAGAACTTTCGTCATTTAGACGATCTGAATAGATACCTAGGTTTACCCAATCGGGATGCTTGATTGGGGTTGCCACCTATTAATTTTGTTTGTATGTGTAGGTTATCACCTAGTGTTGCCACTTAATCCCATTATATTTAGTTTTTTGACATATTCGCTATTATATCGGGAACGGATGGACTCATTTGAGTATGTCGATGTGTGGACACCAATTGTTGCCACCTATTTCCACTATATCTTTTTTTGCATATCAGCTATTATCTCTAGCAAATTTCTATGACATTTTTCCTACATAAGTATTGAGATTTAGAAGATTTAGAGAGAGCTGCCACCTTTCTGAAATAGAAAAAAATATAATAATTTTAGACAACCGCCATTGCCTAGAAAACTAAATTATATGGCAACCTCGAAAAACGTTCAGTCGCCAAAGTACTTAAGTCAAAGAAAAGGCTAATTACAAAAGCTAATTTAATTATAAAATCAAATTTTCCAATTACAGTTTGTTAACAGAAACCACAACAAATCATTATTAACCAAGACATCATAAGAAAGGATTAAAGCAAAGCTATAAAAGGTCACGCGATACGATTGTATTCCAAAACTTTTGCTCGCATTTATAAGTAGAAATTTAAAATTAGCAGCTAACAACATTTATAGCGCCATAAAAAAACGTAAATGCAACAAGCAGTGGCTCGGTATGCTATTTGAAGACGCGGCCAGCACTCAGCATGACACAAACCAACAACGAGTGCTGGCGCTTGACAACTTAAACATCATTCATCATTTATTGGCGCTTAACCGCCTAAGCGATTTTGGCCGTCGCCTATCAAAGCACGCCAGTCATTCCTTTTTAGCGATAACTGACGCCAATTGGAAACCCCAAGGGAGTTCAAGTCATCCTCCACCTGTTGTTTCCATCTCAGTCGAGGCCTCCCCCTTCCTCTGCTGCCGAATTCGGGTGACGATTGGAAAACCTTCTGGGCTGGGGCTTCTTTGTCCATACGCATGACGTGACCCAGCCAGCGGAGCCTTTGGGCTTTAATTCGCTGGACTATGGTCAGATCTGCGTAAAGCTCGTACAGCTCATCGTTAAATCTCCTTCGATACTCGCCGTCGGCATCACGGGAAGGACCATAAATCTTCCGGAGAACTTTTCTCTCAAATACTCCAAGGGCCATCTCATCTTCTCTTGACATTGTCCATGAATCTGAGCCATACATCAGGACAGGTATGATGAGAGACTTATAGAGCGTGATCTTTGTTCTTCGAGAGAGGACTTTACTTCTCAATTGCCTACTCAGTCCAAAGTAGCACTTGTTCGCAAGAGTGATTCTCCGTTGGATTTCTAGACTGATATTATTTTCGGTGTTAATGCTGGTTCCCAAATAGACGAAGTCCCTCACAGTTTCAAACAACTTAAACACAACCTTGAATTGCTCACTCATTCATTCAACCGTTATATTGGAGCGTCAGTTGACATGACTTTTCATTAGCCTAACTCCTGCTGGTAATGTTTCGCCTTGACTCGTCAAGAAAACGATACACAATTTCTGTTAAGTATTCTAGTCACATACAGCCATATATATTCGTAAATTTGTATTTTGTTTTCCGTTTGTAGTTGTGGCATTGCAGCAAGGCAAACGCATTTGATTGACCTATTCAAATGTTAAACGTTTTGGAAATGTTGCAAGCAGACCTAATA
Organism: Campiglossa producta; assembly: GCA_964058755.1. Taxonomy (NCBI): domain Eukaryota; kingdom Metazoa; phylum Arthropoda; class Insecta; order Diptera; family Tephritidae; genus Campiglossa; species Campiglossa producta. The sequence goes on from CAXKVI010000003.1 coordinate 6,876,907, forward strand.
GAGCCTACCACCCTGTGTGCGCCCTGTTTCGGAGGTTTATTTAAAAAAGGTTGGAAACGTTTGTTAGAAATAACATGAAAAAGTCATCTTAATGGAAAATGATGATGATGATGAATCTTAATTTAAGATGAAACTATCCTAATTTAACAGGAAGTCATATTAACTTACTGGAAGCCACGTTTATTTAAGAGAAAGTCATCTTTTTTTTAACAAGAAGTCATCTTTTTTTAACAAGAAGTCATCTTAATTCAACAGGAAATCACCTTATTTTAAAAGGAAGTAATCTTAATTTAACAGAAATTTTAATTAATTTAACAGAAAATCACTTAATTTAACGTGTTAAAATAAAATCATTGATAGTGAAAATTACGATTTCGCAAGGTTGCATCTTACTTCAAATTCAATTAAAATTACATAAGATATAAACAATATGACCTTATTTTTTCCTCAAATATCTTTATACTAATTTTTAGATACATTTTTCAATATTACTATTATTCTGAATTTAAACTTATCCTATTTAAGTGTTGCCACTTGGGCTGATTTTAGGATAGCCACATCCCTGAATTTAAGAAAAATCAAATTAGATATTCGAACATGGCTAATAAAGGAAATGCTTCTATTTTCCTCAGCATACCAATAAATATTGCTTTAATTTAAGCTCTTTCACTCAAATGTTGCCACTTGAAGTTTGTACGGCGTTGCCACCTATCCGATTTTTTTTTTAAATCAAAAGAGATATTTCAATATGTGTACTGAATGACAGATATTTTACTTGGTATATACTATTTCTAAAAGGGGCTACCGTCTAGAGTTGCCACTTAATACTCTCTTACTTAAGTTTTGTCACTTATGACGTTTTCATAAGGTTGCCAGCTATTTTGATTCTGGTATCAAATAAAATAAGACCAGCCGATATAGGTATTAAAAAAATGTATTTTGCAACGTATTTTATTTACCACTTAGATTTGCCACCCAGACAAAACTAAATTTTACGGCATCCTCGAAAAAAGCAGAGCAAAACTCGGTTAATTTTTTTGTTATTTGTCCAATTTTACTCAAACCCGTGAGCTTTAAAATTCATCTCCCGATAATAAAGTTGGGAATTTTAGTGCATTAAAGTGATTAGACATTTCGAACTAGCTCACCAAATTGAACTAGTTCATATAGGTCATGTTTAGTTCATTTGTATTTGCTTCCCTTAGGAAATAACTGCTAAAACACATCCATATATGTTGGGAGGGGCGTCAAAAGATGCCTTTTGGCCTTTTCCTTCACTTCACTGCTAACCAGCAGCGGATAAAATCTTGGGAAATAACTGGGTCGCGCTTACCAAAAAACCGGATAAAAAAGTGGGAAATTTTGTTCAGCGATGTCTTTTTCTACCCCTTATGGATTTGCTAATTTGTGTCGAAAATTATCTAAATATGCGTTGTTATTTCGATGCCTACTCTAAGCCACAGTCATTTTTGGTATTGCACAGCACTAATTTGTGATTTTGCTTTCACCATGGCTCAGGGACTTTACTTTAGTTTTGTTTTCTCGGTATTTTTCATTAAATTCTATAAATTTGATCAATTCCATGATCAAGTTCAATGAACTAATTAGTTCATGAACTACCCAATTCTACGCGATAATCAAAAATTGTTCTCTGACTACCGAATACTCCAAATTTAGAATACACTTATTGAGACTCCTCCTTCTTCGGTATTGTGGTCCGGTTACAAGACATATTTTTCCGTTTTTTCGCCATCTAAAAAAATGTCTGCTCTCACCCTGTATTTTTTAAAAGGACATCAAGCGATTGACAGCCGCACAGAGTAGCTACCAAGTACAAACACAAGACCATCAACTTTTTCATGTTACACCCATTGAGCTCTTGCATTTCAAAGCTTTACCATATGTCAATGAAATGCTCGAACATAAATATTTCAATATTCGATAAACTGGCGCTGGCATTTTGGATGAATTTACAGGCAGCTCAAGTACCACTGACGACAGGTATCAGTCGCAATTGAGGTCAGTTAAATGCATTGCAATGGAAATTTTTTGATTTGAAAAAAAAACTGTCGCTTGCATTATTCAAAAGCTTTTGAGGGAGGAAAACTTGAAAAGAGAAAAAAAAATTAATATAAAAAATAAAAATTGGTACATAAAAGCGATGGCAGCTACACAAATAGTACAACAAAATCAAGCCAAAAAAAAATTGCAGAGAAAAATACATAAAAAAGCTTCCTGGCCATCAAATCAATGGCCGGTACTTTCCCATAAAAATACAGTAGCGGTGCACTTGAAATGCAGTCATAAAAGTCAAGTGCCTCCCATGACCACTTCAATATCAGCGATTGAATATTGCTCCTCTGCAACTCTTTTTTTCGTTGTTGTTCTTGCAGCTCTTGAGTACTAGTGCCCATTTTACATTTTTTTAGTGACTTTTATATGAAAAGGTGAATATTTTTTTTTTTTTGCGCTCAAAATACATAAAATGAGCCATAGTAATAATCATTCAATAAATGCAGCTTTTAGCGAGACGTGCTTCTTATCGAAGGATTTAATATGAAAGCATTGAAAAATATTGTTCATAGAGGAAAGCATCGCTGCAGCGAAAGCAACTAGTTGAAAACTACTTTACAACTAGTTTGTGCAGCAGGCCCAACTAGTCTGTCTTTTGTCTTTTTTCCATATCCGTTTTTTCGCTTCATATGCACCAAGTTTATTCTTTAGAAAGCAGCGACCATTTGTATTTACCCAAACACGTAAAAGCATCTGTGAATTATTAGAGAAACAAGAAGCAAAGGAAACATTTCAAATGATTTTTGGATTTTTGTAACTGGTATGATTTCAAACAGAAAATTCTAGTGTATATTAATATTTTCTCACTAGTTTAACGTTTCGCTGCAGGGATATTGCATTGGTGTTTAGGTACGAGAATTGTTTGATATGTGCTGGGCTTCTTGGATTTAGAAAAAGAACTATCAGCAACACAAAGCGACTCTGTTCCATGTGGTCTCTGCTCCTTCATTTGTAATTTTTAAAAAGTTTTTTTTTAGTTTTTTATTTTACTAAATTTTTTCTATTTTTTTTTTATTTTTTTTATTTTTTTTTTTGTTTATTAAATTTTTTTTTTAATTTTTAAAAGACTTTTTTTTATTTTTTTATTTTACTATTTATTTTTATTTTTTTTATTTTTTTTTTTAATTTTAAGCTATTGCATAGATTTTATCGCAGGCCTTAGCGGTGGGAGTGAAATTTAAAAAAAATGTTAATGTTAAAAAAGTTCGTAATGGACTTTTATCAATGTTAAAAGGTTCGCCGTTAGCAACATAACTTGACAAAAATAAATATAAGCGTTGCCTACATTTAGGCGTATGACGTTAGCAGCAGGCCGATTACATAAAATTGGAGCTGTACATTACATTACATTTAAATTGGATCTCTAAGCGTTGCCTACATTTATGCTATACTACTAACAGTATGACGTTGTACTGATGTTAGCAGCAGGCCGATTACATAAAATGGGAGCTCTACATTACATTACATTAAAATTGGATCTGTAAGCGTTGCCTACATTTAGGCTATACTACTAACAGTATGACGTTCTACTGATGTTAGCAGCAGGCCGATTACATAAAATTGGAGCTCTACATTACATTACATTAAAATTTTATCTGTAAGCGTTGCCTACATTTAGGCTATACTACTAACAGTGTGACGTTGTACTGATGTTAGCAACAGGCCGATTACATAAAATTGGAGCTGTATAGGCTATACTGTTAACAGTTAAGGCTGTAAAGTCATAAATATGCTCATTGAGTTTTCATAAATATAATAATTGCATAAGTTGAGTGCCACACGTCCTTTTTTTAATTATTTTTTTATTCTATTTTATTTTTTTATAAATTTTTTTTTATTCAATTTTGTTTTTAATTTTTATTTTTTATTATACTAAATTTTTTTATATTATTTTTTTATTCTACTTTATTTTTAATTTTTTTATTAATTTTTTTTTTTTCTATTTTATTTTTATTTTTTTAATTTTTTTTATTATATTTCATTTTACTTATCTAGTTTTTTTGTATTTTTTTTTATATTTATTATATACTTACTATTACTTTATTTTATTTATTTTTTTTAATTTTATTTCATTTTATTTTACTTTTTTATTATTATTTATTTTTTTAGTGCTTCCTTAGTTTTTACATTTTAGATAGGGGTATCTGCTTATACTCTGTTTTTCTTCTATTACTGTGTTTAGCCCTGTTTTGCGAATACGAATGACCAGTTACTACTAATTCCATTTCCGCTTCCGTTTTTACTCACTAATTTAATGAAAACTTGTTTACTTCCGTTTTTTCAATGAAACCTTTGCTGTTGCTCCAATAACAGCTGAATATGATGTATTGCAGATTATTTTTCATTGCTTATTACAGATGCCTTCGGGACTTCATAACAAAGTTTATTATTTGCCTTTATGGCATAATCCTTTGACTAAGTACAGTTACCTAGTTTTTGTGGAAAATCTTAGTGCAGTTTCTTAACAAAAAACTTTTTTCAAATTACTCACCACTCACTTAACGCCTAAGTAATCATCATTCTCATGCATACGTAACAGGGTTGCCACTTGAGTTTATTTTGACCAAAAATTGTTCCTTTGTGTGTTTGTCAGTTATGATATGTATAATGAAAAAATTTAAATAAACTTCAGCTATCCCTGCTAACCAGCCCCGGATAAAATCTTGGGAAATTACTGGGTCGCACTTACCAAAAAAGTGGATAAAAAAGTGGTTTGTTTTGGTCAGCGATATTCATTTTCTACTCATGTTGGAGCTGCTAATTCGTAACAAAAATTATCGAGGTATCGAATCATGTGTTGGTATTCGGATGCCTACTTTTACCCACAGCCATTTTTGGTATTGCACAGCAATAATTTTTGATTTCGTTTTCACCATGGCTAGCCCTGTTTAGCAGGCTATAATTCACAGCTTCATTTATTTTATTTTATTTTAATTTATTTTATTTTATTTTATTTTATTTTATAATATTTTTTATTTTATTTTATTCCATTTTATTTTATATTTTTTTAAGGATATTGACTGCTAAATGAAATTGGACTTGATCATTTCATATACCGAAATTCGGTCCTTAAAAAAATAAAGTATGGCAACCTTGTCCCAACAAAAGCGCCTTCGAGAAAAAGCAAGAATTCCCCTTTTTAGCAGACTGTTTCAATTTCTTTTTTATTTCACATTTTCTTTTTTGCTGTTTCCGTGATAATGTCGATGACGAATTCTGAGTCACTTTTCAATATGAGAATTGGAAAAATTGTATAAGTTGGTTACTTAGTAAAATTGAATTTATATGTAGCAATATAATATTTATAGCTTAAAATACAATAACACATGTGTATGGATATTGTCAGATTTTCCAAGGAATCTCATTACAAGTTCTCTATCATACTTACCATATTGCACTGGTATTATTATCTCAACTCTCTAACAATCTTGACATAAACTTTTCACTTTACTACCAATCTAACCACATGTGCAACTCATTCGGTATACAATTAAAAAACAAGAAGCACTTGCCACCACATAAATTAGTGTAAAGTGGAAATTTTTATTGCACCTGATAGCGACAGCGTTGCCAGGGCAGAGTAATTATTTTCTTGCTGAGAGTGCGAATTGAAATTGCGCGATGCTGCGGAACAAAAGGGAATTACCTTTTCTAAATTGGATTTCATCAGTGAAAACAAAAAAAAAATAACTTAAGTAAAATAAGATAACGTAAGGTAACTGCAACAAATAGAGCTTAATGAAGTTTAAAACCACTATGCACTGGTAAATAAAGGAAAAGAAAAGCAATTAGAAAAACTAGCAAGAGAAATAAGTCAACAGCCACTAGCTGCAAAAAAGGCGTGAAGTACCGCATTGGGGGCAAAGGTAGATTTCCATGGTAAACAACTACAGTGTTGAGCAGGCGGTTTAGAAGTTCCTGAAATCTCCTTGGCTCGAGTAAAGGTGATGAAAAAATACAAAGCGGTTTTACAAGATCCTTCAACAAGAACGAAATTGCCATCATTGTAGTTGGTATTGTTTGTAGCATTTTTCAACTTGTTTTCGCCAAAAACTCACAAGAAGTATTTGATAAAAAAATGTTCGACTAATCAAAAGTCAACAAAAATTCACAAAGTTCATAATATAATGTCCAATAATAACAATAACTGATTAAAGAAAATTAATTAAATTAAAAAATAAAAAAAAAAATAAAATCATACAAAATAAATTCAAATTGAAATAAATTATAAAAAAAACCAAAGAAATAAAAAAAATAATTAATAAATAAATAAAAAAAAAATAAACAAAATAAAATAAAATAAAATAAAATAAAATAAAATAAAATAAAATAAAATAAAATAAAATAAAATAAAATAAAATAAAATAAAAATAAAATAAAATAAAATAAAATAAAATAAAATAAAATAAAATAAAATAAAATAAAATAAAATAAAATAAAATAAAATAAAATAAAATAAAATAAAATAAAATAAAATAAAATAAAATAAAATAAAATAAAATAAAATAAAATAAAATAAAATAAAATAAAATAAAATAAAATAAAATAAAATAAAATAAAATAAAATAAAATAAAATAAAATAAAATAAAATAAAATAAAATAAAATAAAATAAAATAAAATAAAATAAAATAAAATAAAATAAAATAAAATAAAATAAAATAAAATAAAATAAAATAAAATAAAATAAAATAAAATAAAATAAAATAAAATAAAATAAAATAAAATAAAATAAAATAAAATAAAATAAAATAAAATAAAATAAAATAAAATAAAATAAAATAAAATAAAATAAAATAAAATAAAATAAAATAAAATAAAATAAAATAAAATAAAATAAAATAAAATAAAATAAAATAAAATAAAATAAAATAAAATAAAATAAAATAAAATAAAATAAAATAAAATAAAATAAAATAAAATAAAATAAAATAAAATAAAATAAAATAAAATAAAATAAAATAAAATAAAATAAAATAAAATAAAATAAAATAAAATAAAACAAAATAAAATAAAATAAAATAAAATAAAATAAAATTAAATAAAATTAAATAAAATAAAATAAAATAAAATAAAATAAAATAAAATAAAAAAGTAAATTTGAAAAATACAATAAAGCAAAATTAAATGAAATTTAATAAACAAAAAAATAAAATAAATAAAACAAAAAAAATAAAATAAAATAAAATAAAATAAAAATAAAATAGAATGGAATCCCAGCAAAAATAAAAAAGATGCTAAAAGGAGATGAACTAAATTTTATTAATTTCTGGACACCAGCGAACCTCGTTTATTTATTTCAAATATATTTGTTTTGCTGCAACTACATCATTTTTTCATGTTCTCTTACTTTCTGGTTCTGTTTAAATTTTGTCTATTTTTATTTTCACACTTGCCCACATATATTTCAATTTAAGTTTGGAAAACGCTGCAGTTGACGTGAGCAAAAGACATTTTTACATTGAAAGTAACACAAAGCAAACAAGAGCCAATTTTATTGCATACAAAAAAAATTAAATTTACAGGAGTTCCTTGACTACATATTTGCGATGTCAAAAGTGTGAAGCAACTTTGTTCCAAGCAATTAAATTTAATGCATTAACTTTGTTGCACGTAAATTAATGGGTTCGTTTGATATACTATACTAAAGTTGACTTTGCTCTCATTAGGGACTAATTATGTTTAATAAAAGGCCACTGTAGACGAGAGGCATTAATTGGGGAACACTCTATTTAGAGTTTAGCCAGGCTATTTTTTGAAGGAAGAATTAGTATTAACATATTTTATCGCTTGTTCAACGTTTTCAAACAAATCCAATCTGAGTCGTCAGCACTTAAAATTATTACATTATTAATATAAAATTGTTGCATACTTTTGGGCGAACATTAAATACGCCTACAGCAGCGTACAACCATAATTATACCTTTCATGAACATGAAATGGTATTATAACTTTGGTCCGATGTTTGTAAATATGAGAAGAAGAAGAGATAGACCCATCAATAAGTATACCGAAATGATCAGGATGACGAGATGAGTTGATTTAGCCATGTCCGTCTGTCCGTCTGTCCGTCTGTCCGTCTGTCTGTTTGAACGCAAACTAGTCCCTCAATTTTTGAGATATCTGGCTGAAATTTTGTATGTGGCCACCATTTTGTAATATAGGAATCATTTGTCGGAACTGACAAGATCGGACCAGTATAACATATAGCCCCCATACAACCGATTGTTCAGATATAAGGTTTTTTGGCCAAAACTTCCGCAATTAAACAGTTAGGAACGTAAAATTTTGCAACTCGAGTAATTTCTATTTATGTAGTGTATATAGTGAAAATCAACGAGATCGGGCAAATGCAACATATAGCCCCCATACAACCGATTGTTCAGATATAAGAATTTTTGGCCAAAACTTCTGCAATTAAAGAGTTAGGAACGTAAAATTTTGCAACTCGAGTACTTTCTATTTATGTAGTGTATATAGTGAAAATCAACAAGATCGGGCAAATGTAACATATAGCCCCCATACAACCGATTGTTCAGATATAAGGTTTTTTGGCCAAAACTTCTGCAATTAAAAAGTTAGGACCGTAAAATTTTGCAACTCGAGTACATTCTATTTATGTAGTGTATATAGTGAAAATCAACAAGATCGGGCAAATGTAACATATAGCCCCCATACAACCGATTGTTCAGATATAAGGTTTTTTGACCAAAACTTCTGCAATTAAAAAGTTAGGAACGTAAAATTTTGCAACTCGAGTACTTTCTATTTATGTAGTGTGTATAGTGAAAATCAAAAAGATCGGGCAAATGTAACATATAGCCCCCATACAACCGATTGTTCAGATATAAGGTTTTTTGACCAAAACTTCTGCAATTAAAAAGTTAGGAACATAAAATTTTGCAACTTGAGTACTTTCAATTTATGTAGTGTGTAGAGGAAAATCAAGAAGATCGGGTAAATATAACATATAGCCCCATACAACCGGTTGTTCCGATATAAGGTTTTTTGGCCAATACTTCCGCATTTAAAAAGTTAGGAACGTAAAATATTGCACCTTTAGTACTTTCTACATATGTAATGTGTATAGTGTAAGTCAGTACAATTGAACACGTATAATATATAGCCTCCATACAATCGATTGTTCCGATAACTCGGATCCTATTATTTTGTAAGGTTTTTTTAAATTATAACAAAGATGTGTAATGTGTATAGTAAATATAGTTAAATTGACACAGGCTGTACTGGGGATCGAACAGTGAAAATCGTGACGCTTATTCATGAAAGGTATATAGCCTTCGGCACAGCCGAAGACAGCTTTCCTTACTTGTTTTAGTTGAAAATTTGGCACCATTAGTGACTCAACAATAAATTTTATAATGCGAGTACGAAAGCAAATTAAATCATTGCACAAATGTAAAATTTGTGGTTGGTGTTGCTGTTGTGCAAATAGCGATTGTCATGCAGTAAAAAGTGCATGCAAGAGCAGCAAAATGGAAACGAGTAGGAGCGCATTCACATAAAAGTCTATAACGAGCAATAAATTGTGAATGGCATTCGCGTTTGACAATAAATGTATGGTGGTAACTAAGGCAATTTACAACAACATATGTACAAACAAATACATACATGCAAATACGCAACAATATAAATAATGGTACTCACACCCACCCACACTCGGTAAGAGAATATTTGAGTTTGTAAAGTGAGTACTGTGCGGTGAGTTTTCGTGCTTTTTGCTGTTAGCTGTTGAACTGACTCGCATATGTGTGTTATTCACTCACATATCATGCATAAATTCACACATACTCATATGACTATTAAATCCTGGCTTGCTTTTGTTTGCTTGTACGCGAATACCTTGCAATGATAAAATCTCAGACGGAAGAGCAAATATCACAAGCGAAAAGTCGAACAACAAGTGTGCAACAACGAGTAGAAAACAGCAATATCCCAGCTAACCATCAATATGATTTACAAAAAAAGAAAAATAATATCAAAAAATATAATGAAATAAAATAAAATAAAAAAAATAAAATAAAATAAAATAAAAAAATAAAATAAATTAAAATAAAATAAAATAAAATAAAATAAAAAAATAAAATAAAATAAAATAAAATAAAATACAATCAAATAAAATAAAACAAAATAAAATAAAATTAAATACAATAAAATAAAAAAAAATAAAAAAAAAATTAAATAAAATAAATTAAAATAAAATAAAATAAAATAAAATAAAATAAAATAAAATAAAATAAAATAAAATAAAATAAAATAAAATAAAATAAAATAAAATAAAATAAAATAAAATAAAATAAAATAAAATAAAATAAAATAAAATAAAATAAAATAAAATAAAATAAAATAAAATAAAATAAAATAAAATAAAATAAAATAAAATACAATCAAATAAAATAAAACAAAATAAAATAAAATAAAATAAAATAAAATAAATTAAAATAAAATAAAATAAAATAAAATAAAATAAAATAAAATAAAATAAAATAAAATAAAATAAAATAAAATACAATAAAATAAAATTAAACAAAATTAAATTAAAATAAAATAAAATAAAATAAAATAAAATAAAATAAAATAAAATAAAATAAAATAAAACAAAATAAAATAAAATAAAATAAAATAAAATAAATTAAAATAAAATAAAATAGAATAAAACAATATAAAATAAAATAAAATAAAATAAAATAAAATAAAATAAAATAAAATAAAATAAAATAAAATAAAATAAAATAAAATAAAATAAAATAAAATAAAATAAAATAAAATAAAATAAAATAAAATAAAATAAAATAAAATAAAATAAAATAAAATAAAATAAAATAAAATAAAATAAAATAAAATAAAATAAAATAAAATAAAATAAAATAAAATAAAATAAAATAAAATAAACCAAAATAAAAAAATTAGATTAAATTAAAAAAGAAAACAAAATAAAATAATATAAAATTTAATAAAATAAAATAAAATAAAATAAAATTAAATTAAATTAAATTAAATGTAATTAAATTAAAAAAAAATTTAAATAAAATAAAATAAAAATAAAATAAAATAGAAATTAATTAACTTGAGTAGAAATGTAAACTTTTCCGAAAACCCAATCTGCTCCTCTCGTAGTAAATTTCCAACCTGTTACTGAATATTCAAACGCTAAACCACGTCTACTTTCTGTATTCAATTTTTCATTTCTGTTCACCTGTCTGATAGAGAAATATTAACTGAACTGACCACAAACCAAAAACAAAATATATGGATGGATGGTGGGACCCATTGGTGGGTGCATAGTCACGATGCAGCTGCTGCTGATCAATTTTTAGCGCACTTTTCGTTTTTTAGTTTTGATTTGATTTTTCATATTTTGCGCCAATTCAGCGCTTTTTTCGCGCTGGTCTTTCAAAGTTCTATTACAGAATTAATTTTTTTTCGCTGTTGGTCAATTGTCATGTGCTTAATACGTGCCTCACTCAATTCAAATGATTTTTGTATGCTTTTTTTTACCGCTGTAATGCGTTTTAGATAGTTATTATAATGATCTTAAATTTGAAAATTAAAACTTTGCTAAACTAAAATTTTTAAATAAATATTACATAATATTTCAGCAAGGGCGAAACAAAGTAATTGAGAGCAAGCAACATGGCTCCAAAACTTCAAGGTCATTTTCTGTTGAGAAACAATTTATTATTACTTTACAATATGTAAAAATTTTTTTTGTCATCAAATAAATAACAATTCTTCCTACACATGTTAGACATAAGCTTTTATTATTAAGCTATCTATCACCCGCTGTCTAAAGAAAATTGGTAAGGATAATAGTTTACATATGTGCACATACATGCAACTACATACATATTAGACTGTTCCAAAAATGTATGGAAAAAAAATCAAGGTTCGAAATTTGATATACATACCTTCTATATTGGTGCGTTTTACCCTAAATAACATATGTTATTGTTCTAGGATAACGGCAATCTGTGCCGATTCTTAGTTAAAGTTTTTGCCAGCAGCTTATACTAAGTACGCAAAGTAGTCCATTAAGGCTTCGAAAATTGCATAACTTTCATATTTGGCTCATATTTAAAAGACTGTGTAACAAATCTCCACCTTTGAATTTTTGAAAGGATAACAGGATTCTTTGCAAGAATATTGAAAAAGCGTATTCACGAGAAAATGACATTGAAATTTCAAAAGTATTTTAGCAGATTGCGTAATAATATATTTTCTAGCAAGAATAATTGAGTACAGCTTGAAACTTTGCAATTATAGTGCACTTTTTATAGGTCCTCCACGGCGTATGAGTAACTTTTACCTGTTCTTTTCATAGTTGTATATAAACAGAACGGGTAAGTAGTATTATTTTTTGGTCGATATCACCGCAACGGATTGAGATATCAAAATAAAACTCCTTTCATTTGATACCAATATTGTAAAATAAATTTCTGATTTTACTGCCGCGGTCCGAAATGCCTAAAGCTCGTCCTAATATAGATAGTTTTTGATGCATAATGGTCAACAACTTTGAAATTTTTGGACAGTCTAATACATATTTAAACCCTGCAGGGAACTCAGACACTAGTGAACAAATTTCAGGTTCAGAACTAGATATAAAGTGGCCAATAAAAACTACTACGTTAGTGATTACATTTTCACTAGTTCGAAACCAGTGTTTGAGGAGTCGTTAAAAGGCATTTGGATTCGTATTTGAATTTAAGTTTTTGAATTTAATTTATATTCGTTTCTATGCTTAGAAATGGTTCAGAACTATAGAAATAGTACCAATAAACGAACTAGAGCCAAACTGTAGAATTTTGTACTAGTTCCAGCCATGTTAAATTCGCCAGTTGATTTCATGTAAAAAAGATAGTTCGCGAGCTAGTACTGGTTCGGAACGCACTAGAAGCGAACTAGCTCTGAACTAGAGATTTTCCCTACAGGGAATACATACTTAAAAAATACAAAAAAAATGTAAAGAGAAAGATTGCGTGTTGACTTCACACGTAACAGAAGTGGAACTCTTTTTACCCAATGAAAATAACCCAAATCTGATTTAGAGCAAGTCTACTTTTTCATAAAAATTAGCTGAGAAAGAGGTAGTAAGGTGGAATATGCAATAACTCATTGCCTTTGTCATTCTGGATAAGATTTTTGCAAAATTTTAGAAAATGGGTGTGGCTCAGCCTTTTTTCGCATGAACACTACATACACTACTACTAATATAAACAGCCGTTCGCCCAAAAGTATGCAACATTTTTTTTTTCACTTTTTCTTCATGCAAGGAAATTTTTGTTCGTACTGCATCTTCGAAGATGCTTAAGCTAATGCAGAAATAAAGTAGCATTTAGTTGCGTTTAGCTTTCAAAATTGTATGGGAAAAATGCTGCATTTTGGACTAAATGCTAAAATGCAAAATGCAGGCTCAGCATGAACAGCACATTATAGGATATCTTCTCACTAAGCAAGTCAACGTACTTATGCAATAATTTTCGAGGTGAAAAGTTTCCAAGTTTGTCTCTTTACTCACGAACTCATAATGTGCTGTTCATGCTGAGCAGGCATTTTGCATTTTAGCATTTAGCCCAAAATGCAGCATTTTTTCATACAATTTTGAAAGCTCAACGCAAGTAAATGCTTCGAAGATACAGTACGAACAAAAATTTCCTTGTATGAAAAAAAGGGAAAAAATGTTGCATACTTTTGGGCGAACCGCTTTTTATATTGGATATCTTCTCACTAAAGTAACTTCAAAACCCCTTACGACTATTGAAAGTTAATTAAACTGTGAAAATGAGTTAACACATCCAAAATATTTTAGTGATATAAATTGTATAGTACTCGCTTACCGCGCACACCCACTTTTAAGATGTCGATTTTTGAGCAAGAAAATACTAGAAGCATTCACTTCAAAACAGCTAAAACTTTCGAGGATAAAGTGCGTATTTCCTTTTAAATGCAAATGTGTATATTTCATAGGCTAACTTTTAAGCTGACTAAGCAAATATTGTAGATATGTATGTATAACTTCAAAACTATTAGCTCATACCAGTTTAAAAGATAAAGTTATGCAGTTTCATGTCAGCGAGTTAGACATTTATTTGTATAATGGGTATGTGGATTTGGTAAGCTGATTTCACAATATTCCCTGCTAACCAGCAGTCAATAAAATCTTGGTAAATTACCGGGTCGCATTTCCTAAAAAGGCGGATAAAAAAGTGGGTAGTTATGTTCATGGAGTCGCCTTTTTCACTTGTCATTTGCCTACTCAGTCCAAAGTAAGACTTCTTGGCAGCATTGTGTCCTTTTAAGATCTGCAGAAATGTGTAAATTTCAAAATATTTATACAAAATTTTTCAAAGTTTAAAATTTTTAAATATGTATCAGCAGTGATTTTTTTGGGAACTTTAAAGTCGCCATGAGAGATTTCGATGTATTTGCTCAGTCCAAGTAGGTAGAGTTTTGGCAATAGTGTGCCCACTTAGGAGTCTTAGTAACATTTCAATTTCGCTGTAAAGCTGTTATCAAAATATTCAAAGTCACTTATAGTTAAAAATTTGTAAATATTAGCAGTCACTGGTCTGGGAACTTTAAAGTAGCCATGCGAGATTTTGATGCATCCAAAGTAGAGCTTATTGCCAACTGTGTGCCCTTTTAAGACAAAGTGTACAAAGGCCTACACAATTTAAAATTGTTTAATATCAGCAGTGACTTTTTGGGAACTTTGAAGTCGCCAGACAGGATTTTGATGTCTTTGCTCAGTCCAAGTAGAGTTGTTTTAGCAATAGTGTGCCCTTTTAAGAGTCGTAGAAACATGTCAGTTTCTCTGTATAGCTGTTATGAAAATATACAAAGTCACTCACAGTTTAAAATTTGCAAATATTAGCAATGACTGATCTGGGAACTTTAAAGTGGCCGTGTGAGATTTTGATGTATCCAAAGTAGAGCTTATTGCCAACACTGTTCCCTTTTGAAGACAAAGTCTACAAAGTCCCACACAATTTAGAATTTTTG
>CAXKVI010000003.1:6899498-6901723 GCA_964058755.1 Campiglossa producta
AGAAGGTCAAACGAAGTAACGCACAGCGTCGGGCATAGCATTTCGATGACATAATTAGAGGCAGTGTCGTCATGCAATAACTTTAAATGTAATGTAGTGCAAAGCCAACAACAAATTTCTCGATACGAGAGCTCTTACTTAATTAAAATCGATAGCACAAATTCGGAATGTTTTGGGTTCATTTCGGGATAGTTTTTGGGACTATGTCGGTTTTTTCGATTTTTTCGGGATGGTTTTCGGAACTATTTTAAGACTATTTCAGGACCATTTTGGTATCATTTAGGGATGGTTTTCGGTACTATTTTCTGACCATTTCCGAAATTTTTCGGGATCATTTCTGAACTTTTTTTTTTACATTTTGGGATGGTTTTCGGTACTATTTTCAGACTATTTCGGGACTTTTCCGGGATATGTTTCGGACTTTTAAGCGGTCACTTCTGGACTTTTTTTTTTGTACCATTTGGGGATGGTTTTGGGGACTATTTTGAGACCATTTCGGGAATATTTTGGGATCATTTATGCGCTTAATTGGGATCATTTCAGGATGGCTTTCGGGACTATTTTGGGATTATTTCGGGACATTTTCGGGATCATTTCTGGGCTCTTTTTTACCATTATTATTATTTTGATATTATTTATGGACTTTTTGGGATCATTACCGGGATGGTTTTCGGGACTATTTTTGGACCACTTCGGACTTTTGGGATCATTTCAGGGCTTTTTTTGGGATCGTTTCCTAATTTTTTCCGGACCGTTATGGAATGGCTTAAGGGAACAATTTGAAACTTTTTCGGCACCGTTTTGTGAAAAGTGGTACCGAAAACAAAAAAGGGTAATAGTCCCGAGAAATGATCCCGAAAAAGTCCGGACCATATCCCGAAAAAGTACTGAAATTTTCCTACAAAAGTCCAAAGAATAACCCGAAAAAGTACTGAATTTATCCCAAAAAAGTCACAAACTTATACCAAAAAATCACGAAATAGGCCAAAAAATAGTTGCGAAAACCATCCCAAAGTGATCCCAAAAAGTAAAGAAATGGTCCCAAAACAGTCCCGAAAACTCGCGAAATGGTTCCAAATGTCCGAAAAAGTTCGGAAAACAATGCCGAAATGGTACTAAAAAAGTTTCAATATCATCCCAACATTCATAAATCATCCCGAAAAAGTTCCGAAAACAATACCGAAAAAGTTCCAAAATGATTCCAAAAAAGTTCAAAAATCATCCCGAAAAAGTTACGAAAACCATGCCGAAATGGTACCGAAAAAGTTCCAAAGTCTAGATATGATCCATAAAAATTCCGGAACATATCCAGGTAAATCCCGCAATTAACCCAAAAAAGTACAAAAATGATGCCGAAAAATTCCGAGCCATGCTTTTGAGAAATGAAAGGTGACCTAGTATGCTGTGCCATTGGGCACTCATTTAACGGTAGTGGCAACTTTATAACTTCGCAATTTTTGCATACATGCGAAGTTAAAAGAATACCATTATTATGTATGTAAAGTTAAATTTATTGCACACTTTGTGGCGTTATAGATTTATGATTATATTAGCATTTTCTTTATCAACCAAATTTTTAATTCCCACTAATTGAAAAGCTTAATGTTGCTATTGCACGAAAGTATACTAAATAAAGGCAGTAAAATGCCAATTATTATGGGAATTTTATTAAAATTATGTTTAGGTCTTAGATCAAAGCCGCCAACATAGTTAAACGTTCGTATTTCGTGATTACATCTTATTCATCAAAAGTTATGAAATTTATGTTCTGTTGGAAATATAAACAGAAACCAGCTTAAAAGCTCACAAACTTCAGCCAAGAACAAATAATAAAGTCTACTGTTTATTTTACTAGCATATTTTTAGGCGCCAGTTTACGTATCAAAATCGGTCTAAAAGTATGTAAATAGAAGTAGCTTTGACCTTTTCAGGGTCATTTACTTAGCTTAAAATCACATATTTTATAAATGTTTTTCTTCTGTAGTTTTTGGTCTAAATACCAATATACATAACTATATACCCAATTCAGCTAGCAGTAGTGAAAGTATTTCACATGTATGTATGTTTGTATGAAGGTCTATAAGCCCTTTTGTGTGTATACACGCACCTCATTCAAATTAATGTATGTAAATTCCTTAGTCATTGTGTCCTCCTTGAGCGGCCTAATGTCTACCGGAATACTTTGTTTGTATGAATATATGGATGTTGTATCAAGTCAATATATT
>CAXKVI010000003.1:6901923-6906923 GCA_964058755.1 Campiglossa producta
GCCTCCTCCAGGGGTTCCGATCGGGAGGCCAAAAACGAGGCTATCAACCCCGTAGCCTCCACAAGTGGTCTTGCCTTTCAGCGTAAAGCGTCTGGTGAGCCCTTGGCTGGTGGCTCCAGGAATGTTGGTGCTGTCGTTAGGGTCGAGGACCTGGCGGGCAGGCAATCCACCAAGCCCAACCACAATGACAAGCGGTCGGCAGCCCGGATCCTGTTTAAGAACGCGACCTCACCGATAAGGGAGGAAGACGTTTCGGCAGAGGCCTGGGCGAAGCTCCAGCGCGATCTTGCGTGGGCTCGGCGGATATTGCCGGATTTTAAGGTTGAGCTGTATGGCGCTAACAACAAGGGGGAAACCTCTAAGCGAAACCGATCGCTGGAGGAAACCATCCCTACGGCACCGAAAAGGGCCAGAATAGGAGGACCGACGAGGTCCTTCGCTGACATTGCCAAGGATCGCAAGATCATTGGTGTAATAGATGAGAGCAACGTAGACGGCAGGATCCCCAAGCAGCAGTGGAAGTGGATCAGGGCCGCGCTCGCAAAAGTGGCTGTACAGGTCAAACGTGACAACCCTGGTCCTCCACCCAACTACGCCGATGCGGGTTGGTACCAGGGCAACGTGAAGCTGATCGCTTGCGATGACAGCAGGTCCGTGGACCTGTACAAAATTGGCATACAGCGCATAGGAGAAGTTTATCCCGGCGCGCGCTTGAGGGCA
Source organism: Campiglossa producta (assembly GCA_964058755.1). Taxonomy (NCBI): domain Eukaryota; kingdom Metazoa; phylum Arthropoda; class Insecta; order Diptera; family Tephritidae; genus Campiglossa; species Campiglossa producta. The sequence goes on from CAXKVI010000003.1 coordinate 6,902,644, forward strand.
GTGGACGCGGTTGATATCCCGCAACGCCCAAGGGCTAGAGTTTGGATTCCAGTTGGTTGCACGGAACCAGATGAGATTTTAGATGTGCTGCAGGAGTACAACCCTGAGCTGCCTACGTCAAACTGGAGGGTGGTGAACGTGGATAAGACCGATAAGGCTACCATGCAGATCGTTCTGCTTCTGGATGAGGCAAGCATCGAGGCTCTGGCCCGATGCAAGTACGTAGTGAGGTATGGCTATGAAAAGGTGGTCCTCAAGGTATATAAATCCGATACCGAGGCCCTAGCCAACCTCACCTCAAATCCGGAGGTGGAGCTCCCCCCCCCCAGTGAAAATGATATGGAGGTGGACGCGGATGACAGGCAGTCAGTGGCGTCTGACACAGGGAGTGGGTTCGCGTCGTCCAGCTCGGACGGTGGCTCGGCTCTCAGGAGACTCTACTCCGAGACTCAGCTTCTGAGCGACGGCGACTCGGACGTGACGCTCACAGAGGAGAGCGCAAAAAAAAGTGATGAGGGTCCTCCAGATTAATCTCCATCACTGTAAAGCTGCTTCGGCCGCACTACTACTGCAGCTCTCAAAAGGCGCAGTAGACATTGTCCTGGTTCAAGAGCCATGGATCACTGGAGATAGGATCTGTGGTTTGAGGACCCCTACTTACAAGCTTTATAGCGCAACAGGTAAAGGTAAACCTCGAACGTGTATTTTAGTTAAATCAAATATTAACGCTCTTCTCTTACCCCAGTTTAGTGACGGAGATCTGACAGCGATAAGCGTCGAGGGGCTAGGTAGAAGTTGCAGGTTCGCATCATTCTATCTAGCTCACGATCACCAAGGACCACTACCATCAAACAACTTTAGAGAGTTCGTGAGTTCCTCAAAACCACGGGACGATATCATCGTGCTAGGCGGCGACGCTAATGCCCATCACAACCAATGGGGCAGCACTGACACAAATGAGCGAGGTGAGTCACTCTATAACTACCTACTAGGCACTAACCTAAGTATATGTAACACGGGGAATGAACCCACCTTCGTAACAAGAAACCGAGAGGAAGTCCTCGATATAACGTTGGTCACTGACTCTCACAGTCACCTCATAGAATCATGGAGGGTGTTAGGCGAGCACTCCTTCTCAGACCATAGATACATTAGCTTCTCCTTAGTAGATTTACATACAAGTCCGAAATATATACAGAATATTAGGAAAACAAATTGGGGTTACTACCAAAAGCTTATTCGCAAATATTTGTCAAATCAGCTGGTAACACCTAGAAAGGAAGAGGAGCTAGACGACCTCGTCAGCTCCTTCAATCAACACTGCAAGATTGCTCTAGACAAGGCGTGTCCGCCTAAAAAGTTAACTGAAACCCACAGACCACCCTGGTGGTCGTCCGATCTAGATAATCTCAGAAGGACATGTAGGTCGGCCTTTAACAAAGCCAAACAGGATGGTAGCGCAACATCCTGGGCACTTCACAAAACTAAATTAAGTAACTACAAGAAAGAAATTCGCAAGGCCAAACGGGCCTCCTGGGTGAATTTCTGCAACAATATCGAATCAACATCTGCAGCTTCGCGCCTGAGGAAGGTGCTCTCAAAATCGCCAGCTACACTGAGCCACATACAAATGCCGGATGGGAATTGGACCGATTCGAGCACTGACACAATGAATCTGCTTCTGGATGCTCACTTTCCGACATGCACAGTCACGGCTACTACTACGGTCGGGAATGAAATGCTTTCGGATCAGCTGATAAAGGAAATAACCGATGATAAAAAGCTGGACTGGGCCTTGGCCAGTCTCAAGCCCTACAAATCGCCAGGACCGGACGGAATATTCCCGGCCCAGTTACAACAAACAGCCGAGCTTATTAAGCCCTGGCTGAAGACCATGTTTGTTAGTTGCCTCAGGCTCAACTATGTACCTGCATCATGGAGAGAGGTTAAGGTAGTATTTATCCCAAAATCCGGGAAACCATCCCATTCTAAACCTAATGATTTTAGGCCAATAAGCCTATCTTCATTTCTACTTAAAATTATGGAAAGACTTTTGGAGGACTATGTCAGAAGATCGATAGACTCAACTCACATGTCGCGGGCTCAACACGCCTATAGTAAAGGTAGATCGACTGACACTGCCTTGCATTCTCTGGTATCTGTTATAGAAAAGTCAATTGACACAAAGGAATATACACTAGTGGCTTTCCTTGATATAGCAGGTGCCTTCAACAACGTTTTACCAGAAGCCATCACCTCGGCGTTAACGGGTCTGCGGGTCGATGCCTGCCTTGTGGAGTTTATCCGCAAATTGCTTATTAGCAGACGGATTACTACGGAGCTAGGCGGTAATTCGGTTCACAGACTCGTTAACAGAGGTACCCCGCCAGGAGGTGTTCTCTCTCCGCTCCTGTGGCTGGTTACTGTAAACCAACTTCTACGTCTCATGGAAGCTGAAGGCTACCAAGTGATCGCGTACGCCGATGACATCTGCGTTATCATTCGGGGAAAATTTCCTCAAACCCTCTGCAATTTAATGGAAAATGCTCTTACTAAAGTATGCGACTGGGCGAACGCTTCAGGTTTGGAGGTTAACCCCGAGAAAACCGAACTTGTCCTCTTCACTAGGAGGTACAAAATACCGAACTTAATACCACCAAAAATTGGGAATACAACTTTAGTACTCAGTGACAAAGTCAAATATCTAGGAGTTATTCTAGACAGGAAACTACTCTGGAGCGACAATATAGCGGAACGAGTTAAAAAGGCAACATGCGCGTTGTTTACTTGCAAGAGAGCAATTGGTATATCGTGGGGGTTCTCTCCCAAAGTGGTGCACTGGATATACACAGCTATTGTTCGTCCAATTTTACTGTACGGTGTGCTGGTCTGGTGGCCGGCACTAACCAAGAACACGTACCTCAAGCAGATACAAAAAGTCCAAAGGAGTTCAGAACTCTGCATAACCGGGGCCCTCGGCTCCACTCCGACAGAAGCACTCAACACGATGCTGAATCTTCCACCACTCGATCTGGTGGCTAAAGAAATGGCTGTGATTACAGCTCTGCGACTAAGGGAGACCGACGTATGGAAGGGCGGTACATGTGGTCACGCTACAATTTTAGGCTCCCATGCACCTGTGAGCATACCATTACATACTGACTATTGCACGCCAAGCAACGTGTTCGTTAGGAACTACGAGGTGAAAATACCCACAAGACAAGAATGGGATTACCGACCGCATACTGTGCGGAATGCCATGAACATATTCACCGATGGCTCTAAGCTTGAAGGGAAGGTGGGTGGAGGTATCTTTTCACCGGACCTGGGACTAGAAATCTCCTTTCGTCTTCCCGACCACTGCAGCGTGTACCAAGCAGAAATGCTGGCAATACACGGTGCAGTGAAAAGCCTAGCGTCTACGCCCCAAAACGGCAAACGGATATTTATCTTCTCAGATAGTCAGGCCGCGCTAAAGGCACTGAACTCATATGTCGACAACACAAAGTCGCTAACTGAATGCCGCAGATCTCTTAACGAGATGGCTCAGCACTTCAGTATCAGCCTTATTTGGGTACCTGGTCACAGGGATATTGAAGGCAACTGTATAGCGGATGAGCTGGCCAGAAGAGGTACCACCACTCATCTCCTTCCAGGAAATGATCTGGTAGGCATTCCCATGGCATCTTTCAAACTCCGAGCTAGCACAAATACCTTACAAAGGGCAAATGAGCTCTGGTCAGGTCTCTCGACGTGCGAGATATCAAGGCTAACTTGGCCTTCGTACAACAAAGGACGCACTAACTGTCTGCTGTCACTTAATAAATCCGGTGTCTCATCACTGATAAGGGTGTTAACAGGGCACTGCTTAATAGGCACACATGGTGCTAGGATGGGCGTAATAACTCACGATTACTGTCGCAGTTGCAGATGTATTGAAGAGGAGGAGAGTGTTCAACATCTGCTGTGTCATTGTCCTGCACTCAGCAGAAGACGATTGGCTATTCTCGGCCAACCGTTCATCGATGACCTCACGGAGGTTTCAAAAATGGATATTAGGGCTCTATCGAAATTCATTGATTCCACGAGCTGGTTTGATCCTCTAATCCAAGTGTGAGATTGTGAGAGTGTTGATGTTTGTCTCTCGGATATGGGGTGGGTCTTAAGACCGCACAGGGTATCACAATGGGCCAACTTGACTGGCCTAAGTGGTGGGCAGGGTCCTGCACTCTGTCCTGCCCTCGCAACCTAACCTAACCTAACCTACTTTTTTGATTTAT
>CAXKVI010000003.1:6916923-6929423 GCA_964058755.1 Campiglossa producta
TATATTTCAGAAAAATTTTATTTAAATAAAACTGCTCAGAATTTTGGCTCACTAGAGTTACACATTTTGCACATAACTTTTAAAGGTGTGGTCTTAGTTGTGCGAATATTTAGCACTTGCTAGGGTAAATAAAGAAAAAAACAGTCCAATCGACCAAATATTAGCACAAATATTAGCCAGCAAAAATTATACCCTAAATGCTATCTTTGCTACTTTGGATGAACAAAAAGTGTGTGTGCTATAGCGTGCTACACCTTCTAACTTTAATAAAATAAAACTTGATAATAATTTCTATCGATTCCTGAAGAAAAAGTTTGCCCATATTTGCCCCCCTTGATTTTATGACGAAAAGTCACTTCAAATATTTATACAAGTGACATGGCGTATACGTAACATTTGTTTTTTGTTAAGGAACATGTGGTGTTGGACACGGTTAAACAAAGATACATAAATTGTCGAAAAAAACCAAAAAAAAAAATGGAAAAAAAATATCTGCTACACCACGTTGAAAAATCAATCATCACCCTAACTCTTATTTTTTGTGAGTGAAAATATAAAATTGAATGAATTAATTACTAACTAACTGTGAAATTATTGTTCATTGCACTTTTTTTTTTCTATAAAAGTTCGAACTTGCAGTCTAGGCTCCATATATTCGCAAAAAAATTAGCAAAACTTGCTCCGAATATTCATCTCTTCTCTACATATAATAAAATTGTAACAGGTATCAGGTGTACATGGCAGATATCAACAAAAAATTGATTGGGGAAGCATTATTAAGCGAGTAGAAACAAATCAACCATTTTCAAAATGTTTGTGTGTATGTCTGTCCGTATGTTTGTAGCCGTATCACTCTGAAAGTAATGAATGAAATTGAATGAAACTTTTTTCGTTGGATTGCTCGACGCTCAACTTAAAACTTAAAATATTACTTTTTTCGATATCTCAACCGGTTTTGTAGTTATCGCCCAATACGTGGACCAGGGGTGACCAAAAATGTCTTAGTACAATATGGGTGTCAAACGAAAGATGTCAATGAGTGCTATAATATGCGATGTGATTCATTGAAATATCTGAAATGGTTTGAGAGATATCTTGAAATTTCGATAGCTCGACCGGTTTCGGAGGTATCGACGAATATTTCCACAAAAATGTGTTAGTACATTATGGGTATCAAACAAAAGGTGTTTATGAATGCTGTCATAAACCATTAGATTAATTTCAATACCTAAGCTACTTTATAAGAAGTCGCGGGCACCAGCTAGTTCTATGATATAAAAGTGGCTAAAAAAGTATGTTTTTTTTAGCAAAATTGAAAATCTGGAGATTTTTGGGGTCGAGTAATCAATTTTCATTTTAAAGTCCGCAAGAGGGCGCCTTCGTATTTTTTTGCGATATTAATGCCATTTTCACGAAAATCGACTAGGGTAATGCGATAAAGAAGTTAAGGCCAGAAATGAATTCCTCGGAACTAATACAGTAGCTTCAACAGGTGAGCCAGGAGGGCAGGCTGGTACATCAACAAGTGCTACAATTCAGTCAACACTGCATGCCACAAAAAAAAATTAATACTTTAATCATAGTTTAGTTATTTTCCCATTGATAACAGTGAATAGTTGAGTGTTCGCACAATTGATGAGTGATATTTAATTGTTTCAGCAGTGATTGATTAGCTTATCTGTGACAATTAAAAACACGTACTTGTGGATAATTAACAATGAAAACAAATTTTAATTGCGGAAAACAAAAATAGAACGGAAATTTATCTGCACACATACATGCATATTAGGGTGGTTACAAGGTATATGGGCGAACAAAAATTGTGTGAGATATTGGAAATTCCATAACCGATTTCCTGTAACCACCCTAATGCATATATTATTACCCCTCAGTCTGTCTGTCTCTTTGTGTGTACCCACATCACTCAAACCCGTTATTTTTGTAGATGTCTAATTTAAGGTTTTAGTCAATTTTTACTGCAGTAATATATTTTGCTCCACAGTATACAGTGGTGGCAAAAAAAAAAAGAAATGCATTATAGGCCTGATACATTAGCGAAAATTCCGAATTAACTCCGTTTTTTTGGAATTAACTTGAGCATAATCTTCATTCACAAAATTCACAAATATAAGGAAGATTTGAGCAGTTTTAAAAACTTTGCACTGGCAACACTTTGTAGATAAATAAACAAAAACAGCAAGAAACACAAGGAAATTAAGGGTATTGACTGCTAGATGTCGCGCTGGAGTGTAAAATTTCGACTATCGACCGCTAGATGTCGCCGAGTTAGGTAAAAACATGGTGGAATAACAACAATAATCTTCAATTTTGTGAATAATGCTATGGATACACACACGGAGATTACCTCCAATAAATCTTCTTTAATCAGATCCAAATTTTACCCTGATACACACAAAATTGAAGATTAACAATCGCGCCATCTAGTGCTTTGTGTTGTATTACTTGCTATTTAAAACTAGATGTCACTGGGAATTGCTTATTTTATAGCGACTCTAGTGTGCAGCAGCGGTAAACCATAATTTTGGTAGTTGGCCTTACTATTTCTAGCGGCAAATAGCGGTAAACTGCAAGAAATATGCGTTTTCTTGCAGTTTTTGTTTATTTATCTGAAGAGTGTTGCCAGCGAACATTTTGTTGTGGCCGCTCAAATCTTTTTCATTTTTGGGAGTTTATAATGAAGATTATGCTCAAGTTAACTCCCAAAAGCGGAGATAATTCGGAATTTGCGTTAATGTATCAGCCGTATAAGAAGATTTATTGGACTCAAGCTCCGTGTGTGTATCCATAGCATTACCCTGATACCCATTGAAGATTAACAATTCACCATCACGGCGCCATCTAGAGTTTTGGTTGTATTTTTTGCGGTTTAAAGCTAGATGTCTCTGATAACTGTTTATTTTTTGGCGACATCTATTGTATTTCTAGTGTACCTATTTCTGTGGTTTAAAGCTAGATGTCGCTGATCAGTCCATCATTTTGGTAGTATTTCTTGCTATTTTTTTATTTATCGGTAACAATAGCGGCGAAATCGTAATTTCGGTATCTCAAATCTGCTCAAATCTTCTTCATTTTTGGGAATTTATAATGAAGATTATATCCTCAAATTAATTCACAAAAACGCAGTTAATTCCGAATTTGCGCTAATGTATCAGCACTATAAAAACGAGATTTTGGGCACTCTTTCGAAACAAGGTTTATGAAAAGTAAAATTATTCAGTATAAAGGCGCAGCGTCAAAGCTAATCTATTTTTTGGCATTTGAACAGGTGCAATCATCCAGAAACATCAAAGTGTCGATATACCGTTCTAAATGAGCGCCTTACCTTTGTTTTTAGTATACCATTTGTTCAAATAAATTTCAATTTTTTTCAACCTAAATTTGGCTTCATAGACTCGTAATTAACTAACTTAAAAAAAAAAAAAAAAAACGAATCGAAAATATTTGCTAAACAATAAATCAGCAAAATACAAATAGCTACTATACTAAGTAATAAACTACGCCTCATGTAATAATCGTTACAACTAATGAATGCATAAACGTCACAGTTGGCTGCTTAACCGCAAGCGCCATTATTAAGTTTAGTTAAAAATAAATAAAAATTTCGAATTAGGAAATTCATAAAGCAGGTGACTCGAAACATACAATAACAATTGTCGTTCAACTATCGGTATATAAAGCGAGTTAATTGGATTTTCATTTTGAGCGTAAAATCATAAACATATATGGGTCATTCCATGCCAAATCGACACATTTTTTAACTGACCCCCTTCGATTACGCTAAAAATTTGCTATCTTTTTCTACCCCCCCCCCCCCCCCCCGAAAGATATTTTTCAGAATTTTTTCAAATTTTTTTACCCAAATCACAAAAAGTTATGAACTTTTAAAAAAGACGTTTTTTTTAATGCTGTAACTTTTTCCCAAACCGACCGTATAAGATAATTTTTTTTTTTTTGTTAATTTTTGTTTTAAATTTAGTTTTCGAAAAAAAAAAAAAAAAAATTTTTAAAAGCCCAGATATATAACTTTTTTTTCGAAAAAAAAGTCCGATCCTTTTTTAATTTTTATTTTTTTTTTAAACTCCAACTAATTCTGCATTCCCAAGATATGCCGACAATCGCTTCTATTTTTTTTTTTTTTTATTGAAAAGAATTTTTTTTAAACTTGGCTTACACAATCTCTTCTATTTTTTTTATTTTTATTTTTTTTTTTTTGATTGAAAAAAAAAATTTTCATGTCTTGCTCATTTTATATAACTTTTTAGAGAATTTTTTTTTTTAATAAAAAAAAATAGAAGCGATTGTCGGCACATCTTGTTATTAGCGGGCCTTATTGCAGAATTAGTGGAGTTAAAAAAAAATAAAAATAAAAAAAGGGTCGGACTTTTTTATCGAAAAAAAATTATATATCTGGGCTTTTAAAATTTTTTTTATTTTTTTTTCGAAAACTACATTTAAAAACAAAAATTTATCCCTAACGGTCGATTTTTGAAAAAGTTACAGCATCTTAAAAAAAACGTTTTTTTTTAAGTTCATAACTTTTTTTGATTTGGGGACAAAATTTGAAAAAATTCTGAAAAATGTCTCTCGGGGGGTAGAAAAAGATAGCAAATTTTTAGCGAAATCGAAGGGGGTCAGCTAAAAAAATTGTCGATTTGGCATGGAATGACCCATATTCTTTTGAAAACTATTTTTTTGTATTATGTTATACTAAACTACTACACTTAGTCCCCGATTTTAAGCTTTCTACGTGAATACCCTTAACACATTTTTGCGTTTACAGCAGTAATATTTTTTTATAACGGTTATAAAGTTAGTCGTATTACGGTTAGTTGTTTGTAAGGTACATATTAACACGTACGTTCAGTGATAAATGTATGTAAATGCATATGGATATGAATAGGTACTTAACAATAATACGTAAATTAAACCGGGCCGATTTTGCGAGCCATTCCGATTTTTGCGAAAGTATATTGAAGGCATTCAAAGCCAAACAAGGCGACTCTTTAGATACATGGAGCGTTTTTGAAACTCATTTTTGAACTCATTTTGAGATATTTTCTGAGATTGAGGGTTTTTGAAAAAAATTTTAAAATAAGGGCCATCCAAATATGTACTAACAATCGAAAAACTGTTTCCCCATACAAGTCGCTCCGGTCTAATGTTTTTATTTAGCAAACACTTAAATCATATTTAAACGTTAAAAAGTGTTCTGAACTAGAGAATATGTCGGCTAGAACGTGTCGTATAATAATTTCAAAACAAATACTGGTCCTAATTTTAAAGCGAAATGTGTCTTTATTTATTAGCTGTAATATAGTTATTTTTCTAAAAAAAAAATGTTCGGCTACTTGCGTCACTTTTTTGCGTGGGAGATTAAGAACATATCAGATAAGGCGCATTTTTCTTACGATATGGTATTTTTTTTTTTTTTTTTTTATAGATATCCCTTTTATCAAAATCGTGACGAAATGTTAAAATATCGATATAAATCACCATAACCATATTCATAATCATAGGCATAATCGCAGCTTCGGCCAAACCATAACCAAAACCCCCTATCAGTTCCCATGCCCGTACATATACAGGATTCTATACCATATATTAGCTGATCTCTGCCAACCAGAGCTAGCCATGGTGAAAACAACATCAGAAATTAGAGCTGTGCAATACTAAAAATGGCTGCGGGCAAAAGTATGCATCGATAATACCAACGCGTTATTCGATATAAGTCGATAATTCGAAAATTTCCAACACTATTTAGTACTTCAGTTCCTGTAAGGACAATAATGGCGACCTGGTAACCGACGTACAGAGTGTACTTAAATTATGGAGGGAGCACTTCTCCTCACTGCTAAATTGCGAGGGAGACGTCGAACCCGATACCCCAATCCCTGACGATGGAAAAGTCGTCCCACCACCTGACTATGATGAAGTGAGGATAGCTATATCCCGGCTGAAAAACAACAAAGCGCCTGGAAAAGACGGACTACCCGCCGAGCTGTTCAAACACGGAGGCGAAGAGCTGGTAAAAAGCATGCATCAGCTCTTATGCAGAATATGGTCAGACGAGTGCATGCCTCCAGATTGGAATTTAAGTGTGCTCTGCCCAATCCACAAGAAAGGCGATCCCGCTAACCGCACCAACTACCGCGGAATCAGCCTTCTTAATATCGCGTATAAGGTTCTTTCTAGCGTATTGTGTGAAAGACTGAAGCCCATCGTAGACAAGCTGATTGGACCTTATCAGTGTGGCTTTAGACCTGGTAAGTCTACCATCGACCAGATTTTCACGATACGCCAAATCCTGGAGAAGACCCATGATAAAAGAATCGACACACACCATCTCTTTGTCGATTTCAAAGCCGCTTTTGACAGCGCAAAAAGGAGTTGCCTGTATGCCGCCATGTCTGAATTTGACTTCCCTGCAAAGCTTATACGGCTTTGCCAAATGACGTTGAGCAATACTAACAGCTCCGTCAGAGTCGGGAAGGACCTCTCTGAGCCATTTGAAACCAAACGAGGCTTCAGACAGGGCGACTCCCTTTCGTGCGATTTCTTTAACCTGATGCTGGAGAAGATAATTCGAGCAGCAGAGCTAAACCGCAATGGTACAATCTTTTACAAGAGCGTGCAATTGCTGGCGTATGCCGATGATATTGATATCATTGGCCTTAATAACCGCGCCGTAAGCGCTGCCTTCTCTGGACTGGATAAAGAAGCGAAAAAAGTGGGTCTTGCGGTCAACGAGGACAAGACGAAGTATTTGCTGTCATCAAAAAAAGAATCGGCGCACCTGCGCCTTGGCAGCCACGTCACTGTTGATAGTTACAAATTTGAAACTGTGAGGGACTTCGTCTATTTGGGAACCAGCATTAACACCGAAAATAATATCAGTCTAGAAATCCAACGGAGAATCACTCTTGCGAACAAGTGCTACTTTGGACTGAGTAGGCAATTGAGAAGTAAAGTCCTCTCTCGAAGAACAAAGATCGCGCTCTATAAGTCTCTCATCATACCTGTCCTGATGTATGGCTCAGATTCATGGACAATGTCAAGAGAAGATGAGATGGCCCTTGGAGTATTTGAGAGAAAAGTTCTCCGGAAGATTTATGGTCCTTCCCGTGATGCCGACGGCGAGTATCGAAGGAGATTTAACGATGAGCTGTACGAGCTTTACGCAGATCTGACCATAGTCCAGCGAATTAAAGCCCAAAGGCTCCGCTGGCTGGGTCACGTCATGCGAATGGACAAAGAAGCTCCAGCCCAGAAGGTTTTCCAATCGTCACCCGAATTCGGCAGCAGAGGAAGGGGGAGGCCTCGACTGAGATGGAAACAACAGGTGGAGGATGACTTGAACTCCCTTGGGGTTTCCAATTGGCGTCAGTTATCGCTAAAAAGGAATGACTGGCGTGCTTTGATAGGCGACGGCCAAAATCGCTTAGGCGGTTAAGCGCCAATAAATGATGATGATGATTTAGTACTTCAACATAGATAGAAAAGGCGCCTTGCTGAACAAAATTACCCACTTTTTTATCCTTCTTTTTGGGAAATGCGACCAAGTAATTTGCAAAGATTTTTTTAAGATTAAAGTTATCCCTAATTTACAGTTGCAAGCTTTAATTTTTGTATACGTATTTCTTTCTTTTTTCTTACCTGTCAAAATAAAACTAGCGAATATTGTTAATGCCAGTAATGTTACGATAGATATCAGAGCTCCTTTTGTTACTGTTAAAAATGCCATTTTTCGCAGGTAACTTTTTTTTTGATGAATTTTATAAAAATAAATAATTTTGATTGTAGTTATTTTTTATTAAGATGCAATAGCAATCACTTAACGCTCATCGATGAAGTAATTTTGTGTAAAATATTTTAAAACTGAAAAGATGCAAAATTTTAAAATATTAGTTTTTATTGCCACCACTGTATAAAAGCACCATTGTAAAAATATATACTAGGGCGTATCACGGTGTAAGGAGGAAAAAAAAAGTTGAAAATGTTCCCCCCAGTTTGAACACTTACTTTAAGAGGTTTAGAAAAAAAAAAATTTTTATTTTTTTTGTCACCCTGTAAAAGCAGCGAAATTAGTTTTTTTTCTATAATTTCTATATTTCACGTTCGATTTTCAAAAGTGATACATTTTTAGAAAGATATTCACCAAGGCAATATTTCATCCATAGAAACCAAGTTCAGATTTTATTTTATATTATTCTATCTTTCAACTTTGCCTCATTTTATATAACTTATTAATAAATTTTTTTTTTTTTTTCAATCAAAAAAAAAAAATAGAACCGATAGTCGGCAAATCTTGTTATTAACGGGGATTATTGTAGAATTAGTTGGAGTTTAAAACAAAAATAAAAACTAAAATAAAAAAAGGGCCGCACTTTTTTTCGAAAAAAAAATTATATATCTGGGCTTTTAAAATTTTTTTTTATTTTTTTTCCCCCAAAACTACATTTAAAAACAAAAATTTAGAAAAAAAATGATCCCAAACGGCCGATTTAAAAAAAACGTTTTTTTTAAGTTCATAACTTTTTTTGATTTGGGGAAAAAAAATTTGAAAAAATCTTGAAAAACGTCTTTCGGGGGGTAGAAAAAGATAGCAAATTTTCAGAGAAATCGAAAGGAAACAGGTAAAAAATTTGTCGATTTGGCATGGAATGACCCATGTATATATTTTTTTTTTTTTAAACAAGCATAAAAGTCCAGCTTTGAGAAACTGTGAATGAAATATGTCCCCAAAATTAAAATAAACAATTTGAACCCCCCCTTCTGGATCCGCCACTGACAGCTGGGTATAGAATGCTCAAACTTTGACTTTCTCTCATTTTGTTACACAAGTCATTTTCTTAGCATTGTATGTAAACAAAAAATTGAAAAAAAAAACTTGTAGTAAATAAATAAAAAAACATTGAGGCGTCTCATTAATTATGCCGCTTGCATAGATTAAGGTTTTCCTCTATCTTGAATCAAGCGAGTTGTTTACATTTTTCAAAAAACCGGTTCGATCAGTTGTAATAAAAATGTTTGTGTTTGAACTTTTTTTATACTAAACAACTATAATAAAAAGCAGATAAGTATGATTCTAGTTGGAGTGTAGACAGTTTCTAAAGTGGAAAGATGCATAAGGAAAAATAATTGAATAGAAGGCAAATATTATTGAAAATTTTTTATTAATAAATTGAATAAGAATACTAAACCTTCTATTCCATTTTCTTTTGGCCGTTTTAATCGTCTTTCTTCTTTTCATATTTTTTTTGAATTATACAGACAGTAATTTTTTTCTTTTCAGGTTTGTCTGTCAATCACTGTCTTTTTTGCAAAGGAAAATCACTTTATGAGTCACACTGCACTTTGTTGATAACCAAAAATAGTCAATCCAAATGACAAGATAACCTTCAACCAAGCCGATCACAACAGGCAGCATGAATTTTAATATACCCAACTGTCATACCATTACCATACCATTACCATACCATTACCATACCATTACCATACCATTACCATACCATTACCATACCATTACCATACCATTACCATACCATTACCATACCATTACCATACCATTACCATACCATTACCATACCATTACCATACCATTACCATACCATTACCATACCATTACCATACCATTACCATACCATTACCATACCATTACCATACCATTACCATACCATTACCATACCATTACCATACCATTACCATACCATTACCATACCATTACCATACCATTACCATACCATTACCATACCATTACCATACCATTACCATACCATTACCATACCATTACCATACCATTACCATACCATTACCATACCATTACCATACCATTACCATACCATTACCATACCATTACCATACCATTACCATACCATTACCATACCATTACCATACCATTACCATACCATTACCATACCATTACCATACCATTACCATACCATTACCATACCATTACCATACCATTACCATACCATTACCATACCATTACCATACCATTACCATACCATTACCATACCATTACCATACCATTACCATACCATTACCATACCATTACCATACCATTACCATACCATTACCATACCATTACCATACCATTACCATACCATTACCATACCATTACCATACCATTACCATACCATTACCATACCATTACCATACCATTACCATACCATTACCATACCATTACCATACCATTAATTTTCGAAAGCTTGCTCCACCCAGCAAAGAATTTATAAAAAATTTGGCCCAAATAAACTTCTATAGAAAATTTTTACGATTTATTTTAATAAAAAACATTTTCAAAAAAATTTAAAATTTTCCAAAGCTTGCTCCACCCAGCAAACAATATATAAAAAATTTGGCCCAAATAAATAGAAAGTTTTTACGATTTTTTTTCACTAAACAATATTTTAAATTTTCGAAAACTAGCTCCACCCAGTAAACAATTTATAAAAAATTTGGTCCAAATAAACTTCTGTAATAAATTTTACGATTTTTTTCACTAAAAAACATTTTCGAAAAAAATTTAAAATCTTCGAAACCTAGCTCCACCCAGCAAACAATTTATAAAAAATTTGGCACAAATAAGCTTGTATAGAAAGTTTTTACTTTTTTTTCACTAAAAAACATTTTCAAAAAATATTTTAAATTTTCGAAAACTAGCTCCACCCAGTAAACAATTTATAAAAAATTTGGCCCAAATAACCCACTATAATAAATTTTACGATTTTGTTTAGTAAAAAAAAAAAACATTTTCAAAAAAAATTTAAAATTGTTTAAAACTAGCTCCACCCAGCCAACAATTTATTAAAAATTTGGCACCAATAAACTTCTATAATAAATTTTACGATATTTTCACTAAAAAAACATTTTCAAAAAAATTTTAAATTTTCGAAAGCTTGCTCCACCCAGCAAACAATTTATAAAAAATTTGGCACCAATAAACTTCTATAATAAATTTTACGATTTTTTCACTAAAAACATTTTCAAAAAAATTTAAAATTTTCGAAAACTAGCTCCACCCAGCAAACAGTTTATAAAAAATTTGGCCCATATTAACTGCTATAGAAAGTTTTTACGATTTTTTTCACTAAAAAATATTTTCAAAAAAAATCTATAGAAAATTTTTACGATTTTGTTTAGTAAAAAAAAAAACATTTTCAAAAAAAAAAACTAAAATTTTCGAAAGTTGCTCCACCCAGCAAACAATTTATAAAAAAATTGGCCCCAATAAACTTCTATAGAAAATTTTTAATTTTTAAAAATCGTAAAAATTTTCGTATAAATCTGAATCTGAATTCTAAACATTGAAAACATCTTAAAAAGTTCCAAAAACTTTAATGAAACTAATTTTAAATCAGAAAGCGCAAAATTTATTTTTGTAAGTCGATAAAAAAAAATGATTTTTCAATAAAAAAAAATTCAAAATTTTAAAAATTAAAAAAAATATTAACTTATTTTAGTTCAGAGTTTAATAAAAAATCTATCTTATCAAATTCTGGCACCACAAAGTAGAAACTTTAAGTGTTTTCAAAAGAAATTTTCGAATTTCAAAGCCCGCAGTTGGGTATATATTGCTAGATATGTAGAGTGTGCATGCTCATTTGTTGTCAAACTAAACCACAATACCGCAAAAGGTTAGCACAAAATTCTAGACGCGATTTCAATGTCAAGTTTATGAATGTAATTAAATAGTAAAATAAAAGAAGGGCAGTTTTAAATTTTTTATTTTCAAATTTTTACTATTTTTTTCATAAAGGCTTAAATTTTTTTTTTAATTCTTTTTTATAAAATTTTTTTGCCACCAAATAATTAGTCAAATCTAATAAAAAAAAATCACCCAAAACTAACAACACTTCACATATTCACAAACCTTTTGTACTTTAGTATTTAATCTCTCGGTAATGTACTTTTAATTAGTCTGTTGTAATATTAAATGCTTAATTTAATTTACTATAAGCACGACTTAATCACGAATTAACCACGTCCGTATACGCGCACGTCTCAAACGTATCTGAACTTGTAAATGGTTTAAAATTTAAATTTTAGTTTTAAATATTTTTATTTATTTTCCGTATTCTAGGTTTTTGTTGTAAACTAACACAAATACGTTAACATTTATAACAACAATGAATTGCTCACACCATAATCTCACAACTAAAACAACTCTTAACAGTATTACAATTAATAGGGAGATCAGCATTCATATGGAGTACATTAGACTGAACCGAAAAAAAAAAAAAATATTGTTTGGACTGAAACTTGGTATATCCATTTGAAACCGATCTGAATTAATTTTGGTGGGGAGTTTTCTACCCTGCTAGACAATGAATGACAGTCCCTTCAGCTATGTAATGTTGGCTTGAAGAACGTGATGAGAAATCGCGATGTAAATATCAGCTGATTTATATTTACATCAGAAATTCCCATCACTTTATTAAAGGCAACATTACAAAGCTGGTGGGAGTGCCATTCATTGT
>CAXKVI010000003.1:6931923-6940911 GCA_964058755.1 Campiglossa producta
ATGGTGGAAATCGACCTCGTCCGATTTGAATGAGTTTTGGTGAGGGGTTTCCTTTTTTTAACAAAAAAAAGCACTGTTAAAGAAAAAAAATAGGTGGCAACCCTGGTTTGAATACCTACATTTAACGATTTTTATAATCTTCTGTCATTCGATCCCAAATGTCTTTAATTGGAAATAGTTATAACAACAACAACTAAAGTTGTTTATTGGGAAAAAAAAAGCTTTTAATTCAGAAAATAATAAAAAGTAGGTGGCAAGCTTGGCTGATATTTTTTTTATCTGAAAGTGTTTCCAATGCTCTTTATATGATACCAAACTTATTTAACTTAGATTAGCGAAATGTCGGTTATTGGGAATGAATTGGAAATGTCCCTAAAACAAATTTTCGCAAAATTATATTACACTGTACAACAAAATTGAAATTTCAAATTCTTTCAAATTTTTTTTTCTTAATAACTACTATAACCCAATTTTTCGCACTATGGAACATCTGATAGGCGCCAATTTTAAGAATCGAAAATAAAATTTTGATTCCTTGACCCAAGAAAACTCGTAAATTATTCAGAAAAAAAAAATGTTTTTACAACTACAGATCTCTTAACAAACCACCCTCTAGAGAGAAAACTTAGGGTGACCCGAAAAAACTGAGGTCAGATTCGGATTCAGCACTCCCAAAAGCTTCAAAAAACGTTGATAAACCCGGTAGGATTTTCAAAAACTTCAAATTTGTTATTGGCGAGAAAAAAAACAAAGTCAGGGTTCGTCGAATTTTTTGCCCGAATAAAATAAAGTTCCAGATATAAGATTTTTTCATTCAAGTCATATTTCGCTTACCTGACAATTATTGTATTGCTGTTAATTTTTTTCTTTTTAGTTTAGTTTTTATTGAATTTCCACAAACGAAGCTTTTTTGCTTTTCACATACAAACAAACAAAGGTAGGTATATGAATTTCCATATGTAAGCAGCCCTTTATAACGAGATTAAATCAGTTTGAACTGGATATTGAAAATCATTAAAGCTGCTTTAAATTCTTGTCAGTAGATATGTGTCATTCCATATCAAATCGACACATTTTTTACCTGACCCCCTTCGATTTCGCTAAAAATTTGCTATCATTTTCTACCAGCCGAAAGACATTTTTCAGATTTTTTTCGTCAAATCAAAAAAAGTTATGAACTTTTAAAAAAAACTTTTTTTTTAATGCTGTAACTTTTTCAAAAATCGCCCGTTTGGGATCATTTTTTTTTTTTTTTATTTTTGTTTTTAAATGTAGTTTTCGGAAAAAAAAAATAATTTTTAAAAGCCCAGATATATATATATTTTTTTTTTTCGAAAAAAAAAAGTTCGACACTTTTTTATTTTTATTTTTTTTTTTAACTTAAACTAATTCTGCAATAAGCCCCGCTAATAACAAAATGTGCCGACAACCGTTTCTATTTTTTTTTTTTGTTGATTGAAAAAAAATTTCATTAAAAAGTTATATAAAACGAGCCAAAGTTGAAAAAAAAAATTTTGTTCAATCAAAATAAAATTGAAGCGATTGTCGGCACATCTTGTTATTAGCGGGGCTTATTGCAGAATTAGTTGGAGTTTTTTAAAAAAATAAAAATAAAAAAGGGTCGAACTTTTTTCGAAAAAAAAATTATATATGTGGGCTTTTAAAAATTTTTTTATTTTTTTCCGAAAACTATATTTAAAAACCAAAATTAAGGAAAAAGTATCCCAAACGGTCGATTTTTGAAAAATTTACGGCATTAAAAAACAACTTTTTTTTAAACTTCATAACTTTTTTTGATTTGGGGAAAAAAATTTGAAAAAATTCCAAAAAATGTCTTTCGGCGGGTAGAAAAAGATAGCAAATTTTTAGCGAAATCGAAGGGGATCAGGTAAAAAATTTGTCAATTTGGCATGGAAGGACCCATATGTAAGCAAGTATCTAAGTGTTCGTGTGTCTATATGTTTGTATCTAGATACTAGAATAATAAATTAAATGCCAATTGTTTTAATATGTAGTAAATATTTATGACCAAGAAACGTGCTTACACCGATTTGCTTTAGAAAAAAAAACTCAACTTATCTCAATAAAATGGGCTTATGTTATATACTATACGGGTCATTCCAAGCGCAACCAACTGACACTAACAAAAGTGGCAGGTAGTTGAAGAGCACTGGTAACGTTAAGATCCTGCACGATTGGATTGTAGTTAGAATCGGCCGCTTCCGATTTGAATGAATTTTCTGGAGGAATTATAAAATGAGGTTTTATGGAGTCTGGTTTTTTTCTTAAATTATTTTTATTCTATTTTTTAAATATAAAATATAAAAAAAGCATTTTTTGAGTTTCAGTATGTATTAAGATACGCCAGATGTATAAATGTAAAATAAAAATTTAATCCAAAATTAATAGCGAACTTAATTGTTTTAAATTTTTTTTATTAATTTGTTTTTTGTTTTTTTTTTTTTTTGATAAAACGAATCTCCCCACCAAAATTCATTACAATCGAAAGGAGTCGATTATAACTATCTGAAGATTTGACATGGAACGACCCATGTATCAAGATGTGTTTTCCTTATTCCTTATTATAGAAACATGCTCTCTAGATCAACTTTTGTCTACGACTTACATGGAACGGCCCATGTATGTAAGAATGTACACTGTACATTGTGCAGGTAAGCCGAAAAAATGAGTTTAAACACATTAATTAGCATGAGACACGTTTGTGCAATTAAAAATTATCTTAAATGAACTAACCAAAATTTAGTTTAAACCAGGGGCCGCTCATAATGATTTTTTTTTTTAATTTATTTATTATTACTTTGTCTGTGCAACTTAAAAAACGAAAAATGAATGGGCTTTTTTTTACATATATCTCAACTCCAGCGCCACCTTACGGGTATAATGTTTCGTTGACTCCAGAAAAACTATTAAATAATTAAAAAAAAAATTTTTTTGCAACTACACACACAAAAATTTTCATGTAAAATTAGCACTTTTTTAACACTTTTTCAGGTTATTTTTTTTTAAACACTATCGATCATGTTATTTTAACATGAAATTTATGTTGAATAACTTCACTTCGTAATGGTCGCGGTGTAATAAGGCCTTATAATAATAACTAGAGTTCGCCCAGTGGTTGAAA
This sequence comes from Campiglossa producta, assembly GCA_964058755.1. Taxonomy (NCBI): domain Eukaryota; kingdom Metazoa; phylum Arthropoda; class Insecta; order Diptera; family Tephritidae; genus Campiglossa; species Campiglossa producta. The sequence goes on from CAXKVI010000003.1 coordinate 6,935,066, forward strand.
TTCAACCAAAAAAGCTTATTTTATTTTCCTACCTTTTTGCTGTTTCTTAAATTTGCCATTCTTTTCATATTTTTTATATTTTTCGTTTCTGTACATTCCTGTTCATTTTGCCTTTTCCTCCCTCTTTACACCATTCAGTAATTAGTTTCAATGTTGATAATTATTTATTCTTCTTAGGTAGTCTTCATAAGTATTTCTCTCCTTTCCTTTCCTTTGCTTTTATTTCCTTTCCTTTCCTCTCCTTTCATTTCATTTTATTTCCCTTCTTTCTTTCTCTCTTTTCTGTTCTTTTCTTTTCCTTTCTTTTCGTTTCTTTTCCATTACTTCCGTTTTTTTCTTTTATTTTCTTATTCTTTAATTTCCTTTCGTTTCCTTTGCTTTAGTTTCGCTTCCCTTAGTTTCCTCTCATTTTATTCATTTTGTTTTTTTTTTTCATTTCATTTCTTTTCTTTTATTTTTTCTCTTACCTTTATTTTCTTTCACTATTTTTCCTTACCTTTCCTTCCTTTACCTTTTATTTTCCTACCTTTCCTTTCCTACCGTTTCCTTACTTTCTTTTTTTCCTTTCCGTAACTCCATTAGTTTTTTTTCTTTTCCATTCATTTCCTTTACTTATTTTTTTTAGCTTTTAATTACCTTTCTTTTCTTTATTTGCCTTTGATTTTTCTCTCATATTTTCCGTTCCTTACCTTATCTTACCTTTATTTTCCTTTTATCCATTCCTTTCCTTTCCCATTCTTTCCTTTATTTTATACTTTCATTTATTTCATTTTGTTTTATTTTTATTTACTTTATATTCTTTCCTTTCCTTTCAATTCCAACAAATTTCTCTTTTTACTTTCAATCACTTTCTTTTTCTTATTTTACTTTTTTTAGTTTTATCAAATTTCCTTTTTATTTTATTTCACTAAGTCTAGCCATGAAGAGCTTTGTGCTTTTTTTTTTTCAAAACATCATGTCTGAGCAAGCATTTGCTTCTCTGAATATCCACGCACAGATTTTGTTTTTGTAAACACTGTTTGTACCTACGCTCAATAAAGTTGACGGGCTGGCTCATGTTTATTATTGCTGCCAACAAAACAACTCACACTCGGACTCTCCCCAACTGCAATGAATGCAAGCACAATAATGCAAGTGTACCTACATACAAACATAAGAGCGCCTCTATAAAGTGAATGCGTGTTTAGCACTTGTATTGGTGTGACTTTCAAATCATATTATAATTAATTTTTTTTTTTAATTTTTGGTTTATTGTCGCACACCTTGCTCGGCGAGACCTCTCAATACATATCAAATTTTATATACCTTAGAATTGTGGTTATTGCAAAAAAGGGAGAAAACTTTTAAGCATTGCGCATTTTTATATAATAGATAATAACTTCACTTCGTGTTAAATTAACATGTCTTCGTGTTAAATAACCATGAAGCTCATGTTGAAAAAATTGACTTCATGTTAAATTAACATGACTTCCTGTTAAATTATTCTGTGCGTACCGATCTCTGTAAAAAAACAAACATCTGGAGAGAAAACCTAGGTTGCCCCGAAAAATCTGACCTCAGATTCGGATTATATTATGATTTTTTGATAAATTTGAAAAGTGGGCGTGGCAGCGTGCATTTTTACAGTGGGCAATTTTGAAAATTCGACTGGTTATAATGATTACGGTAGAACGATAAAATTTAGCAGGTTTAATGGTGGCATATGAAATATTCCTGATGAAACTGGTAGAAATCGCTGGGTATTTAATTTCAGTTTACCCGAACTTAGATTTCCTTACTAGTTTCTGTTTTACTTTTATACATTTTGGTGAGTATTTGGTTTACATGAAATTCGTGATAGAGGCCAACATGTTCTCGTATATAATTATATATACAAATCTACCCCTATCTACTGTATGAAATACTGCTCAGTACTAAGTACTGGCTGAACTTTACCACACTTGAATCAACCACCTGTACTGTTGAAAAGCTCACTATTGCCAAATATTGCAACCAGAGCGTTAGATATACTTTTAAAAGCTCAAAGCTTCATGACACAGGGTGGGTGTACCAAAAATATTAGAAAGCTTCTAATAGTTACTTAGTTGAAATTTGAAGTATGTGTACTCACTTATACATACAATTAATGCAGTTTAGGGTGATTCAAAAAAAAGTGGTTTGTTTTTTATTTGTACTTCGAAAAATCGATTGCTAGACATATTTCGAGAATTTTCTTCAAATATAAACTTTTATTGAAAATAACTAGGAAGGCACTACATACGTCTAGGTACAAAAGAAAAAAATCATAACCTCTATCAATTATGAATGAAAAAATCTGCCTCTGTAGGAAATTGTATGATCTACAAAAAATTGAAAATAAAATATTTATATATATTTATATATTTTTATGCAAAACTCATTTTATTTCATAACTCTTTAACAAAATATTAAGCTAGAACAAAAATTATCAAACATGATTAGTGGATTAATAATTTTAAAAGATATTCAATGTCAATAGTTTTCGATAAAATAAATTCGAAAAAAATTGTATTTCATTTATGTGCCATTCCATGTCAAATCGTCTAATAGTTGTAATCGAACCCTTCCGATTTGAATGAACTTTCGTAAGGAGTCTATTTATTATTATAAAACAAAGTTCTTCCAAAAAAAAAATTTTAAAAATTCAAAAGTTATGCAAATTCAAAATTTCACTTTTTTGCCTTTTTCCTATTTTTGAAGCTTATTTCCTCAATATTTAGGAAACTACTCTAATTAAAAATATTTTGAAACTTTTTTTTAAGAACTTCAAAATTTTTTTTTAAGAAATTCAATATTATAAATTTTTTTAGTTTCCAAGTTATCAAAAATTTAAGTTCACTATACAATATTGTACTCGAATTTTTTAATTTTATACCTCTGTTCCGGTCCAAATAGACATGAAAATAGTGGATAAATGGCAATAATTTCCACAGAGCCAAACTTTGATAGAGAGCTATGGCTCGCCGTCAGAAAGAAAGTTTTGAAAGTCGACATCGATCCCATGTGTGCTAAAAAAGTTATTAAGGGTCAAAAGTCAACATTTTAAGTTTTTTGGACTTTGCTCAAAAACGGTAAGTTGTCTCGAAAAAAGTCGAAAAAGTACAACAAAAAGAAACTCAAATTTGCTAAGACCATATTTGTAGAGAATTTTCAGATAACAAAAAAATCTAAAATTTTGAGCTTCGACACAAAATATTCTTAAATTTTTAAAAGGGTATTTCTTAAATTTTTCAACTTTGGAAAAACAAAATAGCTCAATTTGGAATAGAAAAGTAAAAATATCAAGGACTGTAACCGAAACCGCAACCGATTCATTTTTCAAAACCAAAATCGAAACCGTAACCCTTATTTTGACCTGAAAAAGAACATACTCGAAACCGTTTCAAATGCCGGAACCGGTTCCAAACGGTTTTGAATTTTTTTAATGTCTCAATTCTTTAAGTTGGCATACTATATGTACATATGTACATACATTGGTATTTTCTTTAACAAACAGATATCCTGAAAAATGTTAATGGAAGATTGTGGAGCAGAGTTACAAAAGACATTTTTTGACCTCGGTATCAAAATTCCAACTATAGTTAAACTTCGAGGCCATCGAAAAAAATTTACGAGATCCGAAAAAGAAATGTTCAGGCTTGCCTCAGAAATCTGCACTGGAACCGGAAACCGGAATCGAAACCGAAAGCGGAACCGAAACCGGAACCGAAACCGGAACCGAAACCGGAACCGGAACCGAAACCGGAACCGAAACTGGAACCGAAACCGAAACCGGACCCGAAACCGGAACAGAAACCGAAACCGGAACCCAAACCGGAATCGAAACCGAAAATGGAACACGTTACAAAACCGAAACCGAAAACGGAAAGTTATTTTAATCGGTTTCATACCTTTAAAAATATATTTCAAATACTTACATTCCAAATATGTAAGTAATTTTGTGTTTAACTAATTTACCTCGACTAGAAAGTAAAAAAAAAAATAAAACGGCCAAATTTGAGCCCAAAATTTAAACATTCATATGAGTTCCTCGACAAAAAAGTGGATATCGACCTTTTCCGATTTAAAAAATTTTTGGTGGGAAGTTCCCTTTTATAAAAAACAAAAAAAAAAATTCGAACAGAAAAGCTTTTGAGTGTTATTTCAAAAGTTTTTCAAGTTCAAAGTTTTACAAACATATCATTTAGAGGTAAGTATAGAAAAAATTAAAAAAAAATTTAAATTTTGAAATTTCTGTTGTTTTCTTTTTTTTCTTAAAAATACATTCCAAATAAGTAATTTAACTCGACTAGAAAAAAAAATAAAAATAAAACGAAAAAAGTTTAGCCCAAAATTCAAACATTCATATGAGTTCCTCAATGTAAAATCGGCAGGATGCTGGAATCCACCCTTTCCGATTAGAAATATTTTTGGTAAAAAGTTCCCTTTTATAAAAAAAAAAAAACAGAAATTGTTTCGAAAAAAAAAAGTTTTTTGATCTTAAGTATTTCAAAATTTTTGCAAATTCAAAATTTTACAAACATATCCTTTAAAAGACCTTTTAGAAGTATAAAAAAAATTAAAAAAAAAAAATTAAATTTAAAAATTTAGAAAATTTTCAAATTTAGATAATTGTAAAAAAAAAATTATTTTATACATCCATCTGGTGTTTTTGTCTCAAAAACATGAACTTAAAATTAAAAAAAAAAACAAAAAAAAGATGAGACGAAGCCTCACGCAGCCATGGGCCCATATATATTTGCGGTCATATGTGCCTGTACATAAATTTATGTTGAAATCTAATAGCACAAATTATGTGCGAATTTAGTTGCTAAAAATAGAACCAAACCAATTTCAAACGCACTGAGAATATCGAATGTAGGTATGAGAATTTTTAAATAAATTTTATTAAAACGACGGAAAAATACGAGAAAGACATACGCTTCTTTATACCCATATCAAATCACTGCAACTGTGAAGATGTATGTGTGTATGTTTGTATGTAAATAAATTAAATAAATGAAAGTGGTAATGACATCAATTGAGGGTACAAATAAAAATGCCCTGCCCACCCGCAAACGATATACCTACAACAATAATATTAATCGCATGAATAGGCTACACGGATCATAAACTGCAACAACAACAATAACAACAAAAGCGCCATCAGCGAGTGACGAGCAATTTGATTAGACTGACGACGAACACAGAACAACAGAACAAACAGATTGATGGTGGAGAACACGCAGTGACAGCTCGAGCTCCAGCTCTAGCCACAGACAATAAAATACACAGACAAAAAACCTCTAACCACATTGTTGTAGTTACCGTTGATCGAGGGCGGTCAAAGCTGTAACGACTAAGTTGAAACCACATACTAACATACATATGTATGTACATACATACATACTCGTACTTATATGTACGCCTCTATTTGTTGAGGATGCGAGTACAATAGCCTCATGAAAATGACAATGCGGCACATTTTTTAATTCGTTTCAACAAATTGTAATAGTAATAATAAAAAAATAAACACAGAAATTAAATCGTAGAAATAATAACAAAAAAAAAAAACAATAAGTTGAATACTGGACGACACACAGTGCGAATTTATGAGAGATCTCGGCATTGATATCAAGAAATAATTTTGCTTTCCTTTCATTTTCTTTCTTTTCCTTTCACTTCAACTCTTTCCTTTCCTTTCCTTTCCTTTTTTTCATTTTCTTTCCTTTCTTTTCCTTTCCTTTCCTTTCCTATCCTATCCTATCCTATCCTTTCCTTTCCTTTCCTTTCCTTTCCTTTCCTTTCCTTTCCTTTCTTCCTTTCCTTTCCTTTCCTTTCCTTTCCTT
>CAXKVI010000003.1:6943611-6951111 GCA_964058755.1 Campiglossa producta
TTATTTTATTTTATTTTATTTTATTTTATTTTATTTTATTTTATTTTATTTTATTTTATTTTATTTTATTTTATTTTATTTTATTTTATTTTATTTTATTTTATTTTATTTTATTTTATTTTATTTATTTTATTTTATTTTATTTTATTTTATTTTATTTTATTTTATTTTATTTTATTTTATTTTATTTTATTTTATTTTATTTTATTTTATTTTATTTTATTTTATTTTATTTTATTTTATTTTATTTTATTTTATTTTATTTTATTTTATTTTATTTTATTTTATTTTATTTTATTTTATTTTATTTTATTTTATTTTATTTTATTTTATTTTATTTTATTTTATTTTATTTTATTTTATTTTATTTTATTTTATTTTATTTTATTTTATTTTATTTATTTTATTTTATTTTATTTTATTTTATTTTATTTTATTTTATTTTATTTTATTTTATTTTATTTTATTTTATTTTATTTTATTTTATTTTATTTTATTTATTTTATTTAATTTAATTTAATTTTATTTTATTTTATTTTATTTTATTTTATTTTATTTTATTTTTTTTTTATTTTATTTTATTTTATTTTATTTTATTTTATTTTGTTTTGCATTATTTTGCTTCATTTTATTTTACTTCATTTTGTTTCGATTTATTTTATTTTTATTATTTTTATTATGTTCTGATTTATTTTTTTTTTTTTTCATATATTTTTATTTTTTATATCATATTTTTATTCTTTCATTTTTTTTATTTTTTTTATTTCATTTTTTTATTGTTTTACATTTTTATATATTTCTTTTGTTTTTTATTTTTTTATTTTATTTTATGTTTTTTTTTGTTTTATTTTATTTTTTTTGTTTTAATATTTTTTGTATACTATTTGTTATTTTTTTTTACTATTAATTTTCTTGCTTGCACCTTTCGACCTTTTTTTATTCTCTTTAATATCTAACCCTATTTTTAGACAAATGTCATGTTACTCAACGCATTCCCCCAATTCCGTCTGTTTGTTTATTCTTTTTCGCCCACTATTGTGAAATTACAACTGTATCGCCCCACGTTGAAGGTTACAAGGAGCCACTTTATAATATTCCTTAAGCCATTAACCACGTGCAAGGCATAACATTGCATGCGCTCATAACGCCAGAATGTCAACGTCAGGGATTTGATGTAATGCAATAATGCGATGCGACATCAAATAGACAAACCGGCCAGCCAATAAGTCAGACAGAAGCAAAGCCAACACACACCCAGTAGCAAACACAAACACACACATAGACGAGTATATAACTCGACAGGACACTCCAATAACCTCTTGAACCAATGACTCAGATTTGGATTTGCCACGCACAGAAAGTGTGACTGAAAATAACGAAGTCAAACGACAGCAATACACGCTCTATGGGGCTGAAACAAGAGAAGTTAAGTAAAAACATACAAACATACATATGCATAGGTATGTATATGTGAAAAAACAATTAATTCTCTGCTTGATTTTGGAAAGCCTTTATTGTATACTCTCCCAAAGCGCGAGCTTTTCCCGCTCCTCAAAGCTCCACTTAACGCTTTTACAACCCCTCAAGGCACAGATTGTTTGGAGCAGACGAGTTGAGCGCTGCTGGATGCTACTCGTATACAGCGATGCCACTTGTTGTATATTTAAGTGCCAAAATTTTATCATTAAAGTGCCCAAAATTTATTGTCAGCGAGTAAAAAATTCACACAATAATATTTTTTTGCAGTGTAGTTTCGGTTTTTTGGCCTGGATTTTTATTTTATTTCATTTTATTATACTTTTTATATTTTTTTAATTTTTTAATTTTTTTTTTTTTTTTTTCATTTTACTTTAATTTATTTTATTATATCTTATGTTATTTTTTATTTTATTTCATTTCCAATCATTTCATTTTATTTTATTTATATTTATTTTATATCATTTTATTTTATTTTATGTTTTATTTTATTTTTTTATTGTTTCGTTATGTTATTTTTTATTTTATTTAATTTTTTCGTTATTTTATTTTTTTTTCTTTTATTTTATTGTACTATATTTTATTTTATTTATTTTAGTTTATTTTATTTCATTTCATTTTATTTTAGTTTTTTATTTTTTTATTTTATTTTATTTTAATTTTTGTATTTTTTTATTTTATTTTATTTTATTTTATTTTATTTTATTTTATTTTATTTTATTTTATTTTATTTTATTTTATTTTATTTTATTTTATTTTATTTTATTTATTTTATTTTATTTTATTTTATTTTATTTTATTTTATTTTATTTTATTTTATTTTATTTTATTTTATTTTATTTTATTTTATTTTATTTTATTTTATTTTATTTTATTTTATTTTATTTTATTTTATTTTATTTTATTTTATTTTATTTTATTTTATTTTATTTTATTTTATTTTATTTTATTTTATTTTATTTTATTTTATTTTATTTTATTTTATTTTATTTTATTTTATTTTATTTTATTTTATTTTATTTTATTTTATTTTATTTTATTTTATTTTATTTTATTTTATTTTATTTTATTTTATTTTATTTTATTTTATTGTATTGTATTTTATTTTATTTTATTTTATTTTATTTTATTTTATTTTATTTTATTTTATTTTATTTTATTTTATTTTATTTTATTTTATTTTATTTTATTTTATTTTATTTTTATTTTTATAAGCAAACACTCTCCAACGCACCCCACCATAATACCAGCCTACCAACGGGAAATAAATCCCCCAATTTCATAAAAACTGCCCAAAACAGCAACCCCACCCAAATATTATTGTTCTATGAGTGAGAGTTTTTACGATATCTGAGAAGTACTTATCTAACATTTTATCAGTTCAAGTGTTGGTATGTCGTCAAACAATACCTACATCTGGACCGAACCGGACCGAGCAGACGAGAGCGTATGACTTTGTCGTCAAAGACGAAGCAGATAAGTAGAACGGTTGTAGTAAATTTTCTAAATCATAACAACACAAATCGGGGCTTTCTTATTAGTCGCGTATTTGTGGGTGGGGGTGTGTGTATGCGTACAATTCTTCCGTTTCTTCTTCTTCTTCGGCAATTTCGTTAATGTATATTCTTACCCCAATTTCTGGGGGTGGTGTGTGGTGCGCCAACGAGACCAAATTCGATTCGTTATATTTTTACTCAGCTAAACCATAAAAACTCAACGCGACTCGACGGCTCCTCCGGTCTTTGACGCATCGTACAACATTCATTTCGCATCGCGCTTTAACTCGAAAGCGTGCTACGAACGCCAAACGCGCCAGCTACTCGCCACAAATTCTATTACTTAAAATCAAATCAGAAACTTTAGTTGATTGTGTTCGGTGCTGTAGATTTGCTCTGATGGTATACTGAAACGGGTGAAAAAATATTACAAAATTGAATTGGATTGGTGTGTGGAAAAAATATATAAAAAAAAAAATTAACAGTGTTCAAATTACTGCCAAAAATTATTGATTAACCATTTGGTGGCGCACAGTGGGGTCTCAGAGCGCAAGCAGCAGTGAGGAAAAAAAGCAACGAGTGTACCGAAAAAGGATTTGAAAGTTTTTGATTATTGAAAAAAAAGTGCGTTTGATTTCGGGAATTTGAAGGCAGCAGAAAATAGTGCGCTACCGTTAAACAGCAAAAAAAGTAATTTAAATTTAAATAACAAAATCAAAATGCAAACAACAATCCTCGCCAGCGTAGTGGTGCTCCTTTTGGCCATACAGCAGGGTAAGTCAATGCCCACACTATGTCACAGTTATACAACACATACTCGATATATATGTATGTATGCGAGCCAAGTGTTACATAATACAGTTATATGTTACTCCCTTTTTTATTGGAGCTATCCGAAAACGTGCCCTACATACGAAAAAGCACATACTATGACCATGAAACAACAACAATAAATTTTGAAAATAGATTGATTAAAAATATTCTTTCCCCTTTTTTTCAATGCAAGGATTTACTAAATTTTCTTCATTACAAATTTTCCTGTTTTCCTGTGCTCTCCCAAAAATGCGCGGTGTAGTAAGACACATACGAGGGTTGTTATGCAAGTTTTCCTACTTTCGCATACCGAAATGCCAATGTCAAATCTGACATTTTCATCTTAAGTTTGACATTATAAATAAAAAACTGTTTTATGATATTCGACTTAGAACCGTGACAGCCTTTCTAGGGCTCCTTATTTTAATTTATTTCATTTTATTCTATTTAATTTATTATTATTTTTTTTTTTTCTTTTTTTTTCTTGAATTTTAACTTTAATTTCTTTTGCATTATTTTTTACTTCATTTTCATTTATTTTTCTTTTTATTATATTTTATTTATTTTTCCTACTTTTATTTTTTTATTTTTTATTTTATTTAATTTATTTTATTTTACTTAATTTTGTTTTATTTTTTTTTTTCTATTTTACTCAATTTTTTTTTTCTTTATTTTTTTTAATTTTATTTTATTTTATTTAGTTTTTCTATTTTACTTCGTTTAATTTAATTTATTTTTTTTTTTATATTTTATTTTTTTTTTTCTTTTTATTTTAGTCGTAATCTTTTTTAATTTATTTTACATCTACTTACCTTAATTCTATTTTACATAATCTTTTTTTGCTTTACTTAATTTTTTTATTTGACCTTTATTTTAATTAAATTTATTTATTTTTTTTTTATTTTTTATCTTACTTTGTTTAATTTTATTTAACTTTATTTATTTAAACTTACTTTTTTTCATTATATTTTTTTATTTTACTTTTTTATTTTATTTTATAAATTTAAAAAATTTTTTATTTTTTTATTTTAGTTTATTGTATTCTATTTTAGTTTATTTTAATTTATTATCTTATGTAACTTTATTTTTTTTTATTATATTTTATGTTATTTTATTTTTTAATTTTTCTTGTTTTATTTCATTTTATTTTATTTTTTATTTTTTGTTTTTTTATTTTTTTTTTTTGTTTTATTTTTTTTTATTTTTTTTTATTTATTATTATTATTATTTTTTTTTTTTTTCATTTTAATTCTTTAATTTTAACTTTAATTTTTTTGCAATATTTTTTACTTAATTTTCATTTATTTTCCTTTTTATTATATTTTATTTATTTTTCCTACTTTTATTTTTTTATTTTTTATTTTAGTTTTTATCTTATTTTACTTTATTTTATTTTACTTAATTTTGTTTTATTTTACTTTTTTTCTATTCTACATAATTTTTTTAATTTTCTTTATTTATTTTAATTTTATTTTATTTAGTTTTTCTATTTTACTTCGTTTAATTTAATTTATTTTTTAGATATATTTTAATCTTTTTTAATTTATTTATTATTTACTTAATTTTTTTATTTGACCTTTATTTTCATTAAATTTTTTTATTTTTTATCTTACTTCGTTTAATTTTAATTAACTTTATTAAACTTTATTTAAACTTATTTTTTTTCATTATATTTTTTTATTTTACTTTTTTATTTTATTTTATAAATTTAAAATTTTTTTTTTAATTTATTTTATTTTATTTTATTCTTTTTTAGTTTATTTTAATTTATTGTCTTATGTTACTTTATTTTTTTTATTAAATTTTATTTTTTTTTGTTATTTTGTTTTTTGTTTTTTTTTTTTGTTTTTTTTTTTTATTTTTTTTATCTTATGTTACTTTATTTTATTTTATTTTATTTTATTTTATTTTATTTTATTTTATTTTATTTTATTTATTTTATTTTATTTTATTTTATTTTATTTTATTTTATTTTATTTTATTTTATTTTATTTTATTTTATTTTATTTTATTTTATTTTATTTTATTTTATTTTATTTTATTTTATTTTATTTTATTTTATTTTATTTTATTTTATTTTATTTTATCTTATCTTATTTTATTTTATTTTACTTTATTTTGTTTTACTTTATTTTATTTTATTTTATCTTTGTTTTTATTTTTTTTATTATTTTGTTTTATTTTATTTTATTTTATTTTATTTTATTTTATTTTATTTTATTTTATTTTATTTTATTTTATTTTATTTTATTTTATTTTATTTTATTTTATTTTATTTTATTTTATTTTATTTTATTTTATTTTATTTTATTTTATTTTATTTTATTTTATCTTATCTTATTTTATTTTATTTTACTTTATTTTGTTTTACTTTATTTTATTTTATTTTATCTTTGTTTTTATTTTTTTTATTATTTTATTTTACTTTATTTTATTTTATTTTATTTTATTTTATTTTATTTTATTTTATTTTATTTTATTTTATTTTATTTTATTTTATTTTATTTTATTTTATTTTATTTTATTTTATTTTATTTTATTTTATTTTATCTTATCTTATTTTATTTTATTTTACTTTATTTTGTTTTACTTTATTTTATTTTATTTTATCTTTGTTTTTATTTTTTTTATTATTTTGTTTTATTTTATTTTATTTTATTTTATTTTATTTTATCTTATTTTATTTTATTTTATTTTATTTTATTTTATTTTATTTTATTTTATTTTATTTTATTATATTTTATTTTATTTTTTTTTATTTTAATTTATTTTATTTTATTTTATTTTATTTTATTTTATTTTATTTTATTTTATTTTATTTTATTTTATTTTATTTTATTTTATTTTATTTTATTTTATTTTATTTTATTTTATTTTATTTTATTTTATTTTATTTTATTTTATTTTATTTTATTTTATTTTATTTTATTTTATTTTATTTTATTTTATTTTATTTTATTTTATTTTATTTTACTTTATTTTGTTTTACTTTATTTAATTTAATTTTATCTTTGTTTTTATTTTTTTTATTATTTTGTTTTATTTTATCTTTTTTATTTTAGTTTATTTTATTTTATTTTATTTAATTACATTTTTTATTAAATTTTTTTTTTTTTATTTAATTTAATTTTTTAAATTTTTTTTTATTGAACTTTTCTTTATTTTGTTTATTATATTTTTTTTTGTCATTTAAATGAATCAGAATTTCAGCTACCACCCTCGTAAAAGCTTTATGTGTACACATTCTCAAAAACTATTAAAAATGTTCTCTCTTACCAATTTCATACACATTTTCCTTGTGCTCCCTTGCCACCAACATTCCTTCTCAATCTGGTTTCGTTCGTTATTCTAACGCATTTCCTTTTATTTCCCTTCTTATTCAATACTCGTTGGCCCTGAAGGAGGTGGCCGCACTACGCGACTTGCGTTTTTATGCATTTTTGTTTGTTTCCTCTCCATCCTGCTACCTGCGTCCGCTTGAATGTCATATACAACTATACATTATGAGTAGTTACGAGTTTGGTTTATTCGCCTTGTAATTTTTCGAACCGTTAGAATTCAGCGTGTTTTTATTGCATATCCTTCGCTACGACAAGCTTAGTGGAGCACTCCCATTCCTTGTTGGTCTCATGTTACACACATTTAGTCGTCGTTTAAAAATGTTATTGTTGGTACTTATATATTTACCCTGCTTATAATGTATGATAGCGAGTAA
>CAXKVI010000003.1:6956111-7021111 GCA_964058755.1 Campiglossa producta
TTAGAATTCGAAAATAGGAATCAACTTTATGTTTTTTAACTAAATTTTACTTTGTTCGTTATTACAAAACAATTTTTTTAAGTTGATTTTCTTCAAGGTCAAACTCGAGTATAGAGCATAATTAGGTTGTTCATACGCCACGGTGCCCCAAGTAGTGCGCTTGTGAATTTGAATGCTAAAAATAGCCAATATTAAATTCAGTCAACTACAAGTCGACCAGTAGTTTACTATTTTTTAGTTCATTTTTCCATCAAACTTTAACCTTCAATATTTTTTATTGGGAGAGGTTTACGAAAATATTGTATTTAATTTTTTTTATAGATTGCTCAATTTCCTACAAAAAATCAATGTTAGATACATTTTTTTCATTCTTAATTGTTCAAGAGAAAATCAAACAAAAATCGATTTTTTTTAAACACCCTAATTCTACACGGCTAAAAAAATGAGCCTAAATTTTAAACCCATCTAAAGTTTAAGCGATTTATATTTAAAGCCTTCCAAAAGTTTAAAAAGAAGTTAAATTTCTTTTGGTTTCGATTTAAGATCTGAATGAAAAAGCAAAAAAAAAAATTTGTCCGTTTGTTTGAAAGTCATTGAGTTCTGCCCACAAAAACTTAATGTGCGCCAAAGCTTAGCGGTAGAGCAGTTGGCTGTAACGCCTGCGCGTTGTCGTTCGAATCCTGCCAAGTGCCTCATTTTTTTAATTTTATTTTATTCTTCAAGCTTTTCGGTTTAAAACTAAAACTTTTTGGTTTGAAAATTAAAATTTTTTGGTTTAAAAATTCAAATTTTTTTGGTTTAAAATTAAAACTTTTTGGTTTAAAATTAAAACTTTTTGTTTGAAAATTAAAACTTTTTGGTTTGAAAATTAAAACTTTTCGGTTTAAAATTAAAACTTCTCGGTTTAAAATTAAATTATTTTGGTTTAAAATCAAAACTTTTTCGTTTGAAAATTAAAAACTTTTTGGTTTAAAATTAAAACCTTTGCTGTTTACAATTTTTGTTTTGTTTTCATTTATTTCATGATTGAACTTTGGCCACAACATTTATGTGTGCGATATAGCGCAGTGGTAGAGCAGATGGGCATGATCCGGGGAGTCTTGGTCCAAGTTCCAGCCAAAGGACTAAATATCATTTTTTCTTTAAAAAATTGTTAAAACATTTCTGGCTTAAAATTGAAACCCGTTTCATTTAACAAATTTTCTTGAAAACTTTACTAGTTTAAATTTGAAACCAAATTTGGTTTGGTCATACATATATGTATGTAGTCTAAAAAAGTTTTAAATTTAGGCTCAATTTTTTAACCGTGTAGTACAGTTTAAATTTTTTTTGTTGTTGTATCATTTTAATTTGTCCAATACATCTGTTACATATGTATGTATTGTCAGTCAGTTCAATCAAAGTTTTTATTGGCATATCTAATTGCTTCACAGCATGCCTTGACAATGAATTTATTACTACACAAATTAATATCGTTTACAAAGGCAGCAATTGTACCTACAAACATTCATTCATTCTTGAGCACCTTCTATAGTATATCTAAGAATAAAACAAACTCACGTTTTCATTTGTGTTTCAACTTATTTGGCTATCTGAAAGCGCTAGCAATTTATCACACTTTTTTATGCATTAGTTTTTCTTTAATAAGCTTGCAGGTATTTATGCTTTCAAATCTCTTATTCACTTATCTATCTAAGGTACTACAATATTAAAGGATTAGCAAAACCAGCTCGTCAATTAAGCATGGCACTAGAAATTCGTTTAAATTTCTATATTTGCTGTCTCAGACAAAACTGAAGTACAAACAAGCCACTACTTAATTGCATATTGAGTGCACTTCTGTGCTTGAGATTAAAGGTGCATTCTTTTGTAGCCAAGTTGCCAAAAATGCTAGGTGCAAAAGTGAAATGCCTGCTTTGATCACTATAGCTAGTCGAAATACAAATATTTTCGAGGATTGCTGTTTTTGACAACTTAGTCGCAAAAGATTATATTTTAAGGCCCTCAGACATTACCGTTATAGTCAGTTATAGCCTTTCGTTTCAACTTACGTTTTCATGTGCATGTACATATATCTTAATACATGTATGTATATAGTAAACCGACACTTACACACATCACATGGGCACAAATGTATGTAAGTAAATACATGGCAATATGCGTTCACCTACACACACACCACAGGTGCGGTTATCCGACTGAGTGAGTGACATTAGCTGACACTATCGGTTGACACTCCCACCGAAGCAATATAGTCGTATAAATATACGCATGTCAAAATGTTAAATTCACTTCCGTTTTTATAGGGTTTTTCATTAAGATATGGTAGCTTAGAATTTTAGTTCTAATTAAGGATGTTAAAATCATTTAGGGGGAGCCGTCCATTGCAAGAAAACGCAACCAAGAGCAGTTAAAATTATTTTATTTTATTTTTTTTTTATTTTTTTTATTTTTTTTTTTTTATTACTTTATTTTTTTTATTTTATTTTTTATTTTTTTTTTTTTATTTTTTTTTTTATTTTTTTTTTTTTTTTCTTGTTTTCATTTTTCTTTTTTTATTACTTTATTTTATTTTATTTCTTTTCAATTTTATTTTTTATTTTTTTTATTTACTTTATTTTATTTTATTTTATTTTATTTTATTTTATTTTATTTTATTTTATTTTATTTTATTTTATTTTATTTTATTTTATTTTATTTTATTTTATTTTATTTTATTTTATTTTAATTTATTTTATTTTATTTTATTTTATTTTATTTTATTTTATTTTATTTTATTTTATTTTAATTTATTTTATTTTATTTTATTTTATTTTATTTTATTTTATTTTATTTTATTTTATTTTATTTTATTTTATTTTATTTTATTTTATTTTATTTTATTTTATTTTATTTTATTTTATTTTATTTTATTTTATATTATTTTATTTTATTTTATTTTATTTTATTTTATTTTATTTTATTTTATTTTATTTTATTTTATTTTATTTTATTTTATTTTGTTTTGTTTATTTTATTTTATTCTATTTTATATTATTTTATTTTACTTTATTTTTTTATTTAATTTTTTTTTTTAATTATTTTTTTTTTTTTTTTGTTAATTTCTTTTTGTTTGTTTTGTTAATTTTTTTATTTATTTTTCTTTTAATTTTTTGTACCTTTCATGAAGATGAAATGTTATTATAACTTTGGTCCGATATTTGTAAGTATGAGAAGAAGAAGAGATGGACCCATCAATAAGTATACCGAAATTATCAGAATGACGAGATGAGTTCATTTAGCCATGTCCGTCTGTCTGTCTGTTTGAACG
This sequence comes from Campiglossa producta, assembly GCA_964058755.1. Classification (NCBI taxonomy): domain Eukaryota; kingdom Metazoa; phylum Arthropoda; class Insecta; order Diptera; family Tephritidae; genus Campiglossa; species Campiglossa producta. The sequence goes on from CAXKVI010000003.1 coordinate 6,959,422, forward strand.
CAAACTAGTCAATCAGTTTTTGAGATATTTGGTATGTGGGGCACCATTTTCTAATATAGAAATCGTTTGTCGGAACGGGTAATTATATAGGTAGAAACGAGAAATTTTGTAACTGTTTCTCTTTTAGAATAGGAAATGTCGGTGTTAAAAATCAATGAGATTGGACCTAATATAACACAGCGCCCCCATATAATCGATAGTTCCGATAGTTTCGGTATGAGTTAAAGTTAAATTCAAACAGTGAAAAACGTGACGCTTAGTCATGAAAGGTATATAGCCTACGGCACAGCCGAAGACAGCTTTCCTTACTTGTTTTTAATTTATTTAATTTTTTTTTTTTTTATTTTTTTTATTTTTTTTTTTCATTTTTTTTTATAATTTTTTTTTTTTTTTCTTTATTTTTTATTTTATATTATTTGTTTTTTTATTGTCATTTTTTTTTTTCATTTTTTTATTCAATTTTTTTTATTATATTTTTTTTTTATATCTCAATTGGAAGCCCCTTTATTTCATACATCCATCTTTATCGTTCTCATCATCGTATTGGTTGGTTAGTTTTGCTATTTATAAACACCATAGAATTCTCTTCTTATTTCTTGTTTACTGATTGTGTTACTATTACTTGGTAAACAATTGTGTGCACCTAAGAGCCTTTATGTATGCAAGTTCTAAATACCTGCCCACCGTGTTACAGTTACAACTACATCCAACCACAACAATCACTCCTACTGTAGGAGATGTAGCTGACATAAAGCTTAATTGCATGCGAGGATTGTGCGGAAGCGCTTGCCGAGCACTGGAACAACACCATCGCTGTCATTTGTTTTTGTAACTCCTCGTTTGTTATGGCAAATTAGGTACACAATGTTGAGCTCACTGAGTAAATCTGGTGTCATTTTTTTCTCTTTAATTTATTTATGTCTTCCGTCGTGTTTGCAACAATGCGGCTTTCAGACGTTAAGAGGTTGCAAATTAAGTTTAAAAATAGATATCTTTATAGTCAGCAAAATGCATGATAGTGGAAACATACAGAGCTTTTTGTATATTCAAGGAATTATGCCTTCTAATTACATAACATTATTTAAGATATCGGGCGAAAGCGAATTAGATCGATTAAGATTTTATCTTATTTATTTTGATTTTATTTTATTTTTTAATTTATTTTATTTCAAGTTTTTTTTATTTTTTATTATTTCATCTATTTTCTATTTTTTTTTTTGGTTTCAAATTTTTTTTTATTATTTTTTTAAATTTTTTTTATTTTTTTTTTTGTTGTAAATATTTTATTTTTTTTTAATTTATTTTTTTTTTTACTTATTTTTATTATTTTTTTATTTTTTTTTTTGTTTTTATTTTTTATTTTTTTTTTTTTGTTATACACATTTTTTGTTATTTTTTTTTTTGTTATAAATATTTTATTTTTTTTTTAATTTATTTTATTTTAACTTATTTTTATTTTTTATTATTATTTCATCTATTTTTCATTTTTTTTTTTTGGTTTCAATTTTTTTTTTATTATTTTTTCAAATATTTTTTATTTTTTTTTTTTTATGCAAATATTTTATTTTTTTAATTAATTTTTTTTTACTTATTTTTATTTTATTTATTTATTTTTTATTTTTTCTTTTTAAATTTTTTTTTTTTCGTTATAAATATTTTATTTTTTTTTATTTATTTTATTTCAACTTATTTGTATTTTTTATTATTTTGTTTATTTTTTATTTTTTTTTTTGTTATACCCATTTTTTTATTTTTTTTTTTTTGTTATAGATTTTTTTTTTTTTAATTTATTTTATTTCAACTTATTTTTATTTTTTATTATTTTACTTATTTTTTATTTTTTGTTATACACATTTTTTGTTATTTTTTTTTTTAATTTATTTTATTTCAACTTATTTTTATTTTTTATTATTTTATTTTTTTTTCTATTTTTTTTTTTGTTATACACATTTTTTTCTATTTTTTTTTTTTGTTATAAATATTTTATTTTTTTTTTAATTTATTTTATTTCAACTTATTTTTATTTTTTATTATTTTATTTATTTTTTTTTTTCTTTTTTGGTTTTTAAATTTTTTTTTTTTTGTTATACACATTTTTTTTGTTATACATATTTAATTTTTTATTTAATTTTAGTCAATTTCATAATTTTTATATTTCTTTCCATTTCGTTAAATTTCATTTTATTTCTCTTATTTTATTTAACCTAATTTTTTTTTTTAAATTTTTTTTTTCTATTTTATTTTTTTTATTTCATTTTATTTATTTTTATATTTTTTTTTTTTATTTTTTTTTTTATTTTTTTTTTTATTTTATATTTGTAACTCTATTTCTCATTTTTTTTATTTAAATTAATTTGTTAAAATTTCTTATATAACTTTTTTTCTTTTTCTCTTTTCAGGTGCTGCCATTAAGTGCTACGTATGTAATAGTCATAAGGATGCCAATTGTGCACTGGACATACCACCAGATCACTTGCTAAAGGACTGCCAAGAAGATTATTCAACACGCGGCAAGGGTATACCAACCTACTGTCGCAAGATCTCGCAAATCATTGAATTCTCTGTAAATAACTGTAAGTATAAAAAAATCTTCCACCATAACTACTCCTCAACATTTTTAAAACTCTCTTCTTTTCCACTCTCCCTTACAGTACCCCCAGATAGTCGCATCATTCGCTCGTGCGGTTTCCTAAATCAAACATCGACCAATTACTGTTATCAACGCGCCGGTTTTGGCGGTCGTCAAATTGTTTGCTCCTGTGACCAGGACAATTGTAACGGTGCTGGCGCGCTCAGTGTTTCTTTTGTTGTGATGCTGGCTGCTGTTAGCGGTTGGGCTGTGCTCTCTTTCTTCAAACGTTCGCTGGTTTAATTGCCATTTTAATTTGAGAAAGTTTTTATGAAAATGCACTAAAAGAAATTTGTTTGTGATTTTTTGAACGTTACGTTTTTTTTTTCTGTATGTTATTGCTATAGTTGTTATATATATTTTTTCCGCTATTTTTTGTTACTCTCGTTGAAGAAGCCAAAACTCAAGCAACTGTAGATAGATTCATAGTATTTTTTGTGTATATTGGTTTCGTTTTTTTTTTTTTAGAAATATTTGCAAATTTTTATTTTAAGTACTAGAACACTTGCACACACAAACGCACATCAACCGCAGAAGCTTGAAATCAATAAGAAGTTGGCGTCTCATAGATTTTAGTAAAACAAAAATCTCATCGGATGAAGTTGGTTTTAAAAGTGAGTATGAGTTGAATTTTTTTTTTTTTTTATTTTACGTTATTTTATTTTATTTCAATTTAATTTATTTAATTTTTTTTTATTTTATTTTATTTTGTTTTATTTTATTTTATTTTATTTTATTTTTTTATTTTATTTTATTTTATTTTATTTTGTTTTATTTTATTTTATTTTATTTCATTTTACTTTATTTTATTTTATTTTATTTTATTTTATTTTATTTTATTTTATTTTATTTTATTTTATTTTATTTTATTTTATTTTATTTTATTTTATTTTATTTTATTTTATTTTATTTTATTTTATTTTATTTTATTTTATTTTATTTTATTTTATTTTATTTTGTTTTATTTTATTTTATTTTATTTTATTTTATTTTATTTTATTTTATTTTATTTTATTTTATTTAAATTTTTTATTTTATTTTATTTCATTTCATTTTAATTTATTTTATTTTTAGTTAAATTTATTTATTTATTTATTTTATTTTATTTCCTTAATTTTTTTTTTTTGTATTTCATTTTATTTTTTATTAGTTTTTATTTTTTTCTTCCTTTATTTTTTTCATTTTTTTTATTTTTTTTGTTTGTTTTGTTTTATTATATTTTTTTTTCTTTTGTTTTTTTTTTCGTTTTATCCTATATTTTTATCTTTCTTATTTTTTTTATTTTACTTTATTCTATTTTATTTCAATTTATTTTATTTTATTTTATTTCATTTTATTTTAATTTATTTTATTTTTAGTTAAATTTATTTAGTTTTTCTTTTATTTTCTTATTCTTTTTTTGTATTTCATTTTATTTTTTATTTGTTTTTAATTTTTTTCTTCCTTTATTTTTTTCAATTTTTTAATTTTTTTTTTTAATTTTTTTTTTTTGTTTTATTATATTTTGTTTTTTATTTTATTTTTTCTTTTTTTTTAATTTTTTTTTTTTCGTTTTATCCTATTTTTTTATTTTTTTTTTTCTTCCTTTATTTTTTAAATTTTTTAATTTTTTTTTATTTTTTTTATTTTTTTTATATAATAATTTTGTTTTTTATTATTTTTTTTTTCTTTTTTTAATTTTTTTTTTATTTTTTTATTAATTTTTTTTTTTGTTTTATTTTATTGTATTTCCTTCTTCGTTATTTTATTTTATTAAGCTCTATCGAACCTTTTTTTTACTAAATACCTAAAAAATTTGTTTAAAAAATGTATGTGTGTATATTAATTTTTCCCTCTTTTTTTCCAGTTACCACGCCACCCCCGTTATATTGAAGAAAATAGAAATTGTAAGAGCTCTCTTAGGCAGTAAATGAAAAACACAATAATTGTTAAAAGAAAAAAAATATATAATAATAAATAATAAAACAATAAAATAAATTTCAGTAGCAGTTCAGATTTTGCACAATAAGTAGAAAAAAGTTGAGAAAAATTGTGTGAGTCAACTTTAAATAAGAAAGCTTTAATGTGACAAAGTTTAATAATAATTTTTTTTTTTTTTAAGAACCGTAAAAAAATTATAAAACTAACGGTGCACCGCTGTGGCAGCTCTCAGCTAGTGAAATCTGAATCCATAGATAACCAACCTGCCTTTTTTGTAAACACAGTTTATTGTAACTAAAAAATGCTTAAATTTTTATAGCCAACAAAATTTTAATTTTTTTAAGTTAAAAATGTGTAGATATTTTTTCAATAAAATTCATTTTTTTTTTTTTTTATTTTTTTTTTTTTTTTTTTTATTTTTGATTTGAGTTTTTATAACCTAAACAATTAATTTTTTTGCAATTTTTTTCTAATAAAATTAAAAAAAAATTTTTGTATAATCTACAAAATTTTTTTCAAATTTTTTTTTTTTTTTTCAATAAAAATCTATCAAATTAAAAACACAAAAATAGCAACTACAAAATTCGAACAAACCCACTCTTAAACCAAAAAAAAAAAATACAACAGAAATTTAGAACCAACCGTAAATCCACCAAACCGTTATTGTATTATTGTATGTAGCCAAGTGAAGAATTAAAAAAAAAATAATAATAATATAAAAAATAACATTTCAAAAATTTTGCAACTTTTTGCAAAAATCACAGTTAAACTTACAACAACAGCAACACTAACAGCAAGCCACAGTACATTTGGTGCCAAGTGACCACTTTTTTTGTGTGTGAAAGTCATATTTAGTGTATAACTAATGTTAAATTTAATAAACGTACATAATATGTATGTGTGTAAGAAATTCACAAAAAACTGTAAATTTATGATTTTTTTCTCGTTTTTGCTTTTATATAAACAAAAAAAAAAAATATGTAAACAAAAGCAAAAGCAAACAGCTAAAACCAAAAATTAGTTTAGTTTGCCACACAAGAAAATCGATGTTATATATTGAAAATGTGTTTCACATTGGATTTTCGTGTGAGTTCTTTCTCTAACTTTAAGCGATTATAAAAACAAAACAATAAGTCATTAAAAAAAATTATGAAAATTTTGAAATATAAAATAATAAATGAAATTTAATGAATAAAACAAAAATATTGAAATGTGTCTACTTTTTTTGATTATTAAAAACTAGCTGACCCGGCAAACGTTGTCCTGCCAAAAAATTATTTGCCTTTGTGTTTCTCTGTCCCTTCCCTATCCACTATCACCTATCACTATCGCTATCGCTAAGACCATGACTATGACTATGACTATGACTATGACTATGACTATAGTTATTACTATCACTATCACTATGACTATAACTGTCACTATGACTATGACTATCCCTGTGACTATGACTATGACTATCACTATCCCTATCCCTATCCCTATCCCTATCCCTGTACCTTTCCCTATGCCAACCCAACCTCAAGCCTAATCCCAACCCTATCCGAAACTTTAGCCCTCACTCTAAATCTAAACCTATCCCTTGGGTAATTATGAACGAAATTATGAATAATGAATATCAGATTTACCATCACGTTCTTCAAGGCAATATGACAAAACTGATGGGTGCTGCTATTCATGTAACACAGGATTTTTCGGGAATATTATTGGATATTCTCCTATTCTGGCCAGAGAGCAGTTCACATAGAACTGAACTGAACAGATATCACAACGATATATACGAAGATGAATTTTCACCATGGTTAAATGGTGGACCTCTTTGAGCAAATATACCCACTGTTTATCTATATTTTTATACGTCTTCCAAAGGAGCCCTCCGGTTACTACTGGCATCGGGGAACGGAAAAGAGAAGGACAAGGAAGCGGAAACGAAAACGAAAAAGGAAATGGAAAAGTAGAAGGAAAGCGAAAAGAATAGGGAAAGAGAAAAGGGAAAGGAAAATGAAACGGGAAATTTAAAGGGAAATGGAAAGGGAAAGGAAAACGAAAGAAAAGCGAAAAGGAAACGGAAAGGGAAAAAGAAGAGGGAAAGAGTAAAGGGAAAGGGAAAGGAAAATGGAACGGGAAATTTAAAGGGAAATGGAAAGGGAAAGGAAAACGAAAGAAACCCGAAAAGGAAACGGAAACGGGAAAAGAATTGAAAAAGGAAAATGGAAAGGAAAAAGAAAAGGTAAAGAAAACTTAAAAGGGAAAGAGAAGAGGGAAAGGAAAGGGAAACGGTAAGAGAAAACTAACTTTTAATGTATATGGATGAGGGTAAGTTAACGAACAAGGATGCTTAAAAGGGAAAGTGAAAGAAGAAAAGGAAAAAAAGGAAAAGTAAGGAGGAAAACAAAAGGATAAGGTGAGTTTAAGAAAAAATCGACTAAGCGCAGCCATCCATGGTATACTCAATGATATATCCTTATCTCTTTCTCCTCACACTTACAAACATCGTGCTAGGATTATTAACCATTTCATGAAGGATATAAGGAAATTGAATTGAATTGAATTGAATTGAATCTCCAAAGCCAGGTAAGAATAGTCAAAGTATAGGCAGCGAAGTACCTCTCTACAAGTTCTCAGTTGCGTCGAACCGTGGTAGCATATTCGCATCGTTGTAGGGGGAAGCATGACACGTTACGTAGGCTCACATCGAAATAAAAGCTCTTGGTAGGTAGGGACACTGGGCTCATAGAATCGGCTCTTGTGAGAAAGACTCAAACCGTCTCTGTTGTTGTGGGTTTAGTAATTTCCTACTTCTATTTCCTTAAGACATTTTAAAATATATATTTTTTTAATTAAAATAGACACAGCCAAGCCAGTGTGTCTGTTATTATTTATTAAATAAAGATATGAGGATTATGCTTTAGTTAAAAATGCTTACATAAAAATAAACTATTTTAAAGTCTTTAGTAGTAGTATTACATACAGAATCATTTAAATACTTATTAGTTGTTGATGTACAAAAATTATGCATTATTTTTGCAACTTTGCAAATGCTAAAAAAATATTTTTTGGAATAAAAAATTAATGATTGGAGCAAGGACAGTATATACATAAATACACACGAGTAAGAGATAAAACTACATATTAATTCGATGGCATATGTTTACACTACGCGTGTCCACGTTGTGCATGCTACCTCCTCCAGCCACAATCCTTCAGATAGTACATTAGCGCTATTTTACTCGTCCTGCTCTTCCTCGCATGCTTCTGGCTCTAGTACAGCATCCGGTGCGCTACCATGTCTAACACGCTTCAGCGCAACATAACACTTCTTATTTGCAATTTCATGATAGCCTACAGGCCCCATTTCACAATCAGCACATATAAGAAATTTACGATTATCCACCGTGTTAGAAAAGCCAATATTCTCAAATGTGAAGATATCATCGATGCACCAAAAATTGTTCAACATTTCGGTTTCTATAATTTCTGAATCCTTGCGATGTTTTTGTTGCATTAGTGGCATTGCGAACTGTGATTAAACAACAAGAAAGTAAAAAAATGTTTAACAAAAAGGCGTCACCTTTAATTTGCATTGCAATCTTACCTCATGCTCCACAAATTCGCCAAGTTGCGGTTTGAGTATTAGCGAATAACAGAAGTTACAGCGTACGCTATGCTTGTTTTTGTTGTTTAATATCTGTTCTGGAATTTGCGCTTCATCCGTCATGGTTATTCCGGCTTTTATTTAATTTTAATTTGTGCAATGCAAGATTTTCGCAAATTTCTAATTCGTCAGCTGTTATTTACAGAAAAGTTGACATTCACGGTAGAGAGAAATAGGATCGCAAATGATCGACTACACTATCGATTGTTTGCTGCAAAGCAGGGCTTCACTAGCAGCTAATGCATCGGGCACAGGAAATCCTAATCCGCTATCCCGGGCGTTCGGGATCCCGGAGAATAAAAAATTATGAATAAATATATTACCACGAAAGTGCTGGGTATTTGCTTCCTTTAGGGGGCAACTGCTAATAAATTAGCTAAAATTATGGAAGATAGCTCAAAAGACGGGGTTTGGCCTCAGGATTACGAAGTCGGAAGCGCTTTTTTAATTTTTTGTTTTAGTGAAAAGTTATGGTCAAAAAACCGAAAAATGACCGGGGTCCGATAACAAAATTTGGGCGGAATCCATGGTATTTATGTGCAGAACACCTTTCTTTCTTATAAAAAATAACCCTGGGCTACGCCATGCCAAGTCCGGACGTGTGACATACCCATGGCTGCACGTATCAAAATACGCGTTTTGACTTCGGTTTCAATAATCCAAAAGCGGAAATTTAATTTTTTGAAAAATTATTAACTAAAAAACAATGGACCATATCCAACGGCTTATCTGTCAAAAAATCTGACGCCAACTTTATAAATTTACCAAATTAATACAAATAACTTTAGAATAAATTTGGCACATAGCTAGCTAGCTTCATTCTAATGGGTCAGTTGCATAAAGCTTTATTTTGACTTTACCTCAAACTTTGACTTTGACAGAAAAGTTCAGTATACGTATTTAAACGAAGCATGGCAAATTGGAGACCTCAAAGTTGAAGCGAGGTTGAAATTTGGCAAACTCTCAAATTTTGCTTGCTTTGCTTGCTTTGACAATCAGATGTTGATGACTTTGCTTCAATTAAAGAATAAAATGTTGGAGAAAATAATAATTAATTCATTTTTTCTCTATTAAATTAATAAATTAACTAAAACACTACGAATGCAAAGAAAAAAATAACGAAAACAAATGTATAAAAGAGAAGCGTCAAGGCGTTCATTGCAGCATACCTCTGAAGTTCGACGCAAAGTTTTGAAGTAACAACTGTCAGGCGAGGTTAACAAAGCTTTATGTATTCGACCCTTAAGCGGGCTACTCACCTGCCAAGAAATGTGAAACTCCATATAAAAAAACGCTCAAGAAATGGTCAAGAACTGTTTTCACACGTCAAATTTTCTTGAGCCAATACTCAGCTCATAAGAAAAAATACTACAGTTTTCGATGGTTGGCAACGCCGGTTTACCTCAAGAAATAAATATGCTCGTATATTATATATTTCTTGAGGTAAACGTGCAGATTCACGGCAGAGATGAGTATATACTTCGCTGCACATGTTTTATACATTTTTATCATAGTAATCTGCAATAAAATGGAAAATGATGTAAACGTCAAAATTTCTTGACCAGGCACAAGAAATATATGCTCGTTTTTTTCTTGAGGCATTTCTTGGCAGGTGGGTAGCCCGCTTTAAGGGTTAAGTTAGAGCGCCAAATTTTTGCAAGGCTTATTTTCTCATCTATACCTAACTTGTTAGGGGATAAGACCAAGTAAACATTTTTTTTGAATCACCCTATTATATATATATTTTTTTTTATAAATTATTATAAATTTATTAAAATTATATTATTTCTCAAAAAAATGGAAGAAGTTGGCTGCAAATTACAAAGATGCCACCAAGCTAAAACGCACCAAAAGAAGAAATATTCCAACTTAATCGCGAAAAATTCTGGGACCACTAGATTATCATTTTTAAATCCCAAAAAGTTTCGGGATTCGATGCCTTAAGGCTGGTTTTCAATAGGTCAAATTTTGACAACTTTTATCGACTTTATCGAGATTTGGTTGCTTATTTCGATAAAGTCGATAGAATTCGTCCCTACTGAATTGCAGTTTTCTTATTTTTTTTCGGGGTTTTATCGCATTTTTGCCAATTAGAATAATTTTGTTTTTAATGTTGGTAAAATTTGCACACTGTACCTGGCTGTCACACAACAAGATGTTCTATTGTGAATGACTGTATTTATCATTTATTTAGTCCGGTTTTACACTTCTCAAGTATTGCTTTCAACTCTGCTGGCGTTCTCTTTCGTGTCGACACTTGTCAATTTTCCTTGAACGCAATTATGAAACAAAATATGGGGGTACAAGGAGGAGTGAAGAGATGGCAAGAAAAACTTGAAACGAGTTGACGGTACGCTTTCAAGTGTACTCTTCCCCTCGATTCTCACTCCCTTCGCCTATGTCGCGGCAGAATTGAATTCAAGACTTGAAAAGTGTAAAAGGGGTGTTATTCTACGGCTGCATAAACCAAGGAAATTCAACAAAAATAAACACTTTTGCAATTAATGTAAGAGCAAAACATATTTGTTTTGTGTAAATATAATCCTTACAATTGTAGGTACCATTGATCTGGAAGTATGACAGCTGAACTCAGTGAAGCGGCCGAAGCTGGAACTCATGGCGAAGACGCTACCAAAGGAACCAACAGCACCCAGAATGCAGAGGCAGACGTAGATGATGCAGCGGCGAACACGTATTCGTATGAACAAAATAGAGACATAGAAGATATTATTGATTTCTTGAGCCTCAACAAACAAATCATATTTAAATCGCAACAAATTGATGATCCCGAATTACTGCGCAATGAAAAGCAACAAATCGCACGTGAGATTTACCATAAAAGCCCAAAAATATTTCTCATGCGTTTTGGCAGCTACTTCGAAGAGCAACATCTTACAAGTTTTGCCAAAATAGCTGCGCCACATAACGACCACAATGGCGAAATGCAGCTACTCATCGCAGATTATCGTAATAAACTGCATACACGTAAACGCGACGTGAAGAATCGACGCTATGCGGCGATGCAAAAACTGATTACGGAAGGAGAATATTTCAGTGAACCAGAAATGCTGAAGCGAGCACCGGAGTTGTATCAGGAGTTGGTAGGTCAATATTTGAGTGAGGCCGAAAAGAAACAAAGAGATACATATGATGTACGAAATACAACATTCTCTGGCATCCTGATGCACACGATGGAGCAACAACAATTGCAAGATGTGCTCAAGCTGGCGGATAAAGAAAACGGCAAGCGCAGGCACCTTGAAAATAAATTTGAAAGAGAATTGAGTAATGGCGATGAAACTACACAAAGCACACTAGTTGACAGTGAAGACAACTCATTCATGGAGAAAGCGGAATGTGTCACAGCAGAGGATGATGTACCAAGTGGATTTCGCCAACAATGGGGTAATTTTGATAACGAACAAGTAGCTTGCTCAACTAGCAATCTAGCTAAGTTGAAGACAAAAGCAGTGGCAAAGCGAACCAAGGTAGTGAATAGGAAACCACAAACAGATACATTTATAACAGCGGGCGAGCGTGAGCTGTTGCGGCAAGAATTCATTGGTATAATGCATGAGCAATTTCTTAGTGGCGGCGATCAAGATTTCGATTATACGCAAGTAGACGATAATACACAATTAGATGATTTGAGTCAATTAAATCAGGATAAAGAAGATGAGTATTTTGAAGCGAGCGATGACTATACCAGTGATGAAGGCGTGATTACAAAGGAAGACGATAGAAGTTTTGATGAAGATGAATCAGAGGATGAACTGGATGTATTTATGAATCATTTACAGAGGCATCATAGTCTGCAGCAACACTGATTAATTTGAGTGTAACATGAAAGGAGACTGGCAAACGTTTGTTTACCTTACTTAGATAATAAAACAAAATGCACTCTAATTCTTAATGCTGTTTTTGTCTTCACTGTTTTTTCATCAACATTTAAAAAAAAATATTGGTTTCAAATATGTATTAGAAAATTTATTTAAAAAAAAAATAGTTTGAAAACAGGAAAAGGGGAAATTTTGAATTTTGGCAATGTTAAATCTTCAAATGGTTGAATCGAACCATTTGAAGGTTTTGCCATTGGCAGACCCTTAAGGACGTGGGTGCAGAATTCTTTTCACAAGTTAGTTAGGATTTTGATTTTATTATTTAGAAAGTACTGTTCGCTTATGCTTATACAACATGTGTCAAAATAGTATCACCTCTAAATAGGTTTTAGTTAAAAAGTAAAAAAAAAAAAAAATACAAAATATAGCAGTACAATATATCTTTTCGAGCTAATACTATATAATTTCATATTTATCTAGGTCGACCACGTCCGCGCGGAAAACCACGTCCACGCCCACGCAACACCTTACTATTGGCTGGTGGACTTTTTGGGCGCAAAGATTCAATGCGACTAGTACAACCAGTAGCTGGAGCCTCAGCAAAATATGTTTGATATAAATCTGCATTAAAATTGGAATTAGTCAGCTCTGGACCAACGGTCAACCAACCAGGTCTTATGCTAGAGTCACGACCAAATAAATGCATGCGTCGTCGTCCCAAACAGAAATGCTCTATAATATGAAATATTTCAATTGGTTTTTCAAAACTACCAAATTCATCTTCTTCCGATATAATTAAATCGATGTCAACATTAGCATGTATAAAATCACCATCCGTAGAACGGCGCACAGTACCTTTAATACCCATTAAGCAATGTTCCTTTGTGCGCTGGAACACTGCCTTCGGTTCAAGTTGCTTTGAGTGACCGGGCTTATTTATATTTGTGCGTATCCAACAAATATCTTCACAACGACGAAAGCCCCATTTTTTTAAACAATTACGTCCCATATCTAAACCCTCGGATGAACCGCACCATAGGAAAACAAACGAGCGATGCGCTGCCACTTCGCCTACGTCCAAGTCTGTAAAAAAAATTAAAATAAATTTATAAAATGCATTTGTAAATGATAAATATGTATGTACTTAATATTTCTTCCCAGTTCCAAAAAAGGCGCGGTGCCCCACCAACTGTAGCAACTGATGGTGCTGCTCTTACATATTCTTCGAGTGGTGGCTCAATCAATATAACATCAAATTTGGTACCCAACGCTTTTAAATCTAAACTTTTCAAATCGGCTTTTAAATACATTGGCGCAGATGCGGTATCTTGTATGAGTTTGTCCTTCAAACGTATTAGTTCGCGCAATTTAGGATACTCTTCGAAGCGATCGGCCAAACCAACATCCCTAATAAAATTTTGTGGCCTTTGTCCAGTATCGACAAAGTGCTGGCAGTAATCGTTGTGTGGATTTGAGGATTGTGTACCCTAAAAAGAAAATTAATTTAGCTTATTTACTAAACAAATTTTCTCTGCTAAGCCTTACCTTCAAAAATGTGGTGGAATCACGATAAATAATTTCTCCGGGCGTTTTTTTGCCGCCGCTGCCCCCTTCATCATCCCTGTTGCTGCTACCAACACAGCTACGCTGTCCGCCATATCCTGAGTAACTGCTACCTGCAGTATTATTTAACTCCTCGCCAGTGCCAAGCACGATTTTTAGTTCATCCACGCTCGAAAGCCCCAACTGCAAATGCAAATAAAAAAATATTTTAATAATTTTGCCAATGGCAAAGAAGCCTGTGCACAAATTCTCGATACATACCGTTTGGGCCAACAACTGTTTTCGCTTACGTGAACGTTCTTGTGATATTTTTAATATATCACTCATGCTTAGGCAAGTTTCGTAAAGGAGTTTAGCTCCCAAAACTTTTATTAACTTTTCAAAAATAAGGATATTAAATAAAATTAGAAAATGTGCCGGTTAATCGACAAGATTGTGCAAACTAACATTCACAATAGTGTACATATTTATAAATATATTTATTGAAAATAGGGTAAGTGCGTCAAAATGAATACATAGAAGAAATTTTCTTTTTTTAACAGCCTTGGTTTCCAATTTGTTATATATACCTGATAGTGCTGTTAGTTATAACCATTTCATTGATTTCTCATATACACAGTTGCCAATACTCAATATGCGCTACCCTACAAGGCAGATGATTTGATTGCCATTGCTGTCAACTAAGCGATCATCGGTTCAATCATTTCACACGAGGAATAAGAAAAAGTTGATGTCAACAACTGTGTCTGTGTGAGTTTTTGTCAAAATTCTGTAAGCTTTGACAATAAATGAGAAAATGCACCATTTGTTACAATCGTTTTATGTGTCATGTGACAGTCAGCTATGACAATTGTCAGTATTTTGTCAAAAAATTATCAGCATTGACAATTTAAAACGTGAGTGTGTTAGTAAAAATATCAGCCCGTCTTGTAGGGTAGTTATAACCACTACATTGTTAAGCTAAGGCAGTCCGCGGCGTCTCAAGATCTGCACACGACGCTGCAGAAAAAAAGCACACAAAGAACTGTCAAAATTGCAATTTTAATTAATTAATACATTTTCCGCCCATTATCAACACATATATCTTCCGATTGTACAAATTTTCTTTTTTTCTTTCAAAAGAAACAATTAATTTTATTTGAAAAAAGAAAGCAAAGCCACGGCACACAAAAATCGAAAATGAAAAATGTAAACAAATGCTTCTTCTTCCCCTTTTCTAAGCGTACGACGCCTGGCGACCAGCATTGTCATACGCTAAGCAGCATGTAGCTTTCATGCTTTGCCAGTTTCGTGCAGCTGCCGATTTGTGTGCAGCTCTTCATGCAAATATCTGTGGTCATAAGCAATAACAGCCTAAGTCGACTTAAGAAATTAGACCAGTTGAAATTTTTGCTGGTGATTTTGAATAGCAACATCGAGACATTTTGGTCTTTTTTTACTTTCTTTACAAACAATTAAATCCAAAATGTTTGCCTTAGTTATAAAACAGTTTTGTTACACAAATTCGCCAGCAAATTTCTTAAGTCAACTTAGGCTGTTATTGTTTATGACCACAGATATATGTGTTCAGCAAAAAAGCGTACAAAAATCGAATGTAGGGTCTAATACGCGTCTATGACGATTCGTTCCGTGTGCGGACACGCTAAGGGTACACCTAGCGACGCGACGTCACACGACACGACCAAATATTCTTTGATGTGTTCTTATGGAGCAGAGTACACCTAGCGACAGCAGCACCACGCGACGCAACAATGTTATTCAAATAGGCAACAATTTGGTCGCGTCGCGTCGTGTCGCTAGGTGTACCCGTACCTTTACCCGAAATTGCTGCTACTCTCATATTTATAATATTCACTACTTTATGCGTTAGTTAAAACTAGTTTATGGGTTATTGCTTCCCAGAAGTTCTTCTTAAATCGTGTATACCTATGGGTTGATATTAACGACTTTAGAGCATACTGCTACCTGATAGTGCTGTTACCCAGCCAGCAAAATGTCCGAAACGTATCTGAAAACGGATAAAATTTTGGCAAACAATTTTTAATTTTCTGTTTACATACTCCGCTTAAAGTCCCTTTCCCGGTCCATTTCCCACTAATGGGTCAGTTACATAAAGCTTTATTTTGACTTTACCTCAAAGTTTGACTTTGACAGAAATGTTCAGTATACGTATTTAAACGAAGCATGGCAAATTGGAGACCTCAAAGTTGAAGCAAGGTTAAAATTAGGCAAACTCTCAAATTTTGCTTGCTTTGCTTGCTTTGACAATCAGATGTTGATGAATTTGCTTTAATTAAAGAATAAAAAGTTGGAGGAAATAATAATTAATTAATTTTTTCTCTATTAAATTAATAAATTAACCAAAACACTATGAATGCAAAGAAATAAATAACGAAAACAAATGTATAAAAGAGAAGAGTCAAGGCGTTCGTTGTAACATACCTCTAAAGTTGGACGCAAAGTTTTGAGGTAGCAAATGTCAGGCGAGGTTAACAAAGCTTTATGTATTCGACCCTTAACATTTTCCAACGTGTTTTTCTAGATAACGGAGGATCAATAAAATTACCAATAGTGCCAAAAGTACGCACTTACACAATAATGCAGTAGGAATTTCAATTTGCCTTTCAGAAACTTATAAAAACTTTCATTGATGGCTGGGGTAGGCCTAGTAGCTATTTACCTACTAGATACCTGACAGTATCTTTGCAGATGACAATACTATCAAGTGTTCTTGTTGGGTATTATGTCAGTGTCTTTTTTTCTGACATACTAATCATTCACAATAGAACGACAAATGTCAAATTTTTCTAATTGGTTTTTCACTTTCCATATTCCATATTTTATTTAGCAGGCGGAGGTGTAAATATTCTAAAATTATTAATTATACTGTGATTTAAGGCATTCTAATACTTTTTAAACAATTAGGCGTACAACATGAATTTACTAAGAAGAACGCTGTTGCTTGGGCTGCTACTAATAGCTGGCTTTTTGGTGTTCACCAAAGCGCAGGGTAAACAAAAGGTGACTGCCAGAATTTCTAATCTATATGATTTATGCGGCCACGTCATGAAACGAGCCGGCTTACTTTTAGATTTTACGTTTAATTTTCCTTGCAGACCGGCCTCTCGTTATCTGATAAAGTGCGCAACCTGCAAGATATGAACATGAAAAAAGCGTTGCTACGCTTCAATGGACAAAAATTTCGTGAATACGTGAAGAATACGCCAAGGAATTACTCGGTTGTTGTAATGTTAACGGCACTAGCGCCGTCACGCCAATGCCAAGTGTGTCGTCACGCCCATGATGAATTCACAATTGTGGCGAACTCCTACCGCTACTCGCCAACATATTCCAATAAGCTATTCTTTGCTATGGTCGATTTCGATGAGGGTTCTGATGTATTCCAAACGTTGCGTATTAATACCGCACCAGTTTTTATGCATTTCCCTGCTAAGGGTAAACCAAAATCCCCCGATACAATGGATATTCATCGTGTTGGTTTTGCTGCTGAAGCGATTGCTAAATTTGTGCATGAACGTACCGATATACAAATACGTATTTTCCGGCCACCAAATTATTCTGGTACCGTAGCAATGATTACTTTGGTTGCTCTAGTCGGTGGTTTTCTCTACATACGTCGCAATAACTTAGAGTTCCTATATAATAAACAAATTTGGGGCGCTATAGCGTTATTCTTTTGTTTTGCCATGATTTCCGGACAAATGTGGAATCATATACGTGGTCCACCGTTGGTACATAAAAGCAAAAATGGTGGTGTGGCATATATACATGGCTCATCGCAAGGACAATTGGTGGTGGAGACTTACATCGTTATGTTCTTGAGTAAGTGAAGATAAATAGAATGGAATGAAATTAAAAAAAAGTTGGTTGTGTAGGATTTGTATTTATATTAACATACTTGCTCTTTACAGATGCCATGATTGTACTTGGTATGGTGCTGCTGATAGAATCTGGTTCACAAAGTGATCCGAAAAGAGGTCGTATAATGGCTATAGTGGGTCTATTGTTACTTGTAGTGTTCTTCTCCTTCCTACTATCTGTATTTCGATCGAAGGCGCAAGGCTATCCTTACAGGTACCCTACAATGCATTTATACTCCAACTAATTGATTTTATTAACTCTTTTTCTTCTTCTTTTTTCAGTTTTCTTTTCAAGTAAATAATACATTTGCAGTGATCGCTCGTTTCGTGTTTTTTGATAAATAGCTGCCGTCATTCAAAAACGTTCTTAGTCGAGTTTCCCTATGTACAATTTAGTTTAGCACTAAAAAGAAGATGAATTAGAGAAGTTTCATTAAAACTGTATCAACAGTGTTTTTCAATTTCACTTTGGCTTAAGGGCCCGCCACATATGTAAAAATCGTGTTCGAAGATAAATTACAAAAATTTGGGAGGAAAATACTACTTTTTTATGACGACCAAAATATCCATTTTAGGAATTCTAAAAATTAAAACTAAATAAAAAATTACAAAATAAAATGAAATCAATTATACTAAACTATACTAAAATAAAATAAATTAAAACAAAAATTCATAAAATAAAATCAATTAAAAAAATCTATAAAATAAATTTAAATAAAATACAAAAAAAAAAAAAAAAAAAAATTAAGCAGGATGAGATAAAAGAATTTAAATAAATAAAACACAAACTGATAAACTAAATTAAAATCGTTCATGTAAGGATATCAAACTGAAGTATTCCGTCTTGGTTGAATAAAAGCCGACTCATTCCGTCAAGAGGACAAGGCTGCGCGAGGCGTTTGACCACCAATAAAACAGCAAAGATTAACACACACTTTTAGTTAGTATATAAAATAATGTATAAAAGTTTTTATTTATATTTTTTTTTTTTTTTCACAACAAGCTATGCCCAAATGCAGCTAACATAAATCTCAGAAAACAAAAGGTATTAGGACTCGACGATTTTTTGGATAATTTTTGAAATTTTCCTTATACCATTTATGGGTCAGCAACGCATTCATAAGCTGTAAAGAGAGAAGCATTTATTAACGTTTCATAACTTCCAAAGTTTGTGCAATAATTTACCTGATTACAAAAGACCCAGATTATAACTAAAAACCAAGTAATGCTGGGCAATAACTCCAACAATGATATATACATATTGATTTCAAAAAGCATATGCGGTGATGATATAAAATCAAAGAATCCTCCAGACGGCATTAAATGCTGCTCAGTTTTCACCGCGCCCGTTTTGGCGTCCTTACGCAAATTGATTAGAATCATATTTGATTTGTATTGCTGTATCCAACTCATTAAAAATATGCCTATGCTAAGAGATTGCGTAATCGTAATTTTTCCCAACGATAAAGCGGAAGGTGTAGTGCCTTGAGAGAAATTATGAAAAATGTTCCATTAAATGTTCAAATACTAAGCAAATAGAGCACTTACCTCTTACAAAACCTTCAGTATTGCTTAACAGCACTAATATCGCACCAAAATAGTGTATGTAACCAACTAAATAATGACTCAAATTCATTTTACTATTCTTAGAGAATATTTGTATAAAATTTGTTTCATAAAAACGTCTGCCGCATTGCATGGTCATGAGAAGTGAGGCCACAAATGCACACGTAGAATCTATTTGAACACTTCTATTCGCTTCACCACCGGCCATGAAATCCAAAAAGCTAAGCACTAATTCTGGTGCTTCAGCCCTCGTAGCGAATCCCCCGAGCAGCAGCAGCAATGCTAACGCTGACCAAGGCAAAGCGAATACGTAAAAATGTTTGAACCAGCTTTTGGGTATTTCAATGCGGTTGACCAAAGCATTGGTGGGTCCTTTGTGTGCGTGTTTGCCATAACGGTAGGATTGTCGCAAAAAGTGCGGTAGCGCCGGCTCTACCAAGTTAACGAGACTACCAAATAAAACGATCACTATTGTGAAGCTCACAAAGATAAAATTCAATATATTGAAATTATAATCTTCAATGAAGCGATATAAATTTGTATATAAATTAATCAACATTTTATTCAGCAGTTTTTCTAAAAAATAAATCAAACTTTCACTTTATCAATGAAAATGCAGCGCGCTGTTTACATTTACAATAAACCATATGGTTGTATGAAACGAAAATATATCTCGCTTTCACACAACATTGTCAAAATTTTGTTGTGTGAGACAGATAAAAAAACGGAGTAGAAAACGCACTAGAAATCAAAAATCGGAGTAGAAAAACGAGTAGAAAATTTGCGCGCCCTCTAGTGAGACAAAAAACGGAGTAGAAAAGATGTTGCCACATGTGCAAAAAAAAGTTTCATGTTTCGTCTAGTTCACAATAGATGTTGTCAAAATCTTTTCAGAATGTAAATAAACAAACCACGCAATTAATTGAAATACGACAAATTAACTGGCTGAAGGGGATTTTCTAGCTACAAAAGTAATAAACGAGATTTAATTTGAAGCAGAACCTTTTATCAGACAAGGTATTAGTCATAAACGTTGGGTGAGAAAAGAGTGATAGAAGCCGATAAAGAAAGTCTAATAAAAATATTTTCTAATTGTTAGCAAAAGTAAAGCGAATCCACAGAAGTGAGCTAGAAAGATTTGCAAATTATTTATTTGCTGAGATTATTGAATACAAAGATTTCATTCGAACTGTGGACGAAAAATGCAGCAAAGAGTATAACGAGAGCAAGTCTTGATTGATGGGCCGGCCTATTGAAAGGTTTGCTTTATATTTTTGCAAAAGCGCATATTTGAATGAATCATGTATTTAATGCTTTGTTTTTTGTTTTTAGAAATGTATGCCGCCACCTAGAACACAATACAACAACTTGAGTTTGTTGCAATGTGCATGTACAAAACACGCTGTTAAGTTTTGAAAACAACAAAAAAATCCAACAAACATGGATGTAGTGGTTTATTTTAATTGGACCGAGTTCTGCTCGACTGGTCTGAAACCATTCAAAGGCAACTCGAATGATTTGCTACCATGCTTTCAAGAGATCATCTTACAATTACCAATCTATACAATATTTGCCGCTATCTCGGCTTACAATTTTGGTTCACATGCGCGTAGTGTGTTGCGTGATGTGCTGCAATTGCGTCTGCTGTATTTGCGTGTAGGTGTGACAATTGTATTGGCACAACTGCCCATATGGAAGATATTTGAATTTCATCATACAGGTGTTAAATTATATCCAGTCGATGTTTTAGTTGTTGCTGCGGAATGTGTAATGTGGAGTGTGCATGTAGGTGCGTATGTAGTACAATTATGGAGTCATAAATATGTTTATTGTTTTATTTAATAAACTTTCCTCTTTTTTGTATAGGCTACTTATTATCTGCGCGCCGCTTTGGTTGCCTCAGTCATCGCGGCTCACTATGCATGAATGTTACATGGTTGGCTGTTTTTGTATTGGATGTAGTATGGTTGCGTACTAGCGTTAATTATGATTGGTGGCCTTGGAGTTTGGTTACTGTGATTTTTGATATATTGTATGCTATAACACTGATACCAACTGGAAATGCAGTATTTGCCGCAACGCGTTATTCTAGTGATAGGGTGAGTATATTTTTTTTTCTGAAATGGACCTACGAGTTGGGCAGGGTGTAGTTTATATCTGCTGAGGGTAACATAGTAGAATCGTTGACTCAACGTGACCAACGTGCTGCTGGGACCATCACCTTTTTGCACCTTTGACGTCTCGCAGCTGCGTATCACACAGAGAGCAAATAATTTCTCCACTCAACTCTTGTAATTGTTGTCTGAGATACCGATCCTTACTCAAGGAGAGATGGCTTAGAAAGTTCCCGCGACAGTCGGTAGCCTATACCTAAACCTATCCCTATCCCCAACCCTATAACTATCCCTCTATTCCCTTTCTTATCTTCATTCCTATCAATTTTAAATTTTCTACCATCCTATTTTGTGATAAGCTGTTCCATTTTCATGGGAGGTGCCACGCCTCTTTCTTTGTTGCTGCCTTCATTCTTGAGTGTTAACGTTATACAAGTATCCCTTCTTCGTACAACGCCCCTTATCCGTTTAATAACATCCAGTGGTACGGATTATGAAACTAAACCATTCTCGGCCCACTTCAAGACTAACAAAAAATGCCATCAAAATAGGTCTAGTCGTTTAGAAGGAATTCAGTCATAACAGAGACACAGGATATGCAGCCTTCAGTTAATATGAATTTGTTCTTTTTCTAGGAAGATGAATCACTACTTGGCAATCGCTACACATACTTCCACTTTGATCTCAATGAAACACATCTTGGTCATGCGCAAGACGAAGCCAGCTACTCATCACGTTTCATTTTTGGCTGGGTTGATCCTTTAATAGCTAAAGGTGTTGCTGGTGGTCTCAAGAAAATCGAAGATCTCTTTGATCTACCCGATGCATTAAATATTTCACGTTTAAGTGAACGTTTACAAATTTGTATATCACAATCGAAAACAATTTTTTGGGCCTTACATCGCGGTTTTGGACGTGAGTTTTATTTAATTGGTATTCTACGTTTTATTGCTGATACTGCGGGCTTTGCTGGACCATTACTGCTGGGTGGTTTATTGAAGCAACAACAAAGTGTTAACGAAAATGATAACGATAACATAAATTGGACGCCATATCTTTATGCGCTGGGACTCTGTGCGACAACATGGCTTTGTAAGTGTCACATAAATACTACTTTCGAATTTATGTCGAATAAGTCTTCCTTTGTTTCAGCTGCGATATGTGGCACACACTTCAATTGGCGCATCTCAATGATTGGAATGAAAATGCGTATAGGACTGGTGAGTGCAATCTATCGTAAATCATTGGAAGCGCGCGGTCTTAAGAATTCACGTCCAGAAATACTAAATCTAATGTCAACCGATACAGAGCGTATAGTAAATTCGTGCATAAGTTTTCATTCATTCTGGAGCATACCATTTCAAGTAAGAATTTATTTGATTTACATACCACTTGTTTTTATTAAATTTTTGTTTTCAATATTCCAGCTTTTCACTACACTCTATTTACTCTACACACAATTGGGCGCCGCATTTCTGGCTGGCCTTATATTTGGCATTGTTCTTATACCAATTAATCGTTGGATTGCACAACGTATTGGTCAATATTCACGTGGTCTCATGTCGGCAAAGGACTTACGTTTGGCTGCCACAAGCGAAACTATAAATGGTGCAAAACAAATCAAATTACATGCTTGGGAAGATGTATTTATTGAGAAAATACGCGCTTTTCGCAAAGAGGAAGTTAGTTTTCTGAAGAAGCGTAAATATTTGGATGCGCTTTGTGTTTACTTTTGGGCTACAACGCCGGTGCTGATGTCTTTTCTAACATTTGGTGTATCAGTGCTAATGGGCAATCCTTTAGTAGCAGCAACCACTTATACAAGTGTAGCGCTTTTGAATATGTTAATAGGACCTTTAAATACATTTCCTTGGGTACTCAATGGTTTGATAGAAGCATGGGTTTCACTGAAGCGTGTACAAGAGTTGATTGATGTAAGCGCATTTAAAACGTAATTGCATGTAAATTTTATTAACCCTTTTTCCTTCCTTCCAGCTACCTAATTTAGACTTCTCTTCTTACTATAACCCAATTATTAAATCTACCAGTCATGGCAGCTCGACAAAGTTGAACGAAAAACCTGTTATATTGGAGCTGAAATCGGCGACGTTTGAACATGAAAACGGTGTGAAAAATGGCAGTGACCGGCAGCAAGTCTTTCGTTTGGAGAACGTTAATTTAACCGTTAAGAAGGTATGTACGTTTTGGTTATTTGAGCCAAAGCTCTCGCATAAATCAGAAGTGGCATATAAAATCATTCTCTATACTCGAAATTACGCACCTTTTTGGCCAGTACAGAACTTCGGAGCATGATGTTGCCCAGATATTAGTATTGCATACAATAAAGATATGTATCACTCAGGGGATTTATTTAAAGCTATAAAAGCCTCCTAAAGTGTGTAAACCTAGTAAACTTCTACGAATAGTGAAATATTTATGAGGTTTATAAGCTTTACGAGGTTTATCGAAGCTTTAAGGGAATCCCCATACATTTCTTTAGACTAAACTCGGCTTATCCAGTGCCCATTATCGTGAATAAATTACTTATAAATTTGGCTAACGATATGTTACCCTTTTCTAGGGTGATTTGATATGCCTTGAAGGACCTGTTGGTGGTGGCAAAAGTGCTATAATTGATGCATTAGTGGCAGGTGTTAATTGTATATCGGGCTCAGTATGCGTGCATGAACTCACGACAGGTATTAAATAACTACATAATTTAATTTTTTTTGTGTAGTACTCCAATGCACGCTCCTTCCAGGCTTCGGCTACGTACCACAAACCGCATGGTTGCAACGCGGCACAATACGCGACAACATCATTTGGGGTAATGTCTTTGATGAGCAAAAATACAGAGCTGTTTTATATGCGTGTGCGCTAACTGAAGACATTGAATTGCTTGGTGGTGACTTAATTGGAATAGGCGAGAATGGACGCACTCTCTCGGGCGGACAAAGAGCACGTGTAGCTTTGGCGCGTGCAGTATATCAGGATAAGAAAAGTGTGGAACCATTTTCTCAAAATGCTTTACATTTAATTTAATTGAATCAAATTTGCTCTTCGTAGTCTATTTACTCGATGATATACTCGCCTCATTGGATGCGCACGTCGCACGTCATATCATCAAATATTGCATACTTGGATTGCTTAAGGAAAAGACACGCATTGTGGTTACACGCAGTCTATCGCTATTCTATCATGCACATCAGGTATATATATCTATTTTATGGAATGTTTATTATCTGTTGTACATTTAATTCTACCTTTCCTTTTGTTTAGATACTCCACGTTGAAGATGGTAAGGTGACGCAAAGTCAATACATGTCGGAGAGTGTGGATGATTTAGATTTGAATGAGGATGCCGCTGACGACATATATGACTTTACACGTAGATCCTCAATTGAATTGGATGATCAAAATTCGATTTATAAAAAGAGTGTTGACAGCATTATGTTGGAAGTAATATCTCATGCCTTTTTTATATAAAGAACTAAAATTGAAAACAAAGGATTTTATTAATCTTCACAGGAATCACGCGAATATGGCAAAATCTCATTGAGTGTACTTGCTTGTTATTGGCGTGCTATCGGTACTCCTTTAGCCAGTGCCACATTAGTTTTTGTAATACTTATGCAATTGACACGCAATTTATCAGATGCATGGCTAGCACATTGGGTAACAGACACAACGTTGTATCCACAAAATAATCAGACGGCCTTGGAGCATGTCGTCAGTTTGCCACCTGAGTTGGGAAATGGCACGGTACCACCACATAACACTGGCTATTATTTAGGAATTTTTTCCTTGCTAGCTGCGCTCAACTCATTGGCCACAATTGTGCGTTCGTTCCTTTTCGCTTTTGCTGGCATCAAAGCAGCCATTTATGTGCATGATCGTTTGCTGCAGAAGGTGTTGTTTGTAAGTGTCTTATTTTATTTCACTTTTTTATATATTTTTATTTTATTTTTTTTTATTGTCCTTTTTGTTTTCTATTTTTTTGTTTGATTTTTTTTTTAATGGTTCTTTTGATAAAATTTTATTTTATTGTACTTTTTAGTTAATTTTATTTCATTATTTTGTTTCCTAATCTAGTTTGTTTTACACTTTATGTTTCTGTACTTTATATTATTTTTTTTTTTATTTTATCTGATTTTTTTTTAATATAATTTTTTTATTTGTTATGTAATTTTTTTTGTTTTCAATTTTTTTTTTAATTTTTAGATTTTTATTTTAATTAATTTATTTTTTTATATTTTTTGTTTAATTTTTTTTTATCTGATTTTTTTATTTAATTTTTTTATTTGTTTTGTATTTTGTTTTTGTTTTTAATTTTATTTGATTTTTAGAGTTTTATTTTAATTAATTTATTTTTTTTAATTTTTTTATTTCACTTTAATTTTATTTTATATGATTTTTTTTAATTTAATCTTTTTATTTGTTTTGTATTTATTTTTGTTTTTAATTTGATTTTTAAATTTTTATTTTAAATTATTTTTAATTTTTTTTATTTCAATTTAATTTTTTGGTTTTTCTTTGTTTAATTTCTTTTGTAATTTTTGGTTTGTTTTTTAATTTTATTTGATTTTTAGATTTTTATTTTAATTAATTTTTTTTAATTTTTTTTTTGGTTCACTTTAATTTTATTATTTTTTTTCTTTGTATTTTTTTTTTTTTTGTAATTTAATTCTTTTATTTGTTTATTTGTTTTGTATTTTTTTTATTGGATTTTTAGATTTTTATTTTAATTTATTAATTTTTTTATTTCACTTTATTTTTTTTATCTGATTTTTTTTTTAATTTAATTCTTTTGTTTGTTTATTTGTTTTGTATTTTTTTTGTTTAATTTTATTTGATTTTTAAATTTTAATTTTAATTTATTTTTTTTTTTTATTTTTTATTTCAGTTTAATTTTATTTATGTGGTTTTTTTAATTTAATTTTTTATTTGTTTTGTAATTATTTTTTGTTTTAATTTTATCTGATTTTTAGATTTTTATTTATTTTTTTTAAATTTTTTTTGTTTCACTTTAATTTTTTTTTTTTTTGTAATTTAATTCTTTTCTTTGTTTTGTATTTTTTTATTTGATTTTTATTTTAATAATTTCTTTTTTTTAATTTTTTATTTCACTTTAATTTTATTTTATCTGATTTTTTCTTAATTTAATTTTATTTTTTTGTTTTGTAATTTTTTTTTGTTTTTAATTTTATTTGATTCTTAAATTTTTATTTGAATTTATTTATTTTTTTTTTGTTTCACTTTAATTTTATTTTATGTGATTTTTTTTAAATAATTTTTTTAATTTGTTTTGTATTTTTTTTTTGTTTTTAATTTTATTTGATTTCTAGATTTTTTTATTTCACTTTAATTTTATTTTATCTGATTTTTTTAATTTAACTTTTTTGTTTTGTATTTTTTTTTTAGATTTTATTAAATTTTTTTTTTTTTGTATTAATTATTATTATTTTTTTTATTTCTTTTTTAATTAAATTTATTTTTATTTCGTTATATTTTGTTTTATTTTTAATTTCAATTTAATAAAAAATTTTAATTATTCTTAAATTTTTATTTTATTTTATTTAAATCTGAGAAACTAATTAACTACTGTCTCCAAACTCTTCTTCCTATAGGCAAAATTCAATTTCTTCGACATCACTTCAGTTGGTCGTATTTTAAATCGTTTCTCCTCGGACACCTATACAGTTGATGATTCACTACCCTTCATAATGAATATTCTCTTGGCACAATTGCTGGGTCTTGCAGGTAAAAGTCCCTCCCTAAGCAACAAGAATTAGTTCGCTCTAGTAAACGAATTTTTCTTCCCTTCCACAGGCGCTCTCTGCATCAGTTTATATGCCATGCCTTGGTTGGGCATACTCATTATACCGATGATACCAATTTATCTTAATCTACAATACCGTTATCGTTACGCTTCGCGCGACATCAAACGTCTCTCTAGCAATGCGCTCTCACCACTCTACACTCACTTCACCGAGACACTACAAGGTCTAGTCACTATACGTACAATGCGAGCGAGTGCACGCTTCCAACGTGACTTCCATGCCAAGCTAGAGGAGAGCATTAAAGCGCAATTAACCTCTGCTGCGGCACAACAATGGCTTGGCTTACGCTTGCAGTTGTTGGGCGTTTTTCTAGTTGGTGGCGCTGGCTTTCTTGCGGCCATTACCTCAGCGCATGTCACTAATCCGGGGCTAGTTGGTTTAGCCATATCTTATGCGCTCTCAATTACTGGCTTGTTGGGTGGTTTACTAAATGCTGTCGCCGAAACAGAACAAGAATTTGTTGCAGTCGAACGTGTGAATGAATATTTACAGCTGGAGGGTGAAGAGAATGCCGAGGGCACATGTGATCCGCCATTCGGTTGGCCGAGTCAGGGAGCGCTAACATATAAAAACGTTGAGCTGCGTTATCGTGATAATTTGACAGTGACGCTGCATAATATTAATTTGCATACAGAAGCTTTTGAGCGTGTTGGTATTGTGGGACGTACGGGAGCGGGCAAGACTACATTGGTGGCGGCTTTGATGCGTGTAGCGCCACTTAGTCGTGGCGAGATTACATTGGATTGTGTAAATTTGAAAACGTTGGCGTTGAAAGTGTTGCGCGCACGTTTGGGTATTATACCACAAGAACCTTTTCTATTTGAAGGTGAGGGACATTTTTTAAAAGATATAAGATATAAAATTAAAAAAAACTAACTTATGTTTATTTCATTTCAACCAGGTACCGTACGCGAAAATCTCGATCCACGCCGCACACACTACGACTCGGAAATTTGGCATGCGCTCGCTAGCTGTCATGCAGCTACACAGCTGGTACAATCACTTGGCGGCTTAGATGGATGCATCGAGAAGGGCGGTATTAATCTCTCAGCCGGTCAGAGACAGCTCATGTGTTTGGCGCGCGGTTTACTCAAAAATGCCAAAGTAGTTTGTATTGATGAAGGCACTTCCAATTTAGATGATGAATCAGCGATTGCTATGCAACAAGCTTTGCGTAACTCTTTTAAGAGTTCAACAGTGCTTTTTATAGCGCATAGACTACGCGGTTTACAGCTAATGGATCGCATTATAGTGATTGAGCAAGGTGAAATTAAGGAGGAGGGAAAACCATGCGACTTGGCACAAAATACCGAATCACTATTTCATAGTATGTTGTTGGCGCAGGGTATAAGTGTTGAGGATTTTTGTGCCAAATAGTGATTGGGATGAGATTGTTGTTTGTATAAGTGTATGTAGTATTGACACATGACAATTATAATCACAAAATATTTGTTAAATATTTAAAAATGTTTATACGCTAACTATTTAGAGTACCTACTTAACAATAATTTTTATTAAACTAATGTCTGGTTTTTCAGTGCAAGTTTAAACCACAGACAAAGTTGCTAGAGTTTATCCCATACAAAGTGGGCGCTTAAACTAAGTTTAAACTCGCACTGTAGTTTAAACACTGTATTGCGATTCGAAAGAAATTTCTTTCGCATTTCAAAAAAAATGTATGTGATTTGACAGCTTGAAAATAGCATTTGGTTTCGCATCGCAATACAGAGTGACCTCCCTGCTCTCAAAACCCGGTCCTAAAACGTATTTATAGCAAGGCATGGAACCGACTCCAATAACGTTCCGGTTTCGGTTTTATAACACGATTCGGGTGCGGTTCCGGTTTCGTTCTTCAACATTTTGGCGGTTACGGATTCGTTCCGGTTTCGCTCTTCAAAATTTATTTCGGGTTCGGTTACGGTTTCGTTCCGGTTTCGGTTTCCAAATAAAACACCAACGCAAAAAAGTTTTACTACTACAAAACTCAAGTATGTAGCTGAAAAATATAATAACTCTATAAGCCAAAATCCACTTTCTTTTGGGTATTGGACTAAATCCATTTTTTGAAGAGAGTAAAAAAATGACACTCCCTGTTTTTCGAAGTTAGCCTCCAAAACTTAGTTACGGGCTTTCGAAGTTCGAAGTTGGACCCTTCCTGTTTTTCGAAGTTAGCTTCCAAAACTTAGTTACGGGCTTTCGAAGTTGGACCCTTCAAATGTTTGGTTTTCTAATTGTTTTGTTCAAAAAATTGAAAAAGGGTAAATGTGGGCGTGGCCTTCTTGCTCCTCTTACTTGATTGGTGCACGTTCTTTTTATTTTAAAGTGTTAAAGTGTATTTATTTAAATTTTTTAAACAAAGCAATTAGAGAACCAAACTTTGGAAGGGTCCAACTTCGAACTTCGAAAGTCCGTAACTAAGTTTTGGAGACTAACTTCGAAAAACGGAGAACGCCATTTTTTTACTTATGTCTTAATCTCTCTAAAGAAGTTGGTTTGGTCCAATACCCAGCCGCTGCTGTACATTGTAATAAATATTATTAACGCTAGATATGAATGAAATTTCTACAAAATTAATTTAAAAAATGTCCACTTTTTCTAATATAAGTTAAAGGGGAAGCTCTAAATAAAATAAGTCGTCAGAATATCTGAGACGGGCCACTACTATACATCTTTTTCTCGGATCTCGTAAATTTTTTTCGATGCCTTCATTCAGCTATAGCTAAATTTCCTTTTTCGGAATTTGATACTGAGTTCTAAACGGAGCTACTCAGGAAAAAAAGAAAATATGTTCCCACAAAAAGGAAAAAGACAAAAAAATTCAAAACCGTTTAGAACCGGTTCAGGCTTTTGAAACGATTTTGGTTTTGTTGCTTCTCAGATCAAAAAAACTGTTATGAATTTGGTTTCGAAAAATGAATCGGTTTTAATCGGTTACGGTTTTGAAAAATGAATCGGTTTCAATCGATTACGGTTTTGAAAAATGAATCGGTTTCAATCGGTTACGGTTTTGGCCAATGAATCGGTTTTAATCGGTTACGGTTTTGAAAAATGAATCGTTTTTAATCGGTTACGATTTTGAAAAATGAATCGTTTTTAATCGGTTACGATTTTGAAAAATGAATCGGTTTTAATCGGTTACGGTTTCGGTTTTAGTCCTTGATTTATAGACTCACTCAAATTCATAATTTCAAAATAGGTTATGAATTTTGAGGCATTAGGCATTGAAATAACTTTTTTTATATTCCTGAAAAAAAAAAAAAAAAATCATGATTATAAGTATTATATTAAAAAGACTTTGATATAGCATGATAGTTATTAAAAATGGAAGAAAATTATGAAGAAAACATACACAAATAATTTTAAATAAAGAGAAAATAACAAAGGCTGTAAAAGAAACGTTTTTGTTTTGTATAATTGTGGCTTCTAGTTGATGATCGATTGTGGTTTAACGCTACTAGTTTTATTGGTTAGTAAAATGTGAAGAGTTGCGTGAAAGCTCAACTCATAGACATTGCTCCACAGACATGCCCTTTTATCAGTTGAATTATAGATAGACGATGTATTCAAAAAATAGTATTTTATTATGCATTCAAAATACTTCATTATAATACTAGCATTATCACAAATGTTACAACAAGTCTCATTTAAAATGCGGTATTATATATAAAAGTAGAAGGAGCATTCAATTCATTACATTCTGTTCAATATATTTTTAAAAACATAAGAAATGCTTTTAATTATATAAATCACTAAGCACTATTTAATTAATTTACATTTACATATATATTAATTGCCTATAGCAGCGCGCTTTTAATTTTCACTTCGATTTTAAATATTATACGTTTGTTAATAAAAAAAGTCTACCAATATAATTTTGCGTTTAAAGTTACTGTTCAAAATATTTAACATAGAAATATTTAAAATCAAAATAAAATAAAAAAACACCGCTTTTCTGTTGCAAATTTGTTTAAGCGCTACAATTAAGATTTCGACATGCTTATGTTAATTAGTTTTGTTACAAATTTAGTATACTTTTTTAATAAAAATTTAAATGAGATCAACTTAAAAATTAATAAAAAAAAAGTGAGCAGTTATAGGAACATTTGTTGTCATTAAAGCTTTTGTGCAAACTTTTTTCAATTCAATTTTTGCA
This sequence comes from Campiglossa producta, assembly GCA_964058755.1. Lineage (NCBI taxonomy): Eukaryota > Metazoa > Arthropoda > Insecta > Diptera > Tephritidae > Campiglossa > Campiglossa producta. Next base: position 6,990,582 of record CAXKVI010000003.1, read on the forward strand.
ATTTAAGTACTTAAAATATATATATATATATATGTTTACAATAAATCGTTATTACTATACTTCTTTATAATTTTACATACACACAAAAGTAAACTTAATTTATAGTTACAAAAAATAGGCGCTTTTTTGAGTAGATTAAAATACTTGCACGCATGCAGAATTAAGGACAAAAACAAAAAAGTGCGTAAAATTATCAAAAGAACGTTCTTTTTTACATAAGCGCTTTTAACGACAAATCAACAACGCTTTACCAAGGCATTCTACAATTTCATTCATCAGTTAAATTTTTAAAAAACTAAATTTCATAGCCAATTTGTTTTGCTTTTAAGGATGCCCATGCTCAAGCTGATATTCGACATTTGAATTTAGTGGTGCTAAATCTAAAGTAAAATTCGTACAAATAATTCTTAATAAACCGTAAAATAAACAAATACTTAAACTAGACAAGAACTTAAGCTAATATGTAAATATTTTCTTATATGCAAACGTGCTTAAAATTTAGTTATTTATTGCGACAATTGTAGAGCACCTCTTTTGGCGCACCGGTGATATGTTCAAATTGATAATTTTCAAATGGTGGTTCACTTAGTAATTTATTAAACTCGATTTCAAAGGCACTGATTGATTTTTGTAATTTATTGTCTGCATTAAACTGCAAAGGGAAATAAAAATTTATATTTAAAATATATTTTCGAAGGGGTCATTTTTTGTACATACCTTTAAATACTCCTTGCCGGTGTGTACAATCTTTTTCACATCATGCACAACTTCGAAAATATGCTGATAACCGCCTACTTGGCATTTGAGTATAATCGAACGTACATCCATGAAATCATATTTATGTTTTGAGATAAATTCTGGGAACTGAAAATGAAGAAAATTTATTAAAATAAATTGCATATGGGAAGCTGAGTGGGAGAACGATATCTCTTTATTGAAAACAGTTTATTTCATTTGACAAGCGGAAAAAAACTAAGAAAAAAATTTTTTTTTTTTTAAAATATGAAAATTTTGAAATATTTTATTTTTTATTTTTGGTCCAATTGAACTAACACATTCAATTACAAACCTTTAACAGCATTTTTTGGCATTTTAAAAAATATAAAAAAAAAAATTTAAAAAAAATGTTAAAACTTGAACAGTCATTACAAAAAAAAAATTAAATAAAACTTGAAATGAAATTTTTTTTCTGGGTTTAATTGAAAAATTTTGAAGGTAAAAAAAATATTTTTTAAACTTTGCCAATATGTTTTCGTCATTCAAAAAAATGAAAATGTTGAAATAGTTTTTTTTTTTGGTCCAACAGAAAATTTTCAATACTAAAAAAAAAATTTAAAATTTAAAAAAATTTTGTTTGGATCAATTTTTTTGGGTCCAATAGAAAATTTTAAAAGTTAAAAAAAAGTTTTGTTTTCAAACTTTAACAGTCGATTTTTGTCATTCTAAAAAATATCAAACAAATTTTGAAATAAATGTTTCGGGCTCAATAGAAAATTTTCAAATTTGAAAAAAATTTTGTTTTAAAACTTATATAGTATTTTTTTAAACGATTTTTTTATTTCGTGTTTAATTGAAAAAGTTTGATGTTAGTTTTAAAACTTTGTCAATATGTTTTCGTCATTCAAAAAAATAAAAATTTTGAAATAGCTTTTTTGGGTCCACTAGAAATTTTTCCAAATTAAAAAAAAAATTATTTTAAAAAATTTATATTTTTTTTTAACATTCAAAAATTAAGAAAAAAAATGTTGGTATATTAAATTTAGTTTGGAATAATTTTTTTGGGGTCAATAGAAAATTTTAAAAGTTAAAAAGAAATTGTTTTCAAACTTTGACACTAGATTTTCGTCATTCTAAAAAATATCAAACAAATTTTGAAATAAATTTTTTGGGCTCAATAGAAAATTTGAAAATTTTAAAAAAATTTTGCTTGAAAAAAGGTAAAGGTAAAACTTTGACAGTATGTTTTCGTCATTCAAAAAAATAAAAATCTTGAAATAGATTATTTCGGCCCAACAGAAAATTTTCAATATTAAAAAAATTTAGTTTTAAAAATTTATAGTTTTTTTAACATTCAAAACTTAAAAAAAAAAAATGTTGGTATATTAAATTTTGTTTGGATCAACTTTTTTTGGGTCCAATAGAAAATTTTAAAAGTTAAAAAAAAAATTGTTTTCACACTTTGACAGTAGATTTTCGTCATTCTAAAAATTATCAAACAAATTTTGAAATCAAATTTTTGGGCTCAATAGAAATTTTTAAAAATTAAAAAAAAGAAAATATTTTTTAACTTTAACAGTAATCTTTCGCCATTCTAAAAAGTATAAAAAAATTGAAATAAATTTTTAAATAATTTTTTTTTAACCTTGAAGAGCAATTTTTGGCATTGTAAAATATAAAAAAAAAAAATAAAAAATTTTAAAACTTTAAAAGTAGTCTTTCGACGTTCTAAAAAATATAAAATATATTGTGGAAATAAAATTTTAAATGATTTTTTTATTTTGGGTTTAACTGAAAAATTTTGAAGTTAAAAAAGTAAAAAAAAAAATTAAAAATTTTGAAATAGATTTTTTTTGGGTCCAATAGCAAATTTTCAAAATTAAAAAAAAAATTATTTTTAAAAGTTTTTTTAACATTCAATACTAAATTTTGAATACTAAATTTTGTTTGAATAAATTTTTTTTTTCCAAAGAAAAATTTTAAAGTTAAAAAACTGTTTTCAAAACTTCAACAGTAAATTTTTGTCATTCTAAAAAATATCAAACAAATTTTGAAATAAATTTTTTTGGCTCAAAAGAAAATTTTAAAAATTAAACATATTTTTTTTAAACTCAAATAGTATTTTTTCTTCATTCTAAAATATACAAAAAAAAAAAGTTATTCTTGCAAAACAAAATTTTTGATGTCTGTTTTGAAACAAAATCTCTGATATAGGCCGTTCTTTGAAAGTTTGCTTTTAAAGCAACTTTCGAAAAAAAATTACTTTACTCCGCTATCGGTAAATTCAAAAACCATTTCAAAAACTTACATAATTTTTAGTAAATTGCGATTTGAAAAATAAATCAGCATGCTTCATTGCCATCAAACGTTCAATCATAACATTCAATTTATCAATTAAATCCTTGCCCAAAGGACGTGGCGGTGCTGTGGGATCATAATCACTCGAAAACTCTGACAAATTTTGTTCCAAAACGCGTATATCGTAACTCAACCAATTTGGTGGTATTTTTTCTTTAATCTTCAAATACTCAGCAGCAGCAACAGCGGCTGTATCCACCTCTGCGACGGCAGCAACAGCAGCTGGTGGTGGCCAAAAGTCTGAAATTTGCTCATCAAAATATTGCTCCAAAGGGCTGTTAGTTGTGGCGGCAAGTAGCTGTTGTGCTGTCGCTGCTGCGTTTGGGGCAGCTGTGGGGGCAACAACACTAGTGGCGCTATTTGTTTGCTCCACAAGTAGAGCATCTTTTTTAATCGGGTTATAAGTGCCTGTCTTGAAGTAGGTGCCATTAACAGTAGCCTGCCGCTGACTGCCCTCAGAATCTTCAACCATTGTATAAAGATAATTTTTATTAAGCGCACTCTGTTGTGATTTTTCAGTAGCTGCATTGAGGAAATCAAAGGAATCATCGAGCAGCGTATTAACCGGCTGCAACAGCTTAATGGGCGTGGTGGTAGGAGCTGCGCGCGTACAATTACTTTCCGTTTTTTGATAGACATTCTTTTGTGATTGCACCAAATTATCGAGATTAACAAATGACTTGATCAAATTCTCAACAAAATCCATTGTGGTGTCTTGCCAAGCGGCAAAGCTAGCAGCGAAATCTGGACTCAAAGCTGCCTTCACCTTATTGAGGCCCTCTGGTGTATTATATACATAACCCTTAATAATAATCCATGCATTTATAACGCGTGTAAATACGAAGATAAAGTCCTTCACAGCCCAGGCGATGCCTTGCGAATTGATATTTGGTAAAACGCCATCTGGACGTATGAGATCTTGTTTCATGCGCGCACACAAGCTGTCGATCTTTTTGAAGCATGGCCGATTACGATGTGTGTAGGCTAGTTTTTCGGCGATTTCGCTGCCACGCAATGCTAAACGTGTTAGCTCGTTGAATTTGGCTTGCGAGAGCGTAACGGTACAACTACCATTGCTACCTGGTGAATTTGAGGCATTTGTGGCATCTCCACCGGCGCCACTGCCAAGTGTGTTACTGGGACACATTCCGGCGGTGCTGTTGAGATCGCTGTGAGAAGAATTGAAATCAATTATTTAATATTTCTGTTAAAATTTTTTTTCCTAGGAATTTTAATGGTTCCAAACAAAAAGAGGCAACAAATTGCAAGCAAAAATATATAGAAATAGTCCTAATTATGTCGAACCGATATCGAAGAACCTCGAAAATATTCTCGTAACGATGCCAAAAACAACCCTAAATCTTAGAATTAAAAATAATTCCTAAAACTATTCAAAAATGTTCTCTGAGTAGTTCCCGCAAAATTCTCCGAAATCCTCCAAAAAGTTCTTAAAAACAATTCTCAAAATAATCCAAAAAATGTTTTCTAAAATAGTTCCCGAAGTCCTCAAGAAAAATCCTTAAAAATAAGTCTTATAATCTTTCAAAAAATGTTCTCTGAATAGTTCTAAAAATGTCCCATAAATACAAAATCGTCTAAAAAAATTATTAAAAATAATTCTTTGAATAGTTCGAAAAAAAAAGTTCTCTGAATTGTTTCTGAAAACATTAAAAAAAATTAAAAAATTTCACAAAATTCCTAAATTAATTCTGAAAAATCCCTGAAAATAAATCTTATGATAAAATTATTCTCGTAACGGTCCCAAAAACAATCCTAGATCTTAGAATTAAAAATAATTCCTAAAGTTATTCAAAAATGTTCTTTGAAAAAAAAAAAAATTATCCGAAAAAAATATTAAAATAATTCCAAAAATGTTCCTTAAATAGTTTCCACATTCATCCAAAAAAATTTTAAAAATAATTCTCTGAATAATCCAAAAAATATTCTTTGAATAGTTCGCAAATTTTCAAAAAATTCAAGAAACGTGCTCTGAACAGCTCCGAAATCCTCCAAAAAGTTCTTAAAAACAATTCTCAAAACAATCCAAAAAATGTTTTCTAAAATAGTTCCCAAAATCTTCGATTAAAATCCTTAAAAATAAATCTTATAATATTTCAAAAAATGTTCTCTGTTCGAAAAAAAATTCTCTGAATTGTTTCTGAAAACATTAAAAAAAAATTTCAAAAATGTCACAAAATTCCTAAATTAATTCTAAAAAAAATCCCTGAAAATAAATCTTATGATAAAAATATTCTCGTAATGGTCCCAAAAACAATTATACAAAAATGTTCTCGCAAAATTCTCCAAAAAAAAAATTATCCAAAAAAATTCTTAAAATAATTAATAATTAATTTTAATAAAAAATTTTTTTTAAATAATTCTTTAAATAGTCCGAAAAAAGTTCTAAAAAAAATTTTACAAATGATGTAAAAGTGTTTTCTGAATAGTTCCCGAAATCTTCCAAAAAAAAATTCTTAAAAAAAAAAAAATTAATTAATAAAAAAAGTTACCGAAATCAAACTAATTTTTTAAATACTTCAAAAAGTGTCCTATGGGTAGTTTCCAAAAGCTTTCAAAAAAAAACTCCTTATATTCTCTGAAAAGTGGCCAAAATTAAAAAAAAATCTTAAAAATAATTTTAAAAATAATAATTCAAAAAATAGTGGTCAAAAAGTTCTTAAAATAGAAAAGATGTTCTCGGAATAGTTTCCAAAATATAAAAAAATCCTAAAAATAATTCAAATAAACTCACTCTGAACTCAATAATATTGGCGAGCTGCGCAATGAAGATGGTTCTAAAATATAATAGATTAGAACAAAATTATGTATTAAGCCACGAAAATTAATTAAAAAAACTTTTACTAACCTTTATTATCCTTTTCGGGTCCACCATTAACACCACCACAAAAATTCAACAAATTCACCTTTGCTAACGAAGCATTAATTTCATTCATTGTATTAAAATTGAGCGGCGTATTTTGGCTGACACATTGCAAACCAATTTGTATATTAATTTTATTCGAATCATTCGGTTGGGTACGCATTGTGGGCGCGCCACTTGACGAATTTGCGCTACTCGTTGAGCCCGAAGATGTACCAGAACCAGGTGGAGCATTGGCGGTTTGTTGCGTTACTGGTGATATATTGTTACATTGTTGTTGCTGTTGTTGTTGTTGTGCATTTGGCATATTCTGTTGTTGCATGCCAGCAGCGGCAGCAGCAGCAGCTGCCGGATATATGGGTACAGCAGCATAAGGCAAAGTGCCAGCGAGTGCATAAGGTAAGGCCATATTTGGTGCAGGCAGCATGGGCGATAGAAATGTTGCAGTACCGTAAGGCCAGAGTGCGTGCATCTCTGAAATTAAAAAAACAAAAAAACTATACATTAGACAGGGCAAACAAAATTTATTTAGACGTTTTTCGGTGAACTGTATATCGACTTTTCAAATTCTGTAAGAAGACTAACACTTTCAATTTGTGTCTGCTTTTAACACTTCTTTCAGGCTATAATTTTTCAAAACTATTATTTAGTGTTTTTCTAACATGAAATTTGGTCAAAATAACATGACTTTCAGTTAAATTAACATGACTTCCTGTAAAATTAGCATAACTTTCTGATCAATAAACATGCATTCGTGATAAAACAACACCAGGAAAAGAGAATTTCAAATATTGGAAATTAACTGTTTTGACAGTTGGCATGACATTGCGAATATTGAATTTTGTTCAGGACATACAATTTTTTTTATTCATGATTGTATTTTATTTTTTTAAATGTATTTTATTTTTAATTTCCTTTTTTCATTTTTCTTTAAATGTACTTTATTTGTTTATTTTTTAAATTGTATTTTATTTTATTTAAGAGGAAGACAATTAAAAAATAAACAAAGTAAAATACAATTAAAATAATAATAAAAAAGTAAATTGAAAATAAAAATAAAAAAAATTTAATTAAATTAAATTATAAATTATTCAGTTCATTTATAAAAAAGTATTGGGGTTTTGCTCCCTGTTCTATTCCTGCTGTCATGAATAAAAAAATCCCTTGTATAATGTTTGTACTGTCAAAACATTTGATTTCCAATTAAATTTTATTTTATTTTATTTTTTTATTTTATTTTTTATTTTATTTTATTTTATGTTGTTTTATTTTTATTTTGTTTTATTTTTATTTTGTTTTAATTTAATTTTATTTTATTTTATTTTATTTTATTTTATTTTATATTATTTTATTTTATTTTATTTTATTTTATTTTATTTTATTTTATTTTATTTTATTTTATTTTATTTTATTTTATTTTATTTAATTTAATTTAATTTAATTTAATTTAATTTAATTTAATTTAATTTTTTTATTTTATTTCATTTTATTCTATTTTATATTATTTTATTTTTTTTATTTTTTTTACTTTATTTTTTTTTGGTGTTTAATTTAATTTAATTTAATTTTATTTTATTTAAGTTAATTTAATTTAATTTAATTTTATTTTATTTTATTTTATTTAATTTAATTTTTTTTATTTCATTTCACTTTATTTTATTTTATTTTTATTTTATTTTATTTTTTTTTATTTTATTCTATTTTATTTTAATTTATTTTATTTATTTATTTTTTTCATTTTTTTAAATTTCATTTCGCTTTATTTTATTTTTATTTTAATTTGTTTTAATTCGTTTTATTTTATTTTATTTTATTTTATTTTATTTTGTTTTGTTTTGTTTTGTTTTGTTTTGTTTTATTTTATTTTATTTTATTTTATTTTATTTTATTTTATTTTATTTTATTTTATTTTGTTTTGTTTTGTTTTATTTTATTTTGTTTTGTTTTGTTTTATTTTATTTTATTTTACTTTATTTTATTTTATTCTATTTTTAATTTTTTTTTTAATTTTTGTTTTCATTTTTTTAATTTCATTTCACTTTATTTTATTTTATTTTATTTAATTTTTTTTTTTTTTTTTTTAATTTTTTAAATTTCTTTTCACTTTATTTTATTTTATTTTACATTATATTTTAATTTTATGTTATTTTACTCTGTTATATTTTAGTTTATTTCCACTTTGCGGAAATGAACCACCCTAATGCACATGCAAACTTATGCACTCAAGTAATGCTTTTCTGCTTACCTTGATTCATCATATTGGCTAAACGTAAACGCTCCATTTGTTGTTGTTGTGTTGTTGTTAAAGCAATTGGCGTTTGTAGTGTTGTTGCAGATAATGGTATGCCGGCGCAAATTGGATTTTCGTTAACGGATTGCGCTAGTTGTTGTTGTTGCTGCTGATGTGGTTGTTGTTGTTGTTGCAGTTGTGAATCAACGAGGCGTTCCGATGACGATTGTGTTATCAAATGCGCACCTCCGTTGGTTCCGTTGCGTGTTGTTGTTGTTGTTGCCAATACGTTATGTGGGCCGTTTAAGTCAATCGGAAGCGCATTCGTTTCAAGCGAATTGATGCCCAAAATTTTACGCGCTGCTTAATGGTAAAAAAACAAAAATTATAGCAATTAATTAAAAATGCACCAACTTCACTTTTAAATGCTATTTATTTTGTATTATTTTCTTCTTATTATTGGTGCTTTTTTCTTATATTTATGCAATTTTTCTTCAATTCTTTTTTCTATCAAAATTAACTAAAACGAAATTTCTTTGGCCTACTACGTTTTATGAATTTTGTTAAATAATTTATTGACTGCAAAGTGCTCAAAAGCTCTAAAATCTACAATAGAAATTCGATTGCAAGCACTTCCGCGCGCTGCGTTGAATATTTCCGGCGGATATATATGCACACATATACTTACATGTTTTCCTTAACAAGCACAATTTATAAATTAAAATCACTATTTAAAAATTGATTTGCCCTAAATTAAACACGTTTACTACTTCGTCTTCCAACTTTCACGTTTAAAAAGAATCTGTTTTAAAATGCTTTGCAAAAATTAGGAATTACTTACGTTGCCTTTTGATTATTCGTATTTGTTGTTGTTCGTTCATATTTTCAAAATGGTTGCAACCGGCGTTGACCGTTGCCCGATTGTCGCTTCCTCTTTTGTTGTTTTTCTTCTTCTTCTAGCAACCGTCAAGAGGAAAAGGAAGCTCTTGCGGGTAGCAGCTGATTTATGAATTCGTTACTTTTGATTTGGAATTTTTATGTTTGCACTTTTATTGAATTTCTTGTATGCTTCTGCTTTATTAGACCAATTTTTCATTTATGTAACAACACTTTGTTAGCATTTATAAAATATATATGTATGTATATTTTTGTAAAATTATATTTGCATAAAATTCCAAAAAAAAAAATATTAAAACTAAAATCGAGGAAATTAAAATACAACGAGTAGGAAGTGAAAACTGCTGTTTGGAACAGTGTTGTTAAACGTGAAAAATATAAGCAGGTTCGTTCCGTGATCCAATTAGAATTTTGACATTATGCCCATATTTCACTCCAATTTTGACAGTACGCACACAAAGTACAACAACAAAATACTTTACACAAATTATATATGCACGGGTGTATGTCACCATGCGGTCACCTGGTCATGGTTCGTTCGCGGTGCAAATAATTGCAACAAATAGTTAAGTCCTGTTTACATTGCTCGATGTTTCGTTCAATTTCATGTTGATTCTGAAAATTGACTCGTGTCAACGGGTGTTGCAAAATTGCATGCAACAAATATGGTAGCCAGTCGACTTTTGATCAACTCAACATTCAACTTTTGCGCTTGTTTGCGAACTGACATTCGTAAATTTTTGACAGATTTTGTTGACAAATTTTGTAATAAATTAAATAAATATAAATGAAATTGGGTCTTTTTTTGGCGCCAGAAAAGCAAAACGCGTTCGTTTATACCAACTAACCATAGGAATCCGTAAGGTGCTCCGTTAGGACTCCCAGGGCGATGCACTTACCTCTCTAAGGTGTACCAATCTTATCCTTCCGGAATAAGGGGTAACATGACCTATGTAGAAGGTTTCACTGGTGATAAATCGCCATGACAGTCGGGACGTACCGCAAGGGAGTACCGGAGCCAAGCGGATTGATTTCCGGCCAAGGACTGTCAATTCAACAACACTTCCCAAAATCTTGGGTAGTGTTACAATAACAACATCAGGGTTTTTGCGGCTTTGTATGCATGGTGGCGAGGGCCAGTCGGGATGAAAGCTCGATCGACGTAGACTCTTAACTTCCTGTTTGCTTGCGGTCGTGAATAGGGTGGGGAGGATTTTTGGAATCAACTGCACATGCGACGAAAATTGATTCCAAAATTGAACAATGTAAACCGACCTTTAGTGAGATGAAATTGGAAGAGCAAAATGACATTTAATTTCAAGAGAAGTAGCAAATTCTTTCTGGATAAATATCGGGTAGCAAGAATTTTTAATCAAGGAAATCAGCTGATTTTGACGCATGATCGAGGTTTATGTCAACAAAACAAATCAGACTTGACTGTCAGAAGCATGGTATCTTCTGCGTAAAAATTTGTAATCATCTCTCAGTGAGGGAGAATAGTTAAAATTTCTAGGAAATCTCGTTGCTGCACAATTTTAGCTGACTTTTCACGCGAACACACCTATTAAAGGTTGTGTGCCAAATAGAAAACATCTTACTCATAGGAAAAATTATGTGAACAATTTTTCTATGGTGTAAAAAAATATTTTCCATTTGGCACATATCGAAAAGGAAAATTTTGATTTTCGTTCTCATCGACACTGAAGAAGGCGCATTGCCGAAACCAGTTTGTCTCAAAACCAAAATTGTCAAGGGATGACGGAAAATCGTTCCAAAATATTCATTCACAATAGAAAACAGCTGTGGTCACCTCTGCTACAGTTCTTTGGCTGTTTTTTTTTTTTAATTTAAATATTTTTTTAAACTATGTAGTAAAGGAACATAGTGGTGGCAATTCAGGGCACCAAGGGAAAACATCCATTTTGACAGAAATCTTCCATTTTCTTTTTCCAGATATCCTGTCGACATTTATGTTGGGGAAATGGTTAAGTTTTTTCCCTTGAAGGAATTTACAGTGATCATTGGACAGTGTCGGTGTATCTTACTTCAACAGCTGATTGGATTTTTTTTTAATATATTCAAATTGATTTTGTATTGAGATAAGCAGATAAGCATATCTCGATACCAGCGCCACCTAGCGAAACAATTTTTTTCCAGCGCTATATAGCGGCAAAAAATTAAGCCTGTGTCAAGAGGACTTATCCAAAGAATAAACTTTTAAAATTTGGCAGTAAACAATTTCTGAACCATTTCATCACAAAAAAATTTCTTCAATTTTATATGCCGGTCTTTTCCCATATGTTTTCTAACCACAAAAGTATCACCTAACCCAGGTATTAAATTTTCAAAACAACCTTTTCTATTTATTGATGATTATATTATTTTATTATCGGTTCGAGTCATTGTCGAAGCAATGTCGATTTTAAAAATTAAGTACATAATTTAAGTTTAAAAGTTATTTACCTTTTATTATTATTATTATTATCTATTGTCTTTGACAATCGATCAAGTCGAGAATCGACATTCGTGGTAAGTGTGACAAGTAGTAATAATGAACAATTTATTGCTTACTTTATAATAAACTAAAAACTTGTCACCTAGCCTTTAGTTTTAAAGTTAACTTTAAATTTACTGTCGCCTTTTTCTGATAGGATGAAGTGGCTGATAAGTTAATAGCGAACTTTAAAATAAAAGCCTAGATGAGAAAACGGCCCTAAGTAAATCAATTATTTTCTTTTACAAAGCTCTACTTTAAAAATTCTACAGTTCGTTTCTTAACAAAAATTGCTTTAGATATCTTACTGGTTTTTGAATATAATTTAACTATAATTATAATTTCTTTGCATATATTGCGGTATTTGATATGATGATGGTTATAGTAATTGTGCTTATTTCTTTCATTTAATGCAAATTTCGCATTTCTTTCGCTCTTCATTGTCTAGCAATACAATATCCTTGGTGTTGATTGTCATATATCCACGCCATTACGATTTAAAGTACCACCCTTATATGGTGGTGGTTTGGGGCGCAAATAAGTGTTGGAGGCGCTGTCCGTTTGATAATAACTGTTATTGGGGCTACACAAGTGACAAGAAATAACAGGGTGTTTATAATTTTTATAAAATTAAATTTTTTTCAATTACAAACCTGTGTGAACGCATGCTAACATTATCCAGCAAACAATTTGGATCTTTCAAGCTCTTCAAAGTTGTAACGGGTTGATCAGTTTTGTTGTCGGAACATTGGACCATTTGTACGGTTGATGTGGCAGGATGATAAGCTGATGCCAGTTCACTGAATTTTTTGAAAGAAAAATTGTGTTTAATTTTACATATTATTTATTAAATGTTAAATAAAATAGCAATAGAGTTTTAATAAGCGTTTGGGTTATTATTTTTAAGTGAGACGGCTTTTGCTTTATAATTTATGCATAGATTATTTGGGGGGCTATTGAAGGTACTTAAAGTTAGTTGTAGCTTTACAAGTAGGTAGTTAGAGTTAGTTTTAGCTTTACTTTAAGTACCTACTTAATTTTGATTATGAATACGCCTCTTTTTTATTTATTAGTTATCTTTATTAAGGCTGATTTACACGGGTCGATTTTCTAGTCGATTTTCTGGTAAATTTTTCACTCATCCTTCAAATGTAAGATGTGAATCGATCGAAGTGCTATTTACACGGTGGAACGACAAAAAGTCTAGCAGAAAATCGACTCGTGTAAATCTGCCCTTAATCATTTAGTAGGTTGTAGTTCTGTATTTTTTTATTATTCGATAAATATAATTTTATCACCTCTCTGCTTCGGAAGATATATCATCGTCTTCTTTTTCACACGATTCCTCACATATATGAAAAATATTATCAAAGAAAAATTCTGAGCTGGGATCATATCTGAGAAACATAAAAATAAACAAAATAATAATGAAAATAATTATATCGAATTGAAAATAACACAAGAGAGGAGTGAAAACCGGGCTAAAAAAATATACATATATATATATATATATATTTTTTTTTTTTTTTCAAATTGTTTTGGTACTATTTTTCAAAATGGAAAAAAAGTCCGGCATCATAATTAAAAAACGGATCGACCGTAAGTGCTTTGTTGGTTTTTTGAGGTTAGGGCCGAAAAACGAGTTGCTAAACAAATTCATAATTCGGTCCTAACCTAAAAAAAGTTAAGAAAGCTCTTTCTTGTTTTTTAGGGTTAAGAGCAAGCATAGGCCCGTTATTATATTATGATGGATTTTTCTTTACAAATTCTGACAGCTGATCTTTCTTAACTTATATCACAAATATTAAACACAAAAAAAATAATAATAATAATATAAACCCACTTCATACTCACAATTTTTCATGTTGAAAGCATAGTGCTGCCGACAATATACCAAATAGAACAGCAAATATCATGCCAGGTATTGCAAAAGCGAATGCATATTCATCGATATAATTACGATCTGGCACCTCATCGCGGGCCATACCCAACCAACGATCGTTACGTCTGAAGCTATCATGATGACTCTTATGACCATAATTGTGAAAGAGTATTTCCGGTGATATATCGGCGCCAACAGTTTTAAAAGCACACCAATCCAGCTTGAAACCAGCATTTTCGAATACTTTTTGCACGGAAGTGCGTTTGTAGGTGCAAGTGCTTAGTTTATACAATGGGCGTACTTCCTCTTGCAACTCCTTGACACGTGCGGAAAATTGAGCCGAGCTACCAAGATGAACAACAACGCTGGAAGTAAGAGTATTAGTAGTGTTTTTGATAACATATGTTTCGACTTAACCTCAAAAAATGAAAACTTTTTTGGTTTTAGGGCCGAAAATTGATCTGTTATTAAATTCTGATATCGGATGCAGAATAAAAAAAAATAAAGTCAACTCAAGTATGATTTGAAAAAAAAAAGAAATAATAATAAAATAAAATAAAGTAAAACAAAATAAAATTAAATTATTCATGATAAAATAAAATAAAATAAAAAAAATGAAAAAATAAATAAAAGAAAAAAAATTAAACAAAATAAAATAAATTAAAATAAAATAAAACAAAATAAAATAGAATAAAATAAAATAAAATAAAACCAAACAAAATAAAATAAAATAACATAAAATAAATTAAAATATTATAAAATAAAATAAAATAAAACAAAATAAAAAAAAAAATAAATTAAATAAATTAAAATAAAATAAAATAGAATAAAATAAAATAAGATAAAATAAAATAAGATAAAATGAAATAAAATAAAATAAATTAAAATAAAATAAAATAAAATAAAGCAAAATAAAATAAAATAGAATAAAATAAAATAAAATAAAATAAAATGAAGTAGAATAAAATTAAATTAAATAATATAAAATAAAATAAAATATAACCAAATAAAATTAAATAAAATAAAGTAAAATAAAATAAAATAAAATTAAGTTAAATTAAATTAAATAAATTAAAATAAAATAATATAAAGTAAAGAAACGTGAAATAAAAATTTAAATTAAATTAAATTAAATAAAACAAAATAAAATAAATCAGAAGAAATAAAATAAAATAAAATAAAATAAAAACTCACCCTTCCCGTTGCTGCGGTCTCAGCGGCAAACGTCCACCCATATTCACTGCCGATTCCATAAATATCAAACTCAAATCATTTTCACTCTCTGGCCATAGATCCTTACGGAATATATTACGTAAATTCTCAACACGCCCCGGATCCATCAAATGTACCCAATTTAAATTATCAATTTTCATTTGTATTATATTTAGCGATGGCAATTTTTGTGCAACAAATATCGATAACTTCGATGTACGTGTCTCATAGTTTTGCTTATTCAAAGCTACAATATCTAAATGTACCGTTTTATCAGCCAAACGTTCCGTGGGTGTGCCATATAAGAAACCAGCATGATATTCATGACTATATTTGTAGCGTAGCCATGAGGGTAAATCGGCGTAACCCTCCAATGAGACACGATAACGAAATTGTTCGCTTATCACTTGATGGGTCCAATTGAAGAGTAAAGGTTCGATTTTATAGGAAAATAATTCACCCACTGCTGCTTGTTCCATAGCGGAGGTGGTGTCGTAGTGCGCTAAGAGGAGCACTAGCGCTACCAAAAATAAATTCCGTGTGACCATAGCGTGACAGAGTGTGGATGTCGTTGTGTGAAATATTGATTTTCTCCTCAATACTTATTTTACAAAAACACACTTTTTTGGTGTTGAAAAGTTATTTAACTGCAATATTTTAAGAAAATGTAATATTTTTAATGGTCTTCTTCACTTTAGAAAACAAATTTTCTTTGTTAAAAGTTTTTTTCATACCAAAAATGTTCCACTAAAAATACACCAATGGAAAAAGTCTATGTTGAGGCCATCAAGTTTATACTGAAAATGCTGAAAATTCCATCAGTTGTGTATATGGGAAGAAAAATGTATATACATATATGTATGTACATATGTAACACATACATACCGTAAGATATACAGCTGTTCGAAGGGGGTGGTATAAACAATGGGCCATAGCGAGAGTATTTGTTTTGCTCTCTGTTTATAAGCATTTGTTTTGGGAAATTTTTTTGGCACACTTTGGGCTGTTTTTCCAACCTGTTGATTACACGGCGCAAACTACCCACATCGAGCCCTATTCGCGAAAAATCCACATAACGGTACTACGTAACGGCACAAAATAATCGAGATATAAATAGAGTTCACGATAACTTGAGTAAAAATTGAGATATTTGCATGAAATTTTGTACACCGGTTATTTTCTGTCCAAGGTAGGTTGCTTTTTAAAATGGGCGAAATCGGATGATAACCACGCCCCATTTTTCTATTTCGAAAATCACATAAATTGAGGGAAAATTGAGATATTTGCATGAAATTTGGTTTACAGGTTACCTTCTGATCAAAGTAGATTGCTATTGAAAATGGGCGAAATCGGATGATAACCACGCCTCCTTTTTCGATATCGAAAATTTCGAAAATCACATAAATTGATATAACTTGAGTAAAAATTGAGATATTTGCATGCAATTTTATACACAGGTTACTTTCTTGACAAGGTAAGTTACTATTGAAAATGGTCGAAATCGGATGATAACCACGCCTCCTTTTTCGATATCGAAAATTTCGATATTTGCGTGAAATTTTATACGCAGGTTACTTTCTGGCCAAGGTAGGTTTTTATTGAAAATGGGCGAAATCGGATGATAACCACGCCCCCTTTTTCGGGAGGCATATTTAAAATTTTCGTTCAGAACTTTTTTTGTGGGGCTTTCAATTTCCTACATGCCTAGGTATATGCTAGTTTTTTTTACTATGAAAAGATATCTTTAAATTTTTAAGGATGATTTACACGGGTCGATTTTTCTAACCTTTTTTCAAACGACCGTGCAAACAGCAATTCGATCGATATTCGCTTTGTATTTAAAGCGGGCTACTCACCTGCCAAGAAATGCCTCAAGAAAAAAACGAGTATATATTTCTTATGCCTGGTCAAGAAATTTTGACGTTTACGGCATTTTCCATTTAATTGCAGATTACTATTATAAAAATGTATAAAACATGTGTAGCGAAGTATATACTCATCTTTGCCGTGAATCTGCACGTTTACCTCAAGAAATATATACGAGCATATTTATTTCTTGAGGTAAACCGGCGTTGCCAACCATCGAAAATTGTAGTATTTTTTCTCATGAGCTGAGTATTGGCTCAAGAATCTTTGACGTGTGAAAACAGTTCTTGACCATTTCTTGAGCGTTTTTTTATATGGAGTTTGACATTTCTTGGCAGGTGAGTAGTAGTAGTAGGTGAGAGTTAAGGGTTGAACACAAGTGGTTCGATAAAAATCGACCAGAAAATCGACCCGTGTAAATGTGCCTTTAGAAGGATATTAACTTCGAAAATTTATCCAATTTTTTTTTTTAACTTTCTAGTCCATTTAAATGATTTAAAAACAAAATTACGCAATTTTGAGCACTGAAAGGTTTTTCTCATGCTAATGTAATTTTTTACAAGAAAATTGTATTGAATCCATTTTTTCCTACTGGGTATGTATGAATTCAAAGTAAATCGCTTTAGCATGCGCCAAAAACAATTACAGCGATTTACATGAGCCCCTCAACTATCAGCTGTCGCGTATTTTAAAAACCAGTACGAAAACATTTCCATTTTCGATTTAACTGTTTTCCGAAATTAATTCAAACAAAATCGAACAATCGATTCAAAACAGACGTTAAGTTGAACAACACGCGTGAGCGACATAAATTAAAATACTTTTGCCGAGCTCAATGCGAATACGTAAATTAGTTTACGTCTGGTGATCATTTCAATCAGAACAACAATGAAAAGTGCTCAAGTTTTAATGGCTTGCGATTTATTCAAACATTAAAATTTTTTCTAGAGAAATTAAAAAAAAATACATGAAAATAAATTTAGTGAATGATTGTAAAGTGATTTTAGAATTTTTTTTGGCATGCGAAAGATTATGAGAAATAAGTAACAGCAATTTATTGGAATTTTTCATTTAAAAAATCACAATACTTTGTGCCGAATTTTTTCCAGCTGTTTTCGATTTTAAATTTTCCTTCAAAAACCGTTCTTGAACTATTAAATTTGCCCAGTGAAAAATAAGTTTAATAAAATATTCAAATGATAGTTATGTTCAATGTTACAATTCCAGAATCAGTGTCACTGCATTCTTGATAGACTAATTGATAACGACACCTTTAGTGTCAATTAATATGCACCTCGAAAGCAAATTTAAATAGGCGTAAGTATATTAGACCGGGCCATTTTTTTTTTTTATTATCTATATTAAAATTTTTTTCAGAATCTCGCAAAACTGTTTCAGAAGTTTTTCATTGCTAGTTTAGATATTTTAGAACTGACCACATTTTTGCTTTGAAAGTGTGAAAACGTTTGTAATAATATTTAGCTTAAAAATTTTTGTAAACAATTAATTTAATTTAAAAAAAAAAAATTTTAAAAAATTTAAATTTTTCAATTTGTCTTCACCAAGAATCGAACTCGGCTGTCTTGCCAACCAGCCATGCTAGCCATTGTGAAAACAAAATCAAAAATGAGTGCTGTGCAAGACATGATGTTTTAAAAAAAAGGCATGTTAATTTAACCTCATGTTATTTTAACAGAGAATAAAATTTTTCAACATGAGCTTCATGTTAATTTTACAGGAAGTCACGAAGTCAAGTTATTCAAAATGGGCTTCATGTTAAAATAACATGAGCGATAGTGTTGAAAATTAATAACCTAAAAAAGTGTTAATTTCACATGAAAATGAATTACCCACTTTTTTATCCTCTTTTTTGGTAAGCGTGACCCAGTAATTTCCCAAGATTTTATCCGGTACATTTATACCCATTCTGATATAAAAAGGGTACAATGAGTCTCTTCATAGGCATGCTCAAACAAATGCGATCAACTTTTTCCATATAAAGAGGCTAAAAAAAAAAATAGTCTACTGATCCTCTGCGATTGATCCCGAATGCATCCCGGAATAATCGCATTTTTTGCATGGTATATAGTAAACCTTACAAATATTTTGGCATCCTCAGGTCAAATATGATCACTTGGAAAAAAAGTGTTTTAAGAAAAAGTGAAAAAGCTGTTATTATTCATATCGACCCCTTTTCGCGAAATTGTCGTAACGTTAATTTTTTCAAAATTTAATTTTTGATGCAAATTTGTTTTAAATCCCTCAGCGCATAGTCTGCTAAAATATTATAACTGAAATCTTTAAAGTACAAAACTATATTTAGACCTAGCCGCAATTTTAATGTAGGTAGCCAATAAATTTTACAAATTCGTTTTTTGACCAATATCGGTAACTCTGTTTATTTTAAACCACAACATATTATTATTGTCGAAAAAAAAAATGATTTTTGCCTAGGCTAATATCCAAAACTAACGAATATGACGTAATATTTTGATTCTGACTTATTTTACTGTCGAAAAACAAGAGGTACTCAAAAAAGGCGTTGTTATGTTTACAAATAAAATTAATACGCTAGATTGTTTGCTTATTTATGTTTTTGACGTTGAAAAAAAAAGGAAGTCGACGTATTGAAAAAGCTGAAAAAAAAACTTGTATGACGGCATATTTTTGTACATATGTCCAGTTGATGATGCGAAACAATTTTTGTTTTGTTTATTTAACACGTTTCGTCAATAAAAACACTTTTGTTTTAAGTACATAGCAAATTAATACCTCTTAAGTTACTATATCTGTCGCGATTTTCAAAAAAAAAAAAAAAAAAATTTAAAAAAAGTTTTCTTTAAATGCATTCAGCGTTGTAAAAAAGTTGGAGCAGCTCTTAACGGGTTAAAAAATCCATATTAAAGTGTTTATATAAAACAAAATAAAAGCAGCACAATGGGCAATAAATTGTCGAATAGTCCGTGTTGGGAACATTGTCAACATGGCAGTTGGAGTCCCATACAACGCAACAAAGAAACACCGTCGACAGTGCGTATGATGAATGTAAATGTCAGTGCCGGAGTTGTCTCAAATCTGGATAAAACTGGTGAGTTTAAACTTAAACTAATACAAAAAATAGCAATATTAACGTTGTTATCAAAACGCACTATGCCTATCTCTACTTTTAACCCTTAAAGCACTTTATTTAAAAAAAATTATTCTTTACATTGAATAAAGTGCCGATTGAAACATTAGCGTCAAAAATCGCATAAAAATAAACGAAACAATAAATGTATGGTATGCTTTGGAAATTGTAATAAATTGTATATAATTTTATAATAATGGCATATTACGTGTGTGCTATTTAAAATTAGTCAAGTAAGCTCTTATTCAAAGTTATAAGTATGAAATATGTAAACAAATTTTGAATGAGCCATTTAGTGGCGTGCTACCGTAATTGTTGACAAAGTAAATTTTTTTTTTTCTAATTTCTTTGTATTTGTTTTGCTTAAAATATTGGTGATTTAAATTTTAAAAATAAAACTACATTTTAAAAATAAAACTACATTTTAAAAATAAAACTCCATTTTAAAAATAAAATTCCATTTTAAACATAAAACTCCATTTTAAAATTAAAATTCCATTTTAAAAATAAAACCCCATTTTAAAAATAAAATTCCATTTTAAACATAAAACTCCATTTTAAAATTAAAATTCCATTTTAAAAAAAAATCCATTTTAAACATAAAATCTGTTTTAAGTTGACTATGAAATGATGTTCATTTTAGAATTATGTTTAAGTAAATAAAACTCTGTTTAATTTAATTATAACGGCATTACCGTGAAATTATTGTTTTTTTTTAGATATAGTTTTTATATATTTGTGGCTATTTCAAAATATTTTTTTAAAAAGCCCTATCTCTTATTTAAAAGTCGTTTGTAATAACGCCCTATTTAAAAATTTAGCTCAAGAACGCTATATCTTAAAATGAGTTTCAAAACCACCCTATCTCAATGAAAATTCAATACATTTGCAGTTGAGATAGGGCGTTTTTGAAACAAATTCTGAAATAGATCATTAGTTATTGGAAAAAATAGGAAAATATTTGAGGTATAGAGTCTATGCCTAACCTTAAAAACCCCCTATCCTACAATTTGTCTACTTTTCACTGAACTTTTTTTACCCCTTTTTATAACACATTTTCAGGGTATACGTTCAACCCATTTTAACTACACGGTAAACAAATGAGCCTAAATTTAAAATTAAAACCTTTTGGTTTAAAATTAAAAATTTTCGGTTTAAATTTAAACGTTTCGGTTTAAAATTAAAACCTTTTCGGTCTAAAATTTTTGTTTTGTTTTCATTTACTTTTAAAAATTTATTTAAGATTGAATTTTTCCCACAACATTTATATATGCGATGTAGCTCAGTGGTAGAGCAGTTGGGCATGAAGCGGGGATCTTTGGTTCGAATTCCAGCCAATCGACAAAAAATAATTTTTTCTTTAAAAAATTGCTGGTTTAAAATTGAAACCCTATCATTTAGCCGATTTTCTTGAAAACTGATCTAGATTTAGTTTGAAACCAAATTTGGTTTGGTTACATATGTAGTCCAAAAAAGTTTAAAATTTAGGCTCAAATTTTTAACCGTGTATAAAAAGTATCATAATTTCCTAACACCTAATTAATTTCACACACCATCTGTTTAAATTCTAAATAATTTGGCTCTCTTGTCTCAAGTGGATTTCAACGAACTCGTGATGAGTAACCAACTAATAAAAAATGCGTGTTTTTGCTTTCATGAAACATGCATGTGTCGCTGCATGTTTCGCTGCCGGGTATTCCAATTGACAACAGTGTTTGTACGTTTGATCAAAAATTATTTTAATATCCGTTTAAATTTTATTTATACATAAACATATCATTGTCTAGAATCTATATTTTAATATATCCACATTTTAGTGATAAAAAACTTGCATTAAATTGAAATGCATTACGCTAAATCGTTAAATACTACGTACAGCTTCACGCTAATTGCATTCGATACACTTCTCTGGGCCATAACTATTTTTGTGGGGGTGTTTTAAGCTAAGCTTGATCGTATCGTTGCATTTGCATATTTATTTGGCGACAAACTTATTTTTTTTTAGATTGAATTATTTTCTTTATTTGCAAAACAGATTTTAATTAACGTGGAATGGGGACATATGAAGGGCGGTTATACATATTAGAACCCTTAATTATTTTCGAATGAGTAAAAACTTAGGAATGTTGCTTCGAACTTGTTGGAACGTTAAATCTTAAAAGCCCTATTTCACTAGCAAAAAAAAATATTTTGTTTTCTATAATTACTAAAAATATTGATATTTGTTCAAGAGAGTGAAAAAAATTACTGTAAATATTTATTAAATATTTTTAGAATTCGACTCATGCTTGCAATCAGAACTTTCCTAGCTGTTCGGCCCTAACCAAAAAAAAAACGGAACAAAGCACTAGCGGAAGTACTGCAATGAGTGCACCATCTAGATCTTCTTCGCAGTATTTGTAGAATGCAAAAACTGGCCTATCAATAGATTGCTCATAATTTCCGTAATTAAACATACAAAATTTACATGGGATTCTCCCAGATTCAATACATAGTCTTACTCATGCATAACGTTACTTTTTTTGTGTGATTAAGCATTCCAACATCATTGCGTAATCGTCAATGGCAGACACAAGCATAGCAGGCAATTGAAATTTTTGTGTAATTTTATTTACATGTTGACAAATTGTATGTATAATTTTGGCGCCAACATCATCCATTTCCAATGAAACCAAAATGGTTAGAATATATACCTTAATCACTTCATTCATAATAGTTATTCTTGTAGGATACTTACTCTCATGTAAAATATTCGCATGGTTTATTTTATACTTAATTTAATTTATTTTACATTTTCGTTTGTTTTATTTTATTTTATTTTATTTTTTCTTTTATTTTATTTTATTTTATTTTATTTTATTTATTTTATCTTATTACATTTTACTTTAATTTATTTTTTTTTCTCTCTATTTTTTGGTTTTTTTTTTGTTCTATTATATTTTTTTTAATTTTTTTTTATTTTATTTAATTTAATTTTTTTCATTTTATTTCATTTTATTTTATTTTATTTTATTTTATTTTATTTTATTTTTGTTTTATTTTTATTATTTTTTATTCTATTTTATTTAATTTAATTTTTTTCATTTTATTTTATTTGATTTTATTTGATTTTATTTTATTTTATTTTATTTTTTTATTTTTTTTTGTTTTATTTTTATTATTTTTTTATTCTATTTTATTTTATTTTATTTATTTTATTTTATTTTATTTTAGTTTATTTTATTTTATTTTATTTTATTTTATTTTATTTTTCATTTTATTTTATTTTTAATTTTATTTCTATTTATTTTTTTCATTTTTTTTTGCTTTATTTTTTATTTTTTTATTCTATTTTATTTAATTTAATTTAATTTTATTTTATTTTATAGTATTTTATTTTATTTTATTTTATTTTATTTTATTTTATTTTATTTTATTTTATTTTATTTTATTTTATTTTATTTTATTTTATTTTATTTTATTTTATTTTATTCTATTTTATTTTATTTTATTTTATTTTATTTTATTTTATTTTATTTTATTTTATTTTATTTTATTTTATTTTATTTTATTTTATTTTATTTTATTTTATTTTATTTTATTTTATTTCATTTTATTTTATTTTATTTTATTTTATTTTATTTTATTTTATTTTATTTTATTTTATTTTACTTTATTTTATTTTATTTTATTTTATTATTTTTTATTTAATTTAATTTTATTTTATTTCATTTTATTTTTGTTTATTTTTTTTCTTATTTTATTTAATTTTTTATTTTTTTATTCTATTCCATTTTATGTTTTAACTTAGTTTAATTTAATTTAATTTAATATTTTTTATTTTAATTTAATTTAATATTTTTTTTTATTTTTAATTTTATTCCATTATATTTTTTAAAATTTTTTTTTTATTTATTTTTTATTTTATTTTATTAAATTTTTTAATTTTTTTTATTTAATTTCTATTTATTTTTTTATTTTTTTAATTTTTTTATTTTTTGTTTTATTTTATTTTTTTTTTATTCTATTTTATTTAATATTATATTATTTTTTTTTTTTTTGTTTTGTTTTATTTTTTTTTTTTTTTATTTTTTTTATTTTACTTTATTTTTTATTTTTTGTTTTATTTATTTTTTATTCTATTTTATTTAATTTTATTTTACTTTATTTTTTTTTTGTTTCACTTGATTTTTTTATTCTATTTTATTTTATTCCATTTTATGTTTTAACTTAGTTTAATTTAATTTAATTTTTTTTTATTTTTTTCAAATAATTTAATTTTATTTCATTTTGATTTATATGTACGTATTTAACTTGTCTTTAATTATTTTAATAGAGACTCCACATCTCACCCTATACTTACTTACCACTACACGCCTTTACAAGTTCTTACGCCAACCCACAAGATTCTATTCCACACTAACGCCTTCAAAATCATAACAAAAAGAAAATCAACAATAAAGCGGACAACGGCGTCTGTGTTATGTCTAAGTTGAACGCTGCGATCGCAAGATTCGTACAGCTTCGATGATCAATGAGCAGCGGAGTAGCGTTTCGCACACCGGTATTTATGGCTAGCAAAAATTATTATTTTTAGTTTATTCAAGCTTGTCAAAGGGTTAACAAGTTTATTTCGGACGTGTTACAACAATCGCACGGTCGTAAATTTAAACATCAACAAACGGTTTTTTGCGGTTCGGACTTGAGTTTAAAAATAACTAGCTTTTAAAAAAATTTGAAAAAAAATTATAAAATAAATATTTAATGACCAAAAATAGCAAATTAAACAAATAAAAAAACGTTAAAAATATTTAATAAAAAAAAAAAAAAATTCAAATTAGTGCTGTGATTTCAGTGTTAAAAAGTCATTTTCATAATGACCACTTGGTATACGGGTTATGTGCCTACTTGGGCAAATCGCTGGATAGGTCCAACGCGTCCGATGAGTCCTTATCGTGCCACACGACCATCTAATGAAAGTAAATATTTCTAAATTAAAATTAAATTATAAGTAATAATATCTTTCTAAGTTTTTGGATAAGTTTAGTGTATTCTCTTTTTCAAAACATTCAATAATCACACAGTGCAACAGCCAAAAATTCTCTTCGAGAGTGAATGCACTGTAGAACAATTCTACTCCAATTTTTTTTACTGGTACTAAGTATATTGATGATAAACCTAAATAGAACAGTAAATCTTTCTTTCAGTGTAGTTGAATCGTTCTTATTGCAATTAATTTTGCTTGAAATGTTTCATATCAAGCTACTTCTTTAAATTTTTTACTGAAGAAGGTCCAAGCTACAATTAGGGGAGTGTGTAATTTTGAGAATTTTCTCAATGAAAATTTTTTTTGGTCAAAATCTTTAACCAAAAATATTTTTCAAAAATGTTTATAAAAAAGCAGATGTGTTAAAACGTGAATGATATTACGATGAAACTTAAATTTAAAACTTACTTCCGCATTTTTTGTGAAATGTTTTAAGCCTATATCTGCCAACGCTACACAGTGGGAAATAATTGAAGTTTACTCTTCATAAATCACCACAGCCTTCATTTTTCATCCGATTTTGAAATATTTTTTTTTTAAATAAAAGGTTTTTAGATTTGCAAGTTCACGCTTGGCCCGATTTTTGAATTTCACTTTTTTTAGTGCAAAGTGCGGGAAAACGACAAATTTTGAAAACACGATATTATCTTGCTAAGTTTTTTTTTTTTAACTTTTTTCAAAATGAAGGTTAGAGTAATACCAAGCAAAAAAAATTATCATTCGAAAATTTTGAACACACTGAAAAAAATTATTCACAAAAAAAATTTTTTTTTTTCAAATTGCATTTGCGTACTAGTTGGAAAATCCCACTTTTATTCATATTAATAAAATAAAAATAAAGTTATTAAAAATCAACGTTAATAGTTAGCTACTTAAAATTTGCACTTTATTATACTAAAATTTAATGGTCTTTAATACTGCATACTCAAATTATTAAAAAAAAATTTTAAAAAATTCAAATTTTGCGAATAATTTTTTTCAGTGTATTCAAAATTTTCAAATTATATTTTTTTTGTTTGGTATAAGGTTAGGTTAGGTTCAAGTGGCTGCCGCAGAGGCCCACTTAGGCCAGTTTTGAAAGGCCCGTTGTGATACCACCAACACTAGGAAAGTCAGTCCCGGGACCCGGCCATATGGAAAATTTCTGAGTTTTTGGGATTTTCCACATAGCAGAATCCGATACTGACACTCCTAAACCGACCGTTACTCCTTTGATTACTTTATGAAGGCCATCAAGTCCTTTATGCCCAGTTCCGCGATCTGGCGTAGGCTATCCAGGAAGGGAACTCCCAAAAATCGCGTTCTCGCGCCGCTTAGGGCACTTGCAGACGAGGTGCTTCACCGTTTCATTTAGGGGTCACTTTGGGATAATTTTGGGGCTGTTTTGAAATCACTTTGGGACAATTTTGGGGTCATTTTCGGATCATTTTGGAGTCATTTTGGGATCATTTTGGAATACTTTTTGGGTTATTTT
This sequence comes from Campiglossa producta, assembly GCA_964058755.1. Taxonomy (NCBI): domain Eukaryota; kingdom Metazoa; phylum Arthropoda; class Insecta; order Diptera; family Tephritidae; genus Campiglossa; species Campiglossa producta. Next base: position 7,016,746 of record CAXKVI010000003.1, read on the forward strand.
GGGAACATTTGAGGGTCTTCTTGGTGTCGTTTTGGGATTATATTGGGATTATTTTACGGTCATTTTTGGATAATTTTGGGGTCCGTTTCGGATCATTTTTGGATAATTTTGGGGTCAGTTTCGTATCATTTTGGATACATTTATGGGTGTTTTTGGGTCATTTGGGAATCATTTTTGGATTTTTTAGGATCGTTTTGGGATCATTTTTGGGTCGTTTTGGGTTTAATTTCGGATCATTTTGGGAAGATTTAAATGTCTTTTTGGGATAAATATAGGATTATTTTGGGCTTATTTTAGGGTTATTTTGGGATCATTTTGGTTGGAGTATTAAACAGGGCTAAACCAAAATAACAGCTCTTCCTCAGACGACGATACCACATTCTCCATCGTTTTTTGTTTTTTTTTTTTATCTTTTTAATACATATCTCAGAATTCTAAAGTGTTATTGTTTTTATTCGTTTTATTTTGTTGCACAGTGTAATTTAATATATATTTCGAAAATGTTGATGACTTCATAGCATTCCGCTTTGATGTTTCGTTTGATTGAGCAGATTTACTTGTTTTAGTTTTTTTTGTTGAAATTTTTTTCTTCCTTACCATCTATTTATTGAAAATGTGTTTGAGTGATGCTCTTCGTTCTTTTTTTCTTTTGCTACTAGATAATATATCATACCTTTTGTTGTTATTGGGTAATTAAACATTTTGAAGTGTTTGCCTTTAGCGACATGAGAACAAATTGCGTATGTCAATATTTCTTTTTTTTTGTAATATTTTTGTTTATCTCGTCGTAGTTTTTGATGTAATGTTTTTTGACCCTTCCGTCTCTTATTTCGTGTTTTTTTTTTTAATTTGTTATTAATATTCTTCGCTTAATTTTGGTTTAAAAAAGTGGGTCCCACTGCTATAACGCCCACCAAAACTAGAACTCAATTTCTCATTTTTTTGTTTTCTTCTATTCTTTCCAAATCTAATCAATCTTCTCGCAGTTTCACTTATTCATATTAAGTAACAACGCCATTAGGCTATATGCGTTGTTTATGGTCTGTAAACAAAATAAATGTCAATTTATTAACATGTAAATTACCTTAACCCTTGTACACAATGGGACGTTTGAATAAAACTGTGAGCAAGTACTTACTATAGATGACTCAAAAAAGCAAATAGGTCAACAAACAAGTTCACAAGGCACAAAATAATTTCACAGATTTTTATTCAACATGAAATATGTAAAATTAACATGAGACAATGTTAGTTTAACCACACAACTGTTGGTTTTACATTAGGTCATGCTGAAGTCTAATTCATGCGATCCCATAAAAATCCACTACCTACTTACCTTCACAAATATCGGTAATCCAATTACAAAGAAACCACCTGCACGTATTTTTACTGGAACCTGCAACATTTCCATGTAAATGACGAGATATTTGCGTATTTTTGGTGAACACTGTATCCATTCAGCCTTGTAGATGGCACTGTTTAACGCTGCAGAATTTAATATAATTTCATTACCGAAATAGCAGGGTAGAAAGATTTGTAAGGCCATAACAAGCACTGCCAACACTAGACTGATAAATTGGGTGGGATCCTCGAGAATTTTGACCTGCGTAGTGTAAAAAAGTTATGTGTCAGGTATTAAGGCCAGCATTCAAAATGGTACCTCTGAGAATTCGTCGTCGAATATGTCGAAAGTGCCGATGACAAGTGATTTTAAAATTTAATAAAATGAATAAAGTTATATAAATAAAAATAAAATGAAATAAATTAAAATAAAAAAAAAAAATAAATAAAATAAAATAAAATAAAATAAAATAACATAAAATAAAATAAAATAAAATAAAATAAAATAAAATAAAATAAAATAAAACAAAATAAAATAAAATAAAATAAAATAAAACAAAATAAAATAAAATAAAATAAAATAAAATAAAATAAAACAAAATAAAATAAAATAAAATAAAATAAAATAAAATAAAATAAAATAAAATAAAATAAAATAAAAATTAAAAAAATAATTTAATTCAAAACAAAAAAAAAAAAATAACATAAAATAAAATAAAATGAAATAAAATAAAATAAAATAAAATAAAGTAAAAGAAAATAAAATAAAATAAAATAACATAAAATAAAATAAAATAAAATAAAATAAGATAAAATAAAATAAAATAAAATAAAATAAAATAAAATAAAATAAAATAAAATAAAACAAAATAAAATAAAATAAAATAAAAATTAAAAAAATAAAACAAAATAACATAAAATAAAATAAAATGAAATAAAATAAAATAAAATAAAATAAAGTAAAAGAAAAAATAAAAAGATATTGTTTGCATATTTACCGTTTGCAGCCGATAGACGACAAAGCAGATCACAAATGATGAAAACATAATTTGTATGAAAATCGGGAACGAGACCAACTTTTCGCAATCTTTGGACAGCCTTAAAATAAAAAAAAATAAAATTATTTAAATACTAATGAACATTAATTTTTTTCTCTCTCTTTATTCCTACCCACCGTTTCGTTTGCTCATGCAATTTTACCACACTCACAAACTCTTCGAAAAGCTTTATCTCACGAAATTGCTGAGATTCTAATATATTATCCTTGCCCATTTCCTCCAAACGTCCTGCAATCATTTTATAACACAAAGCCAAATGCAGAAGCATATAACATTGTAACATATCGATACAACAATTGGAAAAACAAGTCACTGGCATCGCCACCAACTCATAGCCGTACGCATGCCAATAGCCACGTTCAGTATGCCAATCAAATGGTGGCGCATAAGCAAATGGCAATTCGTATTCTTCACTGAAAAGTACACTCACAAAAGCGATCGACAAGACACCAAGACTCATACCCAAATAGACCATAGCCAAACGACGAAAAGTGCGATGCGTCTTAGACCAAAGTTGGCGTTCTGCATCCGAATGCAATTGAAACATTTCATCATTGGCCAAGATATTAAAGAAGTTGTTGAGTAATTTGGAATTGAGCCAAATATTTAAGATTTTGGCCAGTAAACCTAGTTGCGTTAATGACAAATACATTTTATTTGAAAATTTCTCCAAATTTGAGACCTGCGCCACATCCACCCACATCATTATCGTATATGGAAAAGAGCAAGTCAAATGTATGAGATAAGAATAGACGCCATATAGGGACTGAGTTTGACCATGCGTATGCCAAAGACCAACAAATCTTAGAATTGTGATAACTTGACGTGCACCGTAAATATTGTCGAATTGCATTTGAAGATATTGAAACAGTTCACTGTGCTAATCGATTTACTCTGCGTTTGCTATATCCTTTACGTGGCTTTTATAGTGGTTTTTTTTTTGAGATAAAACTTCAGTAATGGGACCTAGAATTTTTTAATTAGAGTTAAAAGTCGTTTACTGTAAAGTACGACTACAGTTTGATAATTTGATTATTATTGATATTATATTATTTGATTATTTTATTTTATTTTGTTTTATTTTATTTTATTTTATTTTATTTTATTTTATTTTATTTTATTTTATTTTATTTTATATTATTTTATTTTATTTTATTTTATTTTATTTTATTTTATTTTATTTTATTTTATTTTATTTTATTTTATTTTATTTTATTTTATTTTATTTTATTTTATTTTTGTTTTCATTTTTTTATTATTTTATTTTATTTTATTTTATTTTATTTTATTTTATTTTATTTATTTTTTTTTTTTATTTTGTATTATTTTATTTTCTTTTTATTTTATTTTATTTTTGTTTTATTTTATTTTATTTTATTTTATTTTTTTTGTATTGTACTTTATTTTATTTTATTTTATTTTATTTTATTTTATTTTATTTTATTTTATTTTATTTTATTTTATTTTATTTTATTTTATTTTATTTTATTTTATTTTATATTATTTTATTTTATTTTATTTTATTTTATTTTATTTTATTTTATTTTATTTTATTTTATTTTATTTTATTTTATTTTAATTTATTTTATTTAATTTTTTTTTTTGTTTATTTTTTTTATTTTATTTTTTTTAATTTTATTTTATTTAACTTTTTTATTTTTTTTTACTTCATTTTTTTTATTTGAATTTGTTTTAATTTTTGGTTTATTTTATTCCATTTATTTTATTTTATTTTAATTTCATTTATTTTATTTTGTTAAATTTTTTGTCTCCTTTATTTTATTTATTTTGTTCCCGGTTCTCTGTTAAGACACTCTATCCAAAAGTTAAAAAATCAGCTTACGCACTTATTTAGCAGCCCTCGTATTTTAGAAGCATATCCCTTATTGGAGTGGGCAATTCAATTAATTAGTTCAATAGTTTTGGGGCAGGTTGTCATCACAAAGTTGGTAACAAACTTTTTGAAC
>CAXKVI010000003.1:7026111-7131111 GCA_964058755.1 Campiglossa producta
CGATCTTTGTCTGGGCGAAAACAACGACGAACACTACACCGATCACTTTTATGCCGCCAAAGAAGCTTTAATTGCGCGACGTGGTGATCCCTTCCGTTTACGCATACATTTCAATCGCTCATTCAATCCCACACGCGATGCGATCAGTTTTATATTCACAGTTGCTGATGATCTAAAACCCAGCCCTGGCCACGGTACCCTGATTGGTTTGGTGCCACGTGATGGCATCGACTATTTGGGTGATCCGCTCGAATGGGCTGCTGGCATTGAATCGCATGAAGACAAAGTGCTGACGGTGCTAATCAAACCCGCAGTCACATGCCCAGTAACCGAATGGAAATTAGAGATCGACACGAAATTATACAAAGATGGCTCAAAGACGTTCGCGATACCCATACCTATTTATATACTCTTCAATCCTTGGTGCCCGGATGATCAGGTTTATATGGCGGACTATGATAAACGCAAGGAATATGTAATGCACGACACGACACTCATTTGGCGTGGTTCATACAATCGTATGCGTCCCTCAGTATGGAAGCTGGGACAATTCGAACGTAATGTACTCGAATGCGCTATAAAACTACTCGGCACTGTGGGACGTGTACCCGCCGCGTATCGTGGTGATCCAGTGCGTGTGGCGCGTGCGCTTTCGGCTGCAGTTAATTCCGTGGATGATGATGGTGTGATACTTGGTAATTGGAGCGAGGACTTTACGGGTGGTACGGCGCCCACGAAATGGATTGGGTCCACCGAAATCTTGCAACAATTCTATAAAACACAAAAACCAGTCAAATTTGGACAATGTTGGAATTTTTCCGGCGTGCTCACAACAATAGCGCGCACTTTGGGTATACCGTCCCGTATTGTGACCTGTTACTCGGCGGCACATGATACGCAGGGTTCGCTCACGCTCGACATATTCATCGATGAGAATAACAAGAAGCTGGATGCGGAAACCACAGACTCGATATGGAACTACCACGTTTGGAATGAAGTGTGGATGCAACGTCCTGACTTGGGCATCGGTCCATATGGCGCATATGGCGGTTGGCAGGTGGTGGATGCTACACCGCAAGAGCCCTCCGATAGCATGTACCGTGTGGGGCCAGCTTCAGTGGTTGCTGTCAAGAATGGTGAAATATTGCGTCCCTTCGATTGTGGTTTCGTGTACTCCGAAGTGAATGCCGATAAAGTTTATTGGCGTTATAATGGTCCATATCAACCCATCAAACTTTTGCGTAAGGATACATTGGCGATTGGTCACTTGATAAGCACAAAAGCTGTGTTGAAATGGGAACGTGAAGATATCACCGCCTCATACAAATACGAAGAGAAGACTGATGAGGAGCGTAATACAATGTTGAAGGCGTTGAAACAATCACGTCACGCCTTTAGTCGTTACTATTTGAATGACAGCTTCAATGAGGTGGAGTTTGATATGTCACTGAAGGATGACATTAAAATCGGCGAGAGCTTTACAGTGGTCGTTCGAATCACAAATAAATCCAAGGAGAAGGTGCATGTGGCGAGTGGTCAATTGAATTGTGATGCGGTCTTATACACGGGAATTAATGGTGAGGAGGTGAAAGTGATGCCGTTCGAGGTGGAGTTGAAACCAGAAATGTCGGAGTTTGTAAGGATGGAAGTACAATTTGAAGACTACTTTAAGAAGCTAACATCGCAGGTGAGTTTGTGTCATAAGTTAGTGTTATAGGTTTCAAGAAAGGGGGGGTTTCTTAAAAGGTGGGTTATGTGACTCATGCCCTGTCAAGAGATCAGCGTGGTAACTTTGATGTTCGACGCAATTTCGAGAGAGGACGTGCATTTCCCGACAACCCTCAACCTCACGTTGGCTGAAGTTAACTTTTTAATGGTAGTATTAAAGTCCGCAACAGTGTCCTTCACCTGCTAGACGCTGCTTAATCAGGCAGCCTAAAATACCTGCTGACCATAAGGTCTTGACAGAATACTCCGGCTCCCAGTGTTCCTTCTGAGGTCCATCCGTAAAAACTACCTCAAAACTCACAGTTAGAGAATCCAGGCCCATTACAGAAATAAAGGGCAACCGAGGCATTTCTAGGCTTGTCCTCTTAATTTCACTTCGATGACAGTTTATGTCGATATAACCAAGGTTGACATTACTGGCCTATCATTCGGAAGAGCTACTAGTAAGTACGGCCAGTCGAGTCTCGAATTTCAGTAGAGCGTTTAGAAGTGAAAGGTCTCGAATATGAAGTTAGTCTCATATATCAACAGGAGTTTCAAATACAAACCGAGTCTCGAAACTCAAGACAGCAGTGAGGATGTTATCTTTATGAATGGGTTGAGTATCTAATATCAGTAGAGCAGAGACAGCGCTACTTCAGAACTGAAAGGTCTCGAATATGAACTAAGTCGCATATATCAAAAGGAGTTTCAAACATAACCCGAGTCTCGAAACCCAAAACAGTAGTGATGATTGTATCTTTACGAGTGGGTCGAGTCTCGAATATCAACCGATTTCGAAATATCTACCAAAGAAGCGGTGAGAATGCTAAATCTAAATCTAAACTTGATTTCCATGACAGTTTGTTTCGTCGATCTAGCCAACGTTGGCCTTACGGTCTTATCAGGAGGGAGAGCTGCTGGCGAGCACGGACACATTTTTCGCCTCTTTGGCACTGATGAGAGTTAATTGTTGATGTATGTAACTTCTTAACAACAACAACAACAACAACAACAGCGAGTTAGGGGTTTAAAATATGCCCGAAGTGATGACATGCCAAGGACTGTCAATTTCAAAGCCTTCGGGGAGTGTTTCAGTCGTTACAACAACAACAACAACAAGCCAGGCTTCTCTTCTCTTTTGACCACAAGCTCCACTAAATTTTTTAAACACTTGTGTAATGGCCGGTTTAGATTTCAGATCCATTATATACTCTTTTATTGAATTGCATTCTGAACACTGCTTACGAAACCTTAATTTTTTTATTGTCTTTCAGGCTGCTTTCAACATTTCCTGTGCTGCAAAGGTCAAAGGTACCGAGTATGATTACTACGCACAGGATGATTTCCGAGTACGCAAACCGGATATCAAATTTACTTTCCAAGGCAAAATCATATCACAAGAACCCGTAGATGTTATTGTGCGCCTCACAAACCCCTTGCCCATACCGCTTAAAAAGGGTATGTTCTATATTGAAGGACCAGGAATTGAGAAGGCGCTGAGATTTAAGGTGAGTAACGGATATTGGGGTCTATCAGCTATTCCGAGGAAGCTTTCCGTTGGGAATAATTCTGCCAAATTTCGATAGTCGATGAAATACCTATCGACTCACCCGATTTATTTCCAACCGGAAGCACATACAGATTCTTACACTTAAGGCTTCATTTTACGGTAAATAGCCATAACCATACCTTGAATATAACCATATCTAAGGTCATCGCCTAGAAAATCTACCCTGCTAATCAATGCAACGGATAAAATCGTAGGAAGTTACTGGGTAGCGCTTATCAAAAAACATCCTTTTGCTCTATTCAATGTAGCTTACATATTTGTTTCTCTTTTTTTAGATCGCCGAAATTCCAGTAGGTGGTACAGCTGCCTCAACTTTTAAATATGTTCCACCATATGCGGGACGTGGTACAATTTTGGCGAAATTCAATTGTAAAGAGCTCGATGATGTGGATGGTTATATGCATTATGAGATTGAGCCAAGACCCGAAGATATCATCAACAATGAGGCGCGCCGATCACATAACATTATACGTCGACGAACCGATGTTATAGCGTAATAGGCATAAAATAAGATTTTTTTTACAGTTACAAAAGCCATACTTGCGAAGATTTTTTATAATTTTTTTTTTTGGTTTGCATAAATATAAGTTATATTAATTTTTGTATTAAATATTTAATTTCATTATTTAAGAAAATAAATTGCATTTCTATAATAAAATTTTATAGTCATAACGATTACCATAACCGTAACAGTAACCATACCCATAACCGTAACCAGACCCATAACCGTAACCATATCCATAACCGCATATACAATTATAGCTTTTCGGATTTCCTCCCAACTTGCCGTAAGTATTAAAAGTAATAAAAACCAATTTATAAAATATTATTATTATTGCATTTATGAAGCTTTGAACATGTATGCCTCGCTGCACCCTGAACACCCTTTTATCCTTCTAAACCAAGTGCGAAACTCGGTTTATCTGCTGTTCTCAATGAAAATATGCCACGAGCACTACTAACTACAGGATCACCCATTAATATTCGTTCACCGGTACAATTCATTGCATTAGCGTCCACTAAAGAATTGCATTCAGTGGCCAAGAAACCCTTCTCACTGTTGATTGATTCGGCAAAATATTCACAGGAGCGTCCATGGCTACAACCAGCTAAAAAAAAAAAGAGAAAAAATAGTGTGGAAGTTGAAAATTAGGACCAGGCCACGTTTTCAAGTACATACTAAACAATTATTAAAATTACCAAACGAGTCTCGAATTGTAAAAGAGTTCCAAGTAACGAACGAGTCTCGATTAGCAAACAAGTTTCAAGGACAAAAGGAGTCTCGAATCACTATCAAATGAGTGAAATAGCCCACGAGACTCCTATAACTATCGAGTTTCCAGTACCAAACGAGTCCCGAATACGAGAAAGTGGTGAGAAAGCGATCTATACGAACTGGGCAATTCACAAATATTACCCGAATCTCGAAAACCAGAAACCTATCCTTTCGAACTGAAAGTGCCCCGAAGTTCAACCGAGTCTCGAATACCAGAAACCTATCCTCACGAACTGAACGGATCTCGAACCCCAACCGTGTCGACAAATATCAATCTAGTCTCGTAAACCAGAAACCACAATCTTCACTAACGCAACGGGTCCCGAATATCAACCATGTCCATGAATAACAACCGAGTCTCGAATTCCAGAACTGCAACGCGAACTGAAAGGAATATCAGCCGAATATCGAATCTCGAGTATTACAGTTTTTCTTACCGAACTTAATGAAAATACTAACCGACCGTCAAATATAAGCCGGGCATCGAATACCATAGTAGCGATACCATAGCTATCTGTAAAAACTGAATGAGTCTCGAATATAAACCGAGCATAGATAGCAAAACTAGTCTCTAATCAATTTTCATGCATATCCAGCCCCTAAAAGACCGCCTCTATCAGTGCGAATCTTCGAGCTTCAAATTGCCTCAATACTCACTAAAAATTTGCGCCGGTTGATTACAACCCGGCTGAAAGGCGCCACCACCATTGGGATAGAAATCCACAGTACCAATAGGCGTTTTAAAGCCCAAAATACCAGCACAGGTGTGTATGACGTCAACAAAATCTGCATCCGTTACATCAAGATGATTTTCGGGGCCAGTGATACCTTCGAAAGCAGGACGTGCAGGATCCAAACCTGTAAAATTACACAATTTAAGAGAAAGTGGCTATCGGGCCGCATCCGCCACTCACCCGTAATACGTCCCACTCTATACTTGGTATACGAACCAGCATAACCCATAATATGTGCGCCCAAACTATGTCCAATCAAATGTATCGTCTGCGGATTGGCACCCTTCTCCTCAACCAACAAATCTATCAGTTTCGCCACCGCTCTACCCACTTGCACCGTATCGCGCGCGGTCTCCAAGTAATAGATATTACTCGCTTGATCACTCCAATTTATAGCGAAGACATTATTGTTACCACGATTGACGTATGCATTTCGTATGCCTTGTATTGAATTACTGGTCGAGCTGGACTTCCAGCCATGTACCAAAATTTTTGTATTTATGTCGGGCTTAAAACGATCAGCCAACTCTTCCCAGGTTTCACGTTTACGTCGGCGTCCTGAAGTTTTCGAAGTTTCTAGCAGCGAAACGTCAGTGGATAATGGTTTCTTGGAATGTGAGCTGTTGAAAGCGAGAGACATAGAAAGGGAGCAAGTAATTAAGTTATTGAAAGTTCGAAGTTTTGTAGTGCTTGAAACCTGTCGTAAAACTCAAATCGTATGAACTCGGACTCTTTACTGCGATCGTGCTCGGGTGGTGGTTCAACGAGATATGCTACTTCCATTTCTCCATCGCCGTTGGGCATGTACATCCAAGTTATATTGTAGTCCTCATCTTTGAGCTCCACATCGGATGAAGCGGCGACTGAAATTGAGGGAAAAATAAATGTTTGTTGACGTATTTAGAATATTTTACTTACCAACTGCAATTAGACTTATGAGAGCCCTCAAGATCTTAGCCATACTTTCCAACAAAACAAAGTTGGTTTTAACTGTTTTGAGTTTGTATTAATCAAGCCCTTAAATATTCTTTTGTTTTCATGCTCAAATGGGAACTTGCATGGACATGGGCGTGAAAAGGGGGTACGCAGGGGTCTTGATTACTAACTAATGGCGGCGATATAGCAACAGGCTATCATAACCTCTAACGAGATTTTAGCCGAGCTTCTCTTTCCAACTTGTGGTGTGTTGCTTTTGAGTTTCCCTACAAATTGGCGGGACCTACAGTTTTTTGCCGACTCCGACCGGCACTTGCAAAGCAAATGAATTTGTTGCTGAGAAGCTTCTCATGGCAGAAATACACTCGGAGAGTTTGCCAAACTACTGCCGAGGGGCGACCCCGTTTCGAAAAATGCTTTTTCTAAATAATTTTTTATGTTACTTTTGCCGGGCATCGAACCTGTACGAAGCAACGGAGTCTCAATTATTAACCGAGTCTCGAATACCACAATACTAATTGTACGAACTAAACGAGTTCCAAATATGAACAGAGGATCCAAAACTATGTGTACGGACTGATCTAGTCTCAAATATAAACCGAGTCTCGAATACCAGAAAACTTTTAGTAAGAATATGAACGGAGTCTCAAATACCACAATACTAATTGCACGAACTGAACGAGTTCCAAATATGACCAGAGGATCCAAAAAATTGTGTACAAACTGATCGAGTGTCAAATATCCACCGAGTCTCGAATACCACAATTCTATGTGTACGAACTGATCGAGTCTCAAATATCCACCAAGTCTCGAATGTCGGAATACTTTTAGTAAAAGCTATGGTGTCTCGAATACTAACCGGGACTCGAATGTCAAAATGTTTTGTGGGATTCAACGAGTCTCGAATACCTACCGATAATTCGATACCAGAATACTATCTTAGCGACTTGAACGAGTCTCAAATGTGGTGTTGACATGGTCGATAATCACTTAGAACATTTGCAAATAATAACAATGTTTTCAGCCACAAAAAATCGTATCCCTTCTTTGACGAAGTATTGCTACGCCTCTGCTACCATATACTTTGTTTTGACTTTTTTTTCAAATTAATTTTATCACTTAACAAAGCTTAGTTAGTAGGCTCGTTAGGCTTCTTGCAAGTTGCATTTGTGTTCTTGACAACGGTAATTCAACATTTAAATGCCTTACCCTTGTTGTAGATAGCAAACATCAATCAAATGCCAACAAATTGCACTTAAAATGCAAATATTAAATTCATTCAAATGTCCAAAAGCTGCATAAAGAAAGTGCATTAATCAAATAAAACTGCAGGTGACAACAGGCATGTGCAATAGGGCATATCGGCAAAAAAAAATTCACCTCACCCATTTCGAAAGAATCAGCAGACCCAACAGTCCGAGACTACCCTCGACCTTATCACGGTTGAGTTCAAGTCCACCTGCTGACAGAAATCTCCCTCTCTCAAAACTACCTTTCCAACTTCGATCCATCCGTCTACCACTCACTGGCCCAAATGAATACCTCGTCCGTTTGCCCTCTTGGAGGAATGAGTGTATTGAATCTAGCTGAGAAAAATTACGCCCACAAGGGATGGGGTTGCTTGCTTGTTTGAGGAACCTATGCCTCGCTAAGAGCTTACTAGTCGCGAGCGGCATGCCTAAAGCCTCCCCGCACATTGGAAGCGGAGCGGATGTGGCCGCTCTAATCAACTCGTCTGCCATCTCGTTACCAAAGTGTCCAGGTAACCATGCCAGGCGAATCGAGAGTTGCTCAGCCATCTCGTTGAGAGATTTGCGGCAGCTCTCCAGTCCTGGAAATACAAGTTGTTGCCCCCAGCGCTTTAAGTGCTGCTTTGCTATCACTACCTTCCCTGAAAGACACTGCAGTGATCAGGCAGTCGAAAGCCAGAACCACCCATTTAACGGTTATCTTGAGTACTATCTTCCCGGAATTGTGATGTCAAATCTCTTCTCGAAATAGTACTTCGGCATACAGTAGTCCGATACCGTTAGAATGAATAAGCCAGTTGTGACAGAATCAGCTTACTGCTACATCATAAGTGGTCACAGATTTGCCATCATACTATACTTTTACCGCTGGTGTGATTTAAAAAAAACTGTGGGGGGACCCCACCATGGTAATTTCCCATTAGTTTGGCTGGAACAGCTGATTAGCGTTATGCCTATGGCGTTAGCGAAAAGGACGATTCATTCTGCCTTTAACTCGCAGAGCGGAACATGACCCAGATAGTTTACCGCATAGGTCAATAGGTAGAATATTCGGGACTGCATTCAGTACTTGAGTGCACTTCTCTATACACAGCAGTATAGAGGGGAGGACAACCCCCATTTTCGCCCTATGGCAACCCTACAAGAGTATAGGGCAGGCCTGGGCAGCGTCGCCCGGCGGCGAAGCTTTGGTGTGCATACACACTAGCAGCGAGAAGACAGCGACGTCGTCTGCACTATACGAGCACCTGCTTCACACGCACACTGTTGTAAATAGTTCCACGCATACAACGAGCACTCTCTGCCGAAGCTGCCCCGCCCTGGCATAGGGCCACTGATGCCATTCGAGCACGCTCCTGGATATTTTCTTTCCATGTCCTCATTTTATCGAATCACCCAGTTTAAGTGTAGTATTGCCTATTGCTGGTAGCTGTAGCATCGGAATTTTGTATTTCATAGTGAAAAGGGCTCTGCACCACAGACACCAGCCAGAGCTCGATAGCCAAGGCCGTTAGAGCTTCCGGGATGGCTCTGGGTGGCGTTATTAAAAGAAAGGCTATAAGTGTAAAGGTTTTGGCTCAAAGCACGCTTGCTTTGCTTACATCAGATTACATACCTTGCTTTAATTTGAGAAGTGAAGCTTCAAAAGCTGTCAAAAATACCGCGAGGAGACAAACAAGACAAATAAGGAAGCGTGTAACGCGCTGTCAAATAGATTTCGGCTACACGACGCCTTAAAGCGCTTCAAGCAAGACAAGTAAGGTTGCCACTTATATAGCTTTCATACATTTCAGTAGAGTTCAAAAGAACTTTGACATTTCTCGAAGCAAAGCATGCGGGCATTGGGTCAAAACCTTTACAAATTATTTTTCGGTCGGTTTTTCCAGCGAAAGTATCGGTATTTTTTGCGAAATGTGAATATTCCACTTCTGAATTTTGCGAAAACTCAATTTTTTTCAGGCTGGTTTCTCTTGAATTACTGCAACTGGTTTTGAAATCTCTCCGTGCATTTTTCGGTTATTCCACGCCAAACGGCAATATGTTTATTTGCACAAAATTACGAAAAGTAGATAGCTGCTCGAGTTATTACTTTTTTTTTTTTCTCTTTAATAAATATGTCTTACTATTTACTCTATGCTCTTATTCAGTCAATTAACAGTCTTACAGTTTTTTTCATGGGTTTTTGCGTTTCTGTAAAAAAAAAAAATAGTATGTGTTATACATAAATCAAATACTTAAATCATGATTTTGGTACCACCTGCTCTTTTTCAGAATATCTTAATTTCAGTTTAGCATCTGCTTCCCTTAAAGCTTGAATGTTCCGTTTTCGTGTCTCTTCATCGTCGTTTTTATGCGTCGGATAGTGTGCTCGCAGCTCTGAGGCGAAACGGTAAGCACAAGGGCACAATTCACATCTGTGAACATTGTCACCTAAGTGAATGCGTTTCAAATGTTTCAAATGATCGCCGCATTGGGAAAAGACGCGTTCGCAATATTTGCATTTGTATGGTTTTTCACCTGTGTGGGTGCGCATATGGCGGCGTTTTGAGCCCATGGTAACAAAGCTGTAACATTTTTCCCGGCAAATATTATGAAAGAAACGAGAGGAAATCATAATTATTATTTTTGTTTGTGGTACCTACTTGGGGATGACATATGTACATACCTCATTTCACAAAAATCGCATTTATGCGGTTTTATGCCATTATGATAATTTTTATGTATCGTTAACTGGTACGCTTCAGCAAATCTATAGCCACATATATCGCAAACGTGTGTTTTTTTATCTTGATGTATTTTTATATGTCTGGACAGATAGTTCTTTGAGCGAAACTTTTTCGGACAATGAGAACACTCAAAAGGATCAATGTCCCTGTGAAGAAAGCTATGCTGTCTCAAGTTCCTATTAAAATATAGGTTTAAAAATACATTAAATTATGGTATTATTGTTTTGTTAATTATTTAAACGAATAAAATTATAACACTATAAGACAAAAACTAATTTTATTCTGGGTATGTGACGATACCAACTTTTTTAAGAATAACACATAGGTAATATATTTCGAATAAATTTTGAAGGCTAACTTCGAAAAACGAGAAGCGCGTTTTTTTGTTTATGTCTTCATCTTTTCGAAAAAGCTGGTATGGTCCCAGCGGGCTGTTGTACAGTGTTATTGATATAAGATATAAGAACTGGGTCAAAAAAAGGTATTTTTTTTTTTTTGGAAAAATGGCGAAACGATTTTATTTTTCAGAATGGTGAAAAAAATTACTGTAAAAGTTACAGATCTTAATATTAAATTCTAGAGGTTAGCTTATTACATCGTGTAGGCTATGTAGCCGTGTAGGCTATGTAGGTCATTTAGCATTACCCAGGGTGCACCAACTGGGAGGCGACCTACTTTTACACCCCTAAAATAGTATTGGCTTTTTTGTGAGGTTAGGAACAAACTTTGTTAAATTTTGATATCGAATTCAGATTCAGAAGTAAATTTCCCTTTAGAATATGGTATTAACTTTATTCTATGTTGATTAATGCATTTTTGGCAAATTTGAGGCTAGAATACTAGAAAGCGGCTAGTCGAAGAAATTTTCAACTGAAAACTTACGCAGTTTTGTAGAAAATTTAATTTTCTATAAAAAATATCTTCAGGTAAATGGTTTTTTACAACCATGATTTATCGTTTTTATACCAAAGATAAGGTAAAGTTTTCAAAATCAAACTAACAATGATAGACCAATGTACATACTTTTCGTGGGAGAATGCTTTGCCACACTCGCGACACAGGAGTGGCCGCTCTATAGAATGTGTGTCGTGTAGGTGTCGTTTTAGCACAGAGAAATTTACAAGAGCTGAAAAGAAAATTTCCTTTTAAATTGACAATCTGTAATAAATATATAAATATGTATATCGTCGACTTAGGTCGCAAAGGTGCTAAGTCCACCTTATGAACTTTTTGTGAGACTCAAAATTAACATTACGTGAATACCCAAAACTACTCATTTTTATTTATGTATATTCTCACATTTTTCTTTGTCCCTGCTGTAAAATTTGAATAAGTGGACTTAGCACCTTTGCACCCTAAGCCGACGATATGTCGCAAATTTTAATTTCAACCTAACCTCTATCACAAATTTCGCATATATATTTTTTATGGTTTTTTTTAGCTCTCGCATGTTTTTCTTTGTGTCTAGACAACGATTTCTTTGAGCTCAATATTTTATCACAATGTTCACAAGCATATTTGGGCAACTCCCCTTTGTCATCATGTTCCATGCGATGCTTTTGCAGCGATTCGGCTTGATGGAAATCAAGATTGCAAATATCACACTTGAAACCGCAACGATCCAACTTTTCCATGGGCTTTTTTATATCTTTTTCTTCATCCCTTTTCTGGTGATGCTTCAAATGTTCTTGCAAATGACGCAACTGCTTAAAGGTTTTAGTGCATCGAGGGCATTTGTTTGTGGGGAAGCTAAAAAGAGTGATTTTTAATTTTTACTTAAAATATTTACATATATGTAGGTACTTTCCTACCAACTTACGATATACTATCCGATTCCTTATCTGTTTCTATTGTTGACACTCTTTCGTTTTTTATTGTGACCGTTGAGTGCAGTGCTGCTCCATCGCTATTATTATCAATATCTGGTTTATCATCAATATGCACACTTGGTTCTCTTTTTACATAGTCATTAACATTGTCCTGTTCTATGTTTTGCAGAGTATCAGCAGCAATTGGCGGTGGTATTGCTTCTGCAAATATGTTCCCCGAATCAAGGACAATTCTTTGCTCTCGGCATGCCAATGGTGATTCTTGTACTAAGTAGTCATTTGTAGTACATAGTTTGTGTTCCAGTGTCTCTTCTATCGAATGTTTAAAATCAAAACCATTACAGATCATCACGCGCATCTGTTGATCAGATTTTATGCACATTTGTTGGAACCGATATATAGTCTGTAATTGATCCAGACATTTAGGGCAAATTTTCTTTGGCAGCTCGTCATTTATTTGTATTTCTATTTGATGCACTGCTGCGGCTAACAATTCATCAATACGTAAAGATTCACATTTCTCAATTACATCAATGATAGAATGCCACTGTTGTTGCTCTGGTTTGGTGGTGGCCTCATATGAGAACTCCTCCACTAGTTCCTGCATACAAGTGCGGCACAAGCTTTCGAAAAACTTGCGACTTGTTTCCATATTTGCTGGCTTTTATTTATAATATTATGAAAAACGCGAATGAAAATAATTATGTTGACATTAGTGTTGGGCAGTATCGAGTACTTTTGAGTAGTTACTACTTTGGTATCGATACTTTTAAGCATCGGGTACTTTCAAAGTATCGGGTACTTTTTGTCAAGTTCTGCTGGTAGGTCTGTCTATATTTTACAACAAGCACCCTATTACAACTACCATTTTGGAAACTTCAAAGAATATGTAAAGGTTTAAGAATATGTAAAGGTTTTTGAAATAAATTTAAAAAAAGGAAAGGGATCTTTCCCTATACAAATTGTATGGGAAAAGTGAAAAAAACAGCTACCCCTGAAGGATAAGTTACAAAGCAAATTTTGTTGCGAGGCTTATTTTCTCATTAATACCTTACTTTTCAAGGGGTAAGACCGGCGGCCGCCGTGGTGTAGCGGTTAAGTGTTCGGCCTTCTACACCAAGTCGTGGCGGTTCGATACCCGGCAAAAGTAACATAAAAAATTATTTAGAAAAACGATTTTTCTAAACGGGGTCGCCCCTCGGTAGTAGTTTGGCAAACTCTCCGGGTGTATTTCTGCCATGAGAAGCTTCTCAGCAAAAAATTCATTTGCTTTGGAATTGCCGTTCGGAGTCGGCAAAAAACTGTAGGTCCCGCCAACTTGTAGGAAAAACTCAAAAGCAACACACCACAAGTTGTAAAGAGAATCTCGGCTAAAAATCTCGTTAGAGGTTATGTTGGTATATCGCCGCCATTAGTTTTTTTTTTTTTAAGACCAAAAAAAAAAACAAAATTTTTTATTTGAATCACTCTAATGTACCCGAGAATTAGTTTGTATGCAACTACAAGCCGGTTTGGCAGGACTTTAGTATTCTTGAATATATTTTCATTTACCCAATTTAATTTTATAGTTATAAATCTCACATCGAAACTAAATTGCTTTAAAATAATTTATTTTTTAATATACATATTCAAAATGTGTGTATGAATTACTAAAATATACATGTATTTACAATATATTTTTTTTTTGTTACCTTTATTTTATTTACCTATATAACTTAATACCACCTCGTTACGTCAAACGTTTTTAATAAAAATATGTTTTTATTATTAGGTTTGTTTACTGACCAATAAAAAGTTCAGAGCAGGTTAGAGCAGAGCAGAGCAGGGCAGCTGTCAAAATAGAAATAGAGTAACTTAGAGCGACTTAGAGCAGAAATGCCATGAAACACTTGAATCTCGATAGTTTCTATACGTATACAAAACATTGATTTTCTTGCAAGCAAATTTTTTTGAAGTTTTCAAAAATTTATTTTTTCCTGACTGACAATTGCTTTTCTGCTCTGACTTACTCCATAAAAAAAGCTAGAGCAGAAATTTGTGATCTGGATTACTCTAGTTTTGTTTTGAGCGTACTCATGAAACAAAAGATAGACCAACCTAGAGCAAGAAAAGTGTTCGTTAAACAAAATTTGGTGAAATATCTCAATCTGGCGTAAGCTAGAGCGGCCCAATAAACAAACCTATTATTTCGTATTTGTATTCCCTTAACCCCTTTATACAAAATTAAGAATTATTTGTCACCACATAAAACTCGTGGAATTTGTATCTAGTACATTTTCTGTATCAAGTACATTTTCGGTATTGAGTACTTCGTATTACTAAGTACTAATTACTACTAAGACACTGAGTACATTTCGGGTATTAAGTAGTAATAGTATTAGTAGTAATAGTCAGTATCGATACTTTTAAGAATCGGGTACTGTCGATACTTATCAGCATCGAGTACTGAGTACTTTTGGAATCGATACTGCCCAACACTAGTTGACATTGTCCAATTGGGTATTTGTGATTTAGAGATGTACAACTAACTTTACTTGTATTTACTAAAAATAATCGGGTTTAACAGTGCTGCCAATAAGAATTAAATCTACGAACAAGGCGAATAAAAAAGCGCCTTTCACATAACTACCCTGGTAACCAGCAGCGGATAAAATAGTGGGAACGTCATGGACGCGCTTACCAAAACAGAGAATAAAGAAGTGGGTAATTTTGCCCAGAGTCATTTCTGATTTGGGTTTCACCATGGCAAGCTCTGGTTGGCCGGGTGTAAAGCCCCAATTACATAAAACTTTATGAAACTTTGACAGATGCGCGCCTCGGCTTTGAACATTTGCCAAAATCTCGCTTCGCTTTACGTTCCACAAACTTTGTATGAAAGTGGAACCTGCAAAGTTTTATGTAATTGGGGCTTAAATCAGCTGATCCGACCTCTTTAATAAAATCTACGTATTCGATAAGGGATTATGGTATGTGACGCTTTCTATGAAACGAAAACGCATTCTGTTCGACGTTTTGCCTGGGTTTTTCCAACTGTTGCAAATCGAAAAAGGAAAATTGAGAGGCAAAAAAATATAAATAAAAATTTTAATGAAGGCTCATTTACACGGGTCGATTTTTATGGAACCACTTGTGTTCAACCCTTAAATACCAGGTGAAGATCAATCGAATTGCTGTTTACACGGTCGATTGAAAAAAAGGTTAGAAAAGTCGACCCGTGTAAATCATTTACGTAACTATATATTGTAACTATCAAGCGAAATAGGGTATGTATTTTTTCCTTTAAGGATTATTTACACGGGTCGATTTTCTGGTCGGTTTTTGTCGTTTCACTGCGTTCTACCTTCAAATACAAAAGGTGAATCGATCGATTTGCTATTTACACGGTGGAACGACAAAAATCGACTAGAAAAATCAACCCGTGTAAATGAGCCTTTAAAGTACGGGCACACCTAGCGACACGACGCGACCAAATAGTTGCCTTCTTGATCAACTATGTTGTGTCGCGTAGTGTTGTTGTTGTTGTAGCGAGACGTAGCCCTGCCCAAAAGTCAGACAGGGTCACCCCGAGTGTCTTGCTCTTGGCCGGGTCTATATAAGAAAACGGCCCGGCTCGTTTCGGCACGATGGGTACAGCAGAACCGGCAATACAAGAAACTAGCCGTGTAGGCCATTTAGCGTTACCCAGGGTGCAGCAACGGGGATGCGACCTACTCTTACACCCCCACCCGCGTTGTGTCGCGTGATACTGCTGTCGCTAGGTGTACTATGCTCCATAAGAACAGATGCAAAGAATATTTGGTCGCGTCGTGTCGCTTGGTGTACCCTTAAGGTGATGGCCCAATGCACCCTTGCTTTGCTGGTTTTGCCTCGAGAAATGACAAAATTATTTTGAACTCTACTGCAATGTATGAAAGTTGGCCCAGTGGCAGCCTTACTTTGCTTGCTTGAAACGCTTCAAAGCGTCGAATAGCCGAAATCTCTATTTACCAGCGCTTTACACGCTTCACTGTTTGACTTGTTGTTTTGTTTGTCTCATCCTGTATTTTTGACAACTTTTGTAGCTTCTATTGGGCCATAAAAGCTTTAAAAGGAAAGCAAGGTAAGCCTAGGTAAGCGTTCATTGGTTCAGCAGCTTTAGATATAGGGGTCAATTGCTAATAAATTAGCTAAAATTATGAGAAAGGGCTCAAAAACGTGTTTTGACCTCAGTATCCCAAACCCGGAAGCGCTTTTTTTAATTTTTTGTTTCTGCGGAAATTTATGGTCAAAACCCTAGGCTATGCCATGCCAAGTTCGGGTCCGTGGTACACCCTTCTGCGTACTCTTTTTTGGCACGTTTTTGGGGACGGCCTAATGTGATTAAAACAACCACATAAAAATTTGCAACTTTGATTGCAAATATCTGTTCACAGAAGCAAAACAAAACTTAAAAAACGCTTCCCAATTCATGATCCTGGGTACAAACCCGTTCTTTTGAGCCCTCTCCGTTAAAAATTTTTTCTAGATAAGTAACCACCACTGTAACAGACAAGCAGTCCGGCAGCTCGATAAAATTACCCGCTTTCCGAACACTTCCTACACAACAAACAATTTAGCAACACTGTTTCGTCGTTTTTTTTTTGTTGTGCGTCATTCCTCGTTTGATTTGTGAATTTTGCGTGCATTTTGTTTGTAATTCTAGAGTTTTCGCGGCATAATTTCGTCACCGATAAAAATAAACTCCATACCAAAGTAAAAACAGAAAAATCTGAAGCGCACAAAATGGCTGGAACTTCACAAAAATATAGAAACTTTGTGGCGGAGCCAATGGGCAACAAATCAGTGACAGAATTGGCTGGCATTGGTGAGACGCTGGGAGGACGCTTGATTGAGGCTGGATTTGATAAGGTTTGTAGCAGGTTTACCAGTGAGCAGGTGGAGCACAATTAAATGGGTCCAACTTCATATTGTGCTGCACGTGTGATTACATTTTTTTTTTGTGCCACTAAAATATAAACAAACATCTGCTCTCCTCTTGCAGGCCTACACCGTACTGGGACAGTACTTGATATTGAAAAAGGATGAAGAGTTATTCAAGGACTGGATGAAGGAGGTGTGTAATGCGAGTTCAAAGCAAGCATCAGATTGTTACAATTGTTTGAACGATTGGTGCGAGGAGTTCCTTTAAACATTCCGCGAATCGCGTTCACATGTGTACTACGTCATGCTGTTTTAATTAAATAACAAATATATATACCTACATACATTCATATATGAGCACGCAATGTTAATCTCGAGTCAATAGTGCGGCTAGAAAAAGAGTTTTGCATTTTATAAAATTTATATGAAGAAAATTTAATTTTTATATAAGTAATTAATCTAAATGTAATTTATAATACACGCAACTAAATGTTTTTAAAAGTAATAATTACTAAATGTATGAACAAAAAACTAGAATCTCAATGGCCCTTTACTATGATAATAGCCTTTACACATAACGTCACGTTAAAATGGATTAGTTGATTCAATCCTAGGACGTCGCCATCTAAGTTAGAGCACCTTTTTTATATGGAATTGGATTTTCTTTGGAGTAGTAGGCTATTTATATAAATAAATATTTAGGTACACAAGATAAAGAAAAATGTTTGCAAATAATTGTGTCTGCAAACACAGTGACCATCATTTGAGGTTCAAACTTGAGGTTCACGTTTTTAAGGGCAATGTGAAAAACTTGAGGGACTCCATCTCCTTCCTACTTATGTATTTCTGCGTTCAATAACTATATTAGCTGTACTCTTCTCTTTTCTTCATCAAACTTGATGTTTGCATGTGTCAAACTTGATCCACTGCCTCATCAATGAGTGTCAAGTGATGCCTCAAATGATGGTCACGGTGAAGTGTAAATGTATCATAAAGCGAGCAATTAAAAATTCAGTGGAATGCAACCCAGCATTTATTTAACACGGCTGGCAGCACCATTGCTGTCAAGTTTCCACAAAAAAGGCGAGAATAGAAAGTGCATAATTTTCTGCTCTCGGTAATTTTCACTTAAAAACTAATAAATACCTAAATCTAACATATAAAATATATATAAATTTTGAGTTAAATAATAGACAACCAAATAGTGCTAATTATTTTACGGCAAAACGCTTGCAATTTAGTTTGTGTAGTAAATAAAAAAACTCAGTGAAATTGACTGAAAAAGTACATAAGTACAAACAAACGAACAACGGGACAAAACGAACGAGCATTTTTTTCGTTAAGAAGAAGACAGAAGAAGAAAGAACGGAATTTTTTATATTTCTCTGCTTCGGTAGCACGAAAATTTTCTACTAGTGATTAGATTTTATAAATTTGTATATTTAAAATAGTTGTGTTTGTTAAAAAATTCCAAGTGCATTTTTACACAAATCGAGTTACGCAGCGTAATTAAAAAGTTGGTGCGTTTGAAACTAAAAAATACGCGTCTAATTGAAATGGCTGCTCCGAAAAAAGCCTCGAGGAAATCCTTTGGTGTAAAAATCGTCTAATTCGTGAACTAAGTGTACAATGAATGCAATTGCGTGATAAATATGAAATAAAACGAATAGAGAAAACAAAAACTTGTAGGCGCATGCAAAGAATGCACTAATTTGTATTAAAAAGCTATATTTTTAGCAGTCGAGTGCTAAAGGAAACAAATACCAAAAAACTAAATGATCTCTCAAAAAGTTCATTGCCTTTTATTGTTGACCTGCCAAAAGCGTAAAAGTATCAATGAATGACCGAGGGTGAAGCGTGAATCGTCCAACGATATGAAATTGATTTATTTTAGGCGTTTCAAAAACAATCAACAAAACATTGTACACCACCAACCCATTTGGGAAATAGGTGTAGTTGGCTGCAACGTTTGGCCAAACGGCATCGAGTTCGGCCATTGTCGTATTTCTCGTTGAATGCGTATCTTTGTTGTTATTCCTTTGTCTACAATATTTTTTTTTTTGGTCTTTGCCCTTTTACTACAACTGGCAACACCCTTCGTTAAGTTTTGTCATTCATGGAATTGCTAAATGCAAAATGAGCGAAATGGCAATACAGTGGTCACTTCAGCACGCAAATGTAGTATGTGTGCATTAGAAAGAGAGGGCATGTGTGTCGTATTTTAATTAGACGAGAATTTTTGTTTGCTCATGTGCACGTTGCCAGATATTTTTAAAATATTTTGAGATGCCGGATGAAATAGAAATGGGGGAAATTTTAGTATAGACTCGCACAGCTAGAAAAAAACGGTTTCTTCAGGAGGATAGAGGAGCCTTTTCTGAACACAAATATATAATCTTAGCGTAAGGAGCGTTATATTTACTGAGATAATGGTTGTTGAAGTTTTGCAAATTTTGCATGGCACTATAGGTAATTAACGCACAATTTTTTAAATTTCACGCATTTTTCCGCATAATGGTACCATAACACTTATGAATTGCATATGATTAACAGAAAATAATATTAATATGTATAAATATTCATCTATTTTCACAAAATTATAAATTTTCACCATCGCACAGCTATACACAGATATTTCACAACAAATTTGTTGTCAAAGATGGGTGTTGCCACACTTAAACAAAAAATAAAAAAAAAACATATTTTTTTAAGAATACTTCACCCAAAAAAGAAAATGCAAAATTTTCACGGTTCAACACCTTTCCGTGTAGGCGGCCTTCGGCCGCGCTTATTTAAAATAACCCTGGGCTACGCCATCCCATGTCCGGACGTGTGCACCAACTGCGGCTACCGCCGCAGTGAGTACTTCTGCGTAGTAAACCCATTTGGCGAAGTCCGGACGTGTGCTCTAACCGTGGCTACCGCCACGGTGAGTCCTTCTGCGTAGTACACCCATTTATTTTAGTATAGGTGAGGCTTGCAAACTCTATTCAAATACTTAATTGGTGCGCATGAAAAGTATTGTAAGCCTTATTATATTTTATTAAAATTTTTTGGATGTGGCAACACTCTTTCAATGTCAAAAACAGTACATACATATCTATACATACAAAAAAAGCGTGCAAAATTTACTAACTTTAACAACGTTTTACCGGAAAACTATAAACCGCCTGACTCTAAATATTTGTGATCTGGAGAACTCCCTCTTTCGTTCCATACCAAAAACAGTCCAAAATTCGTGCGAGTCTAAACTAAATCGCACCCCATATTAGTGGCACCGCAACCGTAACCGTTATTTTGATCTGAAAACGAACGAAACCGTAAGGCCGGAACCGGTTCCAAACAGGTTTGAATTGTTTCAGTGTCTTCTTCTTTTGTGGGCACATAGATATTTTTTTTCATAAAAAGGTACATACCCATATCTTAAAAAATACCCTTCACCGTGGCCGGGGTGTCAAGTGCCCTTTCTTTTTTGTGAAATTCCCCAACGCACGCGATGGTCTTTTTTTATTAATTCGTCATGTGTATCTTTTTCCAGGGAATGTTGCATTATTTTTTCTCCAAATAACGCCCCATTGCAATATCTAACCTGACAATGTACTGACGGTTTTATTAAGATAGTACGTTTTCTCGAAGAGTATCGGATGATCTTCCAAATTACAAATTGTTGCATTTTTAAACTCATTTTGAGTACTAATGAGTATTAATACAGATAAATGAAGACATTCATGGATGAAGGGGGTATGTCGCATTGTCACTCAATTTCTCTTTTTGGCATTGGTGAATAGTTTTTATGCATATCTATATTTCTGTCTTATCAGAACTTGGATCTGGCATCATCACATTTATTTTTTTTATTTGGCACTTCTCGCTTTTCTTCGTTAATTTTTCGTGCGGCAATTTGTCTCTTCATTGTTCATTTAATTTTTTCGTCTACTTTCACACTCTTCTGTGTAGGAGAGTAGATTTTTGCGTAAAGAATTTTTCAACTGCCAAAGAAATGGAAAATATTGCAAAATTAATATAAATTTAATAATAATAATTAGTGCAAACAAATATTTAGTATAACTAAATAATGTGTAACTGTATTTCATAAAAGTAAATGTGTTAACATTACGAGCATCAAGGCAGTAGTGAAAGCAGCTTCAATTCAATCTTCAAGCAGCAGCACAGACATTTCGATTAGCGCACGATCGTGTCTATTTAATGCGAGTATGTTTGCGTGCGTGTGGGGGTTGGGTGAAGTATACATCGGTGTCCCGTTTTTTAATTTCCAACTCGACCAAGTGACTAAATAAAATACATTCAACTTGTACCTACATAGCTTGTAAAGAAAAGTTTGGACATTGTCGTCGTCTGATAGGTGAGCTGGTTTGCTAATTCATAGTAAATGGAGTATTTATAGAGCTGATGACCAACCCGGTTTTGGTGTTGTTGTTACTGCTTCTGATGTACTTTGCGTTGATGAGTTGGCCGTAGCCGGTACTCCATCCTTACCACAAACATAATTTGCTTTTTTCATCTCTGCTGCTGCTTTCGTCTGGGAGTGCGGATTCATATATCTACTCACCCGAATGAACGCTTAAAGGAACATTGCTATGCAGCATCGAGCGACAAAATTGTAGAGACTGCTCACTAGCGTAGAAGTGCGTAAATGTTGACCTCATTAAAATAATAGTTATATATAAGTATACTTAAACAGAGCGTGCCGCTTAAAGTAATACTTAATTTGTTTATAATATTTATACATTTACAGTGTCTTAAGAAAGCTTTGGCATATTGTATAAATGAATCACACATAGCAGTGCAAAGACGCATATCGTAATAGAATTATGGCGATATCCTCTTATCACACCAGCCAATTGACATTCAAGGTATAGCTGTTTTAAGAAGCATGGCATTCATTCAAGACATTTCTTAGCGCAATCGTTCCTACGGCAGTCGGGGTTGTTTCGTTTCTATTCAATAGAGTATCAGATTAATATCTGGGAGGTACTGTCAACATCAGAACAAGTTTGTTTGCCCCCACGGCTTCCACCTCTTCTGAACGAGTGACTGATCCACGACCACCTGCGTTTGAATAGTTTTGTGGCAGCTTTCGGTTGATTTATTCAATACCATGAGCCCTCATTTGATATTTTTTCCGGCCATCGAATTTTCCGAAATCGACGCTGACATTTATTAATAAAAACTCGTAGGACTTCAGTAAGGACAGGATCAGCCTGGTTAAAAGAGGGAGTCTGCATGGTCAGTAAATGTTAAGATATCTTGCATACAACAGTCAGTTGGCAACAGTTGTGTCAAATGGGGTTTTTACCAGAGTTTTGACCCGAGGTAGGCATACCGGCCGTAAGTGGAGAGTAATATGTACGTAGGCAATGACGTGCTAACTAGATGGTTGATCTAGAAGATTCCACTGGTCATACCAAATCGCTACCACAACAGTCGGGCAAGGGACTACCGTAGCGTACCGTGTTCATATCCGGCCACGGACTCTCATTTTCGATATCACTCCCCAAAACCTTCGGGGAGGGTTTTTGTCGTTAACAACAACAACAACAGGAGCAACTTGAGGATTGATCTATGGATATGATAACACTCCCCTATTACCAATATTATCCTTTCTTAAGGAATGAGGCAATGAAATAATGACGGGGGAGCCTCCACAGATCATATCAAAAAACACACGCAGGTAAGGTGGTAATATCAGAATGTCACGTGTCTATGCACGGCAAAAAACTCACTACCGACAACACATCCCTAAACCTTCGGGTAGTGTTTTTGTAGATAAAACCTAGAGCAACTGCTTGGTAGACGGATTTAGATAGCACTTATGTTCTGCCTAACAGCTGTTGTCATCCTAGACGAGTTTCCATAGAAAACTATAGGCAGTTCGGCCACGACCATGTTCATATGAGTTCCTGGCCTGCACATCTTAACCAGAACCAGAACCAGAACCAGAATTCTGCGGAATTATAACCACTATTTCAGGACACTAATTGAATGTTCGGCAAGAAGGGGTAGAATTGGGTGTTCCGTGCAAAAAAAGAGTGCTGGAGTAGGGGCGAAGTAGGCGCCATGGATAGGGCCGAACAAAAAATGATAGAAATTGGATGGCGTCGATTGCAACCGTTTAACGATTTTTACCTGAAAAGAAGTGAATATTAGACGAAAGACGTTGAAGAGAGCTATAATATGCGAAAATAAAAAAACTTTAAAAAATGTAGAAAAATAACAAAAAAAAGTAAAATAAAATATAAAAGTAAAAAAAAAAAACTGAACAAATTAAAAAAAAAATATAATAAAAAAACTGAAAAAATTAAAAAAAAAAATAAAAAAAAAAAAAATTAGATAAGTTAAAAAAATATATAAAAGCTAAAAAATAAAAATAAAACAAATATAAATACAAAAAAAATAAAAAAAAAATTTAACAAAATACCAAAAATAAAACCTAAAAAAAAGTTAAAAAAAAAATTGAAAAATTCTATAAAAAAAAAATTTAAAAATTTTATTAAAAAAAAATAGTTAAGAAAAAAAATTTAAATAATATGTTATACCAAATTAATATTTTTTAACACATCTCGATTCCTTCGTATAGCAAAATACATGAGAAAAAAATACTAAAATACTGAATTTTAATAAATCGTTTACAAAGCAGAAAACTAACAAAAAGAAACAGTTTACTTAAACGGCGTTAGTAATAGTTAAAAAAAAAACCACAAAAAATACTTCGCATTTCCAGCAGCAATCAAAGCATAAATAACAACAAAAACTAATAAATAATTATAAGTGAAAAAAAAACGAAGCGAAATCCATAAAGATCACCGAACGAACAACCAACAGAGGCACCATATTCCACTCGTAAATATTCATTCCGATGGGCACTAATTCAGGAGCAACAACTGGTATAAATAATAAACCCGTCGGTGCGGGTGGTGCAAGCGGTAGTAGCGTTGTTGGTGGCGGTGGTGGTGGTGGTAGCGGTGTCGGTGGTGTTGGCGGCATTGGCGGAGTTGGCACCAATAGTTTAAGTGGTGTTGGTGGCCTTTCGGGCGGTAATGTGAATAGTGGGCAAGGTGTTGGCGGCATGGGCTCCGGTGGCAGTAATGGCAATGATGATAGCGGCAATGGTGGCGGCGGTGGTGGTGGACCCAGTGGACAAAATAATCAACAAACTACACCACAATATACCATACCAGGTATTCTACACTTTATACAACACGAATGGTCACGTTTCGAATTGGAACGTTCGCAATGGGATGTGGATAGAGCTGAATTGCAGGTGAGTCTTTTTGCGTTGTGGATTGTATTGAAATTTGATGAAACTACAACTTAGGAAAGGTTGGGAGTAAAAAAGAAACATGTTTTTTATGCAAGTAATAGGAAAACTTGTAAAATGTTGAAAAAAAACGGTAAAAATTTTTTTCCAGTAAAAGGTAAACATATACATTTTTTTTTGTTTTCAATTAAAAAATCGTTTATTTTGGTAAGCAAAAAATTGTTCAGTAAAATGTAGACAAACTGTTCATGAAAAAAAAAATTGTTCAGTAAAAGGTAGACAAACACACAAATTTTGTTTACCCCTTTTTATTAAACATTTTGCATACAAAATACGTTTTCTTCTTATTCCCAGCCTTTCCCTGCAGCGAAACGTCACACTAGTGAGAATAATACCAGTATACAACTAGAATTTTCTGGCTGAACTCATAAACAACAAATTCATTCTTTTCGTTTGCTTCTTTTTCTCTCTTATAGTTCACAGGTGCTTTTTCGTGTTTGGGTAAATACAAATAGTCGCTGCTTTCTTAAGAATAAACAAAAAAATGAAGGAAACTGGTAAAATAATGTGTAAGTCATCAAAATAATAGCTCTGATCCCTTACTTTTCTGACTAAATCTAGTAGAACTGTCAAAATCAGAAAATCCACTCTCAGTGCGAGAGCAACACCAAAGAGTACGGGATCGCAAAAAAATGGTAGAACTGTCAAACGACTAAATCTTGCAACTCTCTTACTGGAGAGAGCTCAATTTTCTGCTCTCACTAGTCAGAAAAGTGGCGTACGGGATCACTTTCCTATAGTTCGTGACTGTTTCTGACTATTTCTGACTGTCAAATTGGTGTAGGAGATCAGAGCTAATGCGACTATTAATTTCTGGTTGAAATCATACTAGTCCAGCAGTTTCAATGCTTTTGAGTTGAAAATTATTTACAACAATTTTGACCAGCGTATCGAAAGGCTTTTTTATTATAGCAAATTCGATAACAATTTATGTATTAAACTTTCAAATAGAGCAACAAAATGCAAAACTAATTTAAGGAAATTGTTAACAAAAAAGGGAAATGTACAGTCTTAATTTGTAATAACATACAAGTTGGCTTGTATTAGCTTTTTTAATGAGCGCTTTATATTTGTTTGTACATACATAAGTGAAACAGAGCATGACTAACATACAATTTTTATGTTGAAAATATTACGGAATTAACAGATAAAAAAGTAAAAAAAAAAAAAAAATAAGTAAGTTTTGTAATAAAAAGTATTGTGCAACAAACTACATACATACATATGTACAAATTTATAAATATATTGCGGATTTCCGGATGACAAACATGCAAAAAACAATATTGAGGTCTAAACTTTTATTGTATTTTTCGACATAAAAAAAACATAACCTAATTATATTAATAAATAAAAAAAAAAGAAATATTCTGGACCACTCTAATATCTAAACGAATCAATATTAATAGTATGACACATGGAACCATAACCGCCAGCTTTGAAACCTTAAGAGTTAGGGATATTCGTTGTCCTCAAATGTTTCAGTAAAATGCAACTATTGAAGCTTGAATGGCATTAATACTATACTACTTTTACTCATTCAAATGGAAGTAATATGAGAATTAAAACATTCATTGGCCCCATAAACGAAAACAGATACAAGTGTAGGTGTATGTCAGGGGTTACCAGGCCTTTCAACCTACTAGGCCATACAACAACAAATCATACTTTCTACAACAACGTCGTTCTAGGAATCACACAAAGAATCACTCGAAAGAATTATTAGTATAGAATCTAAACTCGAAAAGAATTGAATGTGGAGACGCTAACGGTTTCCAAGAAAAATATTGCAATGATTTTTCGTTTTTTTTTTTGCGAATGTTTTTGCGGGCCACATTACAAGACTAATATTGCAATGATTTTTAGTATTTTTCTTGCGAGTTTCGATAGTTTTTGTGGGCCACAAGATGTCGTAGGGCCACATCAAGCCAAAAGAGCCACTAAGTGGCGATGCCTGGTGTATACAAAAAGGTGATTCGCTCATATAAGTAGAATGTATTAACATAAATATCAAATCAAATTTCTAAAAGCGATTAGGTCAGAGATATGTACAAAAATGGAAATTGAGAGATGATTGACAAGCCAAAATAATAATGAGATGCTTTTAATTAAAACATACCTGTACGATTATCTTAGACTAGGTTTGGTGGTGACGACTTAACCGCCTAAGCGAAACAAATGGTTTCTTCAATTAAAAAAAGAGAAATGTAGTTTAACTTATCTAGTAAAAAAAAATATTGTTCTGTAAATTGGTACGTAAACAATAGGCAAATGGTTTTTTTTTTTTTTTGTTTTTTTTTTTTGTTTTTTTTTTTTTATTTTTTTTTTTTGTTTTTTTTTTTTTGTTAGTTTTTTTATTTATTTTTTTTTTTTTAATAAAAGGAAAACAACAATTAAAAATTCCTGCCTTTTTATCTAAGTAAAAAAAATTAAATAAAGGAGAAACAACTATTAAAAATGCCTACCTTTGTATCAATGTAAGTAAAAAAAAACTTGTTCAGTAAAAAGCAGACAAATTGTTTTTTGTTTATTTTTATTTTTTTTTTTTTGTTAGTTTTTTTATTTATTTTTTTCTTTTTTAAATAAAAGGAAAAACAACAATTAAAAATTCCTGCCTTTTTTTCTACATAAGTAAAAAAAAATTGTTCAGTAAAAAGCAGACAGGTGTTTTTTTTTTTTTTTTTTCAAAGAAAGGAGAAATATTGTGTACCTTATGCTCTTCTTTTGTCTAGTACCTTTTCCTGTAACATTTTTTTTCACCCCGTTTAATGAAAATTTTTTATATTTCCTTTTTACTTCCTCTTATCTTAGCGTTTGAATTTCTTCAAACGGGGTTTTTGAGAATCTTGATTACAAATTCTTCTCAAAAAAAGCTTAATTAAAAAACAGATCAATATGATGCATCAACTCCTCTTCAGTTGACTCAACCTTGGTTGTTATTCATAAAATAACAGTACCATAATATCACAAACAAGTGTAACATACCAGCTCCATTCACATAAATAATCTCACTTTTAGCTTGGATTACTTTTCTTTATTTTCTTTGTTGAATACACACAAAAGCAAATTCGTCGAGCACACAATGCGAAATCCGGGCATAAGCACATACAAAAACAATTTCGCTACTACCTAAACATAAATGCTCAAGTAAATAGCAAACAAAAGCAGCAAGTTCCTCATTCAAACACTTCAAGTTAAAACAACAAATACAAAAGTCACAAAAAAAAAAATAGAAAATCAATAAACGTTTTCGCTTCTAAGCTCATACGCCAGCTGAGCCACGTGCCATAGGAAACTCCTTTGAACTGATTTTTGCCTGACAGAGCAGAGAAACTTTTGTTACGGTGGGTCGCAACAAGAAAGTTGAAAAGGAATCAATTATAAAAAAAAAAAAATTTATAAATGTAGTAGAAATAATATTTCACTATAAAAATACCCCTACATATGAAGGGCTCGGAACCAAAAGGATCTAAGTTGTTGACAATGCGATCCAAGCCATTTTGGACATTTTAGTGCCATTAATGATTGGGGCCAAAAGGATATAAGTGCGCTCCTCCAAGCATTGAAATTCAATTGCTCGGCCTAAAGAACATGCAGAATTTTTTCAAGTATGCAGTTTTGTAACCCGTTTAATTTTAGTCTAACAAAGTGCTAAACTTAAGTTCGTAGGAAGTCTCGCTGATTTTTGGCAATTTTTTTTCGGATGTGTTTTTTTTTTTTAAATTTGAATTAAAGCAATCGGCCTTGTAGATGTTACAAAAATTTGGGTTTTAATATTTTGAAACCAAAAAGTAAAAAAAAAAAAAATAAAACCAACGACCCTCCCTAACAAAAGTTGCAGTAATATTCTTGTTTTCGTGCATATATTAATATTTTTTTTTTTTGGAATAAATTGTAGCAAATGCATACGAATCCCGTACTTATTTGCATTATTTTTTTTATTTTGGTTGAATAACTTTTTTCCCGATATTTTGGTATGTAAATCACACATATGCTCTGCAAAACACCGCGTCGTTTCCGCACAAATTCAATTCTTTTTCAACAAAACAGCTGTGTCACGCAACCAACCTCATTTTATTGTGCTCCTTTATTTTGCACCTACAAAATGAATTTTGGTTTTCTTTTTATTTTCATTCTAAACTACTGCAAACTCATGTCTTTAGTTCGTGCTCATAATATTCTATCGATTTCAATTTAATTTGGCTGATTCATTTATATCACATTTGTGTGGAGAAAAGAATTCGTTATGAGGAATTTATTTCAATGTGGGAAGTGACAATATAAAGCGAAATACGATATGTAGATGATTTTAATTTGTTTTTGTATGCCTAATTTCGATAATATAACTGTAATTAAAAATAATCCATAATTTGTAGAGCATTGAAAGCGAAAAAAAGTTTTTGTTGAAAAAATCCCTTAAAATTGAATTTTTGGTAAAGGTGGCATCCTTGTTTTAATAAAACTGATAACAAGCTACTAATTTTTTTACCCAAAGGCTTTCATATAACACCTCAAGTTTAAAACAAACAACTTGCCTATATAGAAATAAGTTGTTTTAAAACAGGTGGCAACTCTTTTGAAAAAAAATTTTACCTTTCTGCACATCTAGAGGCTGAGCGCTAGAGCGTATCACGGTGTAAGGAGGAAAAAAAAGTTTTTTTGAGAATGGCATAGAAAATCTAAGGCTATATTTAGTTTAATCCAAATTTTTTTTTTTAATTTTTTTAATAAATTTAAATAAAAGCTAAAGTTGGTGTCGCAGGTCAATGGCTTATATGGACGAAATATGACACGGGTTAAAACCTTTACAACAATATATTGCTCGTTGAAATCAAAGACCAAATAGAAAAGTTATAAGCAAAAAACGAATTTGTTTTTACAGGGTTCCAAACATTTTTTTTTTCATTTTTGAACATTCGATCCAGGGGGGAACATTTTAAACTTTTTTTTGGCGATACGCACTACTGAGCACTTTTATTTGACATATACATAGTATATAACTTCAAAAATCAAACAGAAAAAATATTTTTTATCAGGTGGCAACCCTTTTCACAAAAATTCCTTCCTGCACATCTACAGGCTGAGCCAATGGGGATTTTTTTTAAACAGCTGGCAACCTTTTACCTTTCTGCACATCTATAGGTTGAACGGTTTCGTTTGGCAACTCAACGTAAAAATCAAACACACTACAGGATTATTTTTAAACAGGTGGCAACCCTCAAGAAAAAGTTTACTTCCTGCACAGCTGTAGGTTGAGCCCTTCAACCTGACATCTCTACGTGAAAAATCCAACAAATGATACAGAAAAAAATATTTTCTAACTAAAGAGCTGTCGATATAATTTGTATCAATATTTATCCACATTGACAAATTTTATCACATCAAGATGAGGAGCAGAAAAATCAAATTTGCAAAACGCCTGCATATTGGCTGAACGCAGTAAACACAACGGGTTTGACTTTAATTAAAACAAAAATGAAAAAAAAAACTGTTGTCATTTACTTGCTTAAAACATGTATTCATAGCCGGCCCACCACAAAATATATGGACTCCTTTTTCAAGCCCAACCGGCCGGGCAATGACGTTGGTGGCGGTTTTATTGCCCACTGCACAGCAACACCAACACAGCAACGTGACAGCAACAAACCGGACTAAATGTAAACGGCCTTTACTTGTTGTCATTTTGTTAACAACAACAACATTTTCTACTAACTACAATAACAAGCACTCAAACGAAATGACCAAAAGTAATCTCACGAGAAACAACGAATAGTTAAAAGAGCAAAATTGTCGCCGTATACTCGGTGTAATTGCACTTTGCTATATGTATATGTATCTGCTTGTGCTTGGTCTTCACCTTGGATATTTAGATACTTATTTACATACATACACAGCAGAAAATGATGTTAGGGATAAGGTGGCTACGTCGTTTGATAGACAAAACTTTTATATTGGAATCTATCAGCAGTTCCGTCAGAACGGAAAATTTGATAGAAATCAGGAAACTTATTAAAAGTATCCAGTGAATTCCGAAAAAGTTCGTTATTTTCTTATTACAAGGTTGCCACACTTGAAAAAAAAATCAAGTGAAAAAATTAAGTGAAATGAAAAATATTAAGTTGATGTGTCTAAACAAAAATATTTCTGAGTAGGGTTAATAACAGCTTGGGTTGCCACCGAATGATGCTAGAAATTACAAGGAATAAGGTGGCAACGCCGTTTGGCATATAAACCTTCTATATTGGGGTCTTTCAGCAATTACATACTAAATTTTGATACATTTCGTTATTGAAAATGTTTTGACGATGTTACCACCTATTTGAAAAATTCATAAAACTAGCGTATTTTACAGGGTTACCATCAAATTTTAATTAAACTGAAAGGCCAATAAAAGAATGAAACGAAAAGTATTTTATAAAAATGGTGAGTCGAATGGAAGGGCTCAACCTGTAGAACGCTTAATTTTTTTGAAAAGCGTTGCCACCTGGTTTGTTTAATTCAGTGAGATATTTAAGTGTGAAATGGAAACGCTCAGCCTTTTGATGTGCAGGTATCAAGTAAAACGGCTAAACCATTAAGGGCCACTTGCATAAAAGCCGATAAGGCCTAATCGGTAATTAACTTGACAGCTAACCATACAAAATACGTCAATTACCTGCTCAAAAAATTATTTTACTATATTTTTATTATGTAGGTAGGTGTTTTCGTTTTGTATTTAAGTGCCCTTCGCATGCGGGTAGTACTTTATTATCATTTTTATAAACAGTGTTGCCATCTGATAAAAACAATTTTATATTTTTAAACTATTTCCTAAAAACTACTTGACACATCCTTTGAAACTTTTGCATGGAATGTTTGGCACAATCTAAACTTTCTTACTCAAACGTTGCCACTTGGAAACTGTTTGCAATGGTTGCCACCTAACAGAAATTTTTGAAAAAATTTAATGAGTTATGCCAACATGGAAATCAAACGCAAGGTTTTTTACGACCTCTTAAATCTTCAAAAACATCAGTAGCTATAACAATGCTAGTTCTAATATAAGGAGTTTTCCATACAACTGTCAGTCTGTGATCAAATCTAATAAGCCTTATATAAGGTGTGTATTTTTTTTTGGTAGGTTATAAGGAACGAATGTAAACTGTGTTTGACACTTGTAATATCCAGAGTATTTGTCAATGTAAAAGTAGTGATATAAACACTCATCTACCCTGTAGGAAATTGATGCGTGGTTGTCACAATACTTACGGAAAAGTAAAAAAATAGTAACGGAAAAGAACTAAAATATTAATTTTTTTTTTGTTTTTGATATTACACTTGAAAAGTAAACCTATAACCTTTTGAAACACGAATATGACATTTTAAAATTGGAATTAGAAAAATTGGTCCAGTAGTTTGGCTGTTTTGCGGTTACAAAAATTCGAGTTTTAGCATAAACTATTGGTTATATTTTTCCTACCATCACTATTTGCAGCACTTCATTGTTAATCGTTCGAAAGTGGTAAAGCGCTCTTCACACTTACAAAAAAAAATAGTAATAATAAATAAAGAGTTGCCACTCTTGGCTTGTTTATTCGCCCTCTTACCTTGTCTATTCATGGAGTGGGTTTTCTTAGCTTTCAATGTTACCCTCTTATTCGCTGTAAGCACATTGAACAAGTTTGTTATTGGGTTTTCCTATCTTCTTTTTATTCAGTTTGATTTTCTATTTGAATTGTGATGTTACGAATGTTATATTTTTAACAATCCTAATCCAAATTGTTAACATGGAACGACCCAGTATGAAAAACTAG
Source organism: Campiglossa producta (assembly GCA_964058755.1). Classification (NCBI taxonomy): domain Eukaryota; kingdom Metazoa; phylum Arthropoda; class Insecta; order Diptera; family Tephritidae; genus Campiglossa; species Campiglossa producta. The sequence goes on from CAXKVI010000003.1 coordinate 7,058,171, forward strand.
GTGGCAACACTGGCTTGAATACTTTCATTGGAAAGTTTTTTTCTATCCTTATCATCAGCATCAACTTCCTTGAAAACTTAATAGGGACTTATTAGAAATTAGTGCTGTGCACTACCAAAAATGACTGTAGGTAAGACTAGGCATCGAAATAACAATACATAATTCGATAATTTTCGACACAAATTAGCAACTTCAACATGGATAAAAAAATTACCCACTTTTTAACCCTCTTTTTTAATAAGCGCGACCCAGTAATTTACCAAGATTTTATCCGCTGCTGCTTAGCAGAATTTGTACTTCCGGACATTAGGTAGTATTTGTTGCCCTTGCGAGTTAACTGTTAAAACGTGTTGAAAAGTGTAGGAGGAGGTAACAAAAGACGCGCCTCTGGTTTATTGATACCGAGGCCAAAATATATCTTTTAAGACAACTTCCAACCTTTTTGGACGTATTTTAGCAGTTATTTCTTAAGGGAAACAGATAAAAATAATTGAACTAAAAACGAACGACATAAAGTAGTTCATTTTGTAAAGCTATCTCGAAATCTCAGATCACTTTAATAAACTAGAATACATATACTAAACTTCAAATATTCGTTACATCACTAATGTGACCCATGTCTATGAATAAAATATGGAGCAAAATGGAGTTGAATTTATTGCTTTCTCGCTGATATCAAGAAAGGAGTTTATCTTCAAATTTCTTCTTTTTAGACAGTTTGAGTCTCCCAAGCTTACTATCAATATCAGAAAATTGTTGAGAAATATAATAAAGAGCTAATCCTAAAAGCTTTGGAAAATTTGTAAAGAATATCTTTTCTTCCTAGAGTTGAAAATCTTTTCTAGCTGATTTAAAGGCATGAGCATGAGATTATCGTCTTTTCAACTAAGCTCACTCTGAAGGCATCGGTTGCCACGAAACCTTGGCTAGTTCATTCTGAAGTTCATTATTGCTTGATAGGGGGAGGATGAGGGAGAAGGGGGGGCGGTTCATTCCTTTAACCTTAGTTTTATAGCGTTCACTTTGAGGTGCTTCTTTACTAACTTTTGGAATACGTGCTCAAAGGAAAGTGAAAGTAATCCGTTTTAATTCTAGTACCAATGACTAGAGGTGAAGTTCCATAGACATAAAAATTCCTCTATATAATTATAAATTTTTCCAGAAAAGAACATGTAGAGAGGTATATAAAAAAGAATACAAATAAATATCAATAGATTAGTTTGGGTAAAACTTCATACGACTTTGAATATATTTATTTGGAGAACGGAAGTCGCCTTTACCTCGCAATTTGAGTAAAGACTTGCCATTACGATATTCAAGGTTTCTCCAATTTTACCAACTTTGTGGGTTTTTTATTCTTTACTTTACTCTTTGAAAGTAAAAACAAACTCAGTACTACTTAAGTTAATATTACTTCAAAGTGGCCGTTACTTTATTCGAGGTCTCGAAAGTTTTAGCAACGTTTGGGATTCTTTATTCTTTCAAAAATAAAACAAAGTATTTAAATTATTTTTGAGTAGTAGTATTTCCGTAAATATTACTCCAAAGTTGCCGTTACTGTATTCAAGGTTTCTCAACTTTTATCAACTTTGTGGGTTTTTTAATCTTAACTATTTGAAAGTAAAAGGAAAGTGTTTACTATATTTTTAACTAATACGAAAGGCATCATTAGCTCAGTACTTTAGTTAATGTTACTTCAAAGTTGCCGTTACTATAATCGAGGTTTAGAAAGTTTTAGCAACGTTGAGGATTCTTCATTCTTTCAAAGTTAAAACAAAGTATGTATTTAATTTATTTTTGAATAGTACGAAATTCACCATTAAATATTTCCGTAAATATTACTTCAAAGTTGCCGTTACTATATTAAAAGCTTCGCTAACTTGAGCAACATCGGCGGTTCTTATCGTTTTATTAAGAGTAAAACAAAGTGTTTTTTCTTTTTAGTAGTACGAAAGGTACCATTTCCCCAATATCTTGGTAAATATTACTTCAAAGTTGCCGTTACTATATTCGAGGTTTGGAAAGTTTTATCAATATTGAGGATTCTTTATTCTTTCAAAGTTAAACCAAGTATTTATATTATTTTTGAGTAGTAGCATTTCCGTAAATATTACTCCAAAGTTGCCGATACTGTATTCTCAAGGTTTTATTTGCGTGAAGTGTTTATTAATGAGCTGTTGAATGCTTGCTGGGTTGTATAGTGGGTGCTTCATCGTTCTATTAAGGGTGAAACAACGTGTTTTTTTTTTTTTTTTGAGTAATACGAAAGTTGCCATTATCTCAATATCTTGGTAAATATTATTTCAAAGTTGCCGTTACTGTTTTCTACGCTTCATTTCCGTAAAGTGATTATTAATGAGCTATTAAATGCTTACTGGGTTATCTAGTTTATGAAGATGATACAGTCAAAACAAACAATGGGGGGCGTTTTTTATGAAACTGTACAAAATATTTTGACATAACAGGTGGGTGGGGCAAAAGCAAAAAAAAATTCCAACACAATGACCACTTGAACTTTCATTGAAATAGGGCAAAATGAAAAATTACGAAACTAAAAAAATCATGCGAAAAAGTAATAACTAACAAGTAGAAATTAAAATCAAAAAGGAAAAAGAAAAACAATTACGGTGACGAAATTGCAATGCGCAGCACAAATGCAGGGATGCTCAATTAGTAGCAGAGCTGGCTCCCTTTTAGGCTCATAATAATGTCGTGAGGGTTCAAAGTGGTTGGGTTACACCAAACTTGCAATTTTTTTGTAAGAATCAGAAAAAATGGAATGTTGACATTTGGAAACTTGTAAAATTTTAAATAAAAAGGGGTCAAAAAATTTGTTTCAGTAAAAGATAGACAAATATTTTTATGTTTTGTTTATTTTAGTAAAAAAAGTTGAGTAAAAGGACAAATTGTTCAGTAAAGGTATTCAAATTTTTTTCAATTCAAAGGGAGATATAACGTTTTTTATTTGAAAAAAAAAGCTTTCAGTAAAAGGTAGACAAGTCGTTTTTTTTAATAGAAAGAGAGGAATGTCGTTTTTTAGTCAACAAAATTGTTCGGTAGAAGGGAAACAAATCGTTTTTCAGACTTAGTAAAAAAAAATGTTCAGTAAAAAACACAAAAAGATATTTCTCCCTTTTAATGGAAAAAAAATTTGTCTATCTTTTACTGAAAAATTTTTTTGTACCACTTTTTGTGAAATAATTTTTAAATTTTCGTTTTAACTTGTTGAAAAATACGTTTACTTTTTACTCCCAGCCTTTCATTTGTGCTGTCATTTGGCTCCCAAGACTAAATTTCCCTCACACCCCTGCATCAGATGATGACGCTGTTGGCAGATGATGGTGATTCCATTTATTTCTTTTAAGTGAGCCGTTTGAGCTCTAACACTGCTGCGATGTTGTGATGTAGATGGATGAGAGGTGGGCGTTGGGTGCATAATTTTTATTCAATGCTAAACAATTTAACAAATTATTGTGTGAACTGGCAAAATGCATTGTTGACGCGGCGCATCAGAATGGTTGTTGCTCTCTGTTTCATTGCAAATGTGCATTAAGTATTTTGTGGCATGTGGCATGCAGCACGAGGCACGAACAAATTAAAGTTGCAAAAAAAAAAACGAATGTTGCATGCAAACTGGCAGGCAAGGTGAGAATTGCATGAAAATTTCCAAACGCGCCTCAACCGACAGTTTGTAAAGATTGTGTGTTGCCACAATGCCACAACAATTTTATTTGCAAATAAAAAAAGTATTATAATGTAGTGAAATCACATGCAACATACTGTATATATTCACCTACAGTGGTGATGCTAAAAATAGCAGTGAAATTTAAAAACAACTAAAATATTCCACTAACATGAGAAAAATGTTTCAATGCTCAAAATTGAGTAATTTTGTGTTCAAGTAATGGAAATCGACAAAAAAAAGTTAAAAAAATTAAAAATTTTTTTTTTCGAAAAAATCAAAAATTTATATTTTTGAAAAAAAAAAACAGCCTTTGAAAATTTTCAGGATAAATTAAGATGTATCATAGATATAAAAAAATATATCATCCTAAAAATTTTCAAAGGGTGTTTTTTTTCAAAAATATAGATTTTTTTGAAAAATTCCCTAAATTTTGGTTCTGGACTACCCCCTGTACTCTTTAACTCCATTTTTTTTTTTAATTTCATTAATTTTGGGGAGTTTTTGGTACTGGCTTTTATATTTTTATGATTTGCGTTTGTCCCAATCTTAACCCATTAACGTCCACTGTATCCATACGAGTACAGCTCTTCAAATATAGAAAATTTATTTTAAACATAAATTAATAATTATCATACTTGAAATGCCCTTTAGCCCATTTGCTGGAAATTAAAAAAAAAAAAATTATTTGAAGGGGTTCCGGACATTAATGAGTTAATATTAAATTTTAATTCGCAATTTTGAATATGTTGCCACTTTTTCAGCCGCCACTGTACACACACACAAATACTACAGATGTAATTATAAAGCTGCGTATTTGTAATTGCAATAAAATTGTTAGACAAATTAAAACAAAAACTAAATTTGTACTGAAATCTCATTAAACCCAATTAGCGAAAGTAAAATTATTTGAACGCCTTTTTCATGATTTTTGTATATTTGATGAACATGAAATGGGTTTTCTATAGCTTTGATGCATTGGCGCATGTTTGTTTGAGCAAAAAAAAAGAAAACAGAGTCGTCATAAGTAATTACGAAGGACTGCGTTGTGGGAGACCACTTTGGGGCACTTAGGGATCACTTTGGAACCACTTTGGCAGAATTTTGGGACCACTTTGGGGTTAATTTGGGACAACTTTGGGCTCACTTTGGAACCATTTTGGGGTCACTTTGGTACCACTATGGAACCACTTTGGGGTTAATTAAGGGACAACTTTGGTCTCATTTTGGGACCACTTTGGTCTCATTTTGGGACCACTTTGGGCTCCTTTTGGGAGCACTTTGAGGTCACTTTGGAACCACTTTGGGATCGCTTTGGGCCACTTAGAGAGAATGTTCCTGAAATGTTCCACCCTTTTAAGGGTTAAAGAGAGGAAATATTTGGGTGGAAAGAAAATACAAGGTCATCGTTAAAGCTGAAGTTTATACAAATAGGGGGGCACTATTGGTTTCTATCTCTTAATAATCATAGCGTAGCTTAAAAGCTTCTTGTTACGGTTTAAAACTTTATTTTCATCAATAAATTAGTGACCATAAATACAATTGCCACTGGTTTCTCTTTTTGTGGTCTATCATTAATTGATGACTGGCTGATGTGGTACTCTAGTAGACATCATATTATAAGTAGGTCTAGGTACATATATGTATTTACTCTAGAAATGTGACGGAGCTTCGATTTGGATTCCGAAATTTTTAATTTTGAACTTCGATTTCGGTTTGATTTTCATCGAAATCGAAATTTGAAAGGCTGGGAGTAAAGAGGAAACGTTTTCTTCATGCAAGTAAAATGGAAACTTATAAACGTTCAAACAAAAATTGGTATACAAATTGTTCCGTGAAAGGTAGACACTCCACTGGACAATTTTTTTTGTGTCTACCTTATACAGAATATTTTTTTTTGTCGATGTTTTACTGAAATTTTTTATTGTGCCTGTCTTTTATTGAACATTTTTTATGCTAGCTTTCACTGAAAATTTTTTATTATGCCTATCTTTTACTAAACATTTTTCTATATCGATTTTTTACTGAAAAATTTTTTTACAAAAAAAAATTGGTTTATGTCTATCTTTAACTGGATATTTTTTTATGTCTACCTTTCACTGAAAATTTTCTTGTGTTTATTGTTAACTGAATTTTTTTTGTGTCTACTTTTTCTTGAAAGGTTTTTACTCTACCTTAACTTTACTGGACAATTTTTTGTCTACCTTTTACTGAATTTTTTTGATTATGTCTATCTTTACTAAACAATTTGTGTCTACAATTTACTGAACAATTTTTTTATGTCTACCGTTTACTGAAAATTTTTTTTTTACTCCTTTTTATTGAATTAGTAACATTCCCGTTTTAACAGCCTCTCCGAATCTTTTAAATAAAGTTAACTAAATCCGTTTCGCATTCCATCTTCAGTCCACTCACTTTCGTAGCATCACTGATACGTATCTATATTTATCTTGCATGTGTTTGGGTGCTTACAACAGCTTAGGAAAACCTATTATGCTAATGAAATTTTTATTAAATTCGCGCCACACCCTTTCCATGTCCCTTTGTGATTGTGTTATTACCGTTTAATTTTGTTCACTCGTGTTATCATACTCCTTTTCTTTGTATATAATAGCACGCATGCAGTCAAGTTCAAATAAATATTTGTGTAAGTAGCTCACTCACAGACAGTTATATATTTGAAAACTTACGTCACGTGATCTGGACTTAAATAATGTCGTTCAGTTTATGGGTTCCGTTCGTGTAATACCGCTCAGAAGCTCTGGGAAAGCATCTGAGCAACTTTAAAAATGGCTTTATTGGCGTAGTAGAAGCCAAAGCAGCAGTTTTCGAAATTTTGTCTATACGTTTGTTCGTGCATCATTCAAAAACTACTGCATAGAATTGAATGCTGTTTTGAGCGATGATTGCTAGATGTCTATTATATAGTTTAGGACCATTTTTACTTGAGAGAATTTTTTTGGTGCTACACAATACAGTGATGGCTATAAAAGTTGGCTAAAAATGTTTTTATCCGTGCGGTAAAATTAAGACAAGCAAATGAAATTATGTATTCGAGTAATATAAGCCAAAACAACAGTTTTAAATTTTTTTCTCTGTCTGTATTTATGTTTGTTTGTGCATCACTCAAAAACCGTTCTATAGAAATGAACGCAATTTTCCTTGATGCATTGCTAGATGTCCAAATTAAAGTTTAGAACCCTTTTTACTGCAGGGAATTATTATGGTGCCACTGAATACAGTGATTTTCATAATAAAAGAAGGTATCTCACAATATTATTCAGCTTACAAGCCATTTAACAAGCTGTCATTCAATAACACTACGCCCACACATTGGCATATTCTGAGACCTTCCGCAAGTTCTGTCATACTGGTCTCATTTTTCAGCCTCATTGTGCGCATTTTATATACTTACCTTTAAAATGTTTCCGTTACAATATAAATTACATTACATTTTGTTAATAAAATTATCAGTTGACAACAGCTGTTAAAAGCGTCATTATTCGGAAACGTCAAACACCGGCGTTATCACAGCACGAACATCTTACTTCCTCTTCTTTCTTTTCCCTCCGTTATCTGCAGTCTTTCGCAATCAATTTACGCCTCATTAGTATATACTCATATGCAAATGAGTTTGTATGCATGTAATTATATTTGAGTTATACTTTTGAAGACTAAAAATAACGAGACAGTGAGGCGCTCAATGAATTAGTAAATTGTTGTGAATGACGTTATATAAAATGTCGAACAAATAATGCTCCACTGACACGCTAATTAACACACCTTTTTTTGTAAGCTGTGTTTTAAGTTGGAAATCATTTTTTACAGTGCTGCATATATTGCCACCATTGTGTTCAGCGAGCATAAAATATTTCCTTGCCCTCAAATGGATCCTAGAATTTAAGTTGAACATCTAGCAATACATCGGCGAAAATTGCATTCAATTATAAACATCGATTTTTGAGTGATGAGCGAACAAACATATAGACAATCGAACATAAATTTAAAAAATGGGGGTTTTCAGCTTATATGTATTGCTTTACCAAACATAGGTCTGTTCTAATTTTATTATATCGTATGTTTGTGAATAAATACATAATCGATTTTTACATTAATCGATTTTTTCAATTCGATTTTCACTTAAATTTTTTTTTGATTGTTGATTTATACAACTTCATTTTAAAATTATGATTTTACTTTATCACAGGATTGTGAATATATAATCGATTTAAAGCTGCGCAATTTGCTTGTCGATTTAATTTGATTTTTAATCAATTTTTTATTTTCGATTTATTAAACTCGATTTTAGCAAGAGTCTATTTTAATAATTTGTTACTATATTTTTTCTAAGGGTTTTAAATAAATAATCGATTTTTTGTCGATTTGCTTCATTTGATAAGTTATACATATATCGATTATTTTATTCTCGATTTATTTAACTCAATTTTAATGTAATTCGCTTTTAAAAATGGTAACATGGGGCTGTCATAATTTTATTATACCTATCGCAGGGTTGTTAATAAATGATCGATGTTTACGATTTTTTGTCGATTTAAGTAACATGTTGTTGTTGTTGTTGTTAACAACAAAACACTCCCCGAAGGTTTTGGGGAGTGATGCCGAAGTTGACAGTCCTTGGCCGGATATGACCCCGGTACGCTGCGGTGCTCCCTTGCGGTACTGCCCGACTGTCGTGGTAGCGATTTGGTATGACCAGTGGTACCTTCTAGGTCATGGCATCCCTCCATCCATGAGGAAGGAGAAGATGGGTAATGAGAGGTGAGAGGCATCATATCCGTAGATCAACCATCGAGTTAGCACGTCAATTACCTATGTGCATATTAGTCGCCTCTTACGACCGGTATGCCTACCTCGGGCATATTCTAAACCCCTAACCCGCAGGGTAATTTAAGTAACATCGATTATATCAGCTTCCGATGATAAATAAATTTTTTGTAAATAAAACAATCGATAGTTTTCTTAAATAATCGATATTTTTTATTAGTTGATAATCGATAATTTTGCCTTGTAATCGATATTATCTAAAATACTTCGAAAAATTCACTTTAAAGATCGACAATTTTAAAAATCGATAATTATCTTAAACAATTAGAACATTTTTCTTTAAAAATAGCTTTTTCTTTTAATAATTAATTTATTATCTTTAAATGACGATAATTTTTTTTAAATGACAATGATTTGCTTAATTTGCGATAGTTTTTTGTCGATCGAGAACCTTCATTAATAATCGATACTTTTTTTAATACCGATATTTTTATATTATAATTGATCACTTTCTTTCTAATCGATATTTTTTCACAAATCGATTTATGTCCAAATAAATATTTCGATTTTTGAGTAATAAATTTTTCCGACGGCTAAAGGGAAGATAAAGCGTTTTAGAATTGATTTTGGGATAAAAAGTTCTTCAACCAAAGTACCTAGGATACTGAAAAATTATCTCGAATGAGGCGTTTTTCAATCGCTTGCTCTGAGATAGGTTAATTCTCCACTCAGCCGTCGATTTGTAAAAAAAAATACTTAAAATTATGCTTGAAATATTTATTTCATGCAAAGGTCATATGATTGTCTTTTTGCAAGCTAATTAAATTCGCTACTGTGTGTTAAATTCATATAAACAAAACAGGGCGCCACAAAGGAAAATATGTATGTACATTAATCGTCATATGACTGACAAACTAACCCAACGCTATCGGCAATTGTGCTTCATAGTCCGCCACAATCAATTTATTCATTCATATAGCAACAACTATGACGCATACATAGCGTCGTGATGACGGCTTCTCTAGCTACCATCTATCATCAACACTAACACCACAAGAACTAACCACCCACCCACCACAGACATATGGCATACACATACGCACACTGCCACGTTGAGCACAGCCCTCAGCCGATATGTAAACTGGCTTAAGTAACCGAATAGTGACCGTTTAATTGGTCTATCTGTATGTCTGCAACTGGCTATAGGTTGGTCGGATGTTATGCCAACAAAATAATTTCATTAATTAACAATAGAATTTTTTGCATACATACATATATGTAACTTGTTTATGCTGAAGCAATGTTTTGTTTGAGAGTGGTAACTAGGGCGATTAACCCGGGTTTATGAATCGGTTTTTATAAAAATTGTATGCTTTTTTTTCTTTTCGAGCCTTGAATCAGGCCGACTTTTGTAGCTTAAAATGTAAAAAAAAAAAAAATTTAGAACAGCAGAAGCCAAAACAACGGTTTTTCGAATTTTTGTCTGTCTGTATGTTTGTTTGTTCGCGCATCACTTTAAAACCGCACTATAGAACTGAACATAATTTTCACCGTTGTATTGCTAGATATCCAACTTAAAGTTTACGACCCTCTTTACTGCTTAGAAATATGTTGGTGCCGCAGAATACAGTGATGGCAGTAAAAGTTAGAAAGTTGAATAGCATAGTTGGTATAACAAAACCCGAGTTTGTAAAAAATAAAAATAGTCTGAGCTGCCTACCGTCATCGCATACATACTATAAAATTCTTCATTACTAAGCTCACGATTTCACTTTTTAATCTCTTTTTTTTTGCTGCCATTCGTATACTAAATTTCGAACTATGACAAATTGTTTTCTATTTTCCTCATTCTTTTCCACTACTTTACATACTTATTAATTCTGTTTACTTACCCTTAAGTTTTGATAACATAGAAAATGTTCAGTGTCATTCCCACTGGCAAGTTCAGATAACGAATCTAAAGCCACAGGTTGGATAGAAGAAATATGTATTTACAATTATTCAGCAATTTCCATTAAGTTGACTCAATACACAAAAGATTCCAAAAAATTGCGAAATTCACCCAAAAAAATTACCGAAATGATCTCAAAAACAAAAAGAAATGTTTCCGAAAATGTCCCGGCGAAAATTGCAAACTGATCGTTAATACATCCAAAAAAAATTCAGAAATTAACCCCAAACAAATTCACCCAAACATCCGAAAATTTTCCCAAAGAAATTCTGAAAAAGTCAGGAAATGATCGCGAAAGGATCCCAAAAAGTTTTAGAATAAAACCCGGCAAAAGGATTTTTTTGGTCGTAAAATCATCCCGAAATGATCCTTACAAAAAATTCTTTGCAGAGATCCCGAAAATGATTTCAAACTGATCCAAAAATTACCTCGAAAAATTCCCAAAAAAATGTCAAAATCATGTCAAAAAATACCGAAATGATTATGAAAATAATCTCGGAATGGTTTAGCAAAAATCGACAAATCGAGAAATAAATCCCGAAAACGAAAGAAATGATCACGAAAGGATCCCGAAAAACCGAGTCTTCCCGACAAAAGCCCTTTTTTTGGTTCTGAAGTAATTCTCAAAAAAATTCCGAAATGTCCACAAAAATTACGGATATGATCTGGAAACAATTCAAAAATTGTACCGTAAAAATCGCAAAATGATCCAGAAAAAATTCCCTAAATGAATCCAAAAAAAACCCCCAGAAATTAACCCTAAAAAAAAATTCTGAAAAAAGTACCGAAATAATCTCGAAACCCCTTCTGAAATGGTCCAAAAGAATCGCCAAATCATCCCGAAAAATATCCTGAAAAAGATCGTAATCATCACCTCAAAAAAGTCCCGCAAAAATTACGGAAATGATCTGGAAACAATTCAAAAATGATCCCGCAAAAATCGAAAAATAATCCAGAAAAAATTCCCTAAATGAATCCAAAAATAAAAAACCACAGAAATTAACCCTAAAAAAAATTCTGAAACTTCCAAAAAAAGAGTACAGAATTAATCTCGAAACCCCTTCCGAAATGGTCCAAAAAAATCGCCAAATGTCCGGGAATGATCCCGAAAGGATCCCAAAAAGGTCTCTACATTTCTCAGAATAAAACCACCACAGACTTTTGTGAGGTGATTTCGAGCTCATTTTAGGACCAAAATAGACCAAGGCCTTTTTTGGTCCTAAAATGATCTCGAAATCATCACAAAAAAGTCCCACAAAAATTACGGAAATGATCTGGAAACAGAAAAATTCCTGAATAAATCGAAAAAAATCCATAAATTAACCACAAAAAAAATTCAAAAATTCTTAAAAAAAAAGTACCGAAATAATTTCGCAACCTTTGCGAAATGGTTCAAAAAAATCCCAAATGATCTCGAAAAATGCATATCCTGAAAAAGACCGTAAATGATCCCGAAAGGATCCCAAAAAGGTCTCTACCTTTTTCAGAATAAAACCAAGTAGTCCGGCACAAGGCCTTTTTGGTCCTAAAATGATCTCGAAATCACCTAAAAAAATTTCCAATATGATCCTAAAACAACAATGGTCTCGAAAAAATCGCAAAATTTTCCCAAAAAATTCTTCGAAGAAATCCCGAAAAAGTCCGGAAACGATCTCGAGCCGATCCCAAAATTACCTCGAAAAAGTTCCAAAAAAATTTCAAAATTATCCCAAAACTTACCGGAATGATAATGAAAAAAATCCCGGAATGGTCTTGAAAAAATCGAAAAATTATCCCAAAAAAAGTTCTGGAAAAGCCCGGAAATGATCTCGAATGGATCAACTTTGATTTCAACTCTCGACTCTTAAAAATATTTCGACGATTTTCAAATGGCTTTCGGAGTACCCAATTCTTGACTGTATATGAATGTGGGTACCTACATAGAACTGATTCTCCAGATGTGGTTCCTCAGTTTCGTACATTATAATATAAGTTAATTCTAGCCCACATGCCTTCCTTTTTTCTAGTTCTAGTTATATGTTAATTTCAAAAACATAATTTTTCAACTCGTTTTTTTTTTCTCCTATCATCAACAGGCACGCATCGCAATGCTATTGGGCGAACGTAAATGTTTGGAAAGCCTGAAATCCGATCTAACACGACGCATAAAAATGTTGGAATACGCTTTGCGACAAGAACGCGCAAAATTCTATCGACTAAAATATGGTACAGATCCGCCACAATTGAATGAATTAAAACCACCAACCGATGATGGTGGTCTGGGTAGTGAAGTGGCGCCAGATTCCGAAGTACCATACAGTTCCGTATCGAATACAACTTGGCGACAAGGCAGACAAATGCTACGACAGTATTTGGCCGAAATTGGCTATACAGATAATATAATTGATGTGCGTTCAAATCGGGTGCGCTCCATACTTGGTCTCAATAATAATTCGGAACAAGAGGAAAATGTTAGTCCCAATATAAATGGCAATGAGAATAATAAACGTGCTGCAGAATCAGAGGGTAAGTAATTAGAAGTTTTTTTACTGAGTTTTTTGGATTTTTTTTTTTCAGATATTTTGTTTATACACATCTATTTTCTTTTGTACAAATATTTTGATTTTTTATAAAAAAAAAATTGTATACACATTTTTTATACATAGGTACTTTTTTTTATAAATTTTTTTTTTTATAAAATTCAAATTGGTTTTGTTTATTTTTATAATTTTTTTTCTATACATTTTTTTCGCTTTTACAAATATATACATATATATTTTTTTGATACAAAATATTTTCTATGGATTTTTTTTTTCAAATAATTTTTTTATAAAATTGTTCTTCTAAAATTTTTTTTTCGTCCACATTTTTTTAATATTTTTTTTTTATACAATTAATTTTTTTAATATTTTCTTTAAATATAAGACTTATATTTTTTTGTGTACCATTTAATAATAATTTTTTTTCTTAAATTGTTTTTTGTACTATTTTGTTGGTGCGAATTTCTTATTTTTATAAAAAAATTTTGTTTTTTTACATTTTACTTTTCTTCTATGCAAACCATTTGTTTGTTACAAATTTAATTTTTAACCTTTTTTTTAGATATTTAGCTTATCAACTCTTTTTTGCTTTGTACATATTTGGTTTTTTTTTTTTTTTATAAAAAAGTTCTTTTTATTTTTTTTTTTAATAATTCTGTTTTATAAATTTCAAATTTGTTTTTTTCTATACATTTTTTCTTGTACAATATATATATATTTTTTTTTGATACAAAATATTTTTTATAATTTTTTTTTTTGAAACATTTTTTATAATTTTTTTTAAAATATTTTTTTATAAAATTGTGCTTATACACATTTTTTTAACAAATTTTTTTATTAATGTTTTTTTAATATTTTTTACATACATTTTTTATTCCTGATTTTTTTTTAATATCTTTTTTTTGATACAAATATATTTTTTATACTAACTTTTTATTTTTAAAAATTTGAATTTTTTTCGCTTAGGTTAAATTTTTTTTTATTTTTTAAATTTTGTTTTTTTTTTTGTTATAAATTTTTATACCAATTTTTTACTTTTTTTATCTTTTACACTACTTTTTTTTGTCTATACTCATTTTTTTCTTTTCCTAGGTACATTTTTTTCTTTACTATTTAAAATTTTTTTTTTATAAAATGACGTATTTTTTTTAATAAAAATTTTTTTTTTTTAAATTTTTTTATCAATTTTTTTTTTTTCTAAATTTTTTACAATTTTTTTTTTTAATATTTTTTTTATAAAATTGTGTTTATAGAAATTTTTTTTAAAGAAATTTTTTTTTATTAATAGTTTTTTAATATTTTTTACATACATATTTTGTTCTTGGTTTTTTTTTTAAATTTCTTTATATATTTTTTATACTAACTTTTTATTTTTAAAAATTTTAATTTTTTTCGCTTATGTTAAATTAGTTTTTTTTTAAATAATTTTAATTCTAATAAAATTTTTTTCTTAAAAATTTTTAATATTTTTTATACCAATTGTTTTACTTTTTTTATCTTATACACATCTTTTTTACACTACTTTATTTTTTTCTATACTAATTTTTTCCTAGGTACATTTTTTTCGTTACCATTTAAATTTTTTTTTTTTAAATGACGTTTTTTTGTTAAATGACTTTTTTTATTTTTTTTTATGAAATGACGTATTTTGTGTTTTAATTTAATTTTCTTCTTAACTTTGTGCTTGTAAAATTTTTTTTAACAATTTTTTATTTATTAATATTTTTTACAAAAATTCTTTGTTTTTGAATTTGTTTTTTTTTTTTTTAATTTCTTTTTTTTGATACAAATATATTTTTACTTTTTATTTTTAAAAATTTTAATTTTTTTCGCTTCGGTAAAATTTTTTTTTTAGTAATTTTTCTTCTAATAAAATTTTTTTATTATAAATTTTTAATATTTTTTCTACCAATTATTAATTTTTGTTTTTAGTAATTTTTCTTCTAATAAAATTTTTTTATTATACATTTTTAATATTTTTTCTACCAATTTTTAATTTTTTTTTATCTTTTTTACACTTTTTTTATTTTTTTCTATACTAATTTTTTTCTTTTCCCATATGAATTTGTATTCCTAGGTACATATGTACATTTTTTTCTTATACCATTTAAAAAAAAAAAATTTTTTAATATTGTATTTTTTTAATAAAAATTAATTTTTCTTTCTAGAACATTTTTATTTTTTGTATACCATATTGTACGATTTTTTTGTTCCAATAAATTTTTATTATACTAATTTTAATTCGTTTTTTTCTACAATTTTTTTTCTATACACAACTTTTTTTTTTTTTAATAAAAATTACAATTAAAAATTTTTTTTTGGTTTTAATAGAATTTTTTTCCTATAAATTTTTTTTTATTTATAAAATTTTTTTTCTTCACAGTTTTTTTATATTTGGGGTTTTCCTCATACGATTGATTTTTGTATAAAATATTATTTTCTTTGAAACATTTTTTTAATAATTTTTATTTTTATTTTTATAAAAATTTTTTTACACATTTTTTTTCTTCAGGTCGTCGCACACCAGCCAAGAAGGCTCAACAAAACGATGCCATAATTTTGGATACTGAGGCAGCGGTAATGGCTAATTTTGAATTTCTTGGCACTACCGAAATGTCCGATGACGATGAGATTTCCGATGATCTCGAAATGGTATCTGGCGAAAATGATGAGAGCGATGTGAAAACTACGAAACGCAACAAAAGTAGCAAGGATATGATAAGCGAAGGTAGGACATAATGTTGTGAATTTTCATACAATAAAAAATATCTGCTTACATATACGCTTATGCATTAATTCATATTTTTAACTATTTTAATTATTGCTTAATACATTTTTTAATATTTTAACTTACTAAAATATTGCGTACTCTTGCCATTTGCTTTTTTTTCACTACATAATTTTTTACTACTATCGCATTAACTTCATAACTAAAATTTTTTTTTTATTTTTTTTTTTTTAATGTTTAATTTTTATTTTTGCTGATAATATTAAATAAAAATTTATAGTGTCGAATTTTTAATTATTTTATTTCTTCTATACAAAACTCACGAACTCTTGAAAATTATTCAAGAAACAAAAAAAATTTTGAAACCTTTTTCAAAAAAAAAAAAAAAAAAAAGTTTCTTAAAATAAACCAAAATCCAAATTTTGATTTCAAAACTTCATAACTACTATCAACGAACTCCAAAAATATTAATTTAGCTTGATTTCGCGTATAATTTCCCTTTTAGCCCCCCATTTAGCATATTTACTACATATTTGTACTAAATAGTTTAATCGTATTGAAATCACTTTCATTGCTATAAAATCATGCAGCTAAATGAGCATATCAATAATGCTAGAAAACCAATTTAATAATAATCTTTTTTTTTTAAATTTAAATTTTAAATTTTTTTTTTTCTTTTTTTAATTTTTTTTATATATATATAAAAGATCTTGACGCCGAGGTTGGGGAGCAGCTTCTGAATGATATAAATCTAATAACTGAAGGTGCTTATTATTATTCTTATAAATAATTGTTCCTTCTATTATTTTACATTAAAAAAAAAAAAATTTATGATACTATATATTTCAAATTCTATAGCTTTTTTTGAAGTTATTGTGAATGCATTTTTTGTGTTGCCCAAACAGCAGAGTTGGTAAAATAAATTTTTCGGCCGTTAGAGTGTTAAAATCTTCTACTAGGGCTACACGCAGTCCAAATTTTTCTAAAAATTTTGGTAAAATTATTTTGACAGCCGTTAGAGGGCTAAAATCTTTTCTCAGCCCAATTTTTTCTACAAATATCGGTAAAATAAATTTGACAATCGTTAAAGGGTTAAAGTCTTCTACTATGGCTTCTCACAGTCCAAATTAAAAAAAAAAATATCAGTAAAATAAATTGGACAGACGTCAGAGGGTTAAATTGTCTACAAGAGTTTCTATTACACCAAATTTTTCGTCAAATATCGGTAAAATAAATTTGACAGGCGTTAGAGGGTTAAAATCTTCTACCAGAGCTTCTAGCATTCCAATTTTTTCCAAAAATATGGGTAAATAAAATTAGACGGTCGTTAGAGGGTTAAAATCTTTTAATATGACTTTTCTCAGTACTATTTTTTCTACAAATATCGGTAAAATAAATGTGACAGCCATTAGAGGGTTAAAATCTTCTACTATGGCTTCTCGCAGTCCAAATTTTTCTAAAAATATCGGTGAAATAAATTTTACAGCCGTTAGAGGGTTAAAATCATCTACTAGCGCTTCTCGCAGTCCAAGTTTTTCTAAAAATATCGGTAAAATAAATTTGACATACCTCAGAGGGTTAAAATCTTTTATTATGGTTTCTCAGTCCAAATTTTTCAACAAATATCGATAAAATAAGTTTGACAGTAGTTAGGGGGTTAAAATCTTCTACAATGGCTTCTCGAGTAAAAATTTTTATAAAATATCGGTAAAAAATTTTACAGCCGGTAGTGGGTTAAAATCTTCTACTAGGCCTCCTCAGACCAAACTTGTTCTACAAATATCGATAAAATAAATGTGACAGCCGTTAGAGGGTTAAAATCTTCTACTATGGCTTCTCGCAGTCCAAAATTTTCTAAAAATATCGGTAAAATAAATTTGACAGCCGTTAGAGGGTTAAAACCGTTTACTAGCCTTTCTCTTACACCAAATTTTTCGTCAAACATCTGTAAAATGAATTTGATAGCCGTTAGAGGGTTAAAATCTTGTACTAAGGCTTCTTTGCAGTCCAACTTTTTCTACAAATAACGGTAAAATTAATTTAACAGCCGTTAGAGGTCTAACATTTTATACTGAGGATGTTCTCTACAAATCAAAATCTGCCTTTTGAAAAAAAAGATTTGTCTACATTTTACTGAACATTTTTTTATACTAAAGTAAACAATATTTCTCCCTTTTAATTGAAAAGCTAATTTGTCTACCTTTTAGTGAACCATTTTTTTTTTTTTGCTAAAACATACGATATTTCTCCCTTTTAATTGAAAAAATAATTTGTCTATCTTATATTGGAGAAAAAAGATTTGTCTACTTTTTACTGGTTAGTTTTTTATTGTTGAAAAAACGATTGTCGACCTTTCACTGAACAAAAAAAAAATTTGTCTACGTTTTACTGATACTTTTTTTAAATAAAATTTACGATATTTCTCCCTTTTGAAGATTTGTCCACTTTTTACTGAACAATTTTTTCCAGTTTTGCTGTTTTGGGCTCACAATCGCTTACTTTCTATTAGCGTTCCTTAAACATAAGCTTTCCGATACCTTTAATAAATTATTATTTTCTCATTGCAAACATTGATACCGTATACGATATAAAGCAATTAATTAATTTTAACATTTTTCTTCCTTTCTATGACAACTTAAAAAAAACAAACTCGCTGCTACAAAAACTGAACTGAAACTCCACTACCTTCATTCACTATCAAAATCCTCCCTGGCATTTACTACCTCCTCTCCCAAGGATACTCATCTCCGAATGCGACGGAACAATTGAACAATACTGTTAATAATGTAGCTGCTTCAGCCGCGGCACGACGCAATCTCATCACCGCCGTCACAGCTGGAGCTGGCGATGAAGAGGTTGACGCCTCACTCGGCCTAGGCGAGCTAGCACAACTGACAGTCAACAACGAGGCCGAAAGTTCATATGATGCGAATGCCAAAGATGGCACCACCGGTGGTACGGGTAGTTATCGTAAAACTTGGAATGCTAAATATACATTACGTTCACATTTTGATGGTGTACGCGCATTAATTTTCCATCCCGAGGAACCAGTGCTCATCACCGCCTCCGAGGATCATACACTCAAATTGTGGAATCTACAAAAAACGGTACAAGCCAAAAAATCAGCTAGTCTCGATGTAGAACCATTATACACGTTCCGTGCGCATACCGGACCCGTTCTCTGTCTCGGCATGTCCACAGCCGGTGATGTTTGCTATTCAGGCGGCTTAGATGGTAATATCGAATGTTGGCAATTACCATCACCCAATATAGATCCATACGATTGCTATGATCCGAGTGTACACTCGGGCACACTCGAGGGTCACACAGACGCCGTTTGGGGTCTAACTACAATGCATAGCAATATTGTATCATGTTCAGCTGATAGTACTGTCAAACTTTGGTCACCCTACACCAAGGAGCCACTGCTGCGCACCTATACCGCTTCCGAGGCTGAGGGTACACCATCATCGGTGGATTTTGTACGCAATGAAGTGGATCATATTGTGGTGGCATATAATAGCGCTCATTGTATTGTTTATGATACGGAAACGGGCAAACAAGTTGTCAAATTGGAGGCTGCACAAGAAATGTCTGGAAATACGGGGAAATTTATTAACAAAGTGGTATCACATCCAACGCTGCCTATTACCATAACTGCACATGAAGATCGTCATATACGCTTTTGGGATAATGTTTCGGGGACATTGATCCATTCGATGGTGGCACACTTGGAACCGGTGACATCGTTGGCCGTGGACGCGCATGGTTTATATTTGCTATCGGGTTCGCATGATTGCTCGATACGACTGTGGAATTTGGACAATAAGACATGCGTGCAAGAAATTACAGCGCATCGTAAAAAATTCGATGAAAGTATATTCGATGTGGCGTTCCATGCTACTAAACCATATATAGCTAGTGCTGGTGCGGATGGTTTGGCTAAGGTGTTTGTTTAAGCATACAAAAAAAAAACAACAATTTTTTTTGATTTTATTACGGAACAAAACAGTTTTCGAAGAAGAGCAACAACACCAATACGCAGAGAAATCATAAAACACGTACGCGCGCTCAGATCATCCCAAAATACTACCCAACAAGAAAATTATTAACAATAAAAAGCAGCAGAAGAAAACAATTGTTTATATGATAAACAAGTAAGAGTAAAAGCAGCGACAGCGTGACATTTAGCGTTTTTGGAGAGCAAGCAGAAGTATTCATTTAGAAGAAAAAGAAAACGGTGTATTGTAGTACACACACACACACACACACACACTATTGGCATATAGTATAAATAAATAATTAAAAAAAAAAAAGAATGTTATTGTCGTATAGCAAGCAGTTCAACGGTTGAATAGTAGTGCAAGTAGTAGCTGTAGTTGATCTAAATTAAAAAAATAATAATAATAAAAAATAAAATGCAACCGTATAAAAAAAATTATATATACATATACATACATCTATGATACATTTATTATTATGAATATATTATATATATATATGAATTAAGCAGCATTTCTACTACATACATACATACATACAACAAGAACTAGAAGAAACGATAAAAACTTATATATAGTAGAGCCCTTGATACACGATTATTCGTATAATCAAACTATTCGAATAGAAAAATTCGAATATGAAGCAATATTCGAATAATCGTGCGTCATCAAATATTCGCACGAAAAAATTTAGTTGGACTAAAATTGAATCTTCGAATAACAAGTAGCTCATCGAATATTCGAAAAGTAATATTCGAATTTCAGTAGCAAAAAGTCGACAATTGAAACCTCGAATATTCGAGCTCTACTATATAGGGTACGTTAGCGTGATTCTAGAAGAAAAATGCAATTTCTTTTTAGATCTTACTCTCCAATACTAAGTAATTGATTAGAAAATGAACCTCGCAAAAAATAAGCGCTTTCACTTAACCCTTAGAGGTCGGATTTTTTTTTTTTTTTTTTAATTTTCCAAACATTTTTTTAAGGGAAAAAACTATTTTTTTTTAATTTTTCAAAAAACCGTTATATATTCTTAAAGTTGGAGCTTTGAACTTTCCAAAACGTTTTATATAGTGCGATTATCACAACTAGAAAACGAACTACAGCCATTCAAAAATAAAAAAAAAAATTTTAAGGGAAAAAATCATTTTTTCTTTTTGGTTAACTTAACCATAATGCTTTAATTTTTTCAAAAAACCTTTATATATTCTTAAAATTGGAGCTTTGTACTTTCTAAAACTTTTTATATAGTGCGATTATCACAACTAGAAAACGAACTACAGCCATTCAAAAATCACTAATTTTTCGGAAAAAAGTCGATTTTTTAGTTACAAATGATAGTTTTGAAAAGCTTCAAGCTTCAACTTTTAAAATGTGTGAAGGTTTTCGGAGAAAAATTCTAAAACTATGAAAAAAAATGCAATTTGCATTGGATTTTAAATTTTTTTTTTCAAAATTAATTTTATTTTTATTTTCGAAAAAGTTTTACACATTTTTAAAGTTAAAGCTACGAGCTTTCCCAAACTATATGTTAAGTGCGATTATCACATTTACAAAAACTGAAATTTTTTCGAAATTCGGTCATTTTCGAATAGCTGTAAATATTTTTGTAGTAATGATAATCGCACTTTATATACAGTTTTAGAAGATTCAAAGCTTTAACTTAAAGAATATGTAAAGGTTTTTCGAAAAAAAAAAAATTAAATTTATTTAAAAAATTATTTTAAAATAGCGACCCTGAAGGTTAATTTACAGCGCTTATTTTTTTACGGGTTTATTTTCGGATCAATTACTAACTTAAGAGGTGGCAAGACCTAAAAAAAGATTTTTTCTGCTCTGAATCACCCTAAGGTACATATGAGAGGCTGGTAGTAAAAAGGAAACGTAGTTTTCATGAAAGTAAAAAATAAAATTTGTAAAAAAAATTGTTAAACAAAAAAGTATAAAAAAATATTTCCTAAAAGGTAGACAAATCTTCATTCAAAGGGAGTTACATGGTTTATGTAAGCAACGACATATCTCCCTTTTAACCGTTTGTCCACCTTTTACTGAATATATTTTTTTAAACCTTTTTGGTAAACTATAAGTTGCGCTTTTACTTGCATGGAAAATACGTTTCGTTTTTATACTCAGTCTGTCATATATACATAATAACTAATACAACTTTTCTAAAAATAAATATATAAAAAAAGAACAAAAAAAAATCATAAGTTTAAATTAAATTTAAAAACAAAACAAAAAAAACTAAAAAATTTAAAAACATTCAGCATTAGATGAGTGTGTTAGCCCCCATGTCTTAGTAATATAGAGCTATAAAAATGCAGTTTTGCGCATGCGCATTCGGCAAACGAATGATATACTCAACACATGAATATATTAAGTGTATGAATAATTATAAAACAAAAAAAAAAAACAAATATATACATATGTAGCCTACAAATACAAATAATTAAATATATTTTCTTTTGTTTGGTTTTTTTTTTTTTGGTTTTACACGCTGTTGACACTCTCTTTATCTACATAGAGTGGTGGCACAGTAACTACGAATTTTGAACAGAGTTTGAAATATTTATTTCGAAATGATTCCAAAGCTATGTTTCCCGAAATGAATCCGAAATAATGAAAAAATAGCCAAAAATAATACTGAAGTTATCCGAAAAAAGGTTTCGCTGTAAGCAATACTGAACATAATCCAAAAATGGCACCTAACTCAACTAAAAATTATACCAAAATCAGTTCGCAACAATCACGAAAATAATTCAGAGATATTCTCCAAATTACACCGTACAACAGCCAAAAAAAATCCCAGAGGGGTTCTCATCAGTTTCCAAAGCTTTTGGGTATGCTACAGCCGAATCAGAAGTCAGAATTTTCGGATCACCATAGGTTTTTCCGCCAGAGGTTAGGTTATTCAGATTTGGTAATAGTAAAAAATTATTTTTTTAAATATTTTTTCTTAGTAACTTACTGTAACCCAATTTTTTGCACTATTGAACATCTGTTTGCCGCTAAATATATAAAAAAAAAAAACGGAATTTAAATTATGGTTCCTTGGTCCAAGAAAAAATGTTAAATTATTAAAAAAAAACTTTTTAACTACCGGTCTCTTTACAAACCACCCTATTTAGAGGAAACCTAGGGTGACCCGAAAAATCAGTCTTCAGATTCGGATTCAGCACACCCAAAAGCTTCAGAAACCGTCGAGAAACCTGCTGGGTTTTTTAAAAAACTTCAATTTTGTTGTACAGTGTTATATGTAGTAGTTTCAAATTTCGAAAGAGTTCCAATATACATAATATTTAACCCCTACCGGAAATGGAACAAAACAAAATGATCTTTATCTAAATTTTGCTATATGGGTCGTGATAAGTTTATTTAAACTCATTTTACTTAGTTGCAGGCACTGTGGTTCAGAGGTGCTGGCTTCTTTGAAGTCAAATCACATTTTGTTGTGGAAAAACCCCGATTAGGGATTGCGAACAAAAACCAAATATCCTTAGAATATTTCATGAGCTGGTTGCGAATTACAAGGGACAGGAGAAGAAATAAACCAACGAAAAATAGGGTTCGTAACATGGCTTATAGTACATTTACACCGCACCAAATTTGTCGAATTCAAATGAGCCAGTTTTACACTGACAAATTTGCATTTGGCTTCACCTTCCTTGCAAGAATCTGCTACCAGGACAAAAAGCCACCGAAAGAAAATGCACTACCGTGATGTTTTAAACACCTGTAGAGTAATAATAAAAGGATCCAGAAGGCTTCTGGCTTTTCCTGGTAGAATTCGCCCATTTTCTTAAAACAAACTTGTTGGGCAATTCTAAATGTGGAACATAGGCAGGGTTGCTATTTTGAGGAACTGTGGATTATATTGTTCGGCAAATGAGGTCAAATGTGATTGGAGTTCCAAATTTGGAAAAAAGCGCCAAATTTGGTGCAGTGTAAATGTACTATTAGAATCTTTCATGAGCTGGTTGCGAATTACCTGAGACATAAGAAGAAATAAACCAACGAAAAAAAGGGTTCGTACCCTGGCTTAAGTCGTTACATATTTAATTGGTTCACTCAAAACTAGTTAAGTTTTTTTCCACATTTTCTGAACTGAATCTGGTACCTTTCGGTCGCAGCACTCCGCTTATTTGATCTCTTCAAGATGTTTGCAGTCAAATTGAAAGAAAGCATAAGGTTGAAAGGTAACGTTTTATGATTTACTATTGCTCTGAAGGACTGCTTGGCCGAGTCGTAGCGGTAGCTGGGCCGGCACTGCAATGACTTGATGGTCTTACGCTCAACTTAAGAGAGAATTCTTCCGAATAGTTACCGCCCTATGGTCCACCCTGCCAAGAAGTCTGTCTTAGGTGTGCAGATTTCTTGTGTTTTCCCATTCGTATCTCTTTCTAAATTGTATGAATCATGAATTTACTGCTTGGCGGGATATCAAGCCGAAACACTCAGGTACGAGTTTTCAACCATTTAGGGCCGTTTTCATAAAAGTCTCCGGTTACCGGAGTTAAGTGACGTATTTTGTACGGTTAGCTGTCAAATTAATCACCGATTAGCCATATGCAGCATCACTTGAGGCCGGTTAAAACTGAATATTTGAGTTGGCTTAATAAGTTACTCTTATGTTTCGTTCTTGGTGCCATTCGTTTTGGTAAGTTAACATTTTTATGTAATAGTACATT
Source organism: Campiglossa producta (assembly GCA_964058755.1). Classification (NCBI taxonomy): domain Eukaryota; kingdom Metazoa; phylum Arthropoda; class Insecta; order Diptera; family Tephritidae; genus Campiglossa; species Campiglossa producta. The sequence continues at coordinate 7,082,525 of CAXKVI010000003.1, forward strand.
TACACTGCACCAAATTTGGCGAATTTGAATTCGAACCTGTTTACACTGGCAAATTTTCATCTGGTTTCACCTTCCCTGCAGGAATCTTCTAACAGGACAAAAAGCCACCGAGAGAAAATGCATTACCGTGATATTTAAACAGCTGTATAGAAATAATAAAAAAGAGTCAAGAAGGATTTATTTATCACACGCCAATTACTCATTAAGGTTCTTGCTGGGCAATCCTTAATGTGGAACGCCCGCAGGGTTGCTATTTTGAGGAACTGTGGATTGTATTGTTCGGCAAATGAGGTCAAATATGATGGAATTCCAAATTTGGAAAATGAGATTTGTTATGAAAAAAAGGGCCATATTGGTAATTTTTCGCCAAATTTGTCAAATTTAGTGCGGTGTAAATGTACTATTAGTTTTCTTCAGACACAAAATTTTCGATCTGTTTTTTTTCAGTGTAACACTTTTTGACAGTTGATAAGCTTACAAAAAATTACAGTCACGATCGAAAAAATAGCATGCTTGTCACATAATTCACACATACGAATAAAAAAAAGAGTTAATTTTATTTAAAAAAAAAAATTTAGAAACGACTCTGCCTTATAATTATGAGCAATTTACCAATAAACATACTAAAATTACACTTCATATACACATCCCCCAATGCATATTTTTTTATACAAAAAAATCACAAAAGTTGCAGTTTACGACAAAACTCATTTTAGACGTATTTTATATTGATAATGTTTGAATATATTTTACACAAGTGAAAGCTTTTTAAAAAAAAAACCAAACCTGTAAAGGAATGCAAAAACTGCATAAAAAATATAAAATTTGAACATGAAAAGGCTTGCAATATTAATTTTAATAATGAAATATATAAAATAATCTTGAAGGGTAAGAAAAAAACGTCAAAGATGTATGAATTATAAAAATGCATACACACAATAATTATAAAAAAAAAAAACAAAAAACGTATTTTAAGTAGCTATAAACGAATTATAAAAAAAAACAATTGCATAGAAATTTCATTCATAAATAGATGAAAAACATTACATACTCTTAGAAATTGAAATAAAAAAAACTGCATGCATTACTTACATATGATGGAAAAGAGTAGCATTTAAATTAAGATTACTAAAAAAAAAGTACGCAAAAAAATTTCGTACATTTTAAGCCAAAATAAAAGCTTAATTATTAGTATGCTAAAGAACGCTGATATCTACATAGTATGAATCAATTGGTAAAACACAATACAAGCTTCTAAGGCGCTGCATTCCTCAAACACAAGTTCTTTAACAACAAAAATTCAGACGAAAAAAAGGTAGTAAAAAAAGCAGCAAAACTATAATTAAAAAACCATTTTCGATATTTATAGCTTACCTTTTCATGTGTATATTTTAATTTAAAAAATTGTTTATGTCAATTTTTGTTTACGTTTACAAGGCAAAGCTCTTCACATTAACATTTTCTATGATTATTTATATAACATAAAGCATACATATACATTTATAATTAAAAAACGTATTTACATTATATTGTATTCATAAATATATATATATATATAATGACACACATACATACTTATATATACATACATACATACATACATTATATAAATACATATAACTTAATTATGTATATGCTATATACAATATTATAAATTATGAAAATTTTTAAATTGTAAAAACAAACAACAAATTGAGGATTATGATAAGTATAATTGATATAAGATTAAAACAAAAACGAAAACAAAAGAAAAACTGTTTTATTATTAACTTTTAATTTTTATAAATATTCACGTTCATATTCACCACGATATCTGTCAGAATTTAACATCGCTCTGTCAAAATTTGCTTTTTTAAACCGTTTGGCACACAGCCTATATATATAAAATTCTAACTCGAAATTTGGAAAAGCTAAATAGCCGATCCACTGGCCCGATTTTTTTCATTCAAATTTAAAAATATCATAATCTGGCCACAATAGGACACAAGACACTTTTTTTTAATTAAAAGCCTGCTACACATCAATTAACGCACCCATCATTTTATTCATATTGCCTCTCAGAACCTGATGGTAGGGATAAGGGATTGGGATAGAGATGGGGATAGCGATTGAGATAGTTATAGGAATCGGGTTAGAGAAACATGCATGGAAATAAATTTGTGGCAGGACGACGTCTGCCGGGTCAGCTAGTGTATGTATAAAATTTTTAGGTTATTTTTTATTCAAAAATAGCAAAGTTACCTAAATGATACCCAAAAAAATAGCGCCGAAATGATCCCGAAAATGTCCAGAAGTGATCCCAAGCAGTCCCGAATTTTTTCGTAACAGGCCCGAAGCAATAACGAAATGATCCCGAAACCGTTTCGAAATGAAACCCAAAATGGTACTTTGATTCTTTTTGAAAAACCAATAAAGGATGATTTACACGGGTCGATTTTTCTAACCTGTTTTTTCCATCGACTGTGTAAACAGCAATTCGATCGATCTTCACCTTGTATTTAAGGGTTGAACACAAGTGGTTTGGTAAAAATCGACCAGAAAATCGACCCGTGTAAATGAGCCTTAACCGATCACTCAATTTTTTTTGAATTATGAATAAATATATATTTTTTTTATCGCCACTCGTCACTAAAATTTTCTTATAATGCCGATGGGATGATGATGACCAGGCAGGCATAGAAAATTTGCAGTTTCGACGAGATGAGTCTAGTGTAAGGCGCCATTACAAACTTCCATTCAAAAAACCTTCTCCATCGAGCCACATCTTGTATTTGAAGGTTAAACGCTGTAGAACGACAAAAATCGATCCGCGTAAATTAGGCTTTATTGTAAAAAAAAATTTTAGATGAGGCGTTTTACAAACAAATTTAGAATTAGAGCCTTTTTGTAGAATATTTTATGTTCTAATGGAAGAAAATAACTGACGAGTCTAGTCAGACTAGACGTCGTGTAACATGTATACCTTATGCTTCATGGTATACCAGCACCTAAACTTTATGGCCTGTAGTATACTTGATCCGATAACTGGCATAGACTACCAATAACAACTCTAGTGAAAGGGCTATAATATAAAATCGAATATTGAAAACGCACAAACTAATTAAAAATCGAAACTCCACCGAGAAACGCCCAATTCTTAGGGCGCTTGCATAAAAGCCGATAACGACTAATCGGTGATTAGTTTGACAGCTAACCGAACAAAATATGTCAATTAAACTCCGGTAACCGGCCGATTAGTCGTTATCGGCTTTTATGCAAGCGGCCCTTAAAGGCTGATTTACACGGATCGATTACACGGTGGAACGAGAAAAATCGAACTGAAAATCGACCCTTGTAATTTCCAATAAAAATGTTCAAAATTTTGGAGTAAAGTGAATTTGAACGTATTTCTCGTGCAAGGGAAACTTTAAAAATCAGGGCAATTCTAAATAAAATTCCGCAAGGATTCAAATAATACCAAGGTGTAAAAAAAATTGTTCAGTAAAAGGTAGACACAACATGAATGTTACACGAGATAATGTAAGTTTCACAAAATAATCTTTTTACACTTTATTATTTTTTTCTCTTTCACATCTTTCTTCTACTTTTAGCTAATCTCACATCAATATACATAGAGTTGTACACATTCCATCTCCGAAGCTGATACATATAGCTGGTTCTATAACACATATCTCAGTCAGACACCATGAAACGAAAACGACCGCTGGCGGTTTCAAACAAAATCATGAACTTCTACGCCATTGTTATATTCGCGTACAATTTTTTTTCCTATTATGAAGTGTTTTTTTTTTCATATTTTTTAAGTTGGTCTTTAATCAATATTAATATGAATTGCACTACTGAATTAAAAAATAAAAAAAAAATTAAATAAACAAGTAGTAGAAAAAACCTTAACATTATTAAAAGTTAGTTATTTTTAAGTTAGTAGAAAAGTAGTGAAATGATTATTGAACTCATATAGAAAACTCAATTCATACCATATTAACATGCTTATAAATCTACCACATAAATAGCTATAGGGTTCAAATGTCATATAAGAAGTGTAAAAAAAAATTATTGGTTATGAATAAAAAAAAATTAAATAAAAAATAGTCTTTCACTTTATTTTTTAAATTGATATTTGGGCAAAGCTATCTCATGAGTTATTTGTTTTTTTTTTTTTTTTGTAATACATAATACAAATTTTTACGTCCGAAAATACTTATCGAATTAATTTTTTTATGTGACTTAAAACCCTACTACTCTTTTTTTTATGGTTAAGGGGCCTATCACGGTTTACGAGTCGATCAAAAATATTAGCGACTCGCCGGCATTTGTATTACCATCTGCGAGTCGTCTGATAACATTCGCCTCAAACTTCAAAATTATGCGAATGTAAAAAAATAAGCGATTACTGTTTGCAACTCGATCCGAATTCGGTTGCCGGAAGTGTCAAAGCCCTGCGAACAGAATTTGAAGGTGACTAGGAGGAAAAATTTGATTTTGTGGTCATATTGGCATCATTTCGGGGTCATTTTGTGGTCACTTTGGGTCATTTGGGGGATATTTTGGGGTCATTTTGTGTTTATATTGGGATCATTTTGGGGTTATTTTGTAGTCATTTTGGACTAATTTCGGGGATATTTTGGTGTTATTTTGTTTTCATTCTGGAGATATTTCTGGGTCATTTTGTGGTCGTATTGGGATCATTTTGGGGGTTATTTTGTGGCCATTTTGTAAATATTTTGTAGTCATATTGGAATCATTTCGGAGTTTTTTTTTGGGTAATTTTGGAATGCCTCCCAGATATGGGGGATAGAATGGAAACCTTTGTTCAAAAACATGTACAAAAAAGGAGAAAGAGCTTTCAAAAACGAGTTTAAACTTCGATATCAATAATCCGAAAGCGGATTAGTGAAAAGTTATTGGCAGAAAACCAAAAATTTCATTGGGTCCGATCCTAAAATTTGGGCGTGACTCATAGTATTTATATGAAGAACACCCTTCTGAGTTGAAGGCCTTCGGTAGCGTTTTAGCAGGTCCAACATCGGCTTCACGAACACCAGTAGTTCTAGATAGAATACACTGCCTGCACTTTTCGGAACACCATATATGTGATAGCAAATAACTCTTGGCAGAAAAGAAGTGTCGAGTATCTGCGGATTATTTATACCGAGGTCAAAACGCGTCTTGGGCACCTCTCGCGGCCATTTTTGACGGTATCTGAGATAATTCCAGAAATTTCGGAACCGTTATTAAAAAATCCCGAAATCCCGTGAGTGTCAAAAAGCTCCGGTCCTCGAAGTGGTATTGAGAACTTTTCGCGCATGTTAGAAACAACTTTTTTTAGCCGCATCAAGTACCATACTGGGTATAAGTCATCTGCCGTAATTTTTCTCTCCTGGCAATGCTGTGCTGAGAAACAGCTGTTCTAATTTTTTCTTTTCCTCACGTTCTTCGATTTACGTAAAAAAGCCGCATAGTTGTGTAAAATTGCATTTAATTGAGTTTTGTTAGCAATTTATTAATAAAAATTCATTACAAATAAAATGTCGCACAGTCTGCAACGTTTCATCAACAATTGCACCAAAACATCCAGGCTGTTGTCAAATGGATATACGAAAAAGTTTACACCAAACTTGTTAGCGAATCAATTGCAGCGGCGCTATATGGTTACAGATCCAACAAAAGGCAAGGGACCCATATCATGGAAAAGTTTAGCATTTATTGGTGGTGCTGGTGCAATTGGTCTAGTTTTTATGTTATATGTTAAGCATGAGAAGGAGGAGGCCATTATGCGTGAACGTAAAAGGCAATTGGGCAAAGCGGCGATTGGTGGTAGCTGGGAACTAATTGATGCCGAGGGTAACGTGCGTAAATCTGAAGACTTTCTTGGTAAATGGCTACTGATTTACTTTGGTTTCACACATTGTCCGGATATTTGTCCCGACGAGTTGGAGAAAATGGCTGCCGTTGTAGATGCTGTTGGTGAGTGAATTGATTCATAATTTATACTTGTTTATTGTAATAATTATGTGGTAATTGGCAGAAAAATCACCTGAAACGCCTGTTATACAACCAATCTTCATCACAGTGGATCCGGAACGCGATTCCAAAGAAGTTGTTGGCAAATATGTTAAAGAGTTTTCACCAAAGCTACTTGGGCTCACCGGTACCGTAGAACAAATACGTCGGGTTTGTAAAGCTTTCCGCGTTTATTTTAGCTCTGGACCACGCGATGTTGACGATGATTATATTGTGAGTATATTCTACTTTGATCTTTTTTAAGTTAACTTCTTAGGCGGCCTGGGAATCCCGGTACCGAATACAACGCTTCCTGCGCATTTTTTTCGTCCCGAATAAATATAATCCTACGAAACAGCTGGAACACAGAAATTAAAGTTTTTATTTCAGTTAAAAGTTAAAGGAACCGATCCCAACATTGGGGCGTGACCAATGGTATTTATGTGCAGAAAATCTTTACGAGTTAAATAACTCTTTGCAGATATGAAATCTCGAGTCTTCCAGATTATGCATAATGAGATCAAAACGCGTCTTTTGATATCCCTCCAGACCTTTGTTTTTTAGGGAATATGAGATAACTCCGAAATACCCCGGGATCTTGGGAATGCCAATATTTTTAAGGAGGTTGAAATAAGAATATGTAGAAAATAAAAAAGAGCACGGAAATCAAAACTTTTGCTGTTTCTAGCTTCCAGCAGATGTCGCACCAGCCACAACAACAACATTTAAATATTTTGTATATCCTCTACGATCTCGGAAACGGCATCCTTTCTACTTGGGTGTTGCCACTCCGGCGGTTTATAGGATAGCCACCTATCTAATTTGTTTTTAATATTGAATAAATAAATTTAAAACAGAACATTTTGGTCCAGCCCTTGCCCTAAAAAATATTTCCTATTTTAGTTATATTTATTTATTGGGGTACTTCTATCGCGGATTTTTCCTTTTCAAATTATTGATGTTGTTCTTTTCATACAGGTCGATCACACCATTATCATGTATCTCGTCAATCCGAATGGCGAATTTGTGGATTATTATGGACAAAGTCGTGATAAGGATCAGTGCATAGCTTCGATATTAGTTAATATTGCCAAATGGAATAATATGAACAAAAAATCGTGGTTTGGCTGAACATTGTTTTGGACGCATTTGCTGAGAACAAAGTTTCCTCTTTCCCTTCTATGCTTGTATTATTAACTAAAATGTTTTTTTTTTTTATTAAAGTTGCTTATAGTCTGCAACTAGTGTTACGCCTGCGCAATAAATATTTTTGGTGTTACATAAGTACTTTACGTATGACTTGACGTCACTTCAGGCCTTTAATTTGTTTTTCACGATATCTTATTTCTGAGTGAAGATTCAATGAAGAGCTGCTTGCAGACATCCACAAAGATCTAGGGACCTTTAACCCTATTTAGTTTGCTTGTTTGGGAAAGGCGGGAACAGAACAAGACTGAGACTTCCGATGAAGGAACGCAGCAGAGACCACTTTGAGACATCAAGGTGTTTCCAAAGAAAAAGACCAAACGACTGAACGAGCCTGTTTTAGTGGCCGGGTTGAGTGCAGGTTCTCAGCCCTGCTCTTGCTACCTAACATAAGCCCGATAAGATAGCGGAGGCTTTAATCCACAGTATTTTTTGTGGAACACCTCCGAGAATAATACTTTGTATGTAAATACATTTTTTTCTGTTCGTGTTCTTATTTGGAAACCGAAATATTGAAGAACCTAGTCTACAAGATTTATTTGATATCGGTCGTTAATGCGACAGCAGTAGCTGATCCGACACTTGTTGTTGTTATTGTTGTAACGACGTCTAGCTCTGCCTAAATGTCAGACAGGGTCACCCCGAGTGTATTGCTCTTGGCCGGGTCGATATAAGAAAACGGCCCGGGTCGTTTCGGCACGATGGGTACAGCACAAGTACTGGTACCGTTCTCGTAGAACCGGCAATACAAGAAACTAGACGTGTAGGTCATTTAGCGTTATCTAGGGTGCACCAATGGGGAGGCGACCTACTCTTACTCCCCTTGATTAGATGATATGATATCACCTTTTGATGCGACACCCATCGTTTTTTGTGGGCGCCTAGCAAACAGGGTTTATTTATAGACGAAATCTAGTAAGTCAGATGCTACTGTGACAACGGTCGTTGATGTGATAGCAATTTGACAGCTCTGATTCGATTTTCGTGGCAGAAGAAACCATATGGTGGGAGGATGACACCTGTAATGAATTCGCCTTGGCACCTTGTGTGCCGGATTTTTTTTAGGCGAATTCAGAAATGACATGCCGTTGCGACATCGGTCGTCGATGTGATATAAGAAGTTATTGCGACATCGGTAGATGATATCACATCGTCTGTTAGTGCAAGGGCTATCGATTATTGTGGGCGCCTCTTTTATGTCAAAAGAAACCCCTAAAAGGCCTAAATCCTCTTAACTGGCAACACTGTATGTCATGCGCTTTGTTTTTCTGTCAACGCTTCTTGTAAACAAACGTCATTTATTTTCATGCAACTGTACAAGGAATTAAACGCGAAAAAACTGAATTGAATTCAACAAAAACAGGAAAATTAAATATACACCTAATTACGCGCTATAATTACTCGCCAGAAAATGTCGAACAATGGTAATTGCACACAAAAAAAGCATTGGAGTGATTGTAAAAAAATTCAGTGTTTTCTCTTTTGCAGCAGAAAAAATGATGACTGGAGGAGCACCAGCAGCCAACGGAGAGGCTGCTGCAAGTGGTTACGTGCATGTAAGGCATTCGCTTTAATGTGTTTTAATGTCTTTATACTATTTTATATACCAAAATGTTAAACAACTCGCTTTCCCACTTCCAGCGCCCACCGCCACCTTCATATGAGGAGAGTCAACGCTTGTATGGAACTGCTGCTGCTAATAATCGGGCACCAACCCAGCATCAACTTCCAAACTCATATATGTCAACACAGCCATATAACAACTCGCCACAACAACAACCCCAACAACAAATGCATATGCCCAACTATGGTCTACCAAGTTATACACCACCACCACAATATTACCAACAACATTATGTGGCCGCTACAGCTCCAGCCACGTTCAATAATACTAAAGTAGCCAGAGAGCCGCATGTTTTATCATTAGCACCTGGCGCCAAAATACGTACAACACCAACAGGTGCCGTAAGCATACCACCACCACCACCTGGTTATGCTCCAACTGCAGCACAATATGCAGCTATGCAAGGACAGCCTGTTGTATTGAAGAAAACAAAACGTTCGTTTTTCTAATTGGAGATACATATACTATAAGCGTTAAATACCTAGTAGATAGATATATATTGTACGTACGTATGAACATGGATACAATAGCTTCACAGCTTGTGCGACTTGAAATCTTTATCACTTCCTTATTTTAGGTCATATTTAAGGACCCTTCTAATATGTATATTTATATGTAAGCACTGAAATTGAATTAATAAAACCATACCTACCGTTACCTACATATAAACCTAATGCGAGTCTATAATGCTGTTGGGACAATACCAAAATGGTCCCAGAAATCTCCAATTTACATATATGAATAACAATTCCGGTAAAAGTCTAGAAAACAATACTCAAAAGTTTGTTTAATGATCCGGCAGTGGTACCGAAAAAGCTCCAATATTATCGAGAAAAAGTACCGGAAAATCTCGAAATGATCCCGAAGACAATCGTAAATACCCCGAATGAAAAATTTATAAATGTTCTAAATGGTGCTCGAGAAGTTCACCCGAAATAGTCCGTGCAGGCTTCGAAAACAATCCCTAAAAAGCACTTTAGTGATCCTGTAATGATACAAAAAAGTTCCGAAACAATCCGGAAAACAATCGTAAAATGGCTACAAAATTTTCGAAAACTCCTGAAAATAGTACTGGAAATCTCGAAATGTGACCCTTTAAAGGTTTCTGCATGGATCCGAATAAAACAAAGTAGTAGCGAAAAAAACTCAATGGGGATCCAGAAAATAATCTCTAAATGCTCCCGCAAAAATGGCGAAATGATCCGAAAAATAATCCTGCAAAAGTCTCGAAATAGTGCCTAAAAGTGCTGGCAACTCCAGGAAGAGCTTCGAAATGATGCCCAAAACAATCCTGAAAAAGTCTGTGAAAATTTTCAAAATGAAACCGAAAACAGTCGCAAAGTGCCAAAGTAATCATTAAGAGGCGCTGATGTAGTCCCTTTAAAGGTTCTTACATAGCTTCCCTAAAGTCCTAAAAATAATTTTAAAGTCTTGAAAGAAAGCCCAAAGTGGTGCCTAAAAACTCCCGAATATGACACCGAAATGCTCCCAAATATTTATCCAAACAAATACTGAAATAGTCCGAAAAAATTTTCGAAAAATCACCATGTGATCCTGAATAATACTAAAATGGTTTTGGAAATGATCTCGAAAAAGGACCAGAATAATAAATTTTCAAAATTATACCAAAAAAAATCCCAAAGTGATGCCGCAAAACTAAAAAATTCCCCCGAAATAGTCATTTAGAAGTTACGAAACGTACCCGGAAAAGTTCCTAAATATGTAATTCTGAAATGATGCCAAATTGGGTTATTAAAGGTTCCCTTAAGTATCGGATCAAAATCGAGTGGTCCAAGCAAAATGATCTAAACTATCCCGAAAAGTACCGCAATTGTCCCTAAATTAATCCAGAAAAGTTCCAGAGTGATCTTAAAAATGTCATGAATTGTATCCGAAATCTTCATTTAAAGGTTGCTGCATGGATCCAAGTGTTCCGAAAAGACTTTCGAAAAGGTATCAAAAAAATGGTTCCAAAAAATTCTCGAAGACAATCTCGAAATAGCCCGATAAAATACCGCTATTATTCCGAAAAAAGTCCTAAAATTCTCCCAACAGTTTTAAAATGAATAACCGTTGTCGAAAACAATCCCAAACTTGTCCCACAAAATGCTCGATATGGTCTTGAGAAAGTACTTTAATGATATCGAAAAATATCTTGGAATATTTCTGGAATTATACTAAAAGTTCCAGAAAGCAATCCCGAATTAGTTACGAAAAAGACCCGCTACTTAACTCTAAAATAGTCCTAAAATGATCCCATAGCACAACCTCCAGAAATACACACTAGGGTGAGCCAATAAAAATCGATTTGTGTTTTTGGACTGGTACACGCAAAATCGCAGCAAAATTCTGAAATAGTTTTATGATAACCATTTAAAAATTATTCATGTTCAAAGTTGAAAAATTTAAAAACTTCATAATTGTCTTTGTTTTTTCTTCTTGTTCTCATATATTGTTTCAAGTTGACTTTATTCGCAAACATTATAATTTGCGCATAAGCTACAATTTTACATAAATACAATTAGATTAAAAAAGTGGTTTAAAGAGTGCGTCCAAAAAGTTTTCGAAAATCACATGCGCAACTACTCGAAAATATTTTCAAAATATGTACTATCAAAAGTTTGCACACGCACGAAACCATCCTCACCACCTGAAGCATAACTCTTACCATCCGGATGGAAGGCTAAACTGTTAATGGGACCGAAATGTCCCTTCAAACGTGCAAATTCTTCTTCATAGATTAAATGGAAGAAACGTGAATCAAATTTGCCCGCCTTGGTTGATGTTGTCGTGACCTCCATAGCATCTTGACCACCACCCAATACAACATGATCCATAATTGGGCTAATTGACGCAGAGTTGACAGGTCTTTCTGTTTTATACGTCTTCAAACACATCAATGATTCTGAATCAAATAGCTTTGCGGATGTATCCTTGGATGCGGTGACAAACATTGTGCCATCTTTATTCATTTGCATATCATTGATACCAGCTGTGTGATCATTTACGGAATTAATCTCACGTCCACCTTTGCGTATATCCCATATAGAAATTTGACCATTATCGTGACCTATGTAATAGAGAAAGAGATGTTTAGACACACATAAATACAGCCAGCAATTGCATGCATGCTTCATCAATAATCACCTGTTATAATTGTTTCATCCAATGGTCCCCACAGCATTGAGGTGATTTTCGATGGCACCATTGGCAAACGTAAAATAGGACTTTGTTCAGCAATGCTCTCATCTGCTGTGCGCACATCAATCAAAAACAATTCAGAATTCTGACCCATAGCCTTGTCCGTGGAATAGGCTGCTTGGTTGCCCGAATAACTGAAAGCGCATGTACGCACCGAGGATTTTGCTGGTATCGATGCAATCACAGTACCATGTTCGACATCCCATATTTTTGTCGTCATATCACCAGCGCCCGATATCAGCTTCGATGTTGTCCAATCAACATCTATACACCACACGGCGCCTTGATGCCCATCATATGTGCCGAGACGCTCACCGTTTAGCGAATACCAAACATTTGGCTTTTGATCTTTTGAACATGAGAAGAGCAAATCACCTTCACGATTAAACTTTATTTGCGTTATGGAACGCTCATGTCCTTGCAGCATTAAAGGTCGCTGGAAAGGAATAAAGAAATTAATATAATTTAGCAAATCAATTTGCAATTTGATGACCAACAAAACATGCTTTGAGGTTAGGTTTGATTCAATGAACTAAACACAAGTAAAAATGTATTTTATTGAAAAATAACATGTTTTGCTGATCAGCAACTATTTCAGTTCATTAATTCTAATTTTAAATACCATTTTACACTAATTTTTCTGTATTTTTCTTAAAAATTGAATTATTTTAATGCCGTGTCTGCGATGTTGATGTCAAAAAGAAGCCTTCGTGGGCAGCGCAGTGTTGCCAGCCTGCAATTGTTGGATGTCACTTGAAAGTGGATGCTGCCAGCTGTGACAAAAAATGGTGGCGAAATATTTTAACCTTTGGGCATAACTTCAGTTTGTTAGGCGTATGGCGTATTAAGCCACGAGCTCCCAAATTAAAAAAAAAAAAAACAAAGTATAGGGATCGATAGATAAAGTTACGGGAAGTATCTATCTATGTATATATAAATACGCCCCATGAAAACCTTAGGAACCTCCTGTGAGCGAACCGTTTGACCGATTTGATCCTTTTTTCGGTATTCTTTCAGGATCATTTTGGGATTGTTTTCAGGACCTTCATTCCCGGATTGATTTTAGAATTTTTTCATGATTGTTTCGAAACTTTTTTTGTGATCATTTCGAGTATTTTTTGGATCACTTCGGGATGACTTAAAAACTTTTTCTGGAATAATTTGGAAACTGTTTTCGAGACTTTTTTGAGATTATTTCGGGGCTGTTTGATAACAAGGCTTTTTCTGCCTCATTTTCAAAATGTTTTGATCATTTCAGATGAACTGGACAGGGTCACAATGAAATAACAGAACTCTGGTTGGAAAAAACCAGATCTATTTCGGCACATACAACCGGCTGTTACTGGAATGCATCACCATAGACAACTGCTTGACACGGATCTGTAACACAGGTACTTAAGGCGACACTAGTGGTAAGATCCGTCACCATCTCACATAACCGTTTGAATCCCGGACCCGCTGTGAAAGGCATTCATAGCTAGTCGCTGGACGCCTGTGAAGAGTTCTCGCCATGTGAACCACGGCTTTTGGAAGGAAAGAAATACGTATGTATAAGAACAGGATTGGGCATGGAAAGAGATGGGGCTAAGGCTAGTGGTAAGAATGGGGATAGGGATAGGAATAACGATAGGGAAAGGAATAGGGGTAGATGCACTGCACCCTGGCACATCCTCTCCAGATGAAAGTTTTCGAATATACCGTTGGAAAGCGATGGAAAGCCAAGCTGCGGCCATACTTAAGCTAAAAGTAGAATAATAACTTTGATAAGTATATAAGTTTTATGTTTACATTTTAATTTTTCACTTTTATTATATACTGTAGTTAAAAACCATCGTATCTCAATCACGCTGCTTCAATTTCATCCAAAAACTTTCGACATTTCTCTTTCAGCACCTTTACAGCCTCAATAAAAATTACATCCGGCTTCAGGGCACCCACCGATTCCACATTAAATATATAATGATCACGTACCCGCGACATAGTAACCGCATCCTCTAATTGAGGATAACGATAAACATTACGACTGCAAGTATCATAGCGTGCATCCTTGACAAAAGCGCAATCGTTCTCATCAATACCAATTACACCGGGTGAAAAACATTTCTGCAATAGGAAAGCCTCCTTGCCCGTCACTGTACGATTCAGCTTTATCTCGGGCAATAATCTATAGAATGCCGTTGCGACGGGTGAAAATTTTGCATGATCCTTACCAAGCCCCTTCACCGCCAACAAACGCAAATCCATTTCATGCCCTGGACGCAGCTGATTAATTAGAATATCATCGTGTATGCAACCAACATCCGACTCGCTGAAGAGTTGCGCTTGTTTGCCTTTGGGCAACCATTTTATTTGTCCCGAATATGCTTTATGATTTTTGTAAATTGTATCGAAATTGGATGAGTCCTTAACATCTTTACGGCGTGTACACTTTACTTTTAGCTCAAATTCCAAAGTGTCATGCTCATTACCTTGATCGCCACTTTCTTCGGTTTTGTAGAGAAAGCGGCGTGGATCGGCACGTAGCGGTATGAGACCCAGACGATGTGCCAGCACTTCATCTTGCATTATAGATGTATTGTTATAAATGAACACTTTCTCGATTGCCATGCTCGGTACTTCGCTGAGCATCAGACGACGAAAGGCATTAGCTATGCCGGGATGCACACCAATCATATCGAATTCCATTGCCGTGCTGTCGTATCTGTAAAGCGCAATATATATTAATTAAAACAATCTAAGCTCAGTTGGAGACTCACTTAATTACAACTATCTGAAACTTCTTTTTGAATGCTTCCAAATTGAATGGTTCATCGGCGAGCCCATAATCATGCGGATCTTGCTTCAATTTGTGCTCGTCCATATACAAACGTGGGCGCTGAGTATCTGCAGCCATCTTTTCTCTATAACTGGTCACTTGTTTTGTGCTTTCCAAGTATTAAATTTATCTAAATAGTAATTTTAACAAAACACAGCCGGAATCCACGTGTAATTTGTTGTTATCTATTGTTATTGTTTTTTTTTTTCTTCACACGTCAACAATCATAATAGCGAAAATTAGTGTGGCCAGACTACCGAAGACATTTCATATATGTTTATAAGGTGCGCACCTGGCAAGCCATCAATCAATTTTTATTCTTGACAAGGTGGAGGTTTCATATTTGAAAGTTAACCTTCAACTAGTTTTAATGCAAATCGCTTGAAAATCGTTTGTCGGTTCCCAAAAAAAATCTCGAAATATCGCAAATTGAATAAATAAAATCTTAAACCACTGCTGGAACACGTTAAAAAATTTCGATGGCATTTAAAGACCACTCAAAACCAATGGACATATTTTCCGCCTGGTGTACTCCAATAGAAATCTTTTGTATACCTCATCCGACCACCTTCAGCTTTTTTAAAGCCGATAGACGAAAATCACGACACTATCACTCTGACAGTATATACTCCAAGGAGTAACAACATTAGAGTATATTTGCAATCAAAGTTGCAAATTTTCATGTGGTTGTTGTAACTACATTAGGCTGTGCCTTAAAACGTGCAAACAAAGTATACGCCGTTGCGGTAGCTACAGGTAAACCACGCACCCGGACTTGGCATTGCGAAACCCAGAGTTATTTTTTATTAGCGCAGCCGAAGGCCGCCAACTCAGAAAGGTGTTATGCACACAAATACCGTGTATCCCGCCCCAAATTGGGATCAGACCCGGGTAATTTTTCGTTTTTTCACCATAACTTTTCATTGACACAAGAAATTAAAAAAACCGCTTCCGGATTCGTGATCCTGAGGCCAAAACATATTTGTTAAGCCCTCCAGAGAACATAGAACATATTTTCTATGTTCTCTGACACCATTCACACTCTGGCCTAACGATATTGAAACTGTTTGTTTCCTTGGAATCCTATTAAAAGGTGGCAATTTAGGGGCAATAAGCGCTACTTCTAGGTAGGGCACCATTTCGTTACAACAACAACAGCGGAATTAGATATCTAGTCAAGTGGGTATAAAATTATCGGACATCCTAGCTAGAAAATGCTTTACGAAGCAAATCCAACAAAATACGGAGCGCTCAAAAGGAGCGAAATGTGACTCCGTCAAAACTCTCTTCAAGGAATCCTAATTGAAGCGTCTACGGATTTGAAAAGAGGAGTCAGCAGAGTCCTTTCAGTGAGTCTTTCTTGAAGGGACACTTTTTTAATTATCTGATAAACGCACCTTTAAAGAGTCCTAAATAGGTAGGTATACCTTATAAGCGCACCGCGCAGGGAGTCCGAACGGAGCGCGTTGCCTCTCCTAGTTGAGTGGGATGGACACACAGGTTTTGCTCCAGGTGTTGGTAATGATCAAGAAAAAAGAGGTCTAGGCGAATTCAAGCCAATTAAAATTGCTACAATTTTATTGATGAAAAATTTTGTGACAAATATATTAAAATTTTATTTCCAAAATTTTACCTCAAAATCTGACATTCGTAAACGGTATTTGTTTCATTTAGGGGTCAACTGCTAAAAAATTAGCTAAAGTTATGGGAGATAGTTCAAAAGACGGGGTTTGGCATAAGGATCACGAATCCGGAAGCGCTTTTTTAATTTTTTGTTTTAGTGAAAAGTTATGGTCAAAAAACCGAAAAATGACCCGGGTCCGATACTAAAATTGGGGCGGAATCCATGGTATTTATGTGCGAAACACCTTTTGGGCTACGCCATCCCAAGTCCGGACGTGTGACATAACCGTGGCTACCGCCACGGCGCGACTTTTTTGCACGTTTTTACGGACAGCCTAATAAAATTACAATAACCACATGAAAATTTGCAACTTTTATTGCAAATATCTCTTCAGAGAAGCAAAATATTACAAAAACCGCTTCCGGATTCGTGATCCTGATTCCGAATCCCGTCTTTTGAGCTATACACACAATTTTAGCTAATTTATTAGCAGTTGACCCCTAAAGGAAACAAATACCATGCAATTTTGCAAGATCCGTTAGCACGAGTCAATTTTCAGAATCAACATGAAATTGATCCAAAAATCGAGCAATGTAAACGGGACTTAGGGCCACTTGCATAAAAGCCGATAACGACTAATCGGTGATTAACTTGACAGCTAACCATACACAATACGTCAATTAAACTCCGATTAGTCGTTATCGGCTTTTAAGCAAGCGGCCCTTAAAGTTGACAATCTTTCCTTGCAAGTTTGTTGTATAATTTTGGGTAAAGTTTTGTCGCAATTTGTACAGCTTGATTGCTCGTCGAACGAACCTTCTATAGGCAGTTGTCATTTCTAAATAACCCGGCATATATATGAAAATTCCAAAACGCGTATTTTTAATTTGCGCGTTTTAAATTGCATTTGAAACACAGTAGAAAAACATAAATTATGTGAAAGCAACTAACAATTTGAAATAGTGTTGTCCCAGTGTTAAAATACCAAACCATCACAATGGCGAAGCGTTTCCCGGCATTCAAAGAGTTCGGACGCAGCACCAAAAAGCCCAAATTGGATGTGAGTGTAAACAAAGGTCGCCCACTTGGTCCCAGTCAATCGTGGCCACATCATATACGCGGCAATGCCGCAGCAATTCAACAGATCGATAGTCCTGTGTGTAATAGTATAAGCAACAACAATTTATGGGACGATGACGATGACGATGTTATACTCTTGGCGACACAAGTCGCCGAATCCCAAGTGGCCAACAAAATTGCAGCAGCACAAAACAATATCACTGATAGTGAGATTACATTTAGTGAATTTGCGCCACATGTACATGCAACGACAAGCACACAGCGTCTTACAACAACAACAGCATGCGCCTCGCTGAAATCTACAGTCAGTGCACCACCGACCACAATGCTACCGGATAAAAATTGCCTTTCAGCGCTATTCGCTGATGATGACGATTTTGCTGATATTTTAATTGAAGCAACAAATGATGAAATAGTACAAAATACAATGGGAGCACAGCAGAAAGATGTTGAGAAAGTGGATATTTTTAAGAAACCAATAGCAGTAGCGAGTGCAACAAATGGCTGGAACAATAACGCTCCCATGGCATTGAGTGGAACATACACACAAGAGAGTCAAAATACAGCAGCACGCCGTCAGGTAGCATCAGAGCGTCAAGTAAAATTACTTATGGAGCGTTTAGATGCCTTGAAAGCCGAAAATGCAAAACTAACAAAAGATCTGACGGAATCCAAATCGAAAATTGAGAGCAAGGACGGAGAGGTAAATATATGTACAACTAAATATATATATAATTAGTAGAGTAGAAAGTAAGGAATTGAAAGAAGCACCCCGGCCTTGTCCCTATCAAAGCGGCCCCAACGTATTTTATTTCGAGATCAACGCCACCCAGGAAGCATGCCTTGGCCGTTGATATGGCAAGTCGCGGATCGGCTCGTGATGTCTAAGAAGGTCCTAACACCCCAGGGCTAATCATCTCTCAGCAAAGTTGTAACAGTACATCGCCCTGCGTAGTCGGCGCATTTGCTCATAAAAATGACAGTGACGCACCAGACAGTGTTGTACTGATGTTGACAGTCCGTTGCCTGATACTAATTAGGTACGTTCCGGTAAATAGCGCCTTATGGTAATAGCCCGACTCTCTTGGGAACGATATCATTGACCTCTTAGCCTGGGTATAAGTGACTTTTAGGATAAACCCATCTGCCAGCATGGACATGTTGATAGCACCTTTAGTGATAAGACTTATAAAGACCCAAGCAAATGTGGGAAGGTTTTTTGTCGACAGTTTGTACCACATCCCCAACAAGCCAAACGTGTGGTGCCTTGAGGCAAGCCCCCGAATTACAAGCAAATGAAAGAAACGAAAGAAAAATGATCATAGCTTAAGTCGTTTAAACAAGTTAATTACTATACATACTACCACTAATTTGTCATATTTTCTCTTGCAGTCCACATTATTACGCGATGAGCTGCGTCACATGAAGCAACAGATGCAAACCTTAAAAATGGAAAAACTCATGAGTACCGAAGCGGCGAAATCCGAATGCAAAACCAAGCTAGCCGAACTTTCAAAACGTGTCGAGGCCAAAGAATCGGAACTCAAGTTGCGTAATGCAGAATATTCTGTGCTGAAGATGCGTCACGCCGATGAGACACAACGACTCGAAATGAGCATCAGAAATGCCAACGTGTTCGCTGATGTACCTATGGAGATAGATGTGCCAGAGAAGCCACAATATTCTAGATCTAAAAATCATATGCTTTACCGCTTACGGGGTTTGAATTTAGCAGTAAGCTCGGCAGGTGTGAGTGGTGGTATAGGATTAAGTGCGAGTGCTTACGAGCGCACACAAGAACGTGGAGCCACGCGACAACGCCAGCACACCCCCTTCCAGCAGGAGTTGACAAATGCGCAAACATTATTAGCACAGCTACAAATACAACATCAAAAACGTTTATGGACATACTACGAAGCGTTGGCATTTAGCGAGCGCGCCATCGCAACCGCGAGCAGTGCTCTACCTGAGTTTTGGACGTATGTACACGGCTTGGAATTTCCTAAACACTGTAATGTGCATCCATATCATGATTATGAACTGCGCAAGGATGTAGGTCAACACCAGCGTGATTTACATGCAGCGCACGCTTTGCATGAGGATGAACGCGCAATTAGCTTGCGACGCTACATAGCCGCACTTAGTGTGATGTGTGCGCAGGCGCCCAACTTTGGACAAAAATTGCTCAAACAACAACATGGCGATTATACATTGCTGGAGGTGGCATGCCAAGCGATCTCCAAGTTAGGTTACTCGCGTGAAATTTGTGCGCACTTTGGTACACTGGAAGCTTTTGCAGCGCTTTTGCGTGTGCTGCTGCAACAATTGCGCACACGAGCAGAAGGCGCTGATGAAGACATACCAGAATTGCTAGTTGGTGGCCTGCTAAAGCAGTTGATTTTTGTGCGTCCAAGCGCATGGATATTTCGTGAGTTATCCTATTGTGTATTGGAATTGACGCGATTGCCCACTGCGCTTGCGCTGCTCTGTGTGAATAGCGATGAGAGCACATTTTACAGCGATCGTATGCGTTCACTTTATCGTTTCTCAAATGATTCATGTATACTGCAAGTATATGCGGGCCTATTAGAAATAGCTTTTCCCTTGAATGGTGTATTGAGTGAAACGCATTTGCGTCTATTGGCTGTGATCTGCGAGAATCATGTGCGTTTTGCACATTTTTGTTTCATGAAGCCGCCAGACTTTATACACAAATTGCTGCCCTCCTATGATGATGATGATGATGATGATACCGAGGGTGATGATGACAATACACAACTGGTGATGGGAGAGCATACAACAGAGCAGCAATGTAATGCCGAGTCTGTAGTCACCATTAATAGCAGTGCTGCTACCACGACAACAGGTAGTAGTGGTGCAACAGCTGCGGCGCGTTGTGAATGCTATACGAAGCTGTGCTTGAGCGTTGTAACGCTTTTATTTCAGCTCTTGCGTCAGTGGCAATGTACTGGACGTAATATTGGTGAGTTAATGATCTTTAAAAATGGTGTAATTAATTTAAAACTGTTTTCCCTTCATTCTAGAAACACCACGCGTAGCCGAGGTCTCTCAAATATCCGTCCAATTACTATACACAATTTTTTGTGACAACTATTCGACGCGTCTCTTCCGTTATGCCGAAGAGACGACAAAACACTATCTGTGGTTAATCTGCGAATGGTGGTCGGAGAATGCGGAACTCTTGAAATTCAACAACGTGCACAGTAGGTTTAAAATTATATCATATCAAAGGATGAGAGTAAAAAGGAAACATATTTTTCATGCCAGTAAAAGGGAAACCAATAAAATTTTTAGTAAAAAGGGTAGGGGAGAGGGGCAAATAGTTCAGTAAAAGTTAGACGAAGCATTTTCTGCTGAAAAAGTTGTTCAGTAAAAGGTAGACACATCGAATTTTCAATTAAAAGTTTTTAAAACGGAAAAGAACGTTTTTTGGTAAAAAACAATTTACAGTAAAAGGTGGAAAAATAATTTTTTCAACTAAAAAGGAAAAATACCTTTTTTATGAAAAAAAAAAAATATAGTTCGGTAAAAGGTAGACATCGTTTTTTTTTCTTCAATTTTAAGGAAGAAATATCGATTTTTAGTGAAAAGAAATTATTACGTAACGTACCAGTAAAAGGTAGACAAAGCGTTTTTTCTATTAAAAGAGAGAAATAAAAAGGTAGAAGATAGAAAAATAGTTTTTTTTTGTTTCAATGAAAAGGGAGACTTTTTTTACAAAAAAAAATATTTACATAAGAGGTGAAAACCCCGAATTAAAAATAAATAATAACCAATTTTCTATTAAACATTTTATACTCTACTTCCATGAAAAATACGTTTCCTTTAACGTAGGTCGAACAGATTTGTAAAAAGTTCAGGCTATGGGGCACTCGAGAGCGCAAAGAAAATTTTTAGAATGTTATAAGCTGGTTCCATAATCTTGTCTGTGTTACTTATATTAGTAGTTCTTCTATAAAAACAAAACATCTTTTTTTACAGAAAATTTCCTTAACAAATTACGCACCTTTCACATTATGCCCAAACAGTTAAAGGATGATGGTAATACTGCAAATCTAATAAATGATCTAAATGAATGGCATTCGCTTACTAATGACAGCACAACCACAACGACTGCCGATGCTACAGCAAATCTAATGCAAGCTGCTGAAAAGTTGAATCTAATGCGTTGCGCTGGTGATGAGTCGAAATTCTTTGAGGGTCTTAAAGGCTATGCATTTAATTTTGAGTGAAAAATGATTTCATTATTACTTGTTAAATGCTGTTCATATTTGTTGATAGCTTTTAGCACTAAATTTTATTAGTGCTTTGTGCCTAAGCTACGGTTTTTATTCCACTTCCTTATTAAAATGGCTATTTTCTTTGAATTATTATTTGTAACCACATTTGTTATAAGTATTCGTAGTTTATAGTTTTTTTTTAATGTATGTTGTAAAATAGTTATACATAAAAAATAGTAATAATACACTTATGCCCGGCGTTTCAGTGCAACTTTAAACCACAGACAAACTTGACTAGAGTTTATCCCATGTACTTTGGTCGTTTAAACTAAGCTTAAACTTGCAGTGCGGTTTAAACTTGCACTAAAAATCCGGGCCTTAATAGAGCAGAGAACAAAAGAAATATATAAAATAGTGACTTGAAATGTATTTCTATGGATTTTTATTTTAAGAACTAGAAGACGCTTTTTATGAGAGAGCGCAAAATAAAAAAAAAACGGTAATTAACGAAAGGACATTGAAGGAATGGAGAAGGTAGATCGGACGAGATAGAAAACTGCTTCAAAAAAAAAAAAAGAGAAGACATGGAAATATATTAATGACATTTTTACAATCTCTGCTTCATAGCATTTCAGCCATTGTTCGGTGTGGACAATGACCGCCCAGCTGCTAGCTTAAATATGTTTCTAAAAAAAAAACAAATTTTTAGAACATTGATTTATTTAATAATTTTTATTATATGTATTACAATTAGCATATAAAATACTTTTCGTAAATGTGTATATGGTTCCTTTGACTTTCTTTGACCTTCGTAAAAAAGTATAAACCATTCCATAAATATTACTACTATTATATATTGTGTGGTTTAATTATGATTTCTGGTACATTTAAGTGATGTGTATAAATTGCTGTCAATACTACTGATAAATAATGATATAAAGTGCGTTTTAAAATTAAATTGAAAATGAGTGTGGTCTATGAAAAAACGTTTTGGAGTCATAATTTGTAAAGAAACCAGATCTGAAGAACTTGGAAAGGTTAATAACAAACTAGGCAAAGACGAAAATAATACCGCTACAAAAACACAGTTAAGATAGTTGTTTGATAGTACTATTGCTTTAAAATAGGGGCGAACCTTAAAAACTGATTCGAGAAGTACCACCTCGAGGTCATTGGGCGAAAACTTGCCTTAGTACCTTATACAAGAGTTTGTTTCAAGAACCCTATTTCAGAAGTGGAATCACATATCCCAATTCAGAAGTGGAATATTTTAGTTTGGGGATATATTAAAGTTTTTTTTCAGAAACTCCAAAACCAGAAGTGGAAATTATTTTAAGACCCGGCTTCGCAATTGTATTTAAGTTTTCAATTGGATTTTTACTATATAAATTGTCAGTAAACGGCTTCCTGATATCTGAGCAGAGGTTAACCCATTAATGTTGGGCATCTAAACTTGGATTAATTCAAAATAAAAATTTAAAATCCGTGAAACGTAAGTTAACCCGCAATTGTGAAAATGACCATAAATACATACATTTGTTTTAAGAAACCCATGCTCAAAACATTTTTTTATTTCACAAATCATATTTCAGAAGTGGATTTTTTTTTTAATTAAAATTTTTTTATCTTAAGATTCGTTACTGAATCTAGGCCCAGAAGTGGAATATTTTCGTTTAGAATATATCAGAGTTTGTTTTAAAAACTCCAAAATAAGAGTGATTTTTTAGGTATTCTGAAATACAAAGATTCACCACTCACTTTTTGAAATGAAGTAAAAATAAAATAAATAAAACGGGCAAAAGTAAATAAACCTTAAAAAATATTAAAAAGTAAAAAGATCCCCATAGCTCGTAATATTACAGAGGAACACCCAGTCGAAGAGACGCCTTTACTTTACTTCTCAAGTCCAATGTAGCACTTGTTGGCAAGAGAGATTCTCTTATGGGTTTCTTGACTGAGACCCTTTTCGCTCCTTTCCACTCAACCGACGATTAAAAAAATTAAAAAAAAAAAAAACTTAAAAATTACTTTTGTGATTCCAGTCGAGCATATTAATTTTTCAAAAACTTGAACTTACAACTAGCATACTAATAAATAATTTTTAAAAGTGTAGCTACGAGTAATACTTATTTATATGCAATTTACTTAAAATAGTCCGAAACGCTAAACACGTAAATTCGAGTCCAGATAATCCATAGGCACAGACATGTGAAAGAGGTAGAAGGAAGGTAGAAAAAATATTGTTAAGGGTATATAGAAAGCGAGTTCAGGTATAAAGTGCATTAATAAAAACAACATATATCTAGGTATATATGTATGTGCATAGGTATCCAGCTAAAAATTGTACGCCATTCATCCAACTACATAATTGGTGAAATTTACCATTTTAAAGGTGTGCTTTTGTTGGTGTAAGCATTGGCTCTACAAATAAAAAATAGAGAAAAAATGGAGATTTATGTACATAACAAAAACAATTAATTATGAATGGTGAATATAATTAAAAACATTTCCAGTACCAAGAATTAATAAGAGGTAGTGAAAGGGGTAATAAATTATACAAAAAAATATCAGCAATTACTTAACAACTCCTTGCGCTTGCGCTGCTGTTAAAGTGATTAAAGGTGTTAGCCGATCTACAAAACTGTCATGATTACGTTCCAATTCACGTTGATAGTCCTTTTGATCGCTTGATATTAAATTACGATTCTTTTTCAATGCATCAGCACAACGTTTCGAGAATTCCCGAAAACAGAGACGTAATTTATTTTGATGTTTAGTTGGCACCGTTTTTCCATCGGATAGATTAGCTAAGAACACGGTAGCCATTTCCATTGGACCTTGATTTACAGTGGTCCCAATGCAGCCTTGCAAAACCATTTGCAATATTTTCGGATCAGCTGGCTCCTGATTGGTAGCTGCGGCTAATTCTATAGTTTTCTTTTGTATATCCTCGATAGCCACCTCAATGGGTTCAAGTATGACTTGTTGACGTGCGATCACTTGTATGCGCGTTTTTACATATGGGAAATGATTTGCTGTGGTGAGTATGGTTTTACGTTTACATTGTTCGTGTAGATCGCCGTGTGCTTTGCCGGATTTTGTGAATGGAGTGGCGTATATGAAGCGCTCTAAAAGAAAGAGTGTGTAGAGAGACAAAGGAATTATTGCTATACAAGATTTTGACTTTTTCTCGTACTCACTTATATTGAAATTGCGTTCAAAATGTGTTTCGCGATGTCGCAGCTCATAAGTTTCGAAATAGGGCTCTACGTAGGTTATTTGTATGTACGCTTTTTCTGGATCCAGGGAGTTCACATCGACTGAGTTTGAATCCTTAATAATATGCACTGAATCCGGACCGAAACGATCGGCATAAAAGTTCTGTGAAGAAAAATGGAGTGAAGTTTTCGTTTAAAAAAGAACTTTGATTTTTTTTTTTAAGTCATCAGTTTATCACTAGCCCCAGGGTTTGAACCTGGAACCCCAAAACCCCTAATTCAGAAGTGGAATATCCTGGACTGCCCTAAGAAAAGATGCGATGGCCCTTGGAATAGTTGAGAGAAAAGTTTTACGGAAGATGTATGGTCATTCCCGGTATGCCAACGTCGAGTATCGAGAGATTTAAATATCATCTGTAGGAGATTTACGCAGATCAAACCATAGACCAGCGTAATAAAGCCCTTACAGCAGAAGAAGGCGGCGTCGACTGAAATGGAAACACCAGTTTCAGAATGACTTACTCTCTTGGTGTTTCCAATTGTCGTCAGTTGCTGAGAAGGCCGTGCGGCTTAACGCCAATAAATGATAATGTATGTCAGACGTGAGTTCAAAACATGAATAATGTAAAATATTAGACTTCTGAATTAGGGCGGGTTAAAGTAATTAGGTATGTATGTTATTAAAACTAACTTGATAAATTTTCTCACTCACCTGTAATCGACTGAAAATCTCCGGTAGCTTAGTTAATGTCGGCTCCTTATAAATAAATTCCTGCTGATCCAAATCTCCAAATTTGGTGCCATAAAAGCCAACACGAAAATATGTGCCAAACACGCGTTTACCCTGCAGCTGTGCAATACGATTGAATGCCTCCTGCAGTTTACCATGTATTTTACCCAACTTCTGAAAGTCGCGATTAGCTTCACAAATGGGTGTGAGTATTTTATAGACCTCATTCATTGCCTCATACATTCCCGCAATCTGAAATGAATTCGATGCCTCTTCCAGCAAAACTTTCAAACCACTTTCTGTAAAATGATTGCCCAAACAAATGCCATCCTCGCCGGGACTGAGCACATCATCCGATACCGCTGACTCCATAAGCGAATTGGGTGTGACGCGTTGAAAACTAACAGCGCCGACTGGTAGATGCGGTTGTGACTCTAGCATGCTGAGATATTCGGCAACTAATGCGGCTGAGTGTACATAGCACATGGCCGCTTCGGTATGATTAGCGCGTTCACGATGCTTCTTGGCCATATTCTCCAACCAAGTCAAACGTAAATCTGGATTATTTTGATAACCTTTAGCTATGCGATGCATAAGATCTAGTAACATTTCGGGATCTTCTTGATACTCTTTCATTTTCACTGTATCGGAGAGTATCATGTGCAGATTAAAGAGCAAATCTTGTACTTGTTCGGGGAATGAGGTTTCCTGTAGATCTTGGTCGGATTCTGCGTAAACGAGCACTGTTTTGAGTGCACGTCGCAAGGATTGTTCGCTAAATGCCGAGCTTGTGCCAACTAGCGAGCTGAGAGACATGGTCACTTGCATTTTAACGCGCGCAAAGTTCTGTATGGGAGAAAAAGAGTTGAGTAGTTATAAGTTTTCAAATAAAATCGCCGACTGAGTTGGAGATCACTCTATCGTAGCTGTAAAAAAAGGCCCATATCCGAATTCGCGCTATTTGAGAATTGTTAACAAAAGGGTTGCCACCTATTAAAAGCAGTTTAATTTTAGTGGAGTTGCCACCTTTTTGAAAATCAAAATATGACAGTGCGGTTTAATTTAAAATCTCTAATTTTTTCGATTTATCTTTCATTCTGTTATTGCTTGAATTTGGGTCAGGGTGGCCACCTTTTTAAAAAATAAAATTACTATTTATTTATGGACATATTTTGCAAAGGATCGCCACGTATTTCAAAATTGAAAATGTCAAACGAAAGACATTTGTTAAAGCTTAACCTCTGAAAATTTCTTATAAAGGTTGCCACATTTTTCTCGGCTGCCAGAATGCGCTATATTTCAGAATTTTTTCAAAAAGGGGTGGCCACCTATTTAAAATTTAAATACGAGTTTAAATTTAGTAGGGTTGGCAACTTTTTGAAAACAAACATTATTGTGCTGAATTTGTAGTAGGGTTGCCACTTGTTTTAAAATTAAAATTACTATAGTGCATTTTTCTTTCAAACTTTTTTTTAATTTTTTCGATATATTTTTCATTCTGTTATTGCTTAAATTTGAGGAAGGGTTGCCATCTATTTTAAAAGTGAAATAACTATATATTTATGGACATATTCTTCAAAATTGAAGGTATGTATCGAACGATAGATATTTTTTTTATAAGAGAGGCCACATATTTTAAATTAAAAAAATTTCTATAAAATTTTAGCGATAACTTTGAAGGTGATCAAAGTTACACTAATTAACGTGGCGAGGGCACTTGTAAAAGTTTAAACGCTGAACATTTTTTTAAGGGTTGCCACACATTAAAAAATTAATACATTTTTCTATAAAAAATTTCAATCTCTACTTACATTTCCGATTTCAAAATTTTGGCGCATCAGCAGATAGAGAGATGCCGAGGCCTGCGAGCGTATAGCCGGCAGCAATGAACCACAATGCTTCAACAGCAACAAGCACAAGTCCGCACAAATATCAGTCTCCTCATCGAACAACAAATTCGGAAATTTAAAAATCAACGCACGTTGTGAGGCAAATTGATTTTGCAGAGATAAAGTGCTCTGATTACGCGACAAGCCGTGCAACAATACCTTCAAAACTGTGCCTAATAAATTGTGATGCATTTCCGAATTGGTAGCAACCTGCACTATAATTTCCAAAGCATCCAATATAATCAATGAAATCTCGGTAGCCAATGAACCTTCAATAAAATGATTCAACTCAAGTTCAGGATCCGCTTTAGTTGCATTATCATAGAATTGCGAACGATATGGCATTAAATCTTTACGCCAACGAAATTTTTCTGTTGAATTGCGATCCTTGCGTCTATTGATGAGATCATGACGCGCTGAATGGGTGCCACGTATGCACTCCTCGAGTTTTTCTTTCAAATCTGTAGGTTTACGAAAACTCTGCGTATTACGTTTTAGGGATGGTAAACGCTTTTGACCCTTATACTCAAAGCAGGGAATACACGTGTTCAAAAGTTGTAACATTTGGTGTACACGATGTGGGCTGAGACCGAGTAGCCAGCGATACAGAACGCTACGTTCCAAATTCTTCAACACCCAAATGCAGCAAGCAAGTAAATGCCTCGTATTCTCGCTGCTTAGTTGTGACTTATTTCTTATTTGTTCATTAAGATAATTGTGTGTGCTACGGTGGCTAGTGTTGTTGGCGTTGTAGCTATAATCATTATTAATAGTTGATGTGGAAAGGCTTTGATGAGGGCCTTGGTAGTCTTCGAGCAGCCCAATGCTTTGTAGGCGATCGTGTGTGTCTGTAAGATATTGATGCAATTGCGGTATAACGTCCATAACAACACCCAATAAGGGGAGATAGAGTGAAGCGACGCGTGCTCGTGCCTCTACTTCGCTATAGCGTGGATCTAAATCGTGTGAGGTCATTAGATTACGTATGCAACGTATGGCCTTGCCATGCAGTTGGGGATTGCTGTGAAAAGAAAAAGAAGGAAAGAAGTTTCAATAAGAAAGAGGTAAGCCAAACCAATTTAAAATGTTGTATACTTACGGCACTTCAAGCACTGTTGCTAAATCGCTCAAAACCAAACCAACAAGAAAATGTTGTTGACGAAATTCAGCGCTCAAGTCTGCATGTAAAGCGCGTTCCATTGAGCCCTAAAATTTATTAATGTTAGTTTTTCTGCACTTAATCAAAACTCTAATTATCAAAAAAAAAAAAAAAAATACTCACATAAGACGTCTGACTATTACTCGACGTAGTGCTCGGTGTTGGACTGCAGGGCGCCGAAACTGTTGTATAAGGTGTACCGAATGGTAAATTCAAAGCCACAAAATGTTCATGACTGCATACGATACGCAAAAAATCGATTTTATAATTCATCAAATCCGGTATTGAAGCATTTTTCGAAATCAACACTTTATAATAGGTTTTGATGAGACCAAATACAAAACCACGATCCATAATACTAAACAAATCGAATACGAAAAAACCCAAGCTGGCATTTAATGATTGCGCCAACTTTGGCTCTTCAGTGTGATAGCCCACCACTTTGGTGGTGACCAAATGTACAAGCGTTGAGATGTCATCTGTGAATTGGTGAGGAAAACGTTGCTTGCGTGGCGTCGACAATGCACCACTATAATCCAAATGTTCTATCATTGATTTAACAATTAATTCGAAAAGAAACCATGAGTTGGACATAGCAAGCTCGGTTGCCTTGCCGCTAGCCACCACCCAATGCAGTGCCAACTCTTCGTGTAGTAAACGTATTTGACCGTCACGTCCACCGTAAGTGGGTGATAATTCGAGCGTATTATCTGTAATTAAAAAAAGGTGAGAATCAAATTTATTTGAAAAAAACTACATTTTAAAGCGATATGTGTACCTTTGCTTCGTCCAACTGATACATTATCGTATAGACTATACGTGTCGCTGGTACGACTCTTACCACCAAATGGATGTGGTATACGCGATTGGAACTGCACGTATGTGGAGAGTAACGCCTGTCGTCCATATTGATCGACTACTAAATCGTCGTTTAGAATCTAAAGAGAATTTTTTTTATTATTTTATTTAAAACTTTTTGTTTTCCTTTTTAATTTTTTAATATTTTTCATTGTTTTGTTATTATAATTATAATATTTCTTTTTTTTATTTTTTGTTACTTTTTTTTATTTTAAGTTTTTATTTATTAAGTTTTAATTAAAGTTTTTAATTTTTTTTTATCCTATTTTTATTTTATTTTTTTATTTCATTTTACGTGAACTTAAATTTATTTTTCATTTTTTTTATTCCATTAAGTTTTTATTCTTTTTTATTTAATTTTTATTTTGATTTAATTTTTATTTTATTTAATTTTTTCCATAATTTAATTTTTATTTAAGTAATTTTAATTTTTTACTTTTTTTGTTTATTTCTATTTTATTTTAATTTTTATTTTTTAAATTTTTTTATTTTACTTTTAATAATTTTTATTAAATTTGATTTTATTAAAAAAAAATATTTTATTCTTTCATTTAAAATTTTTGGATTTCCTTTTTATTTTTTAATATTATTCATTGTTTTATTTACATATATAATTATATTATTTCTTAATTTAAATTTTTTTTTTTAATTTTTATTTCTAATCTTTTCTTTAATTTTAATTTTTCTTTTTTGTTATTTTTTTATTTTAAGTTTTTATTTATTTAGTTTTAATTAAAATTTTTAATTTTGTTTTATTTGATCCGATTTTTATTTTATTTTATTTTTATTTGATTTTTTATTTTTATTTCACCATTCTTATTTCATTTTTACTTTAACTTAAATTTATTTAAATTTTTTTTTATTCCATTAGGTTTTTATTCTATTTTATTTTATTTTTTTTTTTATTTTTTTTTTTAATAAATTTTTTTCATTATTTAAATAAATTTAACTTTTTTACTAAATTTTTTTTTGTTTATTTCTATTTTATTTTAATTTTTCTTCATTTTACTTTTATTAATTTTTTTTTTAATTGTAGTAAAATAAACTTTTATTTAATTTAAATTTTTTTTTTAATAAAAAAAAAAATATTTTATTTCCTTTCCATTATGCTTTAATTTATTATTATTCAATTTAGTTTTCTCTTATTTAAATTTTAATTTAGTTCAACTGTATACCTTTCTCTCAACTTACAGACAGATTTGCTGAAACCATACAGAGCATTTCAAAAACAGTCGATCCCAGCGAAAGCGGCTGAGCGCCTATTTTATAAGTCGTAACCAACAACTCCACCAACTTATCCAATACTAAGTGTAAATTTTTTACCAATGGTTCACGTTCTGCATTGGCAATTTCCAATAGAGACTTCTTCATTTCATGCTCCATATTACCCTCACCGATGCGTGGTGGTATTTTGCGCGAATCCAAATAGTCACAAGTCAGAAAGAAGCTAAAATTGAAAACAAAATTAAATTAGTGTACAATTTTTTTATGAAAAAGTTAGATCCAATACCCATCCAAATGCGGATCCAAAGTGTGAACAGCCGTGACCGCATCCACTGTTATGGTGAAAACCGAACGATGATTATCCAACCATTTTGTGCCCGGCAAGTGTACATTTGGTGGTATGAAAGAATAATTTTCTGGCGGCGTTTCCACCATGACAGGCAATTGAAATTCGCCTACCTTCAATTTGCCATCATGCAGCAGTGGTAGCCATGTATAACCGACTGGCGTTTCAACAGAAGGCTGCAAATCTGGCGTTTTCTTTTGACATGAAACATGATAGAGTGTGAAAAAGAGATGATGATTCTGTTTGATATTTGCGGGTAGAGCAATTTTGATTTCATCACAAAATGTCGGACACTTGTTATGATAATTAACAGCGGTGAAAGCTTCGCTTGCATATTCCGGACATGATGACTTGCCAAAAATGGCGCTTACAGCATCTGCTTGCGTTTCACCAGCCATTAGTTGTACACGCACTGCAATGTTGCGTGCCGAACCGGCGCGTGATGAAAAATTCAATTCTTTGGGTGACACGAAGAGTAGATTGCGATAAGTGTAGTGAGGATTGTAGATGGCTGCAGAGGGAAATTCCAATATTTCTTTAACCGGACGCGTGTGGTCTTCTGGATATGGGTCGACTTTAGCTAGCTCGGGTGTTAAAGCGTTCTTTACCTCTTCGGGACAGGGTAGAATTTCTAGTTTTATTGAGCCTGGAATGCATTTGTATTTCTTCATAGCATTGCTAGGGCGTTTTAGCTCAGCAAGAAACTTGTATAGATCTTCGTCTCTCATTTTATCCGATTCCTGTAAAGGGGAGATATTAAGTGAGGAAAGAGTTTTGTATGAGTCCTTCCATGTCGAATCGTCAAATGGCCCTTCCGATTTATATCAATATTAGCTGATCATTAAAATACATCCCAAAAAATCGATATATTTTTTGGTATCACTTCAGAACTTTTTCGGAACCTTTGTGATTTTGAAGATGTTCCGAAATGATTCCGAAGAAGTCCCGAAAATAATTATGATCCCAAACATTTGACAAATGGACATGGAAGGACCCCTATAAAACTCACTTGCTTGAAGAAACTAGAAACGGTGATTGTTATGGGACGAAAAGTTTCGATAACATTAGCGAAATCATCGAGTGACCAAGATCTGCGCTTCTCTTTGCGCTCCAATGAACCGCGTCGCGTTAACGTGCCACTCATATCATTAGCTTTGCGACGTAACTGATCAAAGCTACTTGTGGATGCTTTGCGATCTGAAATATAAAAACATTTTTTTATTAGTTAGAGAATTATGTAGTTCTAATTGTCAACCAAAACTCACCTAAGCTATTCGAGCTCACTGCTGAGGTTAAACCAGCACCGCCAGCATCCTTTTCTGCATTCGCCGCACCAGCGCCATCCTTGCTCTCCACATTTTCACCATTGAAAATGCTATTCAAATAGATGCCAGTCCAAGCGAAGGGCATGCGATACTTGCCCAAACGCTCACAAAAGTCTGCTGCATTCGATTTTGCTTTTTCGCGATACTTGTCTTTATCGTCCTTCAAATACGGTTCAACAGAATCCTTAATATCACCCTGCAACACTTTCTCCAAACGTATAACCAAAAAGATATCGCTACTCGGATATGTTATTTCAAATATGCCCGCACGACTTTGTGTGCTTGCATCAGCGCAACGTACATGTGTGCTCAGCATACGTTTCAAATTATCTGAATTCATATCAAAATAGAAATTTTCTGAAATCTTTTTACGTTCCTTAGCATCGTAGATGGCCATTGTTGCAAAAATCGGCTCCACTTCCAACTCTAGACGCAGCTGTAAACATTTTATGAGTATACGGTGACCCAAATGCTCCATAGGTATCTCAGCTGGTAGACGACGTTCAATCACATCTTCTGCATCCGCTTCAGGATAGAGTGAGAAAAGCGCTTCTTGACGATCTTCTTGACGGCGCGCCTCATTTGTTTGGTCAACTTGTTCGGGCGGCACATCGTCCAACAGATTTGGTATTAGCGGATCATTTACAGAGCGACGCAAATCAAAGCTGGCCCAAGAACCGCGTGGTGTCAAGGTGTCAGTGCATGAACTGACTGATGATAAACTCGCAATAGATTGTCTTGAACTGGGTGTGCAACTGTCACTTTTGTCGGTTAGGTTCTCATCATATGATGCAAAATCTTTATCAATTTCAAACTCTTGTTGATAAGCAGATGGACTGATGGTGCCACGATCGATGCGCTCGCGTGCACAACATGAGCTGGAGTAATGACGTTGCGCATATTCAACCACCTTCCATGGGCGTGTATAACAATTGACACACTCTTGCACGTGTAGTGGGAGTTCGGAGCTGGAAAAGGATTTTATTCGATTATGTTCTTCAAGAAATGATTAAAAAAGCGCTGAACTTACATATTTCCTTTTGG
The DNA here is from genome assembly GCA_964058755.1 of Campiglossa producta. NCBI lineage: Eukaryota > Metazoa > Arthropoda > Insecta > Diptera > Tephritidae > Campiglossa > Campiglossa producta. The sequence continues at coordinate 7,116,112 of CAXKVI010000003.1, forward strand.
CACAATATGTTCAATGGTGCGTATTTTGCGTGGTATGATTTTGACAGCTACATCAGTAGGTGGAAAATCAAGTATATGCTTCAAAGGATCACGATTTAGTATGTTCATGTGTTGCGTGAGAAACTCCTCATAATCCAAGGGCTCCACAGGTTCGGTAAGTGATAGCTGAAAAAAGAAATATGATTTCATAGTAAAAATCACCTTTTAAAAAAAGCTCAGTGAGCCCCCAAACACTTTGTTTTATCGAACTAGAGTGAAAGGGGTTTAAGATGAGTTTGTTTAACAGGATAAGTAAAAAAGGGCTTTTATATCTTGGAAGGACTGTTTACAAGGATCGACTGTCCTCTGGGAAGGATGAGAACTGACTAAGACCAAGGTCTTACTTGCCTGGCCGTTTTCTGAGAAGCACCAGAGATGACTAACTCTCAGGGGACTTCGCCTCATGGAAAGGCTTCCTTACTACTATCTCTCAGTGGACGAGATCTTTTAGAAAGGCTTACCTGGCTTTAGTCTGAGAAGGATCAGAAATGACTAACTCTCAGTGGGCACCGTCTAATAGAAAGGTTATACTTAATTTGGACTCGGAGCTTAAATCGGGGAAATTGTGAGGATGGCTTGCAATCCCCTTCCGATGGGCATCGCAGACTTAATGGCGGCAACATTCGCTGAAATTAGAAAAATCGTTGGGTAGCCTAAGTTGCCTGCTAGCTCCGAGCTCTTTTGCAGAGCAGCCCCCGCATTTTTTCCATGACTAGGATTGCCAGGTCATCAGCATAGGCTACAACTTGACAGAGAAGGAGCGAAAAAACACTTCTTTGGGGCGTGCCGCTTCTCACCCTTCTCGAAGACCCCGTACCTCATTAGCCCGTCACGAAAATCCTGATAAATTCTACTAATCTCGGTTCGACTTGCAAATTCATCAAGCCTTTTTCGATGCCAAGATATTATTGACGCTCCTTTGATGTTCATAAAGCCTTCAAGCTCGAATTCGTGTTTCTGGAAAAACCACTCTATAAGTTTTACAGAGTCGTGTCCTGCCATTGCAGGACGTATGTTGCGATGTCGAAAGCAACAACCACAAAATATAGCCGGAGTGTTATCGGAACATGTGTCCCTTCGGCCGGGGAGCGGTGCTTCTTCAGAAATGCCTGATTTAATGGTGTTCCGGTGTCATAAGCGTCTGCTCGGTCGGCGACCAATAGCATGATTCAACTGACCAGCGAATTTTGTTGCGGCTTTGTACTTTAGTAGTAATCGCAGCGGAATCAGTGCCGAGAGTGGCCTTGTTTCTCGCCTAATTAAGTGTTCACTAGCGCTGCTTAGGTAGTGAATAGAGCATTCAGTCGGTGACCGGATAAGATCGGGAGATGGCTGGTGCCATTATCGCACGGTCGTTTGTGAAGGAAACTACGTTGTTGTTGTAGCCATACTTTGCCCTGCCTAGTCGGAAGATCTACTTATAAAAAGTTACGTGACAGACCAGACAGGGTTTCTACAGGTGTTGACAGTTCTTTGCCACATGAATCCGGTACGTTCCGGTACTCGCTTTCGGGTTTCGTGGATTTTAGTCTCCTCTTACGATCGGCATACCTACCTCGGGCATATTCTAAACCCCTAACCCGCAGGAGACTATCGAAACGTTTTCTGTTAAAGTAGGACAATCGGTTTCTTTGGGAACTACTTGAGTACAGTAATGACTTAGGTGAAACAACAGTATACTCATTTCCGACGTCAATTATTTCCATTTCAGGAATATTTAAAAAAGCTTCCGCTGTCCAAGTAACACCAGCCTTACTTCTTCCTCCATCTACTGAGGATGTCAATATGTACATAAGTAAGCCTTTCATTGCGCGATTAATGTGAGTGACCTGCATAGTAAATATACACAAAAGCCCCACCCATTTACCACACCGCTTACATCACCACCACCCCCATCCATTCAACAAGGCGTGGAAAAACTTACCGTGGAGGAGCACATTGAAGCAGAATCCACTGCTTTTGTTTGCAAATGACAAACCGGCACATTTTTACGTCCCTCCGATGTACAATGTCTGCAAAAATATTTAATAAAAGTTAATAAGTGCAGCGCATTAGAAAAAGAAAAGAAAAATCTGCAAACGCCCAACGCGAGGCCGGTTGCTAGCTTGTTCAACAAAAAAATACTAACTTTGTTAATTTCTGCGCAAAAGAGCGTTGTCCACTCGACATTTTGTACACTCAAGCTTATTTTAATGCAATAAATTATTATTTTCTGGGTTTTTTCACTCTTTTATTTGCATTTTTATCACTTTGCTAATCGGTTGTTCGATTTTTCCACTGTGTACATATTGAAATAAAAATGGCCGCTGAATTTGACAGCATTTCTTTTTTTTTTTTTTGTGTTTAGCTGTCAAAAAATGACAATCAGCTGTAATTGTTTACAAACACTCGTTTTGTTTACAATTCGCATCTGTTGCACTTGTTTACATGTGGTGTGTGTTTGTGTGTTCGTGTTTGCTTACATTTTTTGTGGCGAATTGGTGTAAATGAATTAGGGTGTGTTTACATTTTTCTGACACAGTGCGAATAGCGAGCTTCGCCCTCAAAGCGGGCTACTCACCTGCCAAGAAATGCCTCAAGAAAAAAACGAGCATATATTTCTTTTGCCTGGTCAAGAAATTTTGACGTTTACTAAATTTTCCATTTTTTTGCAAATTACTCTTATAAAAATGTATAAAACATATGTAGCGCAATATGTACTCACTTTTGCTATGGATCTGCAGGTTTACCTCAATAAATATATAAGCGGGCTACTCACCTGCCAAGAAATGTCAAACTCCATATAAAAAAACGCTCAAGAAATGGTCAAGAAACGTTTTTTCACGTCAAATTTTCTTGAGCCAATACTCAGTTCATAAGAAAAAATACAGCACTTTTCGATAGTTGGCAACGCCGGTTTACCTCAAGAAATAAATAAGCTCGTATATATTTCTTGAGGTAAACGTGCAGATTCACGGAAAAGGTGAGTACATGTCTCGCTAAACATATTTTGTACATTTTTATAAGAGTAATTTGCAAAAAAATGGAAAATTTGGTAAACGTCAAAATTTCTTGACCAGGCACAAGAAATATATGCTCGTTTTTTTCTTGAGGCATTTCTTGGCAGGTGAGTAGCCCGCTATACGAGCTTATTTATTTCTTGAGGTAAACCGGCGTTGCCAACTATCGAAAAGTGCTGCATTTTTTCTTATGAACTGAGTATTAGGTCAAAAAAGTTTGACGTGTGAAAACGTTTCTTGACCATTTCTTGAGCGTTTTTTTATATGGAGTTTGACATTTCCTGGCAGGTGAGTAGCCCGCTTAAGACTGGTTTACATGGCTTGATTTTTCGGATTGTTGTTGTTAACTGAAAAAACACTCGCCGGAAATTGAGCAAGAGGTATCAAAAGATGCGTTTCGGACCCAGTAATACGAATAATTAAGCGGAATACTAATATCTTGAGTGGTTTGCGAGATATGTATTTGCAATCAAAGTTGCAAATTTTCATGTGGTTGTTTCAATCACATTAGGTCGTCCCTAAAAATGTGAAAAACTTTTTTGAAGCGCGGCCGAGCTCAAAAACGTGTTCTGCACTTAATTACCATGGACCCAGCATTCTAATTGGGATAAGAACCGGTTCATTTTTCGGTTTTTTGACCATAAGTTTTCACAGCAACACAAAATTGAATTTTCGTTTCGGATTCACATTCCTAACACCGAGACGCGTCTTTTGGTACCTTTCCGACGTGTTTTTTCAAGTTCACGTGTAAATTAGATATAGAATTACCAATTTTTTCGCTTTCGAGTGAATGTTTTCGTATTTTTTCGAAAAACCCGGTATAGGTAGGTCGAACTCCACCGACTGTCTGACGTACACATTGCGAAATCTACGAAATTTAAAAGCAAACACGAGTCGCTGAAGTTGAAACTTCTATCCATAGAGGGTTTGGTTTGGGACCTGCTGCATAAAACCAGCTTCGAATAAAATCAAAGAAAAATCGGTTTTGAAACTAATTCTGAGATAAAACATTTTTGAACCAAATTTTGAAATAAGGCGTTATTGAGAAAAATCTGAAATAGAGCGTTATTCAACAATATTCTGGGATAGGACGTTTTTGGAAGATATTTTGACATAGTAGGGCTCTTTTCCATTAGGCGACATTAAGACTGTTTGATGTGTTCGTAAGTCCAAAAGTTGACTTCACCGACCTACAAGAAAAGAGTTGGCTGGGCAAGCAGGTTTTGGGGTATTAATGAAGAAATGGAGACTGCGCTAAGAATTGTCGAGCTTGATGGCTATAGTGCCTAGATTAAGAACTGTCTGTGACCAAAGGATATATGGTCATGTGTGGAATCATGGTTCTTCTTTGGCACATGTTGTTGTTGTTTTTGTTTTAACAGTAAATTGATCTCTTACGATTGTCGTCCGCGATTAATACTTTTCTTCCATAGTGGACTATAATTGATCCCAATTGGTCAGTTCGATAGGTCCGAAACTATGCTAACCAGGTATGAAAGGGTACCATTAAAGGGACCACTTTGACCCATATAAAAATATCAAAATCCCGATTAAATCCTAGACTAATTACATTTCTAACCCAAGGTGATACTCGAAACCTAGCAAAACCTGGACAACTAAGCATGAAGTGATTTGATGCTTCCACTCGTCAGGGGTTTCAAGAATATTTAACCGCACTGCATGGAACCCCATCGGACAATGCCCCGTCAACACCCAAATTATCATGGAAAGATGTACCTTGGAGAGCCCACGTAATTCCACTGATCGCCTGGAGTCAACACCTGGCCAGAAGGACTTCGACACCTGGCATGAGGTTATGTCAGCCCAGCGCTTGCTTAACTGTTTTGAAACCCACCTGCCCAGAAGCAGACTACAGGTAGTAAGAGAAATACCCAGTAATCTGTAGGCAGCTACATCTGTTTCACGAGTACACGCTCTGGCCAAGGGATCCGCATGGCAATTGCCGGGAATGTCACAATGGCCTGGCAACCGTAAGCGATTCCACATAGTCGCTCACTGTCCTCAATCGAACGTTGCCAGCACTCAGCGCTCTAATTGCTGCTTAACTGTCGGAGTCCAGCTTTGACCCATCCGTAAACAGATTCGCCAAACCCTCCCCCCAGATAGGTTCCTCGTCTGTGCACTCGTCCCTTGCGGGTATGTAAGTCGAAAAACCCTTCGAGGGAGTAGAGGTCGGCGCACAGTAATATGTTCTGTTAGGATTAAAGTAAAAGCTCGTAAGGAATTGGAATGCCAATACTGAAAAGGCTTATATCTGGCGTCTCAGAGCCTAATTGCAGCTCGAGACGCGCCTATTTTTAATACCAGGTCAACGAGGTGCAGATTGAGCATAACATTCAATGCCAGAGTAGGCCGCTCTAATCCCAACCATGGCCATTCGCTGCACCGTGATCATCTTTTCTGGAGGAAACCGTCTCTAGTACGCCCCACCAGACCATTAGAGAGACCCCAACGTTTGCCAATGGCCCCCTGCAACAGTACAAGGCGACTGAAGCCTTCCTGGCCCGGTCCTCTACATTCAGCACGCAAGACTATCCAGGATAACCCCTAGGTACTTAAACTTTTCAGAAAGCACCAACGGTACTCCCCCAATAGAGGACAGTACAAAATCGTCAATCTTATACCTTCTCGTAAAGAGGACTAGTTCAGTTTTACTTGGGTTGACAGCCAATCACCAAGAATCGGAACACTCTGTCACGATACCCGAATTTCCTTGCAGAACATCCCTTACCGTACTAAGAAACTTTCCACTGACGGGACTTGCTTTGTCGTCAGCATAGGCTATCACCTGACAACCCCCAGGAAAGGGTACGAGGCTGTGAAGAATTTTTAAAAAAGCTTCAAAAAATTAAAAAGAAAAAAAATTTACTTTTCTACTCACTCTAATCTACAAATAGAAAAAACAAAGGCAAGTTTGCATCCCGGATTTACATAGTTTTTTTTAGCTTTTGTTTGTTCTACTAATACTGAATGATTCATGAGTAAAGATGATTGCTGATATCAAAAACTTTGCACTTACGATTGCATGATGTAAATATGTAATTTAATTTGTATAATTTTTACTACCCAAGTTAATAGCCGAATTACAATTACAAATTAAAATTAAGGGCCACTTGCATAAAAGCCGATTACGACTAATCAGTGATTAACTTGACAGCTGACCATACAAAATACGTCAATTAAACTCCGATTAGTCGTTATCGGCTTTTATGCAAGCGGCCCTAAGCATTGCTTGTAGGATATGTAACTACATACTACAAATGTTTTTTTTTTTTTTTGACAAAACGGATAAAACAAACACCGTTGAAAATTTCGGTAAAATCGTTTTCACTGTCGACTGAGTATTTTACAAAAAAAATATGAAAAAGGTTTTTGAAACTCCTAAATAAAGACGTCCTCTTAAATAATTTGTTGTTTTTAATGCAAATTTTTTTAAAATTTTGTTTTACTAAAAATGACTGTTGATTTTGTTGCAATTTACCTTAGAAAATTTCAAATCGATTAAAATTAATTACGCTGTTATTGTATGCTTTTATGAAGTTCTGCTTAGAAAGGTAAAACAAAAAAAAAAAAAAAAAAAAAAAAACAAAAAACACTGAAGAATACCATAAACAATGTTTCGGTTTTGTGACATGATTTCAAGGTTAAGGCAAACAAGTTTCATCTCCATATCTAACTTAACCTGTACATTAGGGTGCAGCAATGAAAAAAATCGGGTTTTCTAAGGGATATGTCTTACGACAGCTGTTACAATATTACTGCAAAAAATACTGGTATTTAATAGCAAATTAAATGATTAAAATCTTCTTCTTCTTCAAAAAAAAAAAAACAAAAAAATGGAAAAAATCCGCAACAAATATCTCATGATATTTTTTCAAAGTAATTAAAAATTTTTACCCAATTTTTTTGTCGAAATTCTCAAAGTACTTTTTTAATTTAATTTCATTCAAAAAATATTGGACTATTCTTTTTTTGTATGTAGAGTGAGGCAATCTAATATGCACAGACATGTAATAGCGCTGTAAAGAGCGGATAACAGGGACCCAAAGAACCGGTTATGTTGAAGAATAGTCAATTCCCGGTCGTAGTAAATCCAAAAAATGTTGTCAAATTATAACAAAACATAATTCGATAAAAGTCGATAGTTACATAATTCCGTCTCTGATTAGCACCTTCAACATGGATAAAAAGGCGTCTCTTTTAACAAAATTACCCGCTTGTTTATCCCCTTCTTTGGGAAACGCGACCCAGTAAATTCCCAAGATTTTATCCGCTGCTGGTTAGCAGGGAGCTTTAATCTTGCAGGGAAGCGAGTTCCACAAACGGGTTGTACTGATTATACTTGCTAGTTTTTGTTGGATGAAATATTCCCAGCAATAGCTTCATTCGTTTGCTGCAAATTATGAATAGTTATTCCTTAAAAGCTTTTTTTGAAAAAAAAAAAAAAAAAAATTGCAGCGAATTGCGGAGAGAGCTGCAATTAGCTGTAAGTTATTGCTGGGGATATTTCATGCAGCAAAAACTAGCAAGAAACAAACAGCTTGTTGTGACATATCAAAACAACAACAAAAAATTCAAACTGTTAGCCAATCAGAAACGTAACAGCTGTTTTGCCTGCAAGTTTTTACTGAACCCTGTTGGACGAAAACTTAGCAAATTTGAGATTTTAAGAGATTTTTACAAAACTCTCTATTGCTGACAGTTCTTTGCAAATTTTTCAAGAAACAGACCTAATAACTTGCAACCCCCTCTCTCAATTGTATGTCAAAATGTCAAATTTGTTTACAACAAACGGGTTTTAGGAATAACTATGCATAAATATGAATAAGTAGCTCCTATAAACTTGCAACTCTCTTTCCTACCGGACAGCTGCTTAATCAGTGACCACTCATTGGACGCACCGGTCATAAAGCATCAGAATTGTGATAAGATTTCGAAGGCGAAGGTGAAAAATCGTAAGCAAACATTTTTATACGTATAGTACAGCCCAGACGTGACAAATCATTGAGTTGTCATTAGCTTCGTTTCTTTCCTGCTAATTATGAATAATTATTCCTTTAAAAGCGTTTCTTGAACAAAAATAGCAGCGAATTCAGCAGCTTTTTGACATTTAATTGAGAGAGAGAGCGCCAATTCGCTGCAAGTTATTGCTGGAGATTTTTCGTCCAGCAGAAACCAGCAAGCAGGAACAGCTGATCGGTGATATAACAAAACAACAACAAAAAATGTAAATTCAAATCCTTAGCCAATCAGAAACGTAACCGCTGTTTTGTCTGCGAGTTTCTACTGATTCCTGTTCGACGAAAAATTCGCAAAAATGAGATTTTGACAGCTTTTTACAAGACTCTCTTCTGCTGACAGTTCTTTGCTGGAGATTTCAAGAAACAAAGCAATTGAGTAAACAGATTGCTTGTGTATTAGTGTACATAAGAAATGTCCGGTAGGCTCTTTCGCCTTGATTTATATTCAAAACACGCCTTCTAGGAATAACTATGAAGAATTATGAAAAATTAACGAACGAAGCTTTCAAAAATTACCGGAAAATAAATTTGAAAAAAAAAAAAAAAATTTGTTTCTTGAATCACCCTAATGTAAATATGTATTTATATGTTTTCGGCAGCATCTCTTAGCTTTTATAAGGAGAGTTGAAATCGCATTTTACTCTTCCAACTTCATTTGTAAACATGCTAACTTTAATGATTTTAATTAGGTCTATGTAGCTTCGTTTACTAATTAAGAAATATCGCAGCTTCTGCTGATCATGCTGAATAGTACAAGCAAACATACAATGCATATGTGATGCACTAGTGAACTAGGATTACATGATCTCTGCCCTACATTCCACCAATTTGTTCCAATTAAAATTAACATTTTTTTAGTTTATTGATTCATATGTCGTGATCCTTTCACTACACGGCTCTAAAGATGCTATGAACTATGCGAAGGTATGATCGTGATGCAAATTTGAGTACGTGATCATGTTCGTTGTGTTGATCGTGCTCACAAATAAACATTGATCAGGTTGATACAAGCTTGCAAAAATAAAAAGCTTTTCCTTTGAAAGAAGGTCAAATTTGTGTAAAAAAATCGATTTCTATGAAATGTTAAATAAAATAACTAGCAAAAAATTTTGGGGTCAAAACGACGATCATTAGGAAAGATGAAATATCCAAAATATGTAGTAAAGAAAAATAGGAATCAAATATTTTTAAAGAGGTGGCAACCCTTTTTATAAAAATTATAATAAACTATCGAATTTTAGGAAATATCGTTCAGATGAAGAATAAATTAAAACATCCGGCAGCACTTTTCCACAAAAAATTTCACTTCCTGCACGTCTTTACTTGAACTCTCTATATCAATTTGAAAACTTCTATCTTTCGGCACATCTAAGTACAGGCTGTACCATGCCATAGCCATACTATAACCATACCATAACCATACCAAAACCATACCATAACCATACCATAACCATACCATAACCATACCATAACCATACCATAACCATACCATAACCATACCATAACCATACCATAATCATACCATAACCATACCATAACCATACCATAACCATACCATAACCATACCATAACCATACCATAATCATACCATAACCATACCATAACCATACCATAACCATACCATAACCATACCATAACCATACCATAACCATACCATAACCATGCCATAACCATACCATAACCATACCATAACCATACCATAACCATACCATGACCATACCATAACCATACCATAACCATACCATAACCATACCATAACCATGCCATTACCAAATAGTTTGGAACAATGAAGAGAGATGCTAGACATTCCTAGTTGAGCTCAGATACAGTTTTAAAAAATCGATCAAACTATACAGTAAAAATACATTTTAAAAGAGATGGCAACAATCTTCAAAAAAATTTAACCCTCTCTGCACAAAAAATCCCGTGGCGTATTTTATAATAACGGATCTGAGTGTTGACCTTACTACCGCGTGGAAAATCCTGTTACAAATTATTTTGTGAAAACAGAGGTAGAGAGATCCCATCACTCCCATGGAAGGATCATAAGAAGCTCCACATGTATAAAACTTATAACCATTACGATCCCTGCAATTCCAAGCTTCCAGTGACCTCTAAATTAGGGCACAGTGTCAACAGGCAAACTGTAATACAATCTGGAATTTGCACCGAGCACAAGTTTTGCGATGTCATTAACCCACTGACAATGAAGCATCCGGTTGTCATCATTGGAATCTCCAACTTCTTATCGCATAAAAATGATCATGAAATCTCAATTTTCCACTTTTAATTTTGTGCGCTAAAAAATCACTTGTAATTCTTTAAAAAATCTGGTTTCACAAAATCCATTAAGAACTCGTATGCCAGTCAGTCGTGAATCTTCAAGTAGTTGTAGTTGTTATGTAAAATGGCAGGTGCTTAAGGTTAAGCTGACGCGAATTGGGTTTTCGACCGTGTTGACTTTGTCCCTCATTTTGACGTTCGCTTTCAAGGTGATGTGGATGTAATGCACTTTGTATGTATGTATTTATGTATAAAAGGAATAAAAGGAGATATGGCCAATGACGGTTTTTATTAATGCGTGGGTGCGTGGTTGATAATAAAAAAAGATTCAAAACGAAGTCATTAAAAACTAGCCAAAAGAAGTGTGAGAAGTTGGCAGGCAGCAAAATGCATTTCTGATGGACGGAAGTTGATATGCGTTTCCATGCAAGTGAGAATACATTAAGTAAACATATGCAAATGAATTGAGGTGTAATGATAATGCTAGCATGCTAATTAAAAATTTATATTTATCAATTTTTTGCAGTAAGAAATGCATACTACAATTCAATTCAATACGTACTTTAACCCCCCGATTTCGATCTCACAACGATATCCATAACCATACCATAACCATACCATAACCATACCATAACCATACCATAACCATACCATAACCATACCATAACCATACCATAACCATACCATAACCATACCATAACCATACCATAACCATACCATAACCATACCATAACCATACCATAACCATACCATAACCATACCATAACCATACCATAACCATACCATAACCATACCATAACCATACCATAACCATACCATAACCATACCATAACCATACCATAACCATACCATAACCATACCATAACCATACCATAACCATACCATAACCATACCATAACCATACCATAACCATACCATAACCATACCATAACCATACCATAACCATACCATAACCATACCATAACCATACCATAACCATACCATAACCATACCATAACCATACCATAACCATACCATAACCATACCATAACCATACCATAACCATACCATAACCATACCATAACCATACCATAACCCTACCATAACCATACCATAACCATACCATAACCATACCATAACCATACCATAACCATACCATAACCATACCATAACCATACCATAACCATACCATAACCATACCATAACCATACCATAACCATACCATAACCATACCATAACCATACCATAACCATACCATAACCATACCATAACCATACCATAACCATACCATAACCATACCATAACCATAACCATAACCATACCATAACCATACCATAACCATACCATAACCATACCATAACCATACCATAACCATACCATAACCCTACCATAACCATACCATAACCATACCATAACCATACCATAACCATACCATAACCATACCATAACCATACCTTAACCATACCATAACCATACCATAACCATACCATAACCATACCATAACCATACCATAACCATACCATAACCATACCATAACCATACCATAACCATACCATAACCATACCATAACCATACCATAACCATACCATAACCATACCATAACCATACCATAACCATACCATAACCATACCATAACCATAACCATAACCATACCATAACCATACCATTACCAAATAACTTGGAACAATGAAGAGAGAGGCTAGACATTACCAGTTGAGCTTTATCCTGACTTCATTACCTGAGGCACAAATATCTTTACACGGCGACTGTGACTCATAATTAAAAATAAATAAATTAATAACCTCTTAAAAATCAATTCAGTCACTTTGCAAAATCCCAGAATTTCGAATATCTTCTACGAAAATATCTAAAGTATTAGTACGGAGTTGAAAAAAATTATAAATCACTACTTCCTGGTGCATTTTTAGGAATATATGTATGTAGGATGTATTTGGTCTAAGCAAAATAAAAAATATTGTTTATAAATCAATATAGTATCAGTATTATTAGAGTGCCCCTTGACAAAAAAAATCCATCTCAAAATACAATCGATGTCGAAAAAATCTGAAATCAAAAAAAAATTCGAAATCGAAAAATCTCGACCTTAAAATATCGACAGGAATTTTACTTATTTTCAGCAGAAAAAAATTCGGTCTTAAAAAAATTTAAATACAAAATTTCGAAATCGAAAAAAATTCGCACTTGAAAAAACTAGACTAGAAAAATTTAAAAAAAAAAATTCGAACTCGAACTCGAAAAAATTTAAAATCGAAAAAAATCGAGCTCGAAACTCAATAAATGTTTGTGAACAAAAAAATCCATCTCAAAATACAATCGATGTCGAAAAAATTCGAAACCGAAAAAATTCGAAATCGAAAAAAAGTTGAAATCGAAAAAATTCGACCCTAAACTATCGACTGGAAATATTTATATTTTCCAGACGATTCACCAGAAAAAATTCGACCTAAAAAATCGAAACAAAAGTCGAACTTGAAAAAAATCGATGGCAATTTTTTTTTATTTTCGAGACGAGTTAGCGAAAATTCAAAATAGACTAGAAAAAAATTGAATGAAAAAAATTCGAAATCTAAAAAAAAATCGAAAAAATTGAAAATCGATAAAAAAAACGAATAAAATCGAACTCGAAACTCATAAAACGTTTAATAAAAAGGGTTTTCTGCACCTCTCTTTATTAAACATTTTTTGTCACGATATTTCTACCTTTTATTGAACAATTTTGTTTTAGTAAATATTTTATAAGTTTCGCTTTTTTTTAACAAGTGCCACTCTAATTCACATATAAACATAAATTTATATTTTGCTAAAAGCAATTTATTTGTCTATAAATTTTGCCCTCTTAATCATTTCGAATAACTTAGAGATGCCTCACTCGCAGCTGACCTTGCGCATTTTTTTACTAAAATTATGCACAAAAACAAAGCGAACTATTAATATTAATATGAAAATATTCAAAAAAAACCACAGAATTAAATATATGAGGTAAATTGGCAAAAAAAAGTCAAGCAAACGAAATTAACGCACGCAATAAATAATTATAGCTGGCAGTCGACGTAGCTGTCACAAACCATTGTGCGTTCGCATATTAATTGAGCGCGTGATTGAGCGATATTTGATTTTGTGCGATTTTTAAAATTTTCAATAATTTTTTTTTGTATTTTAAATTAACTTCGTGCAGTGTTTGATTGCGCCGATATTTGCACATGCATGCGAATTGGTAATGAAGATTATGTTCGGAAGTTTGACATTGCATTGCTTGGGGGGAAGGCTAACAATTTGATATACACAAATTTGACTTTTATTTTATATCATTTAATTTTTATTTTCTTTAACTTCATTTAATTATTTATTTTATTTTTGTTTTTTTTAGGATATTTTTTTATTTCGAAGAAATTTAATTTATTATTTTGTTATATTTTATGTTATTTTATATTATTTTTTTTGGTTTTTTTTTTTTATTATATTTTTTGTATTTCATTTTATTTTGTTTTATTTTCATTTATTTTTTTACATAATTTTATTTTATTTTATTTTATTTTATTTTATTTTATTTTAATATATTTTATTTAATTTTTTTTTAATATATTTTATTTTATCTTATTTTATTTTATTTTATTTTATTTTATTTTATTTTATTTTATTTTATTTTATTTTATTTTATTTTATTTTATTTCATTTTATTTCATTTTATTTTATTTTATTTTTTTAATTTTATTTAATTTAATTTAATTTAATTTTATTTAATTAATTTAATTTAATTTAATTTAATTTAATTTAATTTAATTTAATTAATTTAATTTAATTTAATTTAATTTAATTTAATTTAATTTAATTTAATTTAGTTTAATTTAATTAATTATTTTTTATTTATTTATTTTTTTGTATTTAATTTAATTTTATTTTTTTATTTTATTTTATTTTTATTTTATTTAATTTTTTTATTTTATTTTATTTTATTAAATTTTATTTTATTTTAATTTATTTAATTTAATTTAATTTAATTTAATTTAATTTAATTTAATTTAATTTAATTTAATTTAATTTAATTTAATTTAGTTTAATTTAATTTATTTTATTTTTTTTTGTTTATTTTTTATTTTTTTTTTTGTATTTAATTTAATTTTATTTTTTTATTTTATTTTATTTTATTAAATTTTATTTTATTTTATTTTATTTTATTTGATATTATTTTATTTTATTTTATTTTATTTTATTTTATTTTATTTTATTTTATTTTATTTTATTTTATTTTATTTTATTTTATTTTATTTTATTTTATTTTATTTTATTTTATTTTATTTTATTTTATTTTATTATATTTTATTTTATTTTATTTTATTTTATTTTATTTTATTTTATTTTATTTTATTTTATTTTATTTTATTTTATTTTATTTTATTTTATTTTATTTTATTTTATTTTATTTTATTTTATTTTATTTTATTTTATTTTATTTTATTTTATTTTATTTTATTTTATTTTATTTTATTTTATTTTATTTTATTTTATTTTATTTTATTTTATTTTATTTTTTTTTATTTTATTTTATTTTATTTTATTTTATTTTATTTTATTTTATTATATTATAGTTTATTTTTTTATTTAATTTAATTTAATTTTCTTCCCATTTATTTGATTTC